>CM066046.1:15324327-16039690 GCA_033557465.1 Ichthyophis bannanicus | reverse complement strand
AAGGAATTTTCTGTGGTGACAGGAGTATGTCCTGCCGGCTCCGCGGAAAAACGAAAACTGAGGAGAGACAGTTGGAAAGGCGGGAAGGCAGCATGCAGGCACTGAGGGATGCTCCCAAAAGCTTTCTGACTGGATGCTGGGGAGCGTTCCCGCGCAGGCTCCGTCGGTACCGACGTACCCATATGTGAAGACTCATTCCTGCTTGTTCCTGGAGATATGGTACCACCACACTTAGTACATTTTTTAAAACCACTAGCTGTTTTTCCATTTTTCAGGAAAATGGGGCCTAATGCCCAAAATGGTGCCTAGCACCAAAAAGAAAAGGTTTCTGAAGAGAAACAGTTTAGAAAGTATATATATATATATATATATATATATATATATATTTATTTATTTTTTTTAAAGAAGAAAAGAGAACCGGCAGTACCAGTAGGTGTCAAGCGGAGGCAGACGTAACCACAAAAAAACAAGTTTAAAGAAGAAATTTTCTGCGGTGACAGGGTATGTGTCCTATCGGCTCCACGGAAAATGAAAAAACTGAAGAGGGACAGTTGGAAAGGCGGGAAGGCAGCGCACATGTGCTGAGGGATGTTCCCAAAAGGGTTCCTATTGGACGCTGGGGAGCATTCCCGCGCAGGCTCCGTCGGTACCGACGATACGCCATATGTGAAGACTACATTCCTGCTTGTTCCTGGAGATAATCTTTAAAGGAGAGGAAGAGATAGAAGAGCTTAATAGTTGGTATGCATAGATAGGCAGATTAGATAGGCTACATGGTCTTTAACTGTTGCCATTTCCTATGTTTTTAATGAAAATATATTGATTAGAGAAAATAATTCATTAGCCTATGTGCTTCTAAATCTATTCCATATTGTTCCATTTTACTTGTTCATTGTACTTCTTAAAATTTGTTATATGTAAACCGCACTGAACCTAAGAAATGCGGTATATAAAAAATGTTAAATAAATCAATAAATAAGATTGGTTGTTCAAAATATTTAAAACCATTCAAATATTCAAAAAGTCCTTAAGCATGAAAGCAAGCAACTGGTGTCAGTTTCCATCCTTAAACTTGGAGAAGAATTCCCCCCCAAAAAAGAGAAAAAAATTAGACTAGCAATCAAGGGAAAAAACTGTCTACAAATTGTTTTAAATAAAATAGGTATATACTGTCGAAAATATAGGGGTATGTTTACTAAAGAGCGGTAAGGGAGCAAGTGTGCTGTTAACTCCTGTTATCAGCACCCTTGCATCCTTAACACTGCAATACTGCTGCATTAACGATCGTTAAAGGCTCCTGCAGCATTAAGGGAACAGGAGGCGGAGATTGGCGTTAATGGGATGGAGAGTGGGCGATGACAATGTGTGATCCCTTAACGCCTGTTGCAAGACAGGTGTTAAAGCCCTTTAACTCTAGGAACCCTAACACCAAGTAAAACCTCCCAGAAAGAGTATATTTCAATGGGGGAGAGACTATTCAAATGTCTGCAATGTGATCTACAGCACACACAGGGGAACCCAAGACAGTGGTAGTAGTGCTCCATTATCAGCAATACTGTAGCATAGTGACCAACTATGAAAGGCCACTATGTTGACACTCCAAATGGGGCAAAGGAGATACCATGTGGGTGATGCAGTGGGGGTTGATGGTGTGCAAGGATGACCAAGCAGCTGCCCAGGGGGCATATCTGTGATTGCCAGCATGACCCCGCACTGGCAGTGGCAGCACACAGACATGCTGCTGATATTGAAAAGGTCACTTGCAACCATGAGGTGAGCCAAAGGGCCCTGGTACCTTAGGAGGATAGTGTGGCTGGTTCTCAGCCTTGTTGCTGCCAAAGCCATCTCAGGAGGGAAAGGCTGACAGCGGAGGTGGTAGTACCCCTAAAGGGGGCTGCTGAAAGCAGCCTCCCACAAAGGTACTGGGGTGCAGGTCTTCACCTCCCCCACAAGAGATGGAATTGGTGGTAGCCAGGAAGGGGGGACAGCAGTGGGGTGTGGGTGGGGGAGCAGCGCAACCGGCCATGCTTGTCACTGCTGTCCCAATTGGTCATGCCTCTCCAGGTGCCTACCTAACCTGCCCAGTTGATGGGCTGGAAATACACCCCATCCCCTCTGACAGCATGGTGTCATGTCAGCAAGCTGTGTGTGCAGCAGTGGTGGGTTGCGCACCCCCCTCCTAGCAGCAGATAGAGGCTCTGACCTGGCCCTGTGTGTCATGTGTGACACCGCATTTGCCTATGTCACCCTAAAGGACAAACAGTCCAGCTGCAGGAACAGTGCCGCACATGATGATCCCACAACCCTGAGGCTTGATGTAGCAGGACCCTTGCCCACACCCCAGTAGAAGAGGTCTGGAGTGGCAGGATGGGCACAGCTGCACAGATGCAACAGCAGGGACACCGCCTGCAGCACAGAACCAGTGTGTCTGCCATGAAGGCAGAGAGGGATGGGGCGGCCAGCAGGCCACCACCAATGATGATTGGCTCATGGCACCAGTCCACATATGGGAGTAGAGTGCCTATGATGTTGATTGGGATGTCCCCACCCCCATTTAATGAGTGGATATGTGCATGTGTGGGGGACATATGGGCACTGCAGAAGGCCTAACCTGAAATAAGAGAACGGTGCATGTCTGGGGCAAAATGTCAACCCAGACATGCACCGTTGTAGTAGTTACCTGCATGATGAAAACACTACTACTACCATGATACATCTGTTATGAAGCGCTACAAGCCATACGTAGTGCTGGACAAACACATAGGAAGGCAGTCCCTGCCTGTAGAGCTTACTATGAAGTGATGATAGGCAGTTCAATATAAGAGATAGAAGGGTACAATAGGAGTAGGAGAAACCAAGGAAACAAGAGCTCTAAAGTGATGGATAGTGAGAGAGATGACGCCAAGGGTAACCTCTAGCAAAGACACAGGTTTTAGTCCTGCATTCAGACAGCAAGGTGCTCTGTGTGAACCGGGGACCCCTTCAAATGTTCAAACCCAGTCATGAACCAGTGCATCCACATCAGCAAAATCTGTCTTTAAAATGTGACGTCATGGCCTGACCACACCAGAAACACACAGCAGGTGAGGGGGACCATGGCCATTTGGCCTGTCCCATCATGCCATGCGATATGTGTTTGTGTGTATCTGTTGTATGGACTGTCCCTCTGAATAGACATATCCCATGTGTTTCAATGAAATATCAGTTCCACCAGCAGCATCGGCAGCCAGTGCAGCATACAGAATGAACAATACGTCTCCCTCTCACACCTGTCAAATACACATTGTTAGACAGGTCTAGCCAAAGACCTGCAGAGATCCCCGCAGACATGGACAGGCCCCTCTTCTGCAGGGCTGCATCCACCCTGACAATGCCCACATCTACCCCCGATAGGTTAATAAATCAATAAGGGAGCTTTGTGGCACAGCACACAAGGAGAGTGTGTGTCATAGAACAAAGTTTCAGGTTCAAGATCTGATCGTGGATCATGTCCGACATGTCCCTGTGGTTAAACTTTATCTCACACTGCAGATACATCATCAGCACGTATGACCTATGGAGCTAGGGACCACACACCCATCAGCTGCACAGACAGGCTACGCTACCCAAGCCTGAATGGTGCTGCAGGCTGATAGCACCAGCATACTTGAGTGGGTGTTAACATAGTAGCATAGTAAATGACGGCAGATAAAGACCAGTATGGTCCATCTAGTCTGCCCAGTAAGATGGCAAGAGTAGGTGCACCTGCCACTCCGTGGAGGTCACCCCTCCCCATGTCATTGTTTAGGGGTGAACCCACTGCTCCATGTAGGACACCCCTGTTTGTTGAGAAATTAGATAGTTAAGTTTATTTTATCCTGTTGCTGTAAAGGGATCCACTGTGTCTGTCCCATGCCATTTTGAATTCTGTCACTGTATTTGTCCCCACCACTTCCATCAGGAGGGCATTCCAAGCATCCACCACCCTTTCAGTGAAAAAGTATTTCCTGACATTGCCTTTCAATTTACGACCTTGCAGCTTCATGTTATGACCTCTAGTTTTACAGCTTTCCCGTCTTTGGAAGAGGTTTGTATGTTCATTATTTCTCTTTAAGTATTTAAAGGTCTGAATCATATCTCCCCTGTCCCTCCTCTCCTCCAGAGTGCTTTAATTGCAGAGCGCATGTTATGAATTCTTGAGCAGATAAGGATTAGGCAGGAATGGCAACCAACACTACTTTTGCAGATTGCTGTGAGATGTGTTTGTGTGTGAGTATCTCTCCAGAGTAGTGTGGCCTTCTGCACAGTGGCAAGCATTGCATAAGCTGTCTCCAGCATTTGTCTTAACACTTCCATGATAAGGACCACAGGATTGTTGGTATGGCCTGAAAGTCATTGCTTAGTCCAAGATGTGTATGTGTTGGAGATGGGCCAAAGGCTGGGACATGACAGTCCCCATCTGCCACATGAATTCTTTACTTCAGTCTTTACTAAGGAAGATGTAGGAATGTTACACATGACTGAAATGGTATTTAAAGAAGATGCTGTGGAAGAATTGAAAGAAATATTGATACACTGGGAAGATGTATAACAACTATTTGATAAACTGAAGAGTAGCAAATCACCTGCACCGGATGGCATACATCCAAGGGTGTTGAAAGAACTGAAATATTAGATTGCAGACCTACCATTAGTAATCTGTGAACTATCATTAAAATTATATATGATAACTGAAGATTGGAGGATGGCGAATGTAACGCCAATTTTTAAAAAGGGTTCCAGGGGTGATCTGGGAAACTACAGACCGGTGAGCCTGATGTTGGTACCGGAAAAAATGTTGGAAACCATCATAGAGAACAAAATTGCTGAACATGTAGATAGTCATGGCTTAATGGGAGACAGCCAACATGGCTTTAGCCAAGGAAGGTCTTGTCTTACTAATCTGTTATATTTTTTTTTGAAAGTGTGAATAAACAGGTAGACAAAGGTGAGTCTGTTGATATAGTGTATCTGGACTTTCAGAAAGCCTTTGATATGGTCCCTCATGGGAGACTTTTGGCAAAATTAAAAAGTCATGAGATAGGAGGCAGTGTACTATTGTGGATCAGGAACTGATTAAAAGATAGAAAGCAGAGGGTAGGGCTAAATGGCCAATTTTCCCAATGGAGAAAGGTGAATAGTGGAGTACCCCAGGGATCTGTGCTGGGTCTGCTGCTTTTTAACATATTCATAAATAACCTGGAAATGGGAATAACAAATGAGGTTATCAAATTTGCAGATGACACAAAACTATTCAAAGTTGTTAAAACCCATGAGGATTATGGAAAATTGCAAGAGGATCTTGATAAATTGGAAGACTGGGCATCCAAATGGCAGATGAAATTTGATGTGGACAAGTGCAAAGTTAAGCACTTAGGAAAGAAAAACCCAAACTATGGTTACACGATGCAAGGTTCCACATTAGGAACCACCACCAAGGAAAAAGATTTAGGCATCATCTTGGACAACATGTTAAAAACCCTACGTACAGTGTGCAGCGGCAACCTAGAGAGCAAATAGAATGCTAGGTATCATAAGGAAAGGAATGTAGAATAAAACAAAAGATATTATAATGCCTCTGTATCGTTCCATGGTGTGACTGCACCTTGAATATTGTGTGCAATTCTGGTCACCGTATCTTAAAAAGGATATAGAGTTATTAGAAAAGGTTCATAGAAGAGCCACCAAAATGGTAAAGGGAATAGAAGGATACCCCTAAGAAGAGAGGCTAAAAAGGTTAGGGCTCTTCAACCTTGAAAAGAGGCGGCTGAGAGGAGATATGATAGAGGTTTATAAATTAATGAATGAAGTGGAACGGGTAAACGTAGATCGATTGTTTATGCCATCAAAATATAAAAAGACTAGGGGGCATGCAATGAAGCTACAGGGTAACCTATTTAAGACTAATAAGAGAAAATATTTTTTCACTCAACATGTAATCAAACTCTGGAATTTGCTATAGGAGGATGTTGGAAAAGCTGTTAGTGTAGCCGGGTTTAAAAAAGGTTTGGACAAGTTCCTGGAGGAAAGGTCCATATGCCATGTTACTCATGTTAAGAAGTTCCGTTCTATGTAAACTGTTGAAACACACTGTCATGTTATGTTCACTGTAAACCGTCTTGAATTGAAGAAAGACGGTATATAAAAACTGTTAAATAAATAAATAATTCAAGTGGACCCAGAATATCCACTGTTTGCCCCAATACAAGTATTGTGGAACCTGTGTCTTTTGGGGAAACTGCTAGTTACTTGTGACATAGATTGGCCACTATTGGAAACAGGATACTGGGCTTGATGGACCTTGGTCTGACCCAGTATGGCATATCTTATGTTCTTATGTTCGTGGCCTGGAGTTCTACATCCTGTTATACTAAGAGGGCACTCTCACTGTTACCATGTCACGGCTATGTAGCAGTGATGTGGATGCTCCTTCTTTCAGTGGGAGCACAATCAGTGGGCTGAGTGCTGAGTGTGCATGCTGTTTGGCCTAAGCCAGGGTGGACATAGTCGCTCTGTGCAAATGCAGTGTGTCTGTGCCAGCAGACTGGCCACAGTTGGTTTGTGTATGGTTGAGACTGCCCTCTGGTGGGCCTCAGGTACAGACCTACTGTGCCTGCTGTAGTAGAATGTTAGCTCTAGATGGTTAGGACAGTAGCAGTTCCTGGCATGCCCACTATGGTCTGTGCAGGCCTAGACAAACACCACTGCATTCTGCTTTAATGGCAACAGTTGCTACAACCCTGCATACTGACATGAGATATTCTAAGAGAGTCCCAGTACAAGGCATAGATGCAACAGGCAGTTCCAGCATACTGTAGTTGTACAGAAAGGTGAAATTAGACTTACCTGCTAATTGTTGTTCCTTTAGGAACTCTAGTCCAGTCCCGGAACCATAGAGTTTTGAACCTCCACCAGCAGCTTTGGAGACTGAAAGATGTCATCGTTTTGATGTCACTGGTATAAATAGGCAAGGACTGCCCCCTTCCACCAGTACCTATTGACAAAGCAGACTCAGCAGAGCAACAAATAAGTAGTTAAACAAGTAATAAACAAGTAATAAAAAAGGTACTAAGACAACAGGCCAACCCTGAAGAATTAGTAAAACATTGCCACTTTTCCTTTCATAATCTTTTTTTTTGGCCTCAAAAAGTAGAAATTATTGTCCGCACCAGGAGAGTCCTACCCCCCAAGCAAGCGAAGTCCTGCTGTGAAAGGACCCCCCACTGCGCCTCCACTGAGCAACCAGCTCGGAGCAACTAACTCAATCACGCCCTCCCCCAAACTTCAGGCTGAACAACCACATACCAAGAGGGAGGGATCCGGGACTGGACTAGAGTTCCTAAAGGAACAACAATTAGCAGGTAAGTCTAATTTCACCTTCCTTTACGTCCCTCTAGTCCAGTCCCGGAACCATAGAGGATGTAACAGAGCAGTGAATCTCAACGGCAGGGACCAGCCAGCCCAGCCTGAAGCACCGCCGAGCCAAAACGTCCATCCCCCGCTTCCTGCACATCCAGTCTATAGTGCTTAGCAAAAGAATGCAACGACAACCAAGTCACCGCCCTGCAAATGTCTGCTACTGGAACCAAACCAAACTCCGCCCAAACCAAACTTGTGCCCTAGTTGAATGACCCCAGAGATCCTCCAGAACCGCTCTACCCTTGAGAAGGTACGCTGTCGCTATGGCCTCCTTCAACCACCGCAAAATGGACGCCTTGGCCACCGCCTCTCCCTTCCGAGGACCCCCAAAGGTCACAAACAACCTATCCGACTTCCGGAAGGAAGCAGTCTCCCGGAGGTATCTCTTCAGCGTGCGACTAACATCCAGAAGGTGCAATCTGCCCCTCGAGCTATCCTTCTGCTCTTTGGAAAACACCGAAAGCGACACAACCTGGTTAAGATGAAACATGGAGACCACCTTCGGCAAGAACGCAGGCACCGTACGCAAAACCACCTTGTGATTAAAGAAGGACAAATACGGTTCCCTACAGGATAACGCCTGTAACTAGGAAATCCTTCTCGCTGAGCAAATAGCCACCAGAAATACCGTCTTTAAGGTCAAGTTCTTTATGGACGCCCTGCCCAGCGGTTCAAAGGGCGCCCTGATTAAGGCCTCCAACACCAAGTTCAGATCCCATGCCGCCACCGACCTGCACCTCGGCGGCCGCATGAGTAACACAGCCCGCAGAAACCTTCTAACATCACCTTGTGCCCCTAACAACTGCCCTTGTATTTAACCGCGATAACAAGAAATCGCTGCCAACTGCACACGCAATGAACTAGCTGAGAGACCCTTCTCCACACCATCCTGCAAAAAGGAAAGGATTTGCGACACCGACGCCGCCAATGGCCGCAGCTTCTGCTCAGCACACCAGGCCTCAAAAATGCACCACACCCGAATGTACGCCAACGAAGTAGACCGTCTCCGTGCCTTCAACAAAGTAGAAATAACTGCTGCGGAGTACCCTTTAGCCGTCATCCTAGCCCTCTCAAGAGCCATGCCGTAAGCGAGAATCGATGTACTTGGGGCATGCGCAGAGGTCCCTGCAGCAAGACGTCCTCCTGACACGGGAGTCTCCACGACCTGTCCACTAACAGCCGCACCAAGTCCGCATACCACGGTCTCCTGGGCCAGTCTGGTGCCACCAGAACCACTAGGCCCCGGTGTCGCTCTATACGCTGGACTACCCGGCCTAAGAGAGCCCAAGGTGGAAATACATAGAGAAGACCCATCTCCGGCCACCTCTGAGCCAACGCATCGAGACCCTCCGACATCCATTCTCGTCTTCTGCTGAAAAACCGTTCCACCTGGGTCGACTCGAATGTTGCCATAAGATCCATGAGAGGCACCCCCCAATGCCGAATTAGAAGAGCAAAGACGTCTGGGTGAAGCCTCCACTCTCCCGGATCCACTCTGCGGCGACTTAGAAAATCCGCTTCAACATTGTCTACTCCGGCCACATGCTGTGCCGACAGACCTCTTAGATTCCGCTCGGCCCAGCCCAAAAGCAGACTGGCCTCCGTTTCCAATGCCACACTGCCTGTGCCACCTTGCCGATTCATGTAAGCCACGGTCGTCGCATTGTCGGATAACACTCGCACCGCCGCCTGCCGCAAACTCTTCCGAAACTGTCAAAGGGCTAACACCGCTCTCATTTCCAACCTGTTGATGGCCCATCCTTTCTCCTCCAGAGACCACAGCCCCTGGGCGAAGCTCCCTTCGCAATGCGCTCCCCAGCCTAGAAGACTTGCATCCGTCGTCAACAGCCTCCAGGAGAGAGGCTCCAGAGCTACCCCCGCTTCCAAATTCTCCATTCGTAACCACCAGCGGAGCCCCCGATGCACCTCCTGAGGGCAAACTAGTCACTGAGACAAAGCATCTCTCTGATGAGACCAGCGCCAGAGCAGGGAACTCTGTAACGGCCACATATGAAATCTGGCCCACGGCACCACCTCAATCGTGGCCGCCATAGTCCCGAGCACCTGCAGATACTGTTATCAGCACACTCTGTTATCAGCACACTCATCACTCCACACTTTGACTATTGTAATAGTCTACTTATCGGCCTCCCTCTCACAAATACCAACTTACTCCAACGAGCTCAAAACATCTGTGCTCGAGTAACAGCAAAAGCCCGCCTCACTGACCACATAACTCCCATCCTCGCCGAACTACACTGGCTTCCCATAAATAGTAGAATATCATACAAAATACTCTTAACCACATTTAAACTTATCAACGGCATATCACCCTCACATCTAACCACTCTACTACATGCTCCAAAAGAACATAGAACCCGCAGACAAAACGCAACCCACTCACTAGACATAAAAAAATCAATTCGAAAAACAAAAAAAACCACAAGCTCAAGAGCATTCTCATATGCAGTCCCCACCCTATGGAATAAACTCCCACTAAGCCTCCGCAAAATAAAGGATCTCCAGACATTCCGGAAAGAACTAAAAACATATCTGTTTAAAGAACACTTTATAAATCCTAATGAACCCCCCCATCCCCCTCACCACACCTCCATAAAAATCCTCCCTAACCACAGATCAAAAAGCCTCAAAACTCAACACACTTAGGAAAAAAACAACCCTTAAAAACCACGATTAATAATTGACTAATGTAAATATTTGACTGATGTAAATAGTTAAAGCAGTTGTATAATTATATGTTCCATGTTATTGTTCATGAAAAGTTAATTGTACATAGTTTGAAGAAAATACGATGTTCCATGTAAAACCATGTTCATTATGTTAATTGTAAACCGTTCATTGTTAATTGTAAACCGCCTTTGATCTTGGGAAAAAGCGGTATAGAAGAAAAGCATAAATAAATAAATAAAATAAAAATACTGACACGCTGTCGGCTCCGGACGTGACAGAAATTTTCTCACGAGCGCCCGCAACTTTTGCACCCGGAGGACCGGGAGAAACACAGCCGCTTGCTCCGTCTCGAAACGCGCCCCCAAATATTCCAGGGACTGCGAAGGCACTAACCGGCTTTTGGCAAAGTTGATCACCCAACCTAGACTTTCCAAAAATTGCACTACCCGAGCGGTGGCCTTGACACTCTCCGCTCGAGACTTTGCTCGAATCAACCAATCGTCTCTGATGCTCCTGCCGAACGGGGACATGGAGATAAGTCTCCGTGAGGTCTAACGACGTCAGGAATTCTCCCGCCCTGACTGCCGCAATCACAGAACGCAGAGTCTCCATACGGAAGTGGGTCACCCGAAGACACCGATTCACCCTCTTTAAATCTAGAATGGGACGAAAAGAGCCTTCCTTCTTTGGTACCACAAAATAAATGGAGTACTGACCGCACCCGCGCTGCTCTGATGGGACAGGGACCACTGCCTTGAGCTGCAGCAGACGCTGCAAAGTTTCCGAGACTGCCTGAACTTTGAGCGGAGACCTGCAAGGCGGCTGGACAAAGGAATCTAACACGGGACGATGGAGCTCTAGGGCATAACCTTCTCGTATGACCTCCAACACCCACTGGTCTGAGGTAATTTGGACCCAGGCAGGGTAAAAGTCCTGCAACCGACCTCTCACTGGCACCACCGCCACCTGAGTCTGCCTTATCTCATTGTGACTTCTTAAGGTTTGAGGACTAGAAAGGGGCAAAACCTCTACCTGCCCCTCTAAAACCTCGAATCCCCTGGCCAAGCGCAGGAAACCTCCCCCGCTGGGGCTGGACAAAACGAGAGGACCGAAATCTACGAAACTCTCTCGGAACCCCTCGGGACGCCGCAGAACCACAAGCCTTCTTCGGCTTATCCTCAGGCAGACGACCTCCCTTGGAAACCCCAAGGTCCTTAACCAACTTTTCTAAATCTTCCCCAAACAAGAGCTTCCATCTAAAAGGAAGCTTGCTGATGCGAGCCTTAGACGACCCGTCCGCTGACCAGTTACGCAAACAAAGATACCGTCGCGCAGCCACCACCGAAGCCATGCTCTTAGCCAGCCCCCGGATGGTGGAAGGAGGACAACCAGTGGGACACTGTGATACCTGGGTACAAACTATATCGTAATGATAGAGCTGATCAAATTGGTGGAGGGGTTGCACTCTATGTTAGAGAGGGCATTGACTCAGAAAGGATTAAAGTTTTGCAGGAAACAAAATCTGCTGTAGAATCTATATGGATTGAAATTCCATATAAAAGGGGGAAGGCAATGGCAGTGGGGGTGTACTATCGAGCGCCTGGCCAGAATGACCAAATGGATGATGAAATGCTCAAAGAAATCAAGGAAGCTAACAAACGTTACAGCACAGTAATAATAATGGGTGATTTCAATTACCCCGGTATCGACTGGGTCAGTGTCACGTCAGGACATGCTAGGGAGATAAAGTTCCTAGATGAAATAAATGAATGCTTCTTGGAGCAGCTGGTTCATGAACCGACCAGAGGGGAAGCCATATTAGACCTAGTCCTTAGTGGAACACCAGATCTAGTGCAAGAGATAAGGGTGTTGGGGCCACTTGGCAATAGTGATCATAGCATGATCGCCTTAGATTTAATTAGTGGAGGAGGGATAGTAAGGAAATCCACAGTACTACCTTTTAACTTTCGAAAGGGAGACTATGATAAAATGAGGAAAACAGTTAAGAAAAAACTAAAAGGAGCAGTTGCAAAGGTTTAAGACGTACATCAAGCTTGGGTGTTGTTGAAAAATACTATCTTGGAAGCCCAGAACAGCTGTATTCCACGCTTTAAGAAAAGTGGAAGGAAGTCCAAAAAACTGCCAGCATGGTTTAAAGGTGAGGTCAGAGATGCTGTTGTTGCCAAAAAAGCATCTTTCAGGAAATGGAAAAAAGAGCCAAACGACGAAACCTGGAAATAGCACAAGCACTGGCAAGTCAAATGCAAGGCATTGATAAGGCAGGCAAAGAGAGAATTTGAGAAGAAGCTTGCTGTGGAAGCAAAAACGCGAAATAAAGACCTTTTCAAGTACATTCGTAGCAAAAAACTTGTGAGAGAGTCAGTTGGTCCATTAGATGATAAAGGGGTTGAAGGAGCACTAAGAGGCGACAAGGCGATGCTTCGGTCTTTACTGAGGAAGATGTAGGGATGTTACCCATGACGAAGTGGTATTTAAAGGTGCGGAAGAATTGAAGGAAATATCGATACATCAGAAAGATGTCTTACAACTATTAGATAAACTGAAGAGTAGCAAATCATCTGGGCCGGATGGTATACATCCAAGGGTGTTGAAAGAACTGAAATATGAGATTGCAGACCTGCTATCAGTAATCTGTGAACTATCATTAAAATCATCTCTAATACCTGAAGATTGGAGGATAGCCAATGTAACACCAATTTTTAAAAAGGGTTCCAGGGGTGATCCGGGAAAATACAGACCGGTGAGCCTGACGTCAGTACCGGGAAAAATGGTAGAAACCATCATAAAGAATAAAATTACTCAGCATGTAGATAGTCACGACCTAATGGGAGACAGCCAACATGGCTTTAGACAAGGAAGATCTTGTCTTACTAATCTGTTATGTTTTTTTGAAGGAGTGAATAAACAGGTGGAAAAAGGTGAGTCGGTTGATATTGTGTATCTGGACTTTCAGAAAGCCTTTGACAAGGTCCCTCATCAGAGACGTTTGGCAAAACTAAAGAGTCATGGGATAGGAGGCAGTGTACTATTGTGGATCAGGAACTGGTTAAAAGATAGAAAGCAGAGGGTAGGGCTAAATGGCCAATTTTCCCAATAGAGAAAGGTGAATAGTGGTGTACCCCAGGGATCTGTGCTGGGTCCGCTGCTTTTTGACATATTCATAAATGACCTGGAAAGTGGAATAACGAGTGAGGTTATCAAATTTGCAGATGACACAAAACTATTTAAAGTTGTTAAAACCCAAGAGGATTGTGAAAAATTGCAAGAGGATCTTGATAAATTGGAAGACTGGGCATCAAAATGGCAGATGAAATTTAATGTGGACAAGTGCAAGGTTATGCACCTAGGGAAGAACAACCCAAACTATGGTTACATGATGCAAGGTTCCACATTAGGAACCACCACCCAGGAAAAAGATTTAGGCGTCATTGTGGATACCATGTTAAAACCCTCGGCCCAGTGTGCAGCGGCGGCCAAGAGAGCAAATAGAATGCTAGGTATGATAAGGAAAGGAATGGAAAATAAAACAAAAGATATTATAGTGCCTCTGTATCGTTCCATGGTGAGACCGCACCTTGAATATTGTGTGCAATTCTGGTCGCCGTATCTTAAAAAGGATATAGCGATTTTAGAAAAGGTTCAGAGAAGAGCCACCAAAATGGTAAAGGGGATGGAAGGATACTCCTATGAAGAAAGGCTAAAAAGGTTAGGGCTCTTTAACCTGGAAAAGAGACGGCTGAGGGGAGATATGATAGAAGTCTATAAATTAATGAACGGAGTGGAACGGGTAAACGTAGATCGATTGTTTACGTTATCAGAATATAGAAAGACTAGGGGACATTCAATGAAGCTACAGGGTAAACTATTTAAGACTAATAAAAGAAAATATTTTTTCACTCAACGTGTAATCAAACTCTGGAATTTGTTACCGGAGGATGTAGTAAAGGCTGTTAGTGTAGCTGGGTTTGGATCAGCACTGTCTCCCCTGTGTTCGTTTAGACGCTGGGGCAATGCAGAGAGGGAGGGGGAAGAACTCCCTGATCCTTTAGAAACAAAAAATAAAGGTCCACAGACACAGGAACCCTTACAGCAGCAGCAGATCTGACATAAAAGAAAACGAAGTAACCAAATCAAACAGGGAAAATAAACCAAAAGGAGTAAATTTCAAAAACCCAAGCTCTGCTTATTTGTTCTCACTGAGCACAGCCCTGGGCTCAGAACCTCCAAGCTGCTTGGAGACTGAAAGTACTGGTGGAAAGGGGGCGGTGTTTGCCTAGATATACCAGTGACATCAAAGCGATAACATCTTTCAGTCTCCAAAGCTGCTGGTGGAGGTTCACAACTCTATGGTTCCGGGACTGGACTAGAAGGACGCAAAGGAACTCTGGAATTTGTTACCGGAGGATGTAGTAAAGGCTGTTAGTGTAGCTGGGTTTAAAAAAGGTTTGGACAAGTTCCTGGAGGAAAGGTCCATAAACCATTATTAAGAAGTGACCGAAGATATCAATGCTTGACCCAGTACAAGCATTGTGGAACTTGGGTCTCTTGGGGAAACTGCTAAGTACATATGACCTAGATTGGCCACTGTTGGAAACAGAATACTGGGCTTGATGGACCTTGGTCTGACCCAGTATGGCATATCTTATGTTCTTATGTTCTTATGTCATAATGAATATCCGCTAAATAAGCGGTGCCAGATTCAAGCCGCGCTACATCATCTACCTGCTTCTGCCCCCGCTCCATATGCAAGCTCTGGGACCATCGCAAACAGCCTCTTGCCACCCACGCCCCCGCTATGGAAGCTTGTAACGAGAGGGCGGAAATATCTAACACTTGTTTCAGCAAAGAATCCAACTTCCTGTCCTGCATATCCTTCAAAGCCGCTGCTCCCTCAACCGGGATCGTCGTCTTCTTAGTGACCGCTGATACCGCCGCATCTACCTTCGGACAGCGAAACAGCTCCCTATCCTGATCAGAAAGCGGATAGAGCCGAGCCAAAGCCCTCGAACCTCTAAGGGCTGCCTCAGGCAAGTCCCATTCCTCCTGAATCATGTTCCTAAAAACCCTATGAACAGGGAAGACCTTTTGGGACGTCCGCACCTCCTGCAATAGCGGATCCTCCAACGCTTCCTTCGCGAGAGGCCCCACGGAAGGCATATTCAGCGTCTTGAGAGTCTCGGAAATTAAAGCTGGGAGCTCCTCCCGCCGAAACACTCTGACTACTCTACTCTGCTGCTCTGAGTCCAGCAACTCCCCCTCTTCTAATTCCTCATCCAAGAACTCCTCTTCCATGTCCCCCATGTCATCGTCCAACCCCGACGGAGGACTATCCTCCCCTAGCCTTTTGCCTTTCTTGGCCGGAGCTGCCTCCTCTCCAGCACGGTCTAGAGGCCCCGGCCGTTTAAGTCCTCGCGGACCCTGAGAAGGCGCTGCTAACGGCTGCAGCAAGGCCAAAGCCCGCTGCATAAGGGCAAAGAAATCTGTTGGGATCCCGGAGACGCCAGGTCCCTGGCTCCTAGCCAGCTGTTGGCCCGGATCCGCTGCAGAGGACGGCCCCGCTACCGGTTCCGCGGGAGACAGGGCCGGAGGCAGGGCCTCTCCCACTTCCGGAGGATCCCTTCCTTGCTCCGAAGAGGCCTCTTCCGGCAGCTGCTCAAGGAGCACTGCCCCCAACGTGCAGCCTTTACACTCCCCCGAATCCAACACCTCACCGCGCCTAGTGCCACACACTAAGCAACACGGTTTCGCAGGCATTGTACCGCCAGGAAGGGCACTGAGACCTCCACACCTAGCCCTTAAGCCTGTCACCTGTCCCGAAGGCACCTTTCTATCTCTTTTTCTTTCTTTCTTTTTTTTAACTCCAAATGAGCCAAGTCTCCCCAATGTAAAAAATCACTACCTGGAAAACCCAGGAACCCAAATAAATCCGAAAAGAAAACAAAAGCACCTTATTCCAAAGAAAAAAGAAAGAGCTGAAATGAAGATCTAAAATAAAATAAAACTCGCGGCTCACAAAATGGCCGCCGGCACCAAGCTTCCCGCCTGGAGACACGCGGCCCAACCAACTCACCCTCCCCGATCAAGCTCTCTGTATGCTGATCGAGGGAGAGCCCCAACCTAGACGCCGTCGCTGGACCTAAGCAATAAAATGAAAATAAACTCACCGAAGACGTGAAGGGGGGAGGCACAGGCGCCGGAGCTCAGCCCTGCCGCGGCTTCGGCTCCGGCGATCTACACCAGCCGCATGGGCTGTGCAAGTACCGCATCCCCGCGGCAACGCTGCTACTGCCAACATCTACCACCTGTTCCTCACCCTTGCTCTGCGGGTTCGGGAACAGGGAGACCCAGATTCTTTGGCAGACTGCCCTGCTGCCAGTTCTGTCAACGGGGAAAGGAGCCCGGGGGGGGGGGGAGGGGGGGGAGAAGGAAAGAAGACAGTGAAAGAGCCCAGCAGATAAGCAGTAGGACCCCTTCCTGCAGCAGCACTCCAGCTAGAAAGAAACACAAAACCAGGGAAAATTAAAGGTTAAAATTTAAAAGTTAAAATTTAAAAGTTAATAAGCTAGCTCTGCTTATTTGTGCTAACTGAGCCCATCCCAGGCTCAGAACCTCTCTCCAGCTGCTTGGAGACTGAAAGTACTGGTGGAAGGGGGAAGTCCTTGCCTATTTATACCAGTGACATCAAAGCGATGACATCTTTCAGTCTCCAAAGCTGCTGGTGGAGGTTCAAAACTCTATGGTTCTGGGACTGGACTAGAGGGACGTAAAGGAACACAGGTGTCTGGCATTACCCACTACAGACATACCATACCACATACTGGCAGTGACCTTGATCTGCAACAGGACTAGCATAGTGCATCTCTAACAGGGCAAGTTCTAGGGACCAGGTGCTGTGCTCCTCTCCGCACCTTCAGGGTGATCACTGAAACCAGTCAGTAGCACAGTTTGCGGCTGTTATGTGCTTGTAGCAAGCATTGTCATTGCATATCAGTGTATCAGTAAGCTTATTTATTTGTTTAACAGGCTTTTGGTATACAGTTTTTCTGCCAGTCAAAACATTAACAAGGGTTAAAGTGAACAGTGGTAAAGTAAGCAAGGGCTACAAAGGTACAGTTAGGAAAAGAGGGAGAGAGAGAATTCAATTACTAAGCCGGTGGGGGGGGGGGGGGTGTAATGGGGTGTTAACACTGTTATATGTAAAAACAGCATGATGTTTACTGCCGTTCCTTGTAAAACAGCCTTGCTTGTTCATTGTTGTTCATTGTAAACCGCAACTGATCTATGGAAGTTGCGGTATATAAAAACCTGCTAATTAAATTAAATTAAATTAAATTACATGCACTACTACTACTAGTATTGAGCATTTATATAGCGCTACCAGTCGTACGCAGCGTTGTACAGACATGTAAGAGACAGTCCCTGCTCGTCAGAGCTTACAATCTAGTTAAGACAAGCACAGAGCCGACAATCTAGACAAGGCAAAAAAACATGGCACTTACAATCTAGTCATGACAAACACAGAGGTCAGGATCTGAAAGCAACAGTGAAAAGGTGAGATTTCAACCTGGATTTAAAGAGGGCTAGAGAGGGTGCCTGGCGTACAGATACCGGTAGATGGAAGGGGGGGCGTGATTGCTATTTAGATAGTTGTTAACATACTGGGTGGGGGGCTAAGTGGGCGGTTGTGGAGGGGGATGGAGGGATGCTGTGAGTAGGGTGGGGGTGGTTGCCGTGTGGGTTGGGGGGTTGTTCTATGCCGTAGTGCTCCTGGAATAGGTATGTCTTAAGTTGCTTTTTGCTTTAATTCTATTGAAATTTTCAAAAACTATACAATGTTCACAAGGTATAGAGAAACACAATAAGTCAACAATTGAAATAATTCAAAAGAGAAATAATACAAACAAGTACATTAGCCCACATCTTGGGGATAAAACCATAAGAAATCAATAACAATAAAAAACAAGGCAAGGAACACCGAACCAAAGAAAGGTGTCCCAGCCACACAGAGCAGTCATTTAATTATACCCTCCCACCGCCTGACAATTTCTAAATGACAGCATAATGACATAAAGGAAAAGCAAAAGTCACTGTGCCTTTTCCTTATCAAGAATCCACCTTTCCAAATCCGAAAATGACAAAAAGACAAACCTGTCATATCCAAGAGATACTAAGCATTTACAAGGGTAGCGCAAGAAAAAAGTAGCGCCTAAGGCGAGTTCTAGACTTGAGAGCAAGAAAGGACTTCCTACGTACTTGTGTTGAGCGAGATACATCAGGAAAAATAGAGACCTTATCACCATAATAGAGATTATCCCTTTTCCGAAAATAAGCTTTTAGAATAGAGACTTTATCTTCTTCAGAAACCAAAGTTACTAATAATGTGACTCTAGTGGAAATAATATCTTGAGTGTCTTCCAAGAAGGCAGTCAAGTTAAACCCATTTTTATCTTCAAGAACAGTTACTTCGCCTTCCCCAATACCTGGAGAAACCATTTTTGAGGAAATATAATAACATTTAGCAAACACTACAGCATCGGCGGTGGGGAGGAGAAGAACATCTTTTAAATATTTCCTAAACAGTATTGATGGAAATAATAAACTACTAGAAGGAAAATTTAAAACTCTCAAATTCTTAGACCTAGCCATATTCTCTAAATTCTCAAGTTTTTGACACATAATAGAACTTTCTTTCATAGTAGCAGACTGAAATAAAGAAAACGATTTAACCTGCGTATCTATACTCGAAACAGATGAATGCAAAGTTCCAATCTGACTATCAAGATTCTGAAATTTAATAACAGTGTCCCTAGTAAAGGACACTGTTATTAAATTTCAGAAATTTAAAGAGGGAACAGTCTCAGCAAGAATCCGTTCAGTACGATTGACTACTTGCCAAATATCCAGAAGAGAGATGGAGGAGACTTGTGAGTCACCAGGAGGAATGGAGGGCTCCGACCAAGAAACCATTTTGGGGAGCTTAACTTCCTTCTGTGAACTCAAAACACCAGACTGAGGCACAGCAGACAATTCCAAAAAAACAGGAGGAAGAGGAGGGGTACGCTCAGGAGAGCTAAGACTCGGCCCTTCCAGCGAGGGGTCAAAAGGAACAGTACTTGGTGTTGTTAAGACCGGTGTAGATATTACATGCTTGTCCATAGGACCACCAGCAGACACAGCCACAAGAGTTTTCTTTTTCCTTTTACTGCCGGGCATCGCCACTTCACAGATCTATAAATGCTCCCAATGTACTCCTAAGGGACTCACAAGGGGCACACGTCCCCCTTGGAAAACATCCCATAGAAAATGCCCCAACAAGCACCGTAAAGCACTCTAGATATATTAAGGAGCTTCAAAATGACGTCAGCAGTGACTGCCCTGCACAGGCCGGCTCTCTCCAGCACCAGCTGTTCTCACTCTCCACTCTCCATAGAGTGTGAAACTGCAGGCAACACTCCCTTTAAGGTGTTTTTGGAAGCTCTGAGGAGATTGGATGGCTCGGAGTGCGGGAGGTAGCGCATTCCAAAGGGTAGGGGCCTCCTCTGTCCTGTGTGCCTGCATTACTGATTAGCCAGGCCATGGGCTGAGGGGGCCACAGGCTGAGGCCCTGCTGCATTTGCTGCCTGCTCTGTGGTGCACATTGTGGGCCTTGCATGCTGGTTTCAGACCTGGCCACTAACATGTCCTGTTCTACAGTTGCAAAGCATTCATTTGGACTGCGAAAATCCAGGGGGGTACTATCGTGTGTGTGGTGTGGTACTTCTGTACACATTTCAGGGGTGGGACCGGGCCATGATTCTGTCTGCTGCTCTTACCAGGGCTGGTCAGTGGGCCAGGCAATAGCAGATGGTATTGGGATGCCTGGGTGCATTGGGTGAGGTATGGACAACAGAGGACAGGTGGTAATAGCCATTGCTAAGAAGGCTAAAGCTCTTTTACAGTCCAACATATGCTGCATAGCTTCCTCTTTGTGAGAATGGAGTTTCAGGAAAAAGAGTGAAACATCAATTGACTGATTAAGGTGGCAATCCAACACCACCTTTGGAATAAACGTAAGATGGGTGTGAAGTACCACCTTGCAAAAGAATTTTGTGAATGGTGGGTGAACTACCATATCTTGAAGCTCATTCACTCTGCATGCTGAGTAATTGCCACTAAAAACAAGAACTTCCAGGTCAATAACTTCAGAGGACAAGTATTGAATGGCTCAACGGAAGCTTTCATCAGCTGTGTTAGAACCACATTGATCCAAAAGCTACTACTACTACTACTACTACTGAACATTTATATAGCCCTACAAGTCATACGCAGCGCTGCACAGACATGTAGGAGACAGTCCCAGCTCATCAGAGCTTACACACTAGTCAAGACAAACACAGAAGGTGTAGGCAGGGACAAAGCAAGGGAAAGAAAAAGGAGATCAGGTGAGTCAAGATCCAAAAGCAGCAGCGAAGAGGTGAGTTTTCAGCCTGGATTTGAAGAGGGTTAGAGAACATGCCTGGCGTACAGACACAGGTAGTTTGTTCCAGGTGTAAGGCGCAGCAAGGTGAAAGGAGCGAAGTCTGGAGTTAGCAGTAGAAGAGAAGAGCACAGATAGAAGCAGTTTGCTAGAAGAGCGGAGTTCCCGAGTGGGGTTGTAAGGAGAGATAAGAGAAGAAAGGTAGTGAGGAGCCGCACAGTGAATGCATTTATAGGTCAGCAGGAGAAGTTTGAACTGGATGTGAAAACGGATAGGGAGCCAATGAAGTGACTTGAGAAGAGGAGTAATATGGGCATGACAAGGCTGGCGGAAGATTAGCCGCGCAGCAGAGTGTTGAACAGATTGAAGGGGAGAGAGATGATCAAGCCTAATAAACATAAACATAAATATTCAAAGGGAGACCAGCAAGGAGCAGGTTACAGTAGTCAAGACGGGAGGTGATTAAGGAGTGGATAAGCATTTTAGTAGTGTGTTCAGAAAGGAAAGGGTTGATTTTTCTGATGTTATAGAGAAAGAAACGGCAGGTCTTAGAAGTTATGAAGACAATGTGATGAGGAACCATAGAAGAGGAATAGAGAGGAGAACAAAGGCCAGAGAATATAGGAGAATCAAGGGATTAAGTGCACCTGTGCATAAATTAAACAATGAGCAGATAACAGCTATAAAAGACAGCCAGTCACAGGGTGGGTGTGGTATAAGTTATTCAGTTGAGAAGAGCTGAACACAAGTGCAAATTAAAGGGAGAAGTAAGGTAAGGGAACACACAAATAATGACAAATAAATAAATGAATAAATATGTGGAGACAAATAGACAGATAGAACTTACAGCAGAGCAGCAATGTCAGCAAAATCACCTTCCAGGAGAGTTCAAGGAGAGCACTGCTCTTCTCAAGGACAGAAAGGCAATCAGAGCAAGCACAACACACTGTGGGTGATTTGAGTGAGGGTTTCAGTAGCAGTAAACCCCGCATGAATTGAACAACTAAGGGCTGTACAGAGATGTATCTATCTTCTACCAGATCTTGGTAAACTCCAACTGAGCTGAAGTGAACCCTTACCAAGTTGTGCTTGAGTCCAGACTCTGAGAAATGTAGGAGGTATTCAAGCAGTGTTTGTATGGGACAGGCGAAAGGATCTATGGACAATTCCCACACCATACAGCAAACTTCTTTCATTTGAAAGCATGAGACTGACTAGTAGAGGCCCTCCTGGATGCCAAAAGGACATCAGTTACACTAACAGGCAGGCTGAGAGTGAACAATGTTAGACTCTCAACATCCAAGCAGTGAGAGCCTGGGACTTCATATTGAGAGCAATTCTCGGATGGAGAGTTCCAGTAGGAGAGGGGATCACAGTTGTCGAGGTTGATAAGAAATGATGAGAATCATTGTTCATCTGTCCCTTTTGACTTTCAGAAGGGTCTTCACAATGACAGGTGTTGGAGTATGCACATAGAGAAGACCGTCACACCCCTTCCCCCCCCCCCCAACCAAGGAGGAAGGCTGTATGACCCCACTCAATAGCAGAAGTGAGGCACCTAACCATTCTGAGGAGTGACAAAGAGATCTACCAAGGAGGTACCTCACTCCTGAAAGATGTGGAGAGCCACTTCCCTATCCAGGGTCCATCCATGAGGTTGAAGGACTCAACCCAATCTGTCTGCCAGAGAGTTCTGATCTCCCAACAGATATGTGACTCTTAGGACCATCCCTTGAGAGATGGAAAAGTTTCAAAGTCTAATCATTCCCCAACACAGAAGGTATGATCCTGTTCCTCCCTGCTTATTGCTATAAGGCTTTGCAACCTGATTGTCAGTTTGAACGACTGCAATTTAGGTTGCTAACTTATCTATGAAAGCACTTGGAGCATTTGCTATTGTTCTCAGTTCCAAGAAGTTGATCGAATGGAGACTTTCTTGGATGGATCAAGTGTCTGAGTGTGGAACCCATCGAGATAAGCTCCCCAGCCCAAATTGAATGCATCTGCCCTGAGAAGTTTTTGGTATGGAGGAATTTGGAAGGGTAGTCCCATAGCCAAATTGGTGTGAAGAGTCCAAGAGGTGAAATAGTTCTGTAATGGCCGAGTGAAAGAAACTGCATCACTAAGTTTCCAAGGGGCTTCAGACCATTAAGTACTCAGGGTCCACTGAGACTGTCTCATATGAAGATGTGTTAAAGGTGTTGTGTGAACCATTGAGGGTATGTGGCCTAACATTCTTAACATGGCATGAACTGATGTCTACTGACCTTTGACGCTCCTGCACTATTGCTATTGATTGGGATAGTTTGTCATGCGGAATGAAGGCTATCACCAGAATTGTATTGAGGAGAGCTCCTATAAACTCCAATTGTTGTGAGGAGCTGAGGTTCCACTTGGGGTTATTGATGATGAACACTATTTATTTTTATTTATTTATTTAACAGTATTTCTAAACCGCCTTATCTTAATAATCAAGGTGGTATCACGGCAAACAATCAGGTCAGGTGAGTGTGTTATACATGCAGTGGGGGGAAATTGAGTGTGTGTCGTGTTGTGTGTTAGATTGGTATGAGCTATTTACAGAGTGGGCTATATACAGAAGTGCAAAAACAAATTCCATGCATACATTGGTTAGGCGGGATCATGCGCTGTTGTTCATTCTCTGAAGTTATGTGATGTGTCCATAGTGTTCTATGAACAGTATGGTTTTTAGCTGTTTTCTGAAGTCTTTTAGGTCTGTAGCGGCCCTCAAGTCGTCCGGGAGTTTGTTCCATATTGTTGGAGCGGCCATTGAGAGTGCTCTGTCTGTTGTGTCCTTGCGTGTGTGTTTGTATTCACTGGGGGTGCTGACTCTGTTGTGGGTTTGTTTTCTTCTGGGACGCGTACTGGTGTCTGATTGTATGAGTGTGTGTAGGCTGTTGGCTGATGTGTGGTGTTTGATCTTGAATATGTTTATGATAGTTTTGTATTTGATGCGTGCACCGATTGGAAGCCAGTGTAAGTCTTTTAAGGTGGGTGTGATGTGCTCCTGTCTTGCCGTTCCTGTTATGATTCGTGCAGCAGTGTTTTGTGCTAGTTGTAGAGGTTTGAGGGCTTGTTTCGGTAGGCCGAGGTATATCGGATTGCAGAAGTCCAGTAGTGGGGTTATCAGTGCTTGACAGACGGTACGGAAGTGTTCCGGGGCAAGGAGCGGCTTTAGTCTCCTGATGATTCGCATCTTGTAGTAGGCTTTTTGGGTTGTTTTGTCTATGTGTGGTTTGAGATTGAGTTTATTGTCCAGAGTAACTCCGAGGTATCTCACTTCTGATCTTATTGGTATAGTGGTGCTTTGTATCTTTAGATTTGGTGGGTGTTTGAAGCCTTGGTTCCGGGTGATGATTAGGGCTTCGGTCTTGTTGTAGTTTATTGCTAGGTTGTTGTTTTGACACCAACTCTCCATTTGGGTGAGGCAGTCTGTTATCTTAGAGAAGTCCGGGTTGTTGATTGATATCGGGGTGTAAATCATTATGTCGTCTGCATAAATTGTGTATTGAATGTTGTTCTTTTTCATGATATTGCAAATTGGTTGTATGTAGATGTTAAATAGGAGAGCTGAGAGTGCGGATCCTTGAGGTACTCCTTGTTGGACGTTTATGGGTCGGGAGGTGTTGTGTCCTGACTTGACCTGTAGCTGTCTTTCGGTTAGGTACGAGTGGAACCACTTCAATGTGATACCGTGTATACCAGTGTTCTTTAGTCTTTCTAGGAGGGTGTTGTGGTCCACTGTGTCGAAGGCTGAGGAGATGTCGATGAAGATCATTATGATTCCATTCATGGTGTTGTCGATTATTCTTAGGATGCTGTCGAAGAGGTAGATCAGTAGCGTTTCGACTCCATGGTTGGGACGAAATCCGTGTTGGTTGTCATCGAGTGTTTCCTGTTTGTCGATGTGCTCCTGAAGTTGTAGTTGGACCGTTTTTCAATGATTTTTGCAAGGAAGGGTATGCTGGAGATTGGTCGATATGCTGCTGGATCCTTTTTGTCGAGATTTGTTTTCTTTATGATTGGTCTTACTGAAGCAAGCTTTAGTTGTTTTGGCATGAGTCCTTGAGTGAGTGAGTTGTGTATTATTTTATGTATGGTGGGGATGAAGCAGGATTTGGTGGCTTTGACCCATGACACTGGGCATGGGTCTGTAGGGGCAGTGCTTGTATTGATTGTAGAGATGATGTGGGATATCTGTTCAGTTGAGGGTGAGTAGAATGTGCCCCAGGTTTTGGGGTGTACGTCCGACCTGGTGGTCCCACTAGATGTTGTTCGCTCCGTGGAGTGAAATTTGTCTTTGATGTGATCTGCGAAATCCTGTGGGTCAACCTGTACTTCGCCTTCTGTTGTTTGTTCTTTTGTGAGGATCTTTACTATTTCAAAAAGCTCTCTGGGTTTGTTGATAGAAGTATTTATCATGTTTGTGTGGAATTCCCTCTTTGATTGGTTGATGAGTTCATTGTAGTGTTTTTGCTTTGTTAGATAGAGATGCTGGTCAGCGGTTGATTTGTTTTTTCTCCATCTCCGTTCAATCTTCCTGAGCTCTCTCTTTTCCTTTCGTATTTTTTCTGAGTACCATGGCTTGTTTTGTCTCCTGTTGTGGTGTTGTTTCTTGATCCCACCGTCAGATGGTTTGGCGGCGTTCGCTAGAATGCTGTTCCAGCTGGAGACTTGTTCTTCTAGGTCATCTGTGGTAACGTTCAAGTGTTGTGTTGCGTCCTGTATGAATTCGTCCCTGTCGAAACGTTTGAATCGTCTTTGCGTGTGAGAGATGTTAGCTCTTTCGTTCGTCTGGTCCTCTTGATATCGTAGTTTGGTCTCGATTAAGTAATGGTCGGACCATGGCACTGGGGTAATGGTAGGTGGAGAAATTAGTTCTCTTGATGTTAGGTAGTTGGATGCAAAGATGAGGTCTGGGGATGATCCATGTCTGTGTGTTGGTGCATTGATTATTTGTGTGAATTGGAGTGAAGTCATTGCTTGGAGGAAGGCCTCTGCGTCTTTGGCATTGGTGGACTTGAGGTTGAAGTCTCCGATCATTAGCGCTGGTTTGTTGTTTGTTGTTATGGCACAGGCTTCTTCGAGAGTGAGGGCTAGTTCATCGGGTGGAGCTCTGGGTGCTCTGTAGGTTAGGCAGATTGCGATGTTCTTGTTTTTGATGCTAATTGTGTTACATTGCTGTGTGTCTGTGAAGTTCTGTGTCTTGAATTTTAGCTTTGTTTTCGCTATTATCAGGACTCCTCCTCCACGCTTGTGGGTGCGTGGGCAGTTGTATGCTGAGTAGTTGTCCGGTACCAGTTGGTTGAGTAGTACGTTGTCGGTAGGGTTGAGCCATGTCTCTGTGATGCATATTATGTCGGGCTGTCGCTCTTCTATGTGGTCTACAATAGTGTGTATCTTGTTGCAGACGGATCTGGCATTTATGAGCTCAATCGTTGTTGTTTTCGTTGCTGAGGTTGGTGTTCCATGAGTTTCCTTTGTGCTTGCGTGGGAGTTTGATTTGTGTCTGTTCAGTCGCTTTGCCTGGTAAGCCCTGAGTGTCTCTTTGTGTGTGTGCTGTGGTTCTGAGTATGGTAATGCAGTTGGTAGATGCCATATTGTGTTTGCTTGTGGGTAGTGGAGGTGTGTGGTTGGTGGGAGGAGTTGTGTGACTAGTAGGTAGAGTGGTAGGAAGTATGTGGGGTGCATGTTTTCCCTTCTGATGTTCTGTTAGGGTGACGCCTGCTTTCTTGAGATTTTGTCTGTTGTCTGTTTGGGGAGAGTTGCACTTGGTGCGTGAGCTTGTTCCTTGGCGGGTGCGCCGGATCTGCGTAGGGTGCCTTGGTGCGGGAGCCTGTCCCGTGAAGGGAGCCTGTCCCGTGGGTGTAGAGCCGAGTCTGCGTAGGGTGCCTTGGTGCGGGAGCCTGTCCCGTGAAGGGAGCCTGTCCCGTGGGTGTAGAGCCGGGTCTGCGTAGGGTGCCTTGGTGCGGGAGCCTGTCCCGTGAAGGGAGCCTGTCCCGTGGGTGTAGAGCCGGGTCTGCGTAGGGTGCCTTGGTGCGGGAGCCTGTCCCGTGGGTGTAGAGCCGGGTCTGCGTAGGGTGCCTTGGTGCGGGAGCCTGTCCCGTGAAGGGAGCCTGTCCCGTGGGTGTAGAGCCGGGTCTGCGTAGGGTGCCTTGGTGCGGGAGCCTGTCCCGTGGGTGTAGAGCCGGGTCTGCGTAGGGTGCCTTGGTGCGGGAGCCTGTCCCGTGAAGGGAGCCTGTCCCGTGGGTGTAGAGCCGGGTCTGCGTAGGGTGCCTTGGTGCGGGAGCCTGTCCCGTGGAGGTAGGGGTGTGATTGCAAAGGCGAGTGTGGTGTAAGTGGGAGTCCTGTAGGTGTGGAGTGTGTGAGGTTTTGTGCGAGTTTTACTTGCGGTTCTGAAGTCCTTCGTTTTGGTCTGCTCCTCGTTTGTTTCTGCGGTGATGTTGTCGGCGCTGCTGTGTCTGTTGTTTCTCCCTTCTGATCGCCTTCGTGCCGCGCCTAAGGGCCACGCCAAAGGGCCCTCTGGCGAGGCCCTCAGGCGCGGGCCCGCCAAGCGCGGGCGCGCCCTGCAGGGGCGCCGCTTTTAACTCTCTCGGCCGGCGGCTCCCACTGCCCGATTGGGCAGGAGCTGGAAGCGGCTCCCACTGCCCGATTGGGCAGGAGCAGAGGAGGGGCGGTGTTTGGTCCCGGCAGCGGCGCTCCTAGTGCAGGGGCGCCGCTTTTAACTCTCTCGGCCGGCGGCTCCCACTGCCCGATTGGGCAGGAGCTGGAAGCGGCTCCCACTGCCCGATTGGGCAGGAGCAGAGGAGGGGCGGTGTTTGGTCCCGGCAGCGGCGCTCCTAGTGCAGGGGCGCCGCTTTTAACTCTCTCGGCCGGCGGCTCCCACTGCCCGATTGGGCAGGAGCTGGAAGCGGCTCCCACTGCCCGATTGGGCAGGAGCAGAGGAGGGGCAGTGTTTGGTCCCGGCAGCGGCGCTCCTAGTGCAGGGGCGCCGCTTTTAACTCTCTCGGCCGGCGGCTCCCACTGCCCGATTGGGCAGGAGCTGGAAGCGGCTCCCACTGCCCGATTGGGCAGGAGCAGAGGAGGGGCGGTGTTTGGTCCCGGCAGCGGCGCTCCTAGTGCAGGGGCGCCGCTTTTAACTCTCTCGGCCGGCGGCTCCCACTGCCCGATTGGGCAGGAGCTGGAAGCGGCTCCCACTGCCCGATTGGGCAGGAGCAGAGGAGGGGCGGTGTTTGGTCCCGGCAGCGGCGCTCCTAGTGCAGGGGCGCCGCTTTTAACTCTCTCGGCCGTACTAGACTCCGTGACTCTCTCGGAAGTACTAGAACACTAGTACTTCCAGCAGCTGGGTGGTTAACTCAAACTGATTCATGATCTCCTTTCATCCAAGTAGGGAAACATATGCACTCTCAGCCTGTGCAGGAACACTAGTACAGGGCTAGACATTTCGAAAAGACTTCAGGTGCTGACGCAAGGCCAAAGAGAAGTATGTGGTACTGGAAATGTTGTTTCCATATAATGAATATTTGTTCAGGTCTCTTAGGCCTAGGATAGGATGGAATCCTCCTGTCTCTTTGGGGACCAGCAAGTACCTTGAGTAAAATCCATAACCTTTCTGTCCTGGCAGAATGGGCTTGATTGTTTTTGTATCTTGAGATTTCCCGAAGAAACACCTCATGGTGCTGAGGGCCAAGCAATGGGCCCTCAGTGAGCAGTTTGGAGGACGTTCAAAAAGATGAAGGGCCCAATATTCAGCGGCAGCGGCTAGTGCCATGTTAGTGCTGCTGAATATCTCGCTTAGAGGCAGTTACATGGTTTTTGGGTCTGTAAACTGGGTAACTGCTTTGGAATATCGGGCCTGAAGTCTGTAACCCTTCTGATCAATTTGGATGTTATGAGGGACCACCTCTGAGCAAATAGAGTGAGCCTTCCTCCAACTGGAGGGTTGTCAGAAAGGGTTATAGATAGAGGTGCTATGCTCTGTATAAAACAGTCAAAACCCCATCCCTGGCTTTGACTGAAGTGCTTGCTGGTCCTTCTGAGACCTCTCCTGCTGAAGTTGAGCTCATGAGGTCTTCTTGGATTAAGTGTAGCAAGAGATAGGGAAATAGCCACGCCTGTGAAAGTAGTAGGTTTTCTGTTAAGCAAAGTCAGATGCCCCTGGAGAACGTTCTGAGTGAACCATAGAAACAGCTTCTTGAACTTTGTCTCTGTAGCATGGTACATCTGTAAGCTGATTCTGCACAGATTGTTGCAAGTCTAAGGTCCAAAGCCAAAAGAGTCTCTGGGTGCCAATCTCATTGAGGAAGCTTTCAACACCGTACTGAAGATGTCATAAGTCACTTGGACTATATATTTTGAGTAGTCCTTTCAGTGTTCCATTAGGGAAACATACATATCATCTAGGCTGCGTATGATGTCCCATAAGAACATGCCCATGTAGAGCAAATATGAGGCCATGTGGAAAGCCAGCATGGCATCCTTTGGGGTCCTGGAGCTCCTCCATGAGCACCGATGCACCAAGGCTTTCCAGATTTCTAGGAGGCATCAACTCCCAATGCACTGAAGAGGGATATCAGCCAGTCAAGTATCTGTGTCAAGGCCCTTTAATGCCTTGATATTGATGCCTCTACCTCAGGCAGGCCATGCATATTGAGGACTGCTCAATGCGATGCACTGTGCTGTGAATCATAGGAGACCTGAGCTCTTGTAAAGTGAACATCGTGATTTTATCCTCAATGCACTTCAGAAAGTGACTCCCCATGACTGCCACCTTCAAAGGCATGTGTAGCTCAGCAGGATTGGCCGAGGTTGCTGGAATCTATCGGTAACTATCGGTAGGCTGGTCTCAGCTTTGGGTAGTCTATTGCTGCCACAGCAGACTTTAAGATTGAGAAATGATCATGTCGGGGCAGCTTAGAGAGCCCCAACTGTGACCTCTCGATGCTCTTGGAATAATGCCCTGTGAGCTTCTGCATCAATGCACCTGAGCTCCCTTTGACTTTCGACATCCTTGAGTCTAGAAATTGATGAACATGACGATGAATCCTTCCTAGTCTTCAGGGAAGCATTAGAAGTTGAACAACTCTCAGGGGATCTATGGATACTCGGTTCTGTGTGAGCTTGAGGACTCCTCGAAGCTGATGACTTGCCAGCGTCTAAGAACATAAGATATGCCATACTGGGTCAGACCAAGGTCCATCAAGCCCAGTATCCTGTTTCCAACAGTGGCCAGTTTAGGTCATATGTACATAGCAGTTTCCCCAAAAGACACAGGTTCCACAATGCTTGTATTGGGTCAAGCATTGATATCCTGTCTCCCTTTTTAATAATGGTTTATGGACCTTTCCTCCAGGAACTTGTCCAAACCTTTTTTAAACCCAGCTACACTAACAGCCTTTACTACATCTGGTGCAGCATTAGAAGCCATTAAGACCGACTGCACCGATGCTGAAGAAGATAGATTGAACTTAGAGGCACCATTGCTTCTTATGATCCTGAAGACCTCTTCTTGTCATCTGCAAGTGCAGTTTACAAGAAGAAGACATATGGTTGGGTCTTAGGCATTAAAAACACTAATTTTGGGTATCTATAACTGACATCATCCTAGAGCACTGGAATACTTTTTAAATCTACTGGTAAGTTTCTAGGACATTGTGGCCAGAAAAATAGCCGAAGCAAAATCAAAGAGCTCAATTGTAAAAACATTTCACAACCAGCTTGCCAAGTGCCTAAGTGGACTGTGGCAACCACGCAAAAATAAAGGAAATTTGAAACAGCAAAACTACCTAAGAGAAACAATCGTGATAGCAAATGGGAATAAAAACACTGCAAAGACATGAAAAATTACCTCACACAAAAAGAATGAGGCAGGATTTGGAAGTGCATCTGAAGGGTTCCATGAAAAAAAAAAAAACAGATTAAGAGAAAATGGTGCTATGATGGCAGGCGGGAAGATGTGCATTTGTGAGGTGAAGCTTTCCAAAAGCTCCTAGAAAGAGCTGGGAAAGTTCTTGTGTGAGGGCTCCTTCGGTGACATCACCCATACATGAGAACTTAATCCTGCTTGTCCACGAACAAATCTATTATAACAGCAAGGTTATTCCCTCTTTCTATATAAATACCTAATTAATCTTGATGTGAAAATTTTTCTTATTCAGCTCTTAACTGGTAAAAAAATAAATCTAACTTTAAATGAATGTGCTTGGGGTGAATGGGAGTCAGTGGGGTTGGTGGGATTCAGAGGTGGAACAAAAAGACACAGAAATAGCCTACCTTACTGAACAAGTAGACAGCCATGGTTTAATGGGAGAAAGCCAACATGGATTTAGCCAAGGAGATCTTGCCTGTTATATTATTTTGAAGGTGTGAATAAACAGGTAGATAAAGGTGAGCCAGTTCATTTGGAGCACCATTCCTGGAGGGGAATGTCCAGGCTGTCCGGATGTCCCCGCTGAAGATGGGGCCGTTCCTGCAGGAGCCAGAATCAGGCCCGAGGACAATCTGGTGTGCCCCCTCTGCCTGCAGAGATGTCCTCCCCGTAGGTGCCCCCAGCATATGTGACTCCAGCCCCCCAAATCCCTACTGTCCAACACATGGCTGGCCTCCCCTGGCTTTGGATCGGGTGACGGAAATTCCCCCCTCAACCGGCCCCGGCCTCTAAGGTGGTATAAGCAGCACGTCTCAGCAGGCCCGGCAGCACCTACAGGGCCATAACCTGAATCAACCCTGTACATGCTGCCGGGCTGACCCGACCCCACTCCGCCCCGATCCTGCTGCCTCTTGCCTCCTTACGGATCTCCCGTCCTGATGCATAGGACGTATAGAGAGAACCAGTGGGAGAATAGGGAACAGGCGGCTTGCGGGGCTGCACGTTCCGGCGGGAACTGGTTAAAAGATGGAAAGCAGAGAGTAGGGATAAATGGCCAATTTTCTCAAGGAGAAAGGTAAATAGTGGAGTACCCCAAGGATCTGTGTTGGGCCCGCTGCTTTTTTTTTTTTTTTTTAATTTTTTATTTAAGGATTTTCCAATGCATCAAGAAATTACAAACAAAAACATGAGAGAAGAAAATATCAAAATACAATAAAGAAAATTTTCCCACAATTAAAGGAAACACATCAAGGGGAGAAATCGCCTCACACAACAAAAAGAATCAATCTAATATAGGAAATAAGAGGTTACAAAACCCCACAAGGGGGAGCTGAAAAAACAAAATCATTCCTCCACTAACGAACCTCCCTTCCCTTTAGAATCCAAAAAACTTTTCAAGGCATTAACATCATTGTACACAAAAGTTTGTCCCCCGAGGGTAATCACGCAACGACAGGGAAATTTAAGAAAGAAAGTTGCCCCAAGAGCCACTACCTGTGATTTTAATAGCAAAAACTGTTTACGCCGAATCTGCGTATAACGACAGACATCTGGGAAGATTTGGATGGCCTGACCACAAAAGGGAACACGCCGATGTTTAAAATACGCTCTCAAAACCCGCAATTTGGCAGATTCAGAAACAAACTGAACTACCAAAGTGTTACGTTTTGAGATGACATCCAGAGAATCTTCCAAGAAAGCTGTTAAATTTTGATCCACTGAGGAGACTGAAGGGGCAGGAGCCCCAACCGCCCGAAGAGTGGAAGAAGAACCCAAAGGCAGGTAGTACATATGGACCGTCTGAGTTGTATGAAAATCCCCCTCCAAATGCAATATCTCCAAAAAGTATTTTCCCAACAATATTTCAGAGGATAGTAGGTGTGTCACAGGAAAATTAAGAAAACGTAGATTGCATGCTCTAGCACGATTCTCAAGAACCTCAAGCCGGAAGGAAATCACTGAGGAATCACGCATAAACACAGCTTCAGAATTACGGCAAGATTGAAGCTGAGAATCAGAGCGAGCTGCAAGCTTTACAACAGAACCTAACTGGTTATCCATAAATTGTAACTTATCCACCACAACTTGGGAAAATTTACTCAAGGAGGATACAGTAGAAGTTAAGCGTACATCTATTTTTTGAATTCCAGACCATATATCATTAAGCGTTACTTCCACAGTAGGGGATGCTAAAGTCCCAGGCTCTGTAGCAGATGGAAATACAGGACATGGAACTGGGGGACTCTGCTCAGGAGGACTACTTGAAATAGTGAACGAAAGAGCAGGGAGAGGAAACGGAGGAGACCGGAGGACAGGACTCAACGAGACCTCCTCCGGAGATAGATTACCAGGCAGCAGGGCAGTCACATGTTTGTCCATAGGGCCCACCACTTTCTCTCCCGAACCTCCAATCCCAGATTTATTACCAACCTTCGCCTTCCTTTTGCCCATGATGATGGAAACCACACTGATGTAGACACGACACATGAACACCTCACGTGCGCCAAAGGGGCGTGTCCTGCCCCTTGAGCCACGCCCCTTTAGGCCACGCCACGCGGGCCGCGACATGCGGCCGCGTAGAGTACCGGAGGGCTTTGTAGGGCACAGCAGGGTCCTCCGGGCCAAGGCACGTCCTCCTCCCGCCTGCCCGACCACCAGGAAAGCCTCCTCCAGGTCCCGCTGCTCTGAACCGTGCGATTGGCAAAATGCACGGCAGCTCCCTCACAGCGGCGATCTCCCAACTGCTCACTCTCACACCGGAGGGCTTTGTAGGGCACAGCAGGGTCCTCCGGGCCAAGGCACGTCCTCCTCCCGCCTGCCCGACCACCAGGAAAGCCTCCTCCAGGTTCTGCTGCTCTGAACCGTGCGGCTGGCAAAATGCACGGCAGCTCCCTCACAGCGGCGATCTCCCAACTGCTCACGCTCACACCAGAGGGCTTTGTAGGGCACAGCAGGGTCCTCCGGGCCAAGGCACGTCCTCCTCCCGCCTGCCCGACCACCAGGAAAGCCTCCTCCAGGTCCCGCTGCTCTGAACCGTGCGGCTGGCAAAATGCACGGCAGCTCCCTCACAGCGGCGATCTCCCAACTGCTCACTCTCACACCGGAGGGCTTTGTAGGGCACAGCAGGGTGCTCCGGGCCAAGGCACGTCCTCCTCCCGCCTGCCCGACCACCAGGAAAGCCTCCTCCAGGTCCCGCTGCTCTGAACCGTGCGGCTGGCAAAATGCACGGCAGCTCCCTCACAGCGGCGATCTCCCCGGGCCCACTGCTTTTTAACAAACAGTGTTAATAAAAGACTTGAAAATGAGAATAACGAGTGATGTGACCAAATTTTCAGGTTACATAAAATTATTCAAAGTTGTTAAAACACAAGAGGATTGTGAAAAATTGTCAGAGGAACTTGATAAACTGGAAGACTGAATATCTAAATGGCAGATGAAATTTAATGTGGACAAGTGCAAAGTTATGCACCTAGGAAAGAACATCCTAAAGTACAGTTACATGATGCAAGATTCCACATTAGGAACCACCGCCCAAGGAAAAGATTTAGGCGTACTTGTGGATAATACATTGAAACCCTCTTTCCAGTGTGCAGCGGCATCCAAGAAAGCAAACAGAATGCTAGGAATCATAAGAAAAGGAATGGATAAAAAACCAAGGATATTATAATGCCTCTGTATCGTTCCATGTTGCAACGGCACCTTGAATATTGTGTGCAATTCTGGTTGGCATATCTTGGTGTTCCTTTTCTCCTATTTCTTCGCCCGAACTTATTAAGGCTATTTCTTCCGCTCACCAAACTACCTGTCCTCTTGATCCTCTCCCATCTCCCTGGCTACTTGACTCGCATATTGCTTTGGTGCCTTTCATCCTTTCTATCTTTAACACTAGTCTCTCTTCTGGTCTTTTTCCCTCTTTATGGAAGCACGCTATTGTCCGCCCCCTTTTGAAGAAGCCCACCCTCGACCCCACGCTTTCTACCAACTGGCGCCCCGTTTCCAACCTTCCTTTTCTGTCCAAAATCCTTGAACGAATTGTTTTTTTCCCAGCTGACCTCTCATCTTGACTCCACCCACGCCCTTCACCCCCGGCAATCTGGCTTTCGTCCTGGTCACAGTACCGAAACTGTTCTCACGGCTCTGCTCTCTGAACTTCACCGTTCTCACGATCGTGGTGATATTTCCCTAGTGGTCTCTCTGGATCTGCCTTCTGCTTTTGATGTAGTCGATCACCGCACCCTTCTTTCTCGTTTGTCTGATGTTGGTATTCATGGCACTGTTCTTCAATGGTTTCACTCTTTTTTATCTTGTCGTACTTTTTCAGTTCACGCTGGTTCTTCAGTCTCTCCTCCTGCGTCTGTCACTTGTGGTGTCCCTCAGGGCTCTATTCTTGCCCCTCTCCTCTTTAACATTTTTCTGGCCCCCCTAGCTCTGCTAATCCAGCAATCCACTCTTTCTTTCTACATCTATGCTGATGATATCCTTCTGGTTCACCATACCTCTCCATCTGCCCTTGATCTCACTCCACTTAACCTCTGCCTCTCCTCCATCACATCCTGGTTTGAGTCAAACTTCATGCATGTTAATCCTACTAAATCTGCAGCTCTTTGGGTTACTTTTGGTCGTCCTTCTCCTTCAGTGTTTCCTGTCATGGGTTCTCATTCTATCCCTTCCACCTCCACTCTCCGCTATTTAGGTGTTACTCTAGACCCATCTCTTTCTTTCCACGATCACATTTCTTCTGTTGTCCGCTCCTCCTTTTTTCACCTACGTCGCATTAAAGCTGTTCGTTCCTACTTTTCACACTCTTCTATTACCACTTTGGTCATATCCCTAGTTATTTCGCGACTCGATTACTGCAATGTTGTTTATGCTGGTCTTCCCTCTCACCAACTTCACCGCCTTCAAATCGTTCAAAATGCTGCCGCCCGTCTTATTACTCTATCCCCTCTCCGCTCTCATGTTTCCCCCTGTCTCTCTTCTCTACACTGGCTCCCTATTAAGTTTCGGTTTGTGTTTAAACTACTTATCCTTGCACACAAGGCCCTCTTCTCTGACTCCCCCCAATATTTAGCCAATATTATCCATCTCCAGCCCTCTCCCCGCCTTCTCCGGTCCGCCCATGGTAATCGTCTTTTTCTTCCCTCACCCACTCAGGCCCGTCTCGAATCCACCCGACATTCTGCTTTCTTCTTTCTATGCCCTGCCCTCTGGAATTCTCTTCCCTTATCTCTCCGTTTAGAACCCTCCTATACTCGTTTTAAAACTATTCTCAAGACTCATCTTTTCTGTCAAGCATTCAATCTCCCTCCCCCCACTGATGATGTCCTTCCCACTTAGCCTTTTATTCCCTCCCTCCCTCTTATTTCTCTATTTTCCCCTCTCCGCTGGTGTCATGTTCCCCCAGTCTCGCCTCTCGCTCCGCCTATATCTGGTTCGAGTCTCCTTCTCCTCCCCTCACTCCTTTAATTTTTATTGTTTTTAAGTTTTTAAGTTTTATTATTAGTATTATGGTTTTAAATTCCGTTGCTCTGCTGCTTTCTGTTGCCCCTCTTTATCTTTTGCTGTTTCTTTTACTGTCCTATTATTATTTGGCGTTCTTTTCTTCTCTTCCTTTCTCTGCAGCTGTCACTTTTTTATGATTGTACACCGCCCTGATGCTTTGGCCTGGGCGGTTTATCAAATGTTTTAATAAAGATAAAGATAAAGATAAAAGGTACAGAGAAGAACCACCAAAATGGTAAAGGGAATGGAAGGATACCTCTATGAGGAAAGGCTTAAAAGGTTAGGGCTTTTCAACATGGAAAAGAGACGGCTGAGGGGAGATATGATAGAGGTCTATAAATTAATAAATAGAATGGAACAGGTAAACGTAGATCGGTTGTTTATGCCATTAAAAGGTAGAAAGACTAGGCGACACACAATAAAGCTCTAATGTAGTTCATTTAAGACTAATAAGAGAAAATACTGTATTTTTTAACCCAACGCGTAATCAAACTCTGGAATTCATTACTAGAGGATGTAGTAAAAGTGTTAGTGTAGCTGGGTTTAAAAAAGTTTTTGACAAGTTCCTCGAGGAAAGGTCCATAAACCATTACACAGGTACACTAAAAAATTTTTTTTTTAAACTGCCTCTAATGTTTCGATTGATTTTTACGTTTTTTGGTGCGCTGAATCCAAATCTGGTAACCAATTTGCTCCATCACGTACAGATTTTTTGCTACATTGGGTTAGCAGTTTGAGGTGAACGTTTCAGATTGAGTGCGATCGAGATAAAAGTTTCTTGGATGAATTCTTTATACTAATTGTTTAGTAGTTATTCAAATAAGAATAAAGAAAATTGTAACAAGGCAGCACATAAGAATAGAGTAATGTCAACAAAACACACTGTGATGGTAGCAAAATTGTCTGCACTTAAAACAGCCACATACATGTGCACAAACATTGAGCATATAAGAGCGAGGTTAGACGCAAAGCAAAGCAAAGAAATGTGCAAAAAATGTTGTACAGGTATGTATGTAAGAATAGAAAACGCAAACCGCACCATTGCAATACATGAAGACAAACACCCGATGGTGTGAAAATAAAATTCTAATAAATGAGATCCGACACTGTGGTAATAACTAGCAAATTTTTATTTCAAAGTTTAGTAAAAACAAGATATTTGTCAACACAGTTTAGATTTTAAAGTCATTCTTGGGTCAATCAATCTCCTGGTGGGCCCGTTTCTTCTTCCCTCGAATGCTTCTCTTGGTGCGCTGCTTGGCGTATTTTTCATCTGGGGTTTCCCGCAGCAGCAACCAGCAGAAATCAGCCATCATAGTGGTGTTCCATCTTCCTTGGTACCTTCTCTCTGCGTCCTTGATGTCCTGGTGAAACCTTTCACCTTGTTCTTCACTGTACGCCCCCAAGTTTTCGGGAAAGTAGTTCACATGGGAGTGCAAGAAATGGACTTTCAGGCTCATGTTACAGCCTTGTTCTTTGAAGGCATTGAGCATCCTGGCAACAATATCCTTATAGTTCTCATCCCGCCTGTTCCCCAAGAATTTGAGAACAACATCCTTGAAGGAATCCCAGGCTTCTTTTTCCTTCTCAGACATCGTTTCAGCGAATGCTCCATCTGAAATGAGATTCCTTATATCAGGGCCAACAAACACTCCTTCCTTTAGCTTTGCTTCAGAAAGTCGGGGGAACTTTGAGCAAAGGTACCGAAAGCACTCACCATCTTTTGGAAGGGGCTTGATGAATTGCTTAATGAGACCCAACTTAATGTGGAGAGGTGGTAATAGAATTTTATCACGAGGTACCAAGCTCTCATGAAGAACATTTTTCTCACCGGGTCTCAAATACTCCCGAATTGGCCAGTCTTTTTTCCCCCAGTGTAGGTCGCGGGCCCGGCTATCCCACAAGCAAAGGAAGCAGGGATATTTGGTGAAACCGGATTGCTGCCCTAATAGCATGGATAGAATTTTAAAGTCTCCACAAATCATCCACTTATGCTCATCATAACGAATCTTCTGAAGAATCAGGGCCAAATTCTCGTATTTTTCTTGGAGAATAACAGAGTGAGCAATAGGAACTGAAGCGAATGTGTTGCCATTATGAAGAAGAACACCTTTTATGCTGTCTTTTGACGAATCAATGAACAGCCGCCATTCAGCAGGATCATACTTGAGTTTAAACTTTTCCATCACTCCGTATATATCGTTGCAAAATACCAAATCTTCCTCTTTGCTGAAATACTTCAAAAATTGTGTCTCGCGGTTGCGGTACCAATAAAAAGTTGTTCCTGGTGACAATAGATTTTTCTGTTTAAGCCGAGAACCTAGCAGTTGGGCAGCATCTTTTGGGAGTCCTAAATCCCGGACTAAATCATTCAATTCAGCTTGAGAGAAAAGTTCAGGTTTCGGATCTGGTTCAGTTTCAAACTCGGAAGTACTGGACTCATCGGGAAAAGCCATCTGATGAGTCTCATCATGATCAGAACCGTCCACACAAATATGATCCAAAGATTTTGGTGGTTCAGGCACAGGTACTTCGCTGCTATGAGGCATAGGCCAAATTGCTGAGGGCAGGTTATTACGGTCTTATTTTTTAAGTTGTATCCCTTCACAATGCAAGAGCAAAAATAGCAGTCACTGCTGTGGTCTCTTTGCTCACGCCACATCATAGGTATTCCGAAACGAAATGCTTGTTTTTTACCTTTCATCCATAAGCGTAGATCTTCCTCACATGTCTAGCACACTTTGTGAGGAGCCCACGGTTTGTCTTGATCGCCTAACTTCAAACCGAAATAGGCGAAATATACTTTTTTAATAAATGCAGAAATGTTCCTCTGCCGCTTTTTCACGGTATATTCCCCACAAATAAAACAAAAACTGTCCGGAGAGTTGACGCAACCTCTGGCTCTGTGAGCCATCACAAATACACAGCACTGCAAACTACAACTGTAGTGAACCACTTTGGAATAAAGCTGGATTACGACTGAGCAAACAAAAGGTAATAATGAACTTGCAAGAAACTGAAATTTGACAGGAACGTTCATGTCGCAACCACCGTGTTTGAGCGAGCGAACGAGGCGAGGCGAACAGGAAAGAACATGCGCCAGCGCGAGTACTGGATTTAGCCCCCCGCCTCCCAATTGTCCTGTTAATGTATAAAATGAATACAAAACACTCTAAAATATCATGAGGGAGTGTTTCTAGTTAGTTAACCATTACAACCTCTATTTTGGGCCAAGAAAATAAACTGCAGTCGGCTAAAAAGAAATTATGTGAACATTCCTTATATGGGTAAGAAATCTAATTTTGCAAGAAAACGTGACGTGATGGAACATTTTGGCTATTTTTCCTGGATTCAGCACCCCAAAATCTATAGGAATCAGTTGCAAAACTGGAGGCAGTTTTTTGGTAGTGTACCTGTGTTATTAAAGAGGACCCAAGAAATCCTTTGCTTACCCAAGGACAATCATTGTGGAATCTGTATGACTTTTTGGGAACCTGCCAGGTACTTGTGAACTGGATTGGCCACTGTTGGAAACAGGATACTGGGCTTGATGGACCTTGGTCTGACCCAGTATGGCATTCCTTATATTCTTAAGCAGTTTCAAATTAAAACAACAAAAAAAAGAGTCAGGTTCCTTTTTATTTATTTATTTATTTAAAATCTTTTTATACCATCTCTCTACTAGTCTAGATGGTTTACAGAGAACTCAGCGAAAAAACATTGTAACTTGAACAGTAAAGTTGCACATTACAAGGAATATACAGTAAAATGTGCATTCAAATTCAACAATTTAAAGCTAACTATTTACATTGAGGACGTGAGTTGCATGAGTCTGAGAGCATTGTTCTCTATTCTGTATTTGGTCCATAGTGTTCTAAGAACAGCAGAGTCTTTAAGTTTTTAAAAAATTTACTGGTGAGTTGAATGGATCTTATTTGAGGTGGTAGAAAGTTCCAGAGGGTGGGAGCGTATAGAGTGAAAGCTCTGCTTTTGGCTCTTTGGCTGCTTGAGGGTTTGTCTGTGGGTATTTCCAGAGCGTTTACTGTAGTTCTTCTCCTGGGTATGATGGAGCTGTTAGTCACTAATAAGGGAGCGAGGCTGTCTGCTGATTGGCGGCAGGGCCTCCCCAAGCTTGTTTAAGTTGTTGGGGAAGTCCTTCTCGGGTTTCTCAGAACAGCCTGTCAGGTTTTGGAATTCCCTTTTCAGGTCTCTCTTTTCGCCATGGTAATGCACTTGTTTGTGACCTGAGTGGGGATTTTTTGGTGGTTCTTTTTCTCGCCTATACTGTTTTTAACGATTCCTTTTTTCATGGCCTCAGCCATTTTTTTTGGTGGTTCTTTTTTTCCGCCTGTGCTTTTTTCAGCGGTTCCTTTTTTTTTGCTGCCTATCTTTTTCTCAGCTCTTCTTTTTGCTGTTTTTTTTTCTTTTTGCTGCATTGAGCCTTGCTAGCATGTCAAGGGCTTCTTGTGGCACCCACAGCAGATTCTTCTTGCCTACTTTGTGATGAGGATCTCCAGAGCCCAATATTTGCAGCATTGTCGGGACACAACACAGGGGACTTGGAGACCCATTCCGCTCTGGGTGCCTTCTGAGCCCTGTCCATCCCTTCCCATTCATGGAACAGGAAGCCCTCTTGGTCTTCTGGGTGCAGGAGAACAGAAATGAGGAGACTAAGATCTGCTCAGCAGCCCCGCAGACCTTTGGGGTCCCCAGGTCTCTCTTTCTGCTGGGTTTGAGAAGCAGCTGCTAATACAGCTCATGGGCCTTTGTTAGTTTCTCTTGCTACTTAGCAACCCTATTTGTGGAGTCTAAGGTCAAGGACTGCCCCCTCCCCCCATGAGGGACCTGGGGCCCTCTAGCACCTGGTGATGGAACCAACCAGGGAAAGCTCAACGCTAGATGTAGTGCTCACCAACGGTGATAGTGTGTCGAATGTCTGCGTGAGTGCCCCTGTGAACAACAGCGACCATCACACGGTGTGGTTTGAGATAAAAGCCATGGTACAGGCCAATCATAGCAAGCTCAAAGTCCTAAACTTCAACTACACTGACTTCAATAAAATGGCAGAGTACTTAAAGGAGGAGATGACGGGGTGGAAGCAGATAAACCTGGTGGCTGCCGCCGCGGGGCCCCCTCTGCTGCCGCGGGGGCCCCGTCTACAAGCTGAAGCCGTCGGGTCGGGTCTCTCTCCCTCCCTCCCTCCCTCCCTCGCTGCAGGCTGCGAGAGACGCGAAGATAGAGCGTCTCCTCGCGTCTGTGTTAAGCCCGCAGGGGCTGATGGGATTTCCCATCAGCCCCTGTGGGCTTAACACAGACGCGAGGAGACGCTCTCCCTTCGCGTCGCTCGCAGCCTGCAGCCTGCAGCGAGGGAGGGAGAGAGACCCGACCCGACCCGACCCGACGGCTTCAGCTTGTAGACGGGGCCCCCGCGGCAGCAGAGGGGGCCCTGCGGCGGCAGCCACCAGGTTTTTTTTTTAAATTAAATTTTACTTTAGGCCGGGGGGGGTAGGACTGGTAATGGGCTATGGGGGGGGGGGGTGGGACTGGTAATGGGCTATTGGGGGGCTGGGGCTGGAAATGGACTGGGGGGGTAGGACTGGTAATGGGCTATTGGGGGGCTGGGGCTGGAAATGGGCTGGGCTGGGCTGGGCTGGGCTGGGGGGGGTTAAGGCTAGAGGTGGGCTGATGGGGTTAGGACTGGTAATGGACTGTGGGCTGTTGGGGGGCTTAGAACTGGCAATGGGCTTTGGGGGGTTAAGACTGGTAATGGGCTGTGGGCTGATGGGGGCTGTCTGGTAATGGGCTATGGGGGGGGCTAGGACTGGAAATGGGCTGGGGGGTTAAGACTGGAGGTGGGCTGGGGGGGGTAGGACTGGTAATGGGCTATGGGGGGGGTAGGACTGGTAATGGGCTATTGGGGGGGCTGGGGCTGGAAATGGACTGGGGGGGGGTAGGACTGGTAATGGGCTATTGGGGGGCTGGGGCTGGAAATGGGCTGGGCTGGGCTGGGCTGGGCTGGGGGGGTTAAGGCTAGAGGTGGGCTGATGGGGTTAGGACTGGTAATGGACTGTGGGCTGTTGGGGGGGCTTAGAACTGGCAATGGGCTTTGGGGGGGTTAAGACGTAATGGGCTGTGGGCTGATGGGGGCTGTCTGGTAATGGGCTATGGGGGGGGCTAGCACTGGAAATGCGCTGGGGGGTTAAGACTGGAGGTGGGCTGATGGGGTTAGGACTGGTAATGGGCTGGTGGGGGGGGTAGAACTGGAAATGGGCGTTGGGGGGGTTAAGACTGGTAATGGGCTGTGGGCTGATGGGGGTTGTCTGGTAATGGGCTATGGGGGGCTAGGACTGGAAATGGGCTGGGGGGTTAAAACTGGAGGTGGGATGATGGGGTTAGGACTGGTAATGGGCTGTGGGCTGATGGGGGGGTAGGACTGGCAATGGGCTATGGGGGGCTGACTGGAAATGGGTTGATGGGGTTAGGACTGGAAGTGGGCTGATGGGGGGTTAGGACTGGTAATGGGTTATAGGGGGGACTTAAACTGAAAATGGGGTGATGGGGGGTTAAGGACTGAAAATGGGGTGATGGGGGGTTAAGGACTGTAAGTGGGGTGATGGGGGGGCTAGGACTGGTATTGGGTTGGGGGGTTGCTAGGACTGGAAATGGGCTGATGGATGGCTAGGACTGGAAATGGGCTGATGCAGGGACTAGAAGGGAATGGATGCTGGGTGAGGCTGGAACTAGAAGGGAGCTGATGTTGGGGGAGGATTAGAATGGGATGGGGCTGGAAGAGTAAAATGGAGAAGGGAAAAATATTTTGTGTGGGAGGGATAAAAAATCTACAATTGGCCGGGTATTGGGAGAGTAAGTGGGGATTGAGGATGGAGGGGTAAAATTTGAGTGGATGAAATAGGAATGAGGAAAGAGCAAAAGGAGAAAGATTAGTATGTTAAAGCAGATGTAGAGAGAGAATGGAAAAAAATCTAGAAGAGAGAAGAAAGGACAAATGGACAGCAGACGATGGAGAGTTAGCAGAAGACACGAAGAAACCAGAAGAAAGTGGCTGGAGCAATTGCAGCTGAAAAAAATGCACAAAAGGTAGAAAAATATCTCTTTATTTTGAATTTATTAATTGGAATATGTCAGCTCTGGTAAATGTGCATCATTAACATCTGCGCTTTGTTTAGTACAAGAGCAAATTAATGTATAGTTTTATTTCTACAGTGTTGTACATTCCAAGTTTGGCTTTTGGGATTCCCAGTTTAATTATTGTCTTCCTATTTCTAAATTGTGATTACTTGTTTGGTGATGGTCTATGTTCTGCATGTGTAACTGAGCTGAGGTGTTCTGTTTATATAATTCCTATTTGACATTGCCACTTGTTCTCTTTCCCCAGTAGGTCATGTATTGTTGTTCTCTGAAATGTATTGGTTTAATATTTGCAGTGTTGCCTTTTGATTGGTAGAGTATGGTGCTTTGTGAGTCCTGGTAGTGCTGTTAGGATACGGCGGGTTTACTATGGGCAGTGTTTGTAGTAGTTCCTAATGTGTCTGGCAGTTGGCACTGGATTATAGTAATGTAGAAATCTTTTAGTCTTTCTTTATCCATACACTCATTAAGAGGCACGTTTACTAAAAGTTAGTATATGGTAACATTATGCAAATATTTATGCAAATGAGGCCCCTTATGCAAATGAGGTCCGCACCCCCCTTGGGCCGCCCCTGCTGGGGGCCCACAATTTTTGTTGGCGTAGGGCCTCACTCAAGGTAAATCCGGCCCTGCCTCTATCCCGCCTTTCCTCTAAGGTGTACATATTAAGATCCTTAAGTCTGTCCTCATATGCTTTATAATGAAGCCCATTAATCATTTTAGTAGCAACCCTCTGCACCGACTCCATCCTGTTCACATCCTTTTGAAGGTGCGGTCTCCAGAATTGCACACCATACTCCAAATGAGGTCGCACCAAAGATTTATACAGAGGCATTATCACCTCCTTTTTTCTGCTAGCCATTCCTCTCCGTATGCACCCAAGCATCCTTCTAGCTTTTGCCGTCGCTTTTTCTACCTGTTTAGCTACTTTAAGATCATCAGACACAACCACGCCTAGGTCCCGCTCTTCTTTAGTGGACAAAAGTACTTCACCTCCTATACTGTATTGCTCCCTTGGATTGCTGCAGCCCAAATGCATGACCTTACATTTTTTAACATTAAATCCCAGCTGCCAAATTCTAGACCATTCTTCAAGCTTAGCTAGATCCCTCCTCATGTTATCTACACCTTCCTGGGTGTCTACTCTATTGCAGATTTTGGTATCATCCGCAAAGAGGCAAACCTTACCCGACAGCCCTTCCGCTATATCACTAACAAAGATGTTAAAAAGAATTGGACCAAAGACAGATCCCTGGGGCACACCACTGGTAACATCCTTCTCCTCAGAGTGAGCTCCATTTACTTGTACTCTTTGTCGCCTCCCACCCAACCAATTTCTAACCCAAGCAGTAACTTTAGTGTACATCCCTAGGGTGCTCAGTTTGTTTATAAGTCGCCTATGAGGAACAGTGTCAAAGGCTTTACTGAAATCTAAATACACCACATCTAGAGCTCTCCCTCGGTCCAACTCCCTGGTCACCCAGTCAAAGAAATCAATCAGATTTGTCTGACAAGACCTGCCTCTGGTGAATCCATGCTGCCTCGGATCCTGTAATCCGCCGGACTCCAGAAACCTCACTATTTTCTCTTTCAGCAGCATTTCCAATAATTTACTCACCACTGAAGTTAAACTAACCGGCCTGTAGTTTTCAACCACATCCTTACTTCCGCTTTTGTGTAAAGGCACCACATGAGCCTCTCTCCAGTCCTTTGGCACCACTCCCGACTCCAACGAGGCATTGAAAAGGTCAGTCAGTGGAGTTGCTAGAACGTCCCCAAGTTCCCTCAGTATTCTAGGGTGTATCCCATCCGGTCTCATCGCTTTGTCTACTTTAAGTTGAGCTAGTTTCTCACGAACACAGTCTTCTGAAAATTGTTCAAGATGTCCCTCGCTTCTGTTCTTATTTGTGGGTGTTTTCTGAGGTCCTGCTCCTGGTTCTTCATCTGTGAGCACAGAACAAAAATATTTGTTAAGCAATTCCGCTTTATCCTTATCAGCTTCTACATATTCCCCCCCTGCAACCTTGAGTCTGATAATACCACTTTTGCCCTTCCTCTTCTCACTAATATATCTGAAAAATGTCTTATCCCCCCATTTTATTGCATTGGCTATTTCCTCCTCCTTTTGAATCTTTGCCTTCTTGACTACTTTGCTAGCTTCTCTAAGTTTTTCCAAATACAGATGCCTGTCTTCCTCTCTCTGTGATCTCTTGTATTTCATGAAGGCCTCCCTCTTTTTCTTCACTTTTTCAGCTACTTCCTTCGAAAACCATAGCGGTCTCCTGTTCCTTTTGCCTTTATTTACCATTTTAACAAAAAGGTTGGTTGCCTTTAAAATACCCCCTTTCAGTTTTGCCCACTGTTTTTCTACATCCCCCAGCTGTTCCCATCCCACTAACGACTCCCTGAGGTATTGGCCCATCTTCGCAAAGTTAGTCTTCCTAAAGTCTAAGATCTTCACCTTGGAATGGATTCTAACAGCCCTAGTCCTAATACTGAACCACACCATCTGGTGATCACTGGATGTAAAATGATCTCCCACTACAACATCAGAAACACTTTCACCATTGGTAAGCACCAAGTCCAGTATGGCCCCTTCACGTGTGGGGTCTGTTACCAATTGCCTGAATAGTTCTCCCTGTAGAGAATCCAGGATCTCCTTACTTCTAGATGATACTGCAGCAGGAATGTGCCAATCAACATCTGGCATATTGAGATCTCCTAGCTGTAGCACTTCCCCTTTCCTAGCAATGCTGCGTATGTCTTCAATCAACTCTCTGTCCACCTCTTCCTCTTGTGAGGGAGGTCTATATATCACACCAATCCAAATAGGTTTCTCTTTCCCTCTTTCTAGTTTAACCCACAATGCCTCCTCTCTCCCTTTTAAGCTCTGTAATTCCAAAGCTTTAATAGTAGTTTTTACATATAGTGCCACTCCTCCTCCCCTTCTTCCTACCCTGTCCTTTCTGAATAAAGTATAGCCAGGTATAGTTTCATCCCAGTCATGGTTTTCTGTGAACCATGTTTCTGTAACTGCCACTAAATCCAAGTCAGCCACTCCCACCAAAGCTTCAACTTCAGGGATCTTATTTCCCATGCTACGGGCATTAATACACACTGCTTTCCATATGTTACCCCGTTACCCATTTCCATAAAGGTATTTAATGTATCACCTACCTGGGGGTAAACAAATACTTCTGCTCTGTTTTTACTAAAGAAGATCCTGGAGATGGACCAGCTGTGACTCCCAAATATAAAAATGGGAATGAAGTAGATACCACACCATTCACAGAAGACGAGGTGTTAGAACAACTTGCTAAACTGAAAGTGGACAAAGCCATGGGACCGGATGGGATACATCCCGAATTTCTTATTATCATCTTGTCTTATTTACTCAAGATGATAATAAGAAATTCTATTCTGTGTATATAGGTTCTTTACATGTAAGATAATAAGAAATTCTATCCTGTGTATATAGGTTCTTTACATGTTACAAATATGTACAAAGTTTCCCTAAGTTAAAATCCCAGTTGCATTCTCCTGTTATATGTAAACTCACCACAGTCTGTTGATTGCAATGAGTATTCCTGTTTAATGTAAACCGCGCTGATGAAAAACAGTGTGGTATAAAAGAACTATAAATAAATAAATAAATAAAAAATACTGAAAGAGCTCAGAGAGGTTCTTGCAGGACCGTTAAAGGATGTCTTCAACAGATCCTTGGAAACAGGAGAGGTTCCTCAGGACTGGAGAATGGCTGATGTCGTACCTCTACACAAAAGTGGTGACAGGGAAGAAGTGTCAAACTACAGGCCCGTGAGCCTTACTTCGGTGGCGGGAAAAGTAATGGAGGCGCTCCTGAAAGAGCAAATAGTGAACTTTCTCAAAACCAACAGGATGCAAGATCCGAGGCAACATGGTTTTACCGAAGGATGGTCTTGCCAAACAAATGTGATTGAGTTCTTTGACTGGCTGACCAAGGAACTAGATCAGGGGCATGCGATGGATGTCATCTACCTGGATTTCAGCAAAGCCTTTGATACTGTTCCTCATAGGAGGCTTGTCAACAAACTCAGTAGCTTGGGGATGGGTCCCAAGATGGTAAACTGGATTAGAAATTGGTTGACTGACAGACGACAGAAGGTGATTGTACATGGAGCTCACTCGGATGAGAGAAAGGTGATTAGCGGGGTGTCCCAGGGTTCGGTCCTGGGTCCGGCACTGTTCAATGTATTTGTGAGTGATATTGCTAAAGGACTGAATGGAAAAGTCTGTCTTTTTGCAGATGACACAAAAATTTGCAACAGAGTGGACTCCCCCGAGGGAGTGGTTAACATGAGGAAAGATCTACAAAAGCTGGAAGACTGGTCTAATGCTTGGCAACTACGATTTAATGCAAAAAAGTGCAGTGTCATGCACTTGGGTAGCAGAAATCCAAGAGAAATGTACGCGATAGGGGGCGAGAGGTTGGTATGCACGGTTCAGGAGAAAGACCTTGGTGTGATTATCTCTGATGATCTCAAGGTGGCAAAACAGTGCGACAAGGCGGTGGCAAAAGCCAGGAGGTTGTTAGGCTGCATACAAAGAGGGATTACCAGAAGAAAGGAAGAGGTACTTATGCCACTGTATAAGTCACTGGTGAGGCCACACTTGGAATACTGTGTTCAGTTTTGGAGACCATATCTTGCAAAAGATGTAAAAAGACTTGAAACTGTTCAGAGGAAAGCAATCAAAATGATTTGGAGCCTGCGTCAGAAGCCTTATGAGAAGAGACTTGAAGACCTAAATATGTACACTGTGGAGGAGAGGAAGGACAGGGGAGATATGATTCAGACCTTTAAATACTTAAAGAGAAATGATGAACAAACAAACCTCTTCCAAAGACGGGGAAGCTGTAAAACTAGAGGGCATAACATGAAGCTGCAAGGTGGTAAATTGAAAGGCAATATCAGGAAATATTTTTTCACTGAAAGGGTGGTGGATGCTTGGAATGCCGTCCCGAAGGAAGTGGTGGGGGCAAACACGGTGACGGAATTCAAAAAGGCATGGGACAACAAAGTGGATCCCTTTACAGCAATAGGATAAAAACAAAATAAACGGTACCATCTAACTTCTGAACCACATAATCTCAACAAATAGGGGTGTCCTACATGGAGTGGTGGGTTTACCCCTAAACAAAGACATGGGGAGGGGTGGCCTGCACAGAGTGACAGGTGCACCTACTCTTGCCATCTTGCTGGGCAGACTAGATGGACCATGCTGGTCTTTATCTGCCGTCATTTACTATGTTACTATGTTACTATGTAGCACCTGCGTAGCCAGGAGTATCAAAGCTCGAGCTTCGCCCTTGTGCTCATTTGTTCTTCCAGGAGCTTAGCCTTATCTCAGGGCAGCTTCTCCAAATGCGTTAGTTTTGCAGATACCAAGACAGTCATGAACCTCACTTCTACCTCAGGGTATGTGGCGTATGATCTTAGTCTCTCAAATGTACTGCTAATACTCGGCATAGTACTTACATCATGCCAAAGAGAGCTTCCTTCTGGAGTTTGTAAGATGTAACAGGTGTGGGTAGTTTGTCAAGATGAGCTTGGAAATTCTTCTTTATCAAGTCTGCTACTCCCAGTACAATGGGAAAGATTTCTGTATCTTTCTGCCACATTTTCTTGGACTCTGATTGCATTTCTTGGTACTTCAGGACCTTCTGCCTCTCCACACGATTCACAGAATAATCACTCAGAACCGATACCTCGGGTTTCCTCACATCCAGTTTCTTATCTGCTGGAATGGGAATGTCCCAGATGATCATAACCGCTTCATTCTCTGTAATTCTCTTAGGGTCACAATCTTAGTGCTTTTCAGGGACAGTGATATTGTAGTGTTTATAGAGTTTTCATTGGATGAGGCGTGCTATTTTGTTGTGCCTTTCTGTATAGAAATTTTCTGCCATCAGAACACAGCCAGATATGAGGTGAGTCACTGTTTCCTGCTCTTTCTTCCAGAATCAAAGAAACAGGCAAAGGCGGCCTTCCGCAGAGGTAAAATCAAAGTAAAGTGGAGGGCAAAGGACCACGGCCAACCAAGGATGAATAATAAAAGCAACTTTATTGGGGACTCAACTTTACAAGTTTCGGCCAGAGGCCTTCATCAGGGGTCTAAAAAACAGACATATAAATTAGACATAAGCATGATGTATATACAATACCATAAAAATTATATAAATAAATAATTAATTAAATACGATGCAAAAATGTGTTTCTCTGCCAATAATCATAAGAACATAGGAACATAAGATATGCCATACTGGGTCAGACCAAGGTCCATCAAGCCCAGTATACTGTTTCCAACAGTGGCCAATTTAGGTCATACGTACCTAGCAGTTTCCCCAAAAGACACAGGTTCCGCAATGCTTGTACGGGGTCAAGCATTGATATCATTGAGAAGGCAGTGCAACAGCAATTGCAAAACCACATCGATGACACAAACGCCCTTGATGTGCATCAATACGGGTTTCGACAGCATCACGGAGTAGAAACACTCATGTTAGCCCTAATGGACAACCTACTCAAGGGTCTGGAAAACAAGAGCAAGATGTATATGCTTATATTCATAGACATTTCAGCAGCTTTCGACTCTGTGCATCACCTCACACTATTAAAGCGACTCGAGTGCATAGGCATCACAGGAACCCCCCTAAAATGGTTCTCCTCCTATATTACAAACCGAATGCAGCAGGTCAATTTCAACAATGTCAAAGCCACCCCTTTCCCGCAAACCCAAGGCATTCCACAGGGCTCCGCACTCTCCTCCCTCCTATTCAACCTATACATTCAACCAGTATGCAAGATCTTCCAGCACCATGGCATAAACTACCATATATACGCAGACGACCTAATGCTATATACTCAACTAGACGTAAACAACCCAGACCTCTGCAAGCTAGAAGAATGCCTACACGAACTGCAAGGCTGGCTCCAACGCAACAATATGTCCATTAACCACAAGAAAACAGAAGCTATGTGTATCTCCAGGAAACCGGGATTCGAGCCCCCAGCAACGGTCACCATGAACAATAATAACTACATCATCAAAACAGAGATAAAATATTTGGGAGTGATGCTTGACAGCAACCTACACATGGACAAGCACCTTCGAATCACCAACCGGGCTATTTTTCACAAATTAAGAATACTGCAGCCCCTACGTAACATCCTCGAGCATAATGACTTCAGATCTGTCACGCAATCCCGCATCATTCCACATCTGGACTATTGCAATGCCATACTGCAAGGCTTGCCAAGGAAAACTATAAATATATTACAAATGGCACAAAATGTAGCAGCCCGAATCATCATGAAGAAAGGACTCTCCGACCACATCACACCCACACTAATTGAGCTTCACTGGCTCCCCATCACAGCTCGCATACAATACAAAGTCCTAGTCACTACTTTCAAACTCATAAATGATGTAGCGCCCTCACACCTCAACAGCCTAATATTTAAACTACCTAACAACAGAAGTAGAAGAACGCTGAACCTCAACACCCTCTGTATCCCGAAGTACTTCACAAAGGTTAATGCTTGCACCAGCAACCGAGCTTTCTCCCTTGCAGCTCCGACACTCTGGAACCGTTTGCCAAGTGACCTACGTGAAATCAGTGACCTGAAAGACTTTAGAAAATTACTGAAGACACACCTCTTCCAAGTACATTACAACTTAACTGCATGAAATATGCTAACCGCTTGAAATAAACTCAACAAAGTGTAAATTATACAAGAATCTTTTAGGACCTAACTGACAACAATTGTAAATATGTATTAAGTACCCTGTACGTAACCACTTGAAACAAACCCAACAAAGTGTAAATTGTATATAAGGGCCCTTGTAGGTCCTAACAGACAGCAACTGTAAATATGTATTAAGTACCCTGTATGTATTAAGGACCCTGTATGTAACCTCAATATGCAATCAACTGTAAATCCTCTAAACCCCTTGAATTTTGTGCACTATCGCCCCCCCCAAATCGCATTGTATATATCCTAATTCTGGCCGGTACAGCCAAACCCCCCATGTATAGATGCCGCTGCTGATCACTGGAAGCAGCGGGTTACAAATGTACGCTTAAATAAAATAAAAAAATAAAATATCCTGGGTCCCTTCTTAATAATGGTTTATGGACCTTTCCTCCAGGAACTTGTCCAAACCTTTTTTAAACCCAGCTACACTAACATCCTTTACTACATCCTTTACTACAATCATTCATGGGCTGGTAAAAATCTAAAGTTCATTGCTAAATTGTCCCCTATACTTTCAAGTGCTGTAGCAATGCGATAAGCCTTTAGTTTACATTGCTTTCTGTCTTTCTATCTGACGTCATGAGAGGGAGGAGTTCCCTCGCTCTTCAAGCTAATCACTCATGTCCTTGCACGGCGTTTACTGCCTCTGACAGCTCTTGCGGGTGTATTTTTTAATTTTTTAATTCTTTGGCTTTTTTGTGGTACAATACTTATGCTGTTATATTTAACATAAATATTTATTATGCCTGTTTCCTACGTTGTACTGCACACAGTTTTTTGTTTTCCTGTTTTATATGTCAATTTAGCTATATATCGTCTTTTTAATTTTGGTGGATATGCCTTCTCTTGTTTCTCATGTTTATTTTATGTACTGTATGTGTAAATTAGACTTACCTGCTAATTGTAGTTCCTGAAGGAACTCCAGTCTAGTCCCGGAAACTCTGGAGTTGTGATCCTCTTCCAGCAGCTTGGAGACTGATCCATGTCATTTTTTTTATGACACTGGTATATGGACACAGGCACCGCCTCCTTCCTCTCCAGTAACCTATTGACAAAGCAAACTCACCGGAGCAACAATTAAGTATCAGAAAGACATATGTAAGTCAACTATCTGAAACCCGAACAGGTAACCACTGACTCAATACAGCCAGAACTCTGAAAGTCACCCGTGAAGGCCCTCGCTGTCTCTCTTGTGACAGGACTTAAACCTCTAATCGTAGCTACCGCCCCCAACCTGAATGCGAAGCCGCGGCCCGCACTGTAAGCACTTATCTGACACATCGTCCGCTTCAGGCTCCACTGCAGGCAAAGAAACGGGACGGGGTCCGGGACTAGACTGGAGTTCCTTCAGGAACTACAATTAGCAGGTAAGTCTAATTTAACTTCCTTAACGTCCCTCCAGTCTAGTCCCGGAAACTCTGGAGAAGTAACAGAGCAGTAAAAGAACTCACCGGGCGGGACCTGCCAGACCAGGCTGAAGCACCGCCGATCCAAAACAGGTATCCCTGCTCGCTTGCACATCCAGCCGATAATGCTTGACAAATGAGTTCAGAGAGGACCACGTTGCCGCCTTACAAATCTCAACCGGCGGCACCGCCTTGCACTCTGCCCAAGACGCGGCCTGCGCCCTCGTTGAATGAGCTCTTAACCCTACAGGAACCTGCTTTCCCTTCAACAAATACACTGACGCAATCGCCACTTTTATCCATCTAGCAATGGACGCAGCTTCCCCTTTGCAAGGCCCCCCGAACAACACAAACAGCCTATCCGACCGTCGGAACTCCGCAGTTCTACTGAGGTACCTCTGCAACGCCCTCCGGACGTCCAATCGATGCAATCGGCGATCCGAGGAACCATGCGACTCCGCTCGGAAAACCAGTAAGGACACCACCTGATTCAGATGAAAAGGGGACAGCACCTTTGGCAAAAAGGAAGGCACCAGCCGCAAAACAACCTTTGACTCAAAAAAGGTCAAAAAAGGCTCCCTTCACGACAACGCCTGTAATTCTGAAATCCTTCTCGCTGACGCAATAGCTACCAAGAACACCACTTTCAACGTCAGATCCTTCAACTTTGCCTCAGCCAGAGGCTCAAACGGGCGCCTACCTAAACCGTCCAAGACTAATTGCAGATCCCAGGTAGGAACGAGATTCCTGCCTGGCGGCCGTAACAGATTGACCGCCTTCAAAAATCTCTTCACATCAGGAAGGACCCCCAACGCCTGGCCCTTAACCTTCCCCCTGTAACAGGAAATCGCCGCCACCTGCACCCGTAAGGAAGCGGCCGCTAACCCTTTTTGAAAACCATCCTGCAAAATGGCTAAGATCTGAGGCACTGACGCTCGCAACGCCGCACATTGCCTGTCGGCACACCACGCTTCAAAAATTCGCCACACTCTCACATACGCCAATGAAGTAGATCTCCTACGCGCCCCTAGTAAGGTGGACACCACCGCCTCCGAGTAGCCCTTAGCTCTCAACCTTGCCCTTTCAAGAGCCAAGCCGTAAGCGAGAATCAAGCCACCTGAGGCATGAACAGCGGGCCCTGCACTAGAAGATCCTGCCGGACTGGGAGACGCCACGGCTTGCCGACTAACAACCTCCAGAGATCCGCATACCAGGGCCTTCGCGGCCAATCCGGCGCAATCAAAATCACCACTCCTCGATGACTTTCGATGCGACGCACCACTCGCGCGATTAACACCCAAGGTGGAAACACGTACAGCAGTTGACCCACCGGCCAGTCCTGGACGAGAGCATCCAGCCCCTCCGACATCCTCTCTCGTCGCCTGCTGAAGAAGTGACTGACCTTCGCCGATTGAAATGTCGCCATGAGATCCATTACCGGAGCTCCCCAGCGACGCACTACCATGTCGTACACCTCTGGATGAAGGTTCCACTCCCCGGGGTCTATCTTTACCCGACTTAAGAAGTCGGCCTCTACATTGTCTACTCCTGCCACATGCGCCGCCGACAGCGCCTGCAGATTCTCCTTGACCCACAGGAACAAGTGATCCGCCTCGTCCTCCAAAGGAGCACTGCCCGTGCCCCCCTGTTTGTTGATGTATGCCACTGTAGTCTCATTGTCCAAAAACACCCGGATCGCCGCCCCTCTCAGAAACCGCTGAAAACTGAGCAATGCCCGGAACACAGCCCTGAGTTCCAATCTGTTGATCGACCAGGAACTCTCCTGTGCCGACCACTGACCCTGCGCAAACCTGCCCTGAACATGCGCTCCCCAACCGGACAGGCTGGCATCCGTTGTCAGCGGAATCCAATTCGGAGTTTCCAACGGCATCCTTCTGGCCAAGGACTCCGGACGCAGCCACCACTGCAACGCTTCCCGGGTCTCCTCCGGACAAACCAGCCGCCGCGACAGCGGGTCGTTCTGATGAGACCACCGCCTGAGCAACACCCGCTGCAACGGTCTCATATGTGCCCTCACCCAGGGCACCAACTCGATCGTCGCCACCATCGTTCCCAGAAGCTGTAAATAATGCCATGCTGTGGGGCGAGGCCTGTCGAGAAACCTCTGTACCAACTTCCTTAACGCCATTGCTCGAAGCGGAGGCAAAAACACTCTCCCTGCCGCTGTATCGAACCTTGCCCCCAAATACTCGAGATTCTGTGATGGGACTAGACTGCTCTTGGCCATATTGACAACCCATCCTAACTTCTGAAGGAAGCTGACGACCCTGTCCATCGCCTCCTCGCTTTCCTTGCGGGACATTGCGTGAATCAACCAGTCGTCGAGATACGGGTGAACCAGCACCCTTTCCTTTCTCAATGCCACCGCCACGACCACCATGACCTTGGTAAAGGTGGGCGGCGCAGTGGCTAGACCGAAAGGCAATGCCTGAAACTGAAAATGCCCCATCGGCAGTGCAAACCGGAGGAACCGCTGATGTTCCGGGCGAATCAGAATGTGCAAATACGCCTCGGCCAAATCGAGCGATGTCAGAAACTCCCCTCTGCGGACTGCCATGATAAACGACCGCAGGGTCTCCATACGAAAATGGGAAACTCGGAGACACCTGTTCACTCTTTTCAGATCCAAAATGAGCCGATAAGTCCCTTCCTTCTTTGGAACCACAAAATAAATTGAGTATCGACCTAAGCCGCAAAGCTCTGGGGGCACCGGCACAACCGCTTGGAGCTCCAACAATCTGTTTAACGTCTGTTGAACCGCCTCGCGCTTGTGCCGTGCCTTGCAAGGGGACAGGACAAAGGAGTCGGTCACCGGTCTCAGAAATTCCAACGCATAGCCTTCTCGAATCACCTCTAGAACCCACTGATCTGTGGTAATTTCGGCCCAGGCAGCATAAAACTCCTGTAGACGGCCCCCGACCGCTACCTCTACCTGGGCCGTCCTGACTTCATTGTGGCTTTTTGACCCCCGCAGAGGAGGCCGCAAAACCTCTGGAGGCCCCCCGGAAACCACGAAACCCCTGGTTTCTATAAGGGAAACGCCCCCTCTGAGCCGGCGGAAACCTAGACGCCCGCCAATGGCGAAACTCTCTCTGAACGCCCCTAGCCTCGGATGGGAACCTCCCCGGCCTCTGTTTATCCTCGGGCAACCGACCCCCTTTGGACTCACCCAAATCTTTGACAATCTTGTCCAAATCCTCACCAAAGAGAAGCTTTCCCTTAAAGGGAAGCTTACTCAACCTGGTCTTAGAGGAGGCATCCGCCGCCCAATTGCGCAACCACAGATACCGTCGCGCCGCCACTACCGAGGCCATACTGTTCGACAGCCCCCTGATAAGGTCATAATGAATATCCGCCAGGTAAGCCGCTCCGGACTCCAACCGAGCCGCCTCATCCCGCGACTCCTGCTCACAATCTCCCTGGATGTGCTGGGCCCAGCGCAAACAGGCTCTTGCCACCCAAGCCCCACAAATAGAGGCTTGAATGGAAAGGGCATTCACCTCAAACACCTGTCGCAACAAAACCTCCAGCTTCCTATCCTGAGTATTCTTGAGCGCCGCACTCCCTTCTACGGGAATGGTCGTCTTCTTAGTCACCGCTGAAACCGCCGCATCGACTCTCGGTGACTTAAAGATCTCCTTATCCTGCTCCACCAAGGGATACAATCGAGACATAACCCTAGAACCCCTAAGGGTAGCCTCAGGCATGTCCCACTCCCCTTGAATCATTTCTTTAATTACTCTATGCATAGGGAAAGCCCGTTGTGTCTTCCGAAAGGCCTGCAGAAGTGGATCCTCTAACGCCGCCTCTTCCCCTGGCCCCGATACCGGAACATTCAGTACCCTCAACGTCTCCGAGATGAGAGCGGGCATCTCCTCTCTACGAAAGATCCGCACCACTCTGGCCTGATCCTCGTGCTCTGTAATCTCACCTTCCTCCAATTCCTCGTCGAACTCCGGATCCTGCTCACCGTCCACCCGCAAATCCTCGGAACAACCCGACAGACTCTGCCGCTCCAACTCACCGCGTGCTTTCTTTGCTAAAGGCGCCAAAGGCGTCACCGACAGTGGCGTACCAGGCCTCTTATGTCCCAAGCCCTCTGCCACGGAACCAAGCCCAGCCGCCGCGGACGACTGTTCCCGGGATGCTCCACCAAACGCCTTCTGGATCAGAGCCACAAAGTCTGGAGAGAAGATGGCAGCCAACTCCTCGGAAAAGATGCCTGAGCCACCAGCCCATCCGGCCTCGAGGATGGACCCGGTACCGGATCTTCCAAGTCTACTCCCGGGGACCGAGGCCCCTCCAGAGAACCGACCGGTACCTCCCCGGCATCCATAAGTTTCTGATCCTCCAGGGCCGCCTGGTTACAGCCCTTACATACCGCGGCCTTTGATACCACTGCCTTCTTCACACCACAGAGCAGGCATAATACCTTTCCAGGCATAGTAGCCTCCGTCTCACTGACCAGATGCCTGACCAGGACTCCACCAGAAAGGCACTCTCCTGTCCAAGGAAGCCCAGCCGCCGTTTATCCAACGACTCCGAAAACCCCGTGCCTTGTTTTTTATTTGTTTTTTTTTTACTCACACCAACAAGCAGGATCTGCTGGGAGCTAAAGCCTACCAGAAAGAAGCAGAAACGAAGCTGTAGAAGCAAACTACAAGTGTTTGTTTCCCCGCTCCTGAAGCTGGCGTTTTCCCGCCGAAACCAGCCACACGCCGCGGCCTGCTCTCTTACCGGGCGATTTGCAGACTGACGCTGAAACTAGAAAATACAGAGCTTACCTGCTGCCCGATGCCAGATATCGCTCTGCAGCCTGCCCAGCAACTGCTCACCTTGAAGGGATTCTCGCCCTCGGACCAGACTTCCCCATTGCTGAAAACCGGCGAAAAGCACCGCAGTGCAGCCGCGGCTTCTCGCACTTCTCCTGCCCAACTGTTACGTAACTGCAATCATCTAGCAGTTCAGCAAAAACTTTTTTGTGTTTAGAACGCCAGCGTGTGCAGAGGTATGGATACTATGTATATATCTTTCTCTGTTATCCTTTTTTGTCACCTACGCTATTTTTGGAGTGAAAGTGAGATCTAAAAGAACTGTATTTCTGTTTCAGAGCTTAGTGGTATCCCCTGATGAAACCTTGATCGGTGAAACGCTTAGCGCCCGATAGCGCTGGGAACGCCGTTCAAAGCTAAGCATTTTTTCATACCTTCTATAAATAATTAATAGTGAATGTCATCTGGGAGGAGGCTGCAATAGGGTGGTCCTTGATGTTACAAATTTGGGCGAGTAATCAGCATGTTGCTGTAAGCCCAATGATACTGAGACCACGCACCCTCCTCTGAAGAAGTTGGTAATTGAGTTTTAAGGTTTACAACATAAACAGTCAGGAGTATGACTAATATCACTTTCGAGTTATAGTACAGAGTATATTGTTCAACATTTTGGTTATACGCTACTCTGTGGAAGCAGACCCATTACAAGAGTTGTGATCTATATACATGGAGGGTCATTCTAAAGAAGACACTTTTAGTTTTTCGGAGGAATTCATTTCCAATTTATGCAAAGTGTCCACCCCTTTTTCCCCGGAACAAGATGGAGTTTTATTACCTGATTCCCCGAGTTGGGATGACTTATTAAAACTGCAGAAGAAAAAAGTCCGTATGGAGTTACACCGGTTGTCACTTATAGAGTACTTACGGAGACGTCATATACCACGGGGATTAAGAGTTTACAAGGAGCCGCGCATGTTTTTGTCGGGTGCAGGTTTTGTTACCAAATGGAATTTGATTCTTAATAAATGTTCAATGGATCTGATGGCACATATAGTCGAAACCACTCAACAACATTTGAATGACCTCACCACGGAAATTGATGGATTATCCACGTCGCTCAAATCTGAGGAAAAAACTGAAGTCTATAAGAACAAAACGGCCTCTATTCAAAACCAATTGTCCATTTTACATGAGGAAGTAAAACAGGTTAAGGAGAAAAAGTTACGTCGAGATTACACAGACTATACCAAAGGTTTTGTTTATCCATGGATGAACATTAAACGCAAGACATCGGGAAAGCGGAAACAAGTAACTTTTGATAATACCTCAGAAGACACCATGTCTACTGATTCCGAAGGAGTACCCCGACGGAAGGATTTTTTAGAGGATTCCAGCAAGGAGAAGAAGAAGAAGGCCGGAAGATACTCGGGGGAAGAATACACGCAGAGATCAGTCTCGTCGCAAAACTTAGACTCTTTGGTGATCAATGTTTCCGGATTAGAAGTTACGGAAGAAATGTATGCGGTACTAGAAAAAGGTTTATCCTATGTTCCTTCTTTAAAGTTTGACTTTTTCAGGTTTCGAGTGGATTTAGAAACTTTTATAAGAAAACTTCATTTGAAAATATTTTTTGCGGAACAAACGGTGTCTCAGACAAATTTGGCTGTACCTTCTGAAGGTTTAACGCAAGGGAGGGTAGCGTTGCCTTTGAAATCTAAGTGGAATCCCCCTGGTCCACTCCATCCCTCTTTACTTTTATACCGCGACTTGATAATCCAGGACATGCAACGAGCTGTCAATTCTCAAAAACAAAGTTCATTCACGTCTTTGACCTCGAAAGAGCAAAGTGCATTGCGAGCACTCCAGTCCCGCTCTGATCTGGTGATTAAAAGAGCGGATAAAGGGGGTACAGTAGTGATTTGGAGTAGGAAGCAGTATTTTGAAGAAGCGCATCGGCAATTACGAGACCAGACAGTTTATTTGGTCCTGACTACGGACCCTACGCTATTACTTCAAGACCGTATATATAAGCTGACCAAAACAGCCCTACAAGCCAAGCTTATTTCTAAAAAAGAGTATCAGTTCCTTAACTTAGAGGATCCGATCCTGTCCAAATTCTACCTGGTTCCAAAAGTGCATAAAGATCTTAAACAACCTCCGGGACGCCCTATAGTCTCCACTCGAGGATCTTTGTTGGAGCCTCTTTCCATGTTTTTGGATTCCTACTTACGGCCCTTAATGGCCTCTATTTCGTCCTACATCAAAGATTCAACTCATTTTTTAAACATCTTACATGACTATGATTATTTGGCTGGAGTAGGAGATGTCATTTTGGTAACACTGGATGTAACATCACTATATACAGTAATTCCTCAAACCCAGGCCCATGCGGTCGTTATGGAAGCACTCCAGAGTCGGGGTGACTTATCAGAATCTCTTCTTAACTTTTTATCTACACTTGCGGAATTTACTTTATGTAATAATTTTTTTGTTTTTGATCAACAGTTATATCAACAGATTTCTGGGGTAGCCATGGGGGCCACCTGTGCCCCCTTGGTGGCCAATTTATTTATGCAGCGGTTTGAGATGCGTTGGATACAACACTCTCCTTACCAAGAGTCCTTGAAAGTTTGGAAGCGCTACATAGACGACATCTTTGTTATCTGGCAGGGTACTCGTTCTTCATTACAAAGTTTCTTCGATTGGTTGAATTCTTGTGAACCAACTCTAAAGTTTACTTTGAATTGCCATGAGACTCAAATTACATTTTTGGATGTTTTCGTAAAAAGAACCTGCATGGGGTGGAGCACTTCAATCCATCATAAGAGTACGGATAAAAACGCCCTACTTCATTATTCAAGTGCTCATCCATTGCAGTTACATAACAGCCTACCATTCTCACAGTTTATTAGATATCGGCGAAATTGTAGTACGATGCATGATTTTCAACAGCAGTCAGCCCGTTTACGGCGAAATTTTTATCAACGGGGGTATCCGAGGAGAGTCATTAAGGATGCCTACACTAGAGCAAGTTTTCTTAATAGGGATTTGTTGCTTCATCCTGTTGCTACATCGCCATCAGTAGAGGATTGTGTGAATTTGATAACTGTTTTTTCTCCATACAGTATGAAGTTACAGCGGAGTTTGAACCGACACAAGAACATTCTGTCCACCATACCGGGTTTACAACAATACCGTACACGATGTGTATGGCAACGTCAAAGGAACTTCAAAGATATCCTTAGCCCAGCGGTTATACGGCCCCTTGAGATTGTGGAGTCGGCATATAGTGGTCATAAGCGCTGCGGTGAATGTTTGATTTGTTCTATCACTCAAGAATGCACTAGTTTCACGTATCATGGACGAGTATATCAGTTGAGTGTTAACACTACTTGTGGATCTTCTAATGTAGTGTACTGTATACAATGTCCTTGTTCCTTGCTTTATGTTGGCAAAACAAACCGCCCATTTAGGATTCGCATGAGCGAACATAAAAGCAAACTAAAATGCAAGCGATTGGAAGCCCCTATCGTTGAGCATTGTTTGTCTTTGCACCACACTTTTGAGGACTTACATTGTTTTTGTAAAACTCAAGTATTACGAGCGCAGCAGGGTCGAACTAAAGAACAGACCTTATTATATGCAGAGCAGCGTTGGATCCATACATTGAACACTGTTATTCCTGCAGGCTTGAATGCTCGGATTGAATGGGAGGTCTGCATATGACGTCAGCTAGATTGTTAACTTTCCATTCATTGATTGCTCCTCCTATTTAAAGAACGCATGCGCGGCGTCTTGTCACAATCGTCTAGCAGTTCAGCAAAACCTTTTTGTGTTTAGAACTGCCAGCGTGTGCAGAGGTATGGATACTATGTATATATCTTTCTCTGTTATCCTTTTTTGTCACCTACGCTATTTTTGGAGTGAAAGTGAGGTCTAAAAGAACTGTATTTCTGTTTTAGAGCTTAGCGGTATCCCCTGGTGAAACGCTTAGCGCCCGATAGCATTGGGAACGCCGTTCAAAGCTAAGCATTTTTTCATACCTTCTATAAATAATTAATAGTGAATGTCATCTGGGAGGAGGCTGCAATAGGGTGATCCTTGATGTTACAAATTTGGGCGAGTAATCAGCATGTTGCTGTAAGCCCAATGATACTGAGACCACGCACCCTCCTCTGAAGAAGTTGGTAATTGAGTTTTAAGATTTACAACATAAACAGTCAGGAGTATGACTAATATCACTTTCGAGTTATAGTAGAGTATATTGTTCAACATTTTGGTTATACGCTACTCTGTGGAAGCAGACCCATTACAAGAGTTGTGTGCTATATGGTTAACTTCCAAGGAGAATTACTTCTTTCAGGGCTAGCTTTTTCTCAAGAACTCCTGTCCAGAGCATGGCATAGAGAGCAATCCATAAAGCAATCTTCTTCCCCCAACTCTGACACTGGTTGTCCGAGAACACTCTGACCGCCGACCTGGCTAGGCAGCTTCTGAAGCTTTGCAGCACGAGGGCCACAGCTCTCAGTTCTAGTCTGTTGATTGGCCAGGACCTCTCCTCCACGCTCCACAGCCCCTGCGAGAATCTGCCCCGGCAATGCACCCCCCAGCCCACCAGACTGGCATCCGTCGTCACCGCCAACCTGTCTGGCGCTTCCAGGGGTCGCCCTTGCTCCAGCGACCCCGGCCGCAACCACCACTGGAGGGCCACCGACGTCTCCTCTGGGCAAGGCAATCTCTGTGCCAGCGAATCCCGCTGGTGCGACCATCGGCTGAGGAGAGCCCTTTGCAAGGGTCGCATATGCGCCCTTGCCCACGGAACCACCTCTATTGTGGCCGCCATCGTGCCCAACAGCTGCAAGTACTTCCAGGCCGTGGGCGCCCGGCAGCTCAAGAAACTCTGAACCAGCCTGCGTAACCCCTGTGCTCGAAGCCGAGGGAGAAACACCTGCCCCGTCTCGGTATCGAAGCGAGCTCCGAGGTACTCGAGATGCTGAGACGGAGTGAGATGGCTCTTCCCCAGGTTCACTACCCAACCTAGACTCTCCAGGAAGGCTACCACTCTGGCCGTGACCCGCTCGCTCTCGACCCTCGACTTTGCTCGCATGAGCCAATCGTCCAGATACGGGTGTACCATGATTCCTTCCTTCCGCAGGGCCGCCGCCACGACCACCATAATTTTTGTGAACGTACGGGGAGCCGTCGCCAGGCCAAATGGCAGGGTTCGGAACTGAAACTGACCGAAGGGCACCGCGAAGCGCAGATAGCGTTGATGCTCTGGGCAAATGGGAACGTGGCGATACGCTTCTGACAGATCTAGGGACGTGAGAAACTCCCCTTTTCGAACCGCCACTATCACCGACCGTAGTGTCTCCATATGAAAGTGCGACACGCGGAGACAGCGATTCACGCCTTTGAGATACAGGATTGGTCGAAAACCGCCGTCCTTCTTTGGTACCACGAAATAGATGGAGTATCGACCCGACCCGAGTTGGTCTCGCGGCACTGGAACCACCGCCCTGAGGTCGAGAAGCCTCCGAACCGTCTCCCTCATCGCCCTGCGTTTGCTGGGCGACTTGCCGGGGGACCGCACGAAGGCGTCGCGCACCGGGGTTCGAAACTCTAAGGCGTACCCCTCTCATATAATCTCTAACACCCACTGATCTGACGTGACGCGGACCCAGGCAGCGTAAAAGTCCTGCAACCGCCCTCCCACAGCTACTAAGGACGCCCGGGTCCCTCTGGCATCATTGTGACTTTTGAATGTTGGACGGGGACGAGGAGGAAGAGGCACCAAATCCCCTACCTGCTCCATGAAACCCCCGAAAGCCCTGGGCTCTGTAGGGAAACCTACCTCTCTGGACGGGATTAGACCTCTGAAACCGAAATCTCCGGAAATCTCTCAAAGGCCCCTTACCGCCCTGGGCCACTCTGCCCTGCTTAGGCTTATCCTCTGGCAATCTACCGCCCTTCGATTCCCCTAGGTCCTTAACTAACTTCTCTAGGTCCTCGCCAAAGAGAAGCCTCCCCTTGAACGGCAGTTTGCCTAACCTCGACTTGGAGGCATTATCTGCCGCCCAGTTATGAAGCCACAGATAGCGTCGAGCCGCTACTGCCGATGCCATACTCTTCGACAAACCTCTCATCAGGTCATACTGTATATCCGCCAGGTAAGCCGCTCCCGATTCTAGCTTGGAAGCCTCCCCAGCTATGTCACCACCGTGATCCCCTTGGACGCGTTGCGACCATCTCAAACAGGCCCTGGCCACCCACGCTCCACAAATGGCCACCTGAAGCGCGAGGGCATTGACATCAAAGATCTGCCACAGCAGAACATCCAACCTTTTATCCTGAGTGTCCTTGAGGGCAGCTCTGCCCTCCACCGGGATCGTGGTCTTCTTAGTAACTGCTGACACCGCAGCATCTACCTTAGGTGGCTTAAAGATCTCGGTGTCGCGATCCACTAAAGGGTATAGACGCCGCATCACTCTGGCCCCCTTCAGAGGAGCCTCCGGGACATTCCACTCCTCTTGGATCATCTCCTGAAAAACTCTGTGCACCGGGAAGGCTCTCTGAGTCTTCCGAAAGACTTGCAACAACGGATCCTCAAGGGTCTCCTCCTCCATCGCCCTGAGAACCGGCATGTTCAAGGTCCCGAGCGTCTCCACTATAAGCGCCGGGAGCTCCTACCTACGAAACACCCGCACTACTCTCGCTTGGTCCTCTTTTTCTGTTAGCTCACCTTCCTCCAATTCATCCTCCGCCAGGCTCAGGCGTTCCTCATCCGAGATATGCCCCTCAGAGAGCAGAGAAGGGGCACTAAGGTCTTCCTCCAGACGCCTTTTCTTTTCAGGCCCGTCCTCCGCCTCACCAACCACTGAGAGGCGTTTAACACCTTTGCCCTCCCGCTTAGGCTTTCCTTGACCAGCGGGTCCTCCTCCCACTGCTTTCTGAAGCAGAGCCACGAAGTCCTTGGAAAAAATGGACGCCAGCCCTTCGGGCCATGCTGCTGGGGCGGGAGGCAAGTCCGGGGCCGAAGACGGCCCAGCTACCGGCTCCTCCAGGGACCTACACGCCGTCTGATCCCCTGAGCTCTCATCCCTTTCCTGCAGAGTGCCTTCCTTGGATCCTGGCATCTGCTCTAGCACTGCGGCTTCCTTTGTGCAGCTTTTGCACACACCTGAGTCAGTCACCGAGCCTCTTCTGGCCCCACACAAAAGCACTGGGGCCGAGATGGCATCCTGGAGAGCAGACCTTGCAAAAAGAAATAATCTCTCAGCGTTCAGCTGCTGGAGGCTGGAAACTCTTCCCCACAAACGAAGAGCTAGAGGTCCCAGCACCTGCAATCCCAAACAGGAAAAAAGAAACCCCGGTTCAAGCGGCTTTTTTTTTTTTTTTTTAAACCCCGAGACCTGGGTTCTCACAAGAATCACTAATGCTACCCGAACGCAGCGAAATCTAATGAAAAAAACTGAGGCTAGCACAGTAATTTCACAAATCCGGGCCCTCCTGCCCGGCGCCACAAGGCCTGTGCCACGCGGTCAGGCGCACTTCCGTTTTCGCGCCCAAATGCGCAGACGAGCAGTGGCGCCGACCGGGCCTAAGGAGCTGTCGGGATGCTGCACGCCCCACGAACACTCACCTTTGCCGCGAACCGTGCTCTGCCGCGTCGGTCTTACACCCGGGAGGCCTCAGGCAGCAACTTCCCCCCTGACCACTGTCGGCTCTCCCGCTGCCCCTAGAGCCCCAAGCGCTGCCAGAAAAAACGTCTGCTAAGCGCCGGCTCTGAATAGACTGAGGGCACCGATCTGGACTTGCTCACCAGCAGACTCAGATGCTCCTGCAGTCAGCCAAAGCGGACCCTCTTTCCCCACTCCCGAACCTGCAGCCAAGCTGAGGCGGGAGAAAAAGGAAGGGAGGGAGGGGTAGAGGATCTCTTGCGAAACTTAAAGGTATAGCTGCCAAATTATTGAGCTGTACCCTGCTGCCCCCCTGCACTCTAACACTATCCTTTTTACTTTAACTAAAGCAATACAAAAACACTTAATTGTTCCTCCAGGGAGCCCGGACCTCCGGGCTCTCCACCCTTCAGCTGCTTGGAGACTGAGGTAACTGGGAAGTGAAGGCGGCTCCCGGGATGTTATATTGGTGACATCATGAAAAGAAGGAGGTTCCTCAGTCTCCAAGCTGCTGATTAAGGTAGACAACCCAGAGGTCCGGGACTAGACTGGAGATACGATCAGGAATTACTTCTTTCAGGGCTAGCTTTTCCTCAAGAACTCCTGTCCAGAGCGTGGCATAGAGAGCAATCCATAAAGCAATCTTCTTCCCCCAACTCTGACACTGGTTCTCCCGACTGCATGGGTTCTGACTCACCGACCTGGTCAGACTGCTCAGCTGACAACCTCTCTGGTGGTCTGAAAGCTTCTCCACTTCCTGGTCCCCACCTCTGTTGCCAACCTGTTGCAGGGAATTCAGCTCTCTCAGCTCTGGGTAGCTCAGCTCTTCTCCAAGAATCCACTCCTCTCTGCTTCTGTCTCAGCTGCTCTCCCGGCTGCTCTCCTTCTCGTCTCCCTCTCTCTGCATAATCTAACCCAGGTTTATACCTCCAGGATTCTAACCCCACCTCTTTCTTTCCCAGGTGTTGGTAATCCCCCTGCCTTCTGGTATTAGAATAATTAGTGCACTTGTTAAAATAAGGGCTTTGGTCCTCGTGCTTGCAATCCCTCTTTCTTACTTTATCAGTCCTTGTGTGAAACTTGTTCCAGCTGGGGGTTTTCTGTCTTTGAAACCTGGCTGTGGCTTACTCTCCCTGCACTCCTAGAAGGGGACCCTTAACTAGGGTGAATTCGTTATGCTTCTCACCTCCCCCACTCTCAGGATAGCTGACCTTGCCACAATATGTTCTGTTTTGATGTACACTGCACTTATGTTAATAGCGCGGTATAAAAGAAATGCTAAATAAATAATAAATAATAAAAATCTTACTTTCTCCTTCACTTCGATTGATTTATCCTGGATGCAGATTCTAGTTGGCAGGTTGAAGGTGGTACTTCTGGTAATGAACAAAGCTTCTGTCTTGTTATAGTTCACCGACAGATTGTTGTTGGTGAGCCATGTCATCATCGCCTCCAGGCATTTAGTTACAGGAGAGAGGTCTAGTGCATTAATGTTTATAGGGGGTTCATTAATTTATAGACTTCTATCATATCTCCCCTCAGCCGTCTCTTTTCCAGGTTAAAGAGCCCTAACCTTTTTAGCCTTTCTTCATAGGAGTATCCTTCCATCCCTTTTACCATTTTGGTGGCTCTTCTCTGAACCTTTTCTAAAATCGCTATATCCTTTTTAAGATACGGCGACCAGAATTGCACACAATATTCAAGGTGCGGTCTTCACCATGGAACGATATAGAGGCATTATAATATCTTTTATTTTATTTTCCATTCCTTTCCTTATCATACCTAGCATTATCATACCTAGCATTCTATTTGCTCTCTTGGCCGCTGCTGCACACTGGGCCGAGGGTTTTAACATGATATCCACAATGACGCCTAAATCTTTTTCCTGGGTGGTAGTTCCTAATGTGGAACCTTGCATCGTGTAACCATAGTTTGGGTTGTTCTTCCCTAGGTGCATAACCTTGCACTTGTCCACATTAAATTTCATCTGCCATTTTGATGCCCAGTCTTCCAATTTATCAAGATCCTCTTGCAATTTTCCACAATCCTCTTGGGTTTTAACAACTTTAAATAGTTTTGTGTCATCTGCAAATTTGATAACCTCACTCGTTATTCCACTTTCAGGTCATTTATGAATATGTCAAAAAGCAGCGGACCCAGCACAGATCCCTGGGGTACACCACTATTCACCTTTCTCCATTGGGAAAATTGGCCATTTAGCCCTACCCTCTGCTTTCTATCTTTTAACCAATTCCTGATCCACAATAGTACACTGCCTCCTATCCCATGCCTCTTTAGTTTTGCCAAAAGTCTCTCATGAGGGACCTTGTCAAAGGCTTTCTGAAAGTCCAGATACACATATGTGATGCATATGATGTCCAGCTTGCAGGATCATATGTAGTTCAGGATGGTGTTTGGTTTATTTCTAATGGATCTTGCATTGATTAAGGCACACTTGATTGGGGATCCAATAATGGGGTTTGTGTGTGCAGGGTGTGTGAGATGCGCATAAGAAATCTGTATTAGATTATGGGAGCTTTGCGCTAAGGGCCTGGTTTGTTGGTAATATACTGTGGTAACTGGTATATATGGTACTGAGAGCATGGGAGTAGGTGATGTGTGAGTTACAGCGCCTGTGCAGATGGCTTGTTGCACTAGGATTAGTATTAGTATAAGGTAAGAGAAAACATGGCAATAGCAGGATCCCATATTAAGGAGCTTGCTACCTCACTCCAGATTGGAAAGAGTAGGTGGAGGCAATACCTTGTTAAGTGCCGTCGAGTCGGAGTCGACTCATGGCGACCCTCTGGATAGCTATCCTAAATTGTGTTCGGTCTTCAGTCAGGCGGCTCATTGTTGACAGACTGGTACCCGTAGCTGCTGTTATTGTAGCGATCCATCTCATTGCTGGCCTTCCTCTTTTGCGTTGACCTTCTATCTTTCCAAGCATGATGTCTTTCTCTAATGATCTCTCTCTTCGCATGATGTGTCCGAAGTATGAAAGTCGAAGTCTTGTCATCTGAGCTTCTAAAGAAAGCTTAGGTTTGATCTCCTCTAGTAACGACTGGTTTGTTCTTCGGGCAGTCCATGGTATACACAGTATTCGCCGCCAGCACCATAATTCAAAGGCATCAATTTTCTTCCTGTCTGTCTTTTTCACTGTCCAGCTTTCACATCCATATGATGTTATTGAAAATACCATGGCTTGAACAAGTCGAATCTTTGTATGGAGAGAGACATCTCTGCTCTTGAGAATCTTATCTAGGTCTTTCATAGCCATTCTGCCAAGAGCAATGCGTCGTCTGATTTCTTGACTGCTTGTTGCTTCTTTATTGATAGTTGATCCAAGTAGGTTAAAGTTGTTCACGATTTCAATTTCTTCTCCTTCAACGATGAACCTGTTGATTATGCCAGTTGTCATGATCTTTGTCTTCTTTACATTAAGGTGCAGGCCCATTTTGAGACTATGTTCTTTGATTGTGAGAAGCAAATGTTTCAGATCATCTTCACTTTCTGCCAGTAATGTGGTATCATCAGCATAGCGAAGGTTGTTGATGAGTCTTCCACCAATCTTCACACCTCTGTTGTCGTCATACAATCCTGCTTCTCTGATGATTTGTTCTGCATATAAATTAAACAGGTAGGGGGAAAGTATGCAGCCTTGTCTTACACCTTTGCTTATTTTAAACCATTCTGTTTCTCCTTGTTCCGTTCGAACTATTGCTTCTTGATCAATGTACAGATTGCGCAAGAGAACGATCAGGTGTTCTGGTATACCCATGCTTCTTAATGTGGCCCAGAGTTTCTCATGGTTTACACAGTCAAAAGCCTTGCTATAGTCGATAAAGCACAAATAGATATCCTTTTGGTATTCTTTAGTCTTTTCAAGGATCCATCTCACATCCGCAATGATGTCTCTCGTTCCTCGCCCTTTCCTGAACCCTGCTTGCACTTCAGGTAGTTCTTGTTCTAGGTATGGCTGTAGTCTCTTTTGAATAATCTTCAGTAGAATCTTGCTGGCATGTGGGATCAGAGCGATTGTGCGATAATTTCCACAGTCAGTTGGATCACCTTTCTTTAGTATTGGTATAAACACAGATCTTTTCCAGTCAGTTGGCCATGATGTTGTCGTCCATATTTCTTGGCAGAGCCTTGTAAGTACAGTAACAGCTGCATCAGATTGCTGCAATACTTCTATGGGAATGCTATCAATGCCTGGTGCTTTGTTCTTTGATAAGGCTTTCAATGCTGCTTCAACTTCTTCTTTCATCACCAATGGTTCCTGATCATAAGGTATAGGTTGAAACGGCTGTTGGTCCACTTGATCTTTATCATATAAAAACTCTGTATATTCCTTCCACCTTTTCTTGATCTTCTCAGCATCATTCAACATAGAACCTTGAGCATCTTGTAACATTCCAATTCGAGGCTGGAACTTTTTCTTTAACTCTCGCAGCTTTAGGAAAGCCGATCTTGTTCTTCCTCTAATAGTTTCTGCTTCTATTTCCTTGCAAGTGTCATTGTAGTACTTTTCCTTGTCCTGTCTTGCTGCACGTTGGAAATCTCTGTTGAGTTCTGCGATTGTCTTTCTTTCTCCTTTGGCTTTAGCTTCTCTGCGTTTCTGGGCAATTTTCAGAGTTTCTTCCGTCATCCATTTTGGCCGTTTTTGCTTTTTCACCTTTTGTAGAGACTTCTCGCTTTCTTCCAGCACAACCTTCTTGATGTCATTCCATAACTCTTCCGGAGTTCTGTCATTTGTATCTAAAGCAGCAAATCGATTTTGCAGGCAGTCTTTAAATTCCAGTGGTATATTCTCAAGGTCATATTTTGCTGCATTCATGAGTGGTTTGCTCTTTTTCAACTTTAGCTTGAGTTTGCATACTAGTAGTTGATGATCTGTACCACAGTCAGCTCCAGGTTTTGTCTTTGTTGATGTTACAGAGCTTTTCCATCATTGACTTCCACAGATGTAGTCAATTTGATTTTTATACAATCCATTGGGTGAAGTCCATGTGTACAGTCGCCGCTTGTGTTGCTGGAAGAAGGTGTTTGAGATGAATAGATCATTGGTCTTGCAGAATTCTATCAATCTTTCTCCAGCTTCATTTCTGTTGCCAAGTCCATATTTTCCAACTACTTTGCCTTCTTCTTTGTTGCCAACTTTTGCGTTCCAGTCACCCATGACTATCAGGATATCCTGTTTGCATGTTCTGTCAATTTCAGCTTGTACTTGTTCATAGAACTCTTCAATTTCATTCTCTTCTGCAGCTGTTGTTGGGGCATATACTTGAATTATAGTTGTGTTGATAGGCAATCCTCGTAGACGAATAGAGATTAAGCGTTCGCTGACTGCATTGTATTTCATTACAGTTCTTGCAAGTTTCTTCTTTATTATAAATGCAACACCATTTCTTCTTTGTCTTTCATTTCCAGCATAGTAGACCATGTGATCATCTGATGCAAAGTGCCCGATGCCAGTCCATTTCAGTTCGCTGACACCCAACAGATCAAGTTGTACACGTTCCATTTCATTCTTGACCACCTCCAACTTCCCTTGGTTCATGCTTCGTACGTTCCATGTTCCAATGTGTAAGACATCTTTACAGCTTCTGACTCTCATTTCATGCGCAGCTACATCAGCAGTCAGACTTCCCGAGGGCTTTGATCCAACCACATCATAAATGCTGGCTTTACTCTGAAAAGTCTTCAGCTCTTCCCCAGTAGCTAGTTGAGTGCCTTCCGACCTGGGAGTCTCATCTTCCAGCACCATAGCACAATTTGTTTTGTTGTAACTATCCATTGGGTTTTCATGGGAAGATACAGAAGTAGATTGCCGGGCCTTCCTTCTGCGCAGTTTGAGTTTGGTGTTGTTGCCGTTGTCACAGAAATGTGATCCTCCGCCGTCAACACTATCCCATTCTGCTGCTGCCCAGATGGGTGGTTTGTCTTCGTCTGGCACCTCAGCTGAGACCTGTCCATCTTGGGAGACCCTGCCAGTAGTTAAACTACCGATAGTTTAGCTCTCAGCATCACTGATGCACGCAAGCCCTCACAGCACGACAAGCTGCAAACCAAGTGAGAGGGCAATACCTTATGAGTTCCTTAATAGAGGCTATCTTACCTCAATTTCAGTGCTCTTGGTGAGTAGCATGGGAAATAAGATCCCAGATGTTGAAGCTTTAATGGGAGAGGCTGACTTGGATTTAGTGGCAGTTACAGAAACATGGTCAACAGAAAACCATGACTGGGATGTAACTATACCAGGCTATACTTTATTCAGAAAGGACAGGGTAGGAGGAAGAGAAAGAGGAGTGGTACTATATGTAAAAAATAATATTAAAGCTTTGGAACTACAGAGCTTAACAGGAAGAGAGGAGGCACTGTGGGTTAAACTAGAAAGAGGGAAAGAGAAATCTATTTGCATTGGTGTGATATACAGTTCTCCCTCACAGGAGGAAGAGGTGGATGAGAGTTAATTGAAGACAAACGCAGCATTGCTAGGAAAGATGCCAGATGTTGATTGGCACATTCCTGCTGCAGTATCATCTAGAAGTAAGGAGATCCTGGACTCTCTACAGGGAGAACTATTGAGACAACTGGTAACAGAACTCACACATGAAGGAGCCATACTGGACTTGGTGCTTACCAATGGTGAAAGTGTTTCTAATGTTATAGTCGGAAATCATTTTGCATCCAGTGATCACCAGATGGTGTGGTTCAGTATTACTGTAGGACTAGGGCTGTTAAAATCCATTCAAAAGCAAGGGTCCTAGACTTTAGGAAAACTAACTTTGCAAAGATGGGCCAATACCTCAGGGAGTTGTTAGCGGGATGGGAACAGCAGGGGGATGTAGGAAAACGGTGGGAAAAACTGAAAGGGGATATTTTAAGGGCAGCCAACCTTTTTGCTAAAATGGTAAATGGCTATGTTTTTTGAAAGTAGTAGCTGAAAAAGTGAAGAAAAGAGGGAGGCCTTCATAAAATACAAGAGATCACGGAGGGAAGAAGACAGGCGTCTATATTTGGAAACACTTAGAGAAGCTAGCAAAGTAGTCAGGAAAGCAAAGATTCAAAAAGAGGAGGAAATAGCAAATGCAGTTAAATAGGGGAATAAGACATTTTGCAGATAAGTTAGTGAGAAGAGAAAGGGCAAAAGTGTTAATGTCAGACTGAAGGGTGAAGGGGAGAAATATGTAGAAGCTGATGAGAATAAAGCTGAATTGATTAACAAATATTTCTGTTCTATGTTCATAGATGAAGAACCAGGAGCATCTTGAAAATTTTTCAGAAGACTCTGTTCATGAGAAACTAGCTAAACTTAAAGTAGACAAAACGATGGGACCAAGGGGTGCTGAGACTCCCATGTTCCAGAGGGGGGCTGAGACTGGATGCGATTCACCCTAGAATACTGAGGGAACTTGGAGACATTCTAGCAGCTCCAATGACCGACCTTTTCAATGCCTCGTTGGAGTCGGGAGTGGTGCCAAAGGACTGGAGAAAGGCACATATGGTCCCTTTAACCAAAAGTGGAAGTAAGGATGTGGTTGAAAACTACAGGCCAGTTAGTTTAAATTCGGTGGTGAGTAAATTATTGGAAGCACTGCTGAAAGAGAAAATAGTGAGGTTTCTGAAGTCCAGCAGATTATAGGATCCGAGGCAGCATGGATTCACCAGAGACAGGTCTTGTCAGATAAATCTGATTGATTTCTTTGACTGGGTGACCAGGAAGTTGGACCGAGGGAGAGCCCTAGATGTGGTGTATTTTGATTTCAGTAAAGCCTTTCAAACCGTTCCTCATAGGCGATTTATAAACAAACTGAGCACCCTAGGGATGGACCCTAAAGTTACTGCTTGGGTTAGAAATTGGTTGGGTGGGAGGTGACAAAGGGTACAGGTAAATGGAGCTCACTCTGAGGAGAAGGAGGTTACCAATGGTATGCCCCAGGGATCTGTCCTTGGTCTGATTCTTTTTAACATCTTTGTTAGTGATATAGCAGAAGGGCTGTCGGGTAAGGTTTACCTCTTTGCGGATGATACCAAAATCTGCAATAGAGTAGACACCCAGGAAGGTGTAGATAACATGAGGAGGGATCTAGTTAAGCTTGAAGAATGGTCTAGAATTTGGCAGCTGGGATTTAATGTTAAAAAAAATGCAAGGTCATGCATTTGGGCTGCAGCAATCCAAGGGAGCAATATAGTATAGGAGGTGAAGTACTTTTGTCCACTAAAGAAGAGCAGGACCTAGGCGTGATTGTGTCTGATGATCTTAAAGTAGCTAAACAGGTAGAAAAGGCAACGGCAAAAGCTAGAAGGATGCTTGGTTGCATAGGGAGAGGAATGGCCAGCAGAAGAAAGGAGGTGATAGTGCCTCTGTATAAGTCTTTGGTGCAACCTCATTTGGAGTATTGTGTGCAATTCTGGACACCGCACCTTCAAAAGGATATAAACAGGCTGGAGTCCATACAGAATGTGGCTACCAAAATGGTTAGTGGTCTACATTACAAAGAATATGAGGACAGAATTAAGGATCTTAATATGTACATCTTAGAGGAAAGGCGGGATAGAGGTGATATGATTGAGACATTTAAATACCTCTGTGGCATAAATGCACAGGAGGAGAGCCTCTTTCGATTGAAAGCAAGCTCTGCAATGAGGGGACTTGAGATAAGGGTGAAAGGGGATAGATTCAGGAGTGATATGCGGAAATATTTCTTTACGGAAAGGGTGGTGGATCTGTGGAATAGTCTTCCAGTGGAGGTGGTAGAGATGAGGACAGTATCTGAATTTAAAGAAGCACGGGACAAACACAGAAGATTTCTAAAGGAAAAAGGAGAATGTTGTAGTGGTTGATATGGAAGGACAGACTAGATAAACCATGTGGTCCTTTTCTGTCATCCTGTTGTTTCTATGTTTCTTAGGGTTGTCCGACTCTGTTCTCCTATGTTGTGATTTTCTTATTCCTGGTGCAGGTTACAGTAGGGCACGTTGTGTCCAGTTTATGTTTTTTTGTTGCATGGGGGGCTTATTTTAGTGTGTCTTGTCTCTTTTGTGTTATGGGGTTGTCTGTGGCTATGCTGACCTTCTGTGCCGGACCCCGCTCAAGGTCCCCGCCAAAGGGCCCTCAGGCTCGGGCACGCCTGTGCTTTAAATGATGCAGGGGGAGTTCCTTGGCTCTGACTGACCTCTGCACTGAGGAGTGGGAGGAAGCTGGAATTCCCTCTCTCAACTGCCTACTCTGATCAATGCTCTGCTGAATAGAGAAGCACGCTTGTGCTTTAAACGATTTGGGGGGGGGGGGTTCCTTGGCTCTGATTGGCCTCTGCACCCGGGAGTGGGAGGAAGCTGGGATTCTCTCTCTCAACTGCTGATGCTGATCAGTGCTCTGCTGAATAGAGAAGCATGCCTGTGGACAGAGAAGATGTTTCAGGATGTGGAGCAGGATAATCCCCCTGAGGGGCAGGACCAACTCACCGTTACAGAAGAGGCTGCTTCCACTGGGGGCGACATAGACCTTCAAGACATGCTGGAGGTGGCCATGATGGAGGAGGTGGATGGCACAGTGGCTGCAGACAGGCCCAATGAACATGTGTCCAGGACATAGGCATGCAGCCCCATCCACGTCTCGCCCTCAGGCGATGGACACCAGGATTCCAAGGACCCCAAGGAGAGGAGTCAGCTGCTCCACAGCCCACCAGTGTGTGGTACGGTGTAATCTGTGCCTGTGGCCACTGCCCTTGCTCCAACAATGTCAGCAGCGTCCACACAGACACTATATATATGGAGTATCTGCAAGGGAGATCCTGATAATGTTTTGGAACTGGCAATGGCTTCCATTGTTGAAGCACAGAATGATCTGACAATGGCTGTGAAGCAGCCGACACCACATGTGGTGAGAGTGGCTGATCTTCTGGAGAGGGTAGAGTGTGGTAGTTGGTCTCCCCCCAGTGATCATCCGTCCCCATATGGGGAACCTGGGACCAAGGTGTGATGCCTGTGTACCTGTTTCCCATTAGCTCCTTGGCATCCGGGGATCCAGGGCAACTCCTGAACATAACTGTTGCTGCCACATTGGGTTGATGCCACCAATTGCTATGTCACAATATGTACCATTCATTTGATTTGTGTTCTATGATAGTATTGTTTGAGAAAATGTACTGGATTATCCATGCTACTACCCACATACCACAATTGCACAAACCAACACACAACAAGAAGAGTCATAACCATACAACCCTCCCCCTAAATCCCCCTTGACAATACTACCACCAATAAAACAACACAAGTTATCCACTGTGCCTAATCAATGCCAGATCTGTCATAAATAAACTACAGACAATCTCAGACTTATGTCAGAAACAAACTACAGACAATGTCAGACTTACTAATGGAATACCAACTAGATATTCTGTGCATAACAGAAACGTAGCTCTCAGACACCGACAACATCCTTGTCAATCAAATAAAAACAAATGACTACTCTATATTCCAATGCAGAAGAAACAACAGAAGAGGAGGCAGAGTACTAATACTAGCCAAAACCCACCTACATTTCCGACACTTGTCAACCAACAGCACAAATAAAGTTGACATAATCACCATCACCAATAACATGATAACCATCAGCCTCAACTACCGAACACCAACAGCACCAATAATTAAAACTGCACTGAACAATCAAAATCCAAAAAAGATCTGCTCATTCTAGGAGACGTAATCAGAATCAGTGACCAGAAGGAAACGAAGGGTAGTGGTGGTTGGAGACTCTCTTCTGAGGGGTACTGAGGCGTCCATCTGCCAACCAGACTTGATGTCCAGAGAGGTATGCTTTCTGCCTGGTGCCAAAATCCAAGATGTTACGGAGAGTTTGCCGAGACTCATCAAGCCCACTGACTATTACCCAATGTTGCTAATCCATGTTGGAACAAATGATACTGCCAGGTATACCTCGGAACGTATCAAAAGTGACTTCATGGCTCTGGGACAGAGGGTGAAGCAGTTAGGTGCACAGGTGGTGTTCTATTCAATCCTCCCTGTTGAGGGTAAAGGCCAAGGCAGAGAGGCTCGCATCCTGGAGATGAATGCATGGCTGCGTGGATGGGGTCATCGAGAGCGTTTTGGTTTCCTAGACCATGGGATGCTGTTCCAAGGGTTGCAGAGCAGAGATGGCATCCATCTGTCCAAAAAAGGTCAACACATCTTCGGTAGTAGACTGGCTAATCTACTGAAGAGGGCTTTAAACTAGATTCGTTGGGGATGGGTGAAGAAAGCCCCCAGGTAAGTGAAAGCTCCCAGGTAGGTGATACATTAAATACCTTTATAGAAATGGGTAATATGGGTAACATATGGAAAGCAGTGTGTATAAATGCCCATAGCATGGGAAATAAGATCCCTGATGTTGAAGCTTTGATGGGAGTGGCTGACTTGGATTTAGTGGCAGTTACAGAAACATGGTTCACAGAAAACCATGATTGGGATGTAACTATACCTGGCTAGACTTTATTCAGAAAGGACAGGGTAGGAAGAAGGGGAGGAGGGGTGACACTATATGTAAAAACTACTATTAAAGCTTTGGAATTACAGAGCTTAACAGGGAGAGAGGAGGCATTCTGGGTTAAGCTAGAAAGAGGGAAAGAGAAATCTATTTGCATTGGTGTGATATACAGACCTCCCTCACAAGAGGAAGAGGTGGACAGAGAGTTAATTGAAGACATACGCAGCATTGCTAGGAAAGGGGAAGTGCTACTGATCGGAGATTTCAATATGCCAGATGTTGACTGGCACATTCCTGCTGCAGTATCATCTAGAAGTAAGGAGATCCTGGATTCTCTACAGGGAGAACTATTCAGGCAATTGGTAACAGACCCCACACGTGAAGGGGCCATACTGGACTTGGTGCTTACCAATGGTGAAAGTGTTTCTGATGTTGTAGTGGGAGATCATTTTGCATCCAGTGATCACTAGATGCAGTGGTTCAGTATTAGGACTAGGGCTGTTAGAATCCATTCAAAGGTGAGGATCTTAGACTTTAGGAAGACTAACTTTGCAAAGATGGGCCAATACCTCAGGGAGTCGTTAGTGGGATGGGAACAGCTGGGGGATGTAGAAAAACAGTGGGCAAAACTGAAAGGGGATATTTTAAGGGCAACCAACCTTTTTGTTAAAATGGTAAATAAAGGCAAAAGGAAAAGGAGACCGCTATGGTTTTCGAAGGAAGTAGCTGAAAAAGTGAAGAAAAAGAGGGAGGCCTTCATGAAATACAAGAGATCACAGAGAGAGGAAGACAGGCATCTGTATTTGGAAAAACTTAGAGAAGCTAGCAAAGTAGTCAAGAAGGCAAAGATTCAAAAGGAGGAGGAAACAGCCAATGCAATAAAATGGGGGGATAAGACATTTTTCAGATATATTAGTGAGAAGAGGAAGGGCAAAAGTGGTATTGTCAGACTCAAGGGTGCAGGGGAGGAATATGTAGAAGCTGATAAGGATAAAGCGGAATTGCTTAACAAATATTTTTGTTCTGTGTTCACAGATGAAGAACCAGGAGCAGGACCTCAGAAAACACCCACAAATAGGAACAGAAGTGAGGGACATCCTGAACAATTTTCAGAAGACTGTGTTCGTGAGAAACTAGCTCAACTTCAAGTAGACAAAGCGATGGGACCGGATGGGATACACCCTAGAATACTGAGGGAACTTGGGGACGTTCTAGCAACTCCACTGACTGACCTTTTCAATGCTTCGTTGAAATCGGGAGTGGTGCCAAAGGACTGGAGAGAGGCTCATGTGGTGCCTTTACACAAAAGCAGAAGTAAGGATGTGGATGAAAACTACAGGCCAGTTAGTTTAACTTCGGTGGTGAGTAAATTATTGGAAACGCTGCTGAAAGAGAAAATAGTGAGGTTTCTGGAGTCCAGCGGATTACAGGATCCGAGGCAGCATGGATTCACCAGAGGCAGGTCTTGTCAGACAAATCTGATTGATTTCTTTGACTGGGTGACCAGGGAGTTGGACTGAGGGAGAGCTCTAGATGTGGTGTATTTAGATTTCAGTAAAGCCTTTGACACTGTTCCTCACAGGTGGCTTATAAACAAACTGAGCACCCTAGGGATGGACCCTAAAGTTACTGCTTGGGTTAGAAATTGGTTGGGTGGGAGGCGACAAAGAGTACAAGTAAATGGAGCTCACTCTGAGGAGAAGGATGTTACCAGTGGTGTGCCCCAGGGATCTGTCCTTGGTCAGATTCTTTTCAACATCTTTGTTAGTGATATAGCGGAAGGGCTGTCGGGTAAGGTTTGCCTCTTTGCGGATGATACCAAAATCTGCAATAGAGTAGACACCCAGGAAGGTGTCTGCCTGCCCCTCTGCTATCTCCCGTCATGGGTCCCTCTTCTATCCCTTTGGTTCCCACTCTCCGTTATCTAGGCGTCACTCTGGACCCCGCACTTTCCTTCCACACTCACATTTCCTCTGTCATTCGTTCCTCCTTCTTTCACCTGCGTCTTATCAAAGCTGTCCGGTCGTCACTTCCCCCTTCCTCCCTTATCACTCTTGTGCTGTCTTTGGTAGTTTCGCGTCTGGATTATTGCAACATTATTTATGCTGGTCTCCCTTCTTTCCAACTTCGTCGCCTTCAGATTGTTCAAAACGCTGCCGCCCGCCTGGTTACCTTTACTCCTGCTTGATCCCATCTTTCCCCCTGTCTCCTGGCCTTACATTGGCTCCCGATCAAGTTTCGTTTCATTTTACAAGATTCTCATTATCACTCACCGGGTCCTTCACTCCGATATCCCTCAATACTTAGCTAATACTATCCGTTTCCAGCCCTCTCCTCGACTTCTCCGCTCATTTTCTGGTGGTCGTCTGTTCCTTCTCCCTCTCACGCTCACCTAGAATCAACTCGCCACTCTGCTTTCTTTTTCCTGGGCCCCGCTCTTTGGAACTCTCTCCCTCTTCCCCTCCACATCGAACCCTCTTATCCTCGCTTTAAAACCCTTCTAAAAACTCACCTTTTCTGTCAGGCCTTTGACATTCCTCCTTCCACCGACGGCACCTCATCCACCAGTTCTGCCCTCCAACCACCTTGAATCACCTCGTCCATTTTCCTACTTTCCTTTCTCCCTCCCCCTGGTTCTTTTTGCCTTCTGTCTTAGCCTGCTACTCTCTCTCTGTCCTATCAGCTTTGGCGTTCTTTTCTAACTTTTATTTTCTGCAGTTGTCATTTTGTTATTGTACACCGCCCTGATGCTTCGGCCTGGGCGGTCAATCAAGCAATTCAATAAAGATAAAGATAAAAGATAACATGAGGAGGGATCTAGCTAAGTTTGAAGAATGGTCTAGAATTTGGCAGCTGGGATTTAATGTTAAAAAATGTAAGGTCATGCATTTGGGCTGCAGCAATCCAAGGGAGCAATACAGTATAGGGGGTGAAGTACTTTTGTCCACTAAAGAAGAGCGGGACCTAGGCGTGGTTGTGTCTGATGATCTTAAAGTAGCTAAACAGGTAGAAAAGGCGACGGCAAAAGCTAGAAGGATGCTTGGGTGCATACGGAGAGGAATGGCTAGCAGAAAAAAGGAGGTGATAATGCCTCTCTATAAGTCTTTGGTGCGACCTCATTTGGAGTATGGTGTGCAATTCTGGAGACCGCACCTTCAAAAGGATGTGAACAGGATGGAGTTGGTGCCGAGGGTGGCTACTAAAATGATTAGTGGGCTTCATTATAAAGCATATGAGGACAGACTTAAGGATCTTAATATGTACACCTTAGAGGAAAGGCGGGATAGAGGTGATATGATTGAGATGTTTAAATACCTCCGTGGCATAAATGTTCAGGGAGAGAGCCTCTTTCAATTGAAAGCAAGTTCTGCTACAAGGGGACATGGGATGAGGGTGAAGGGGGATAGATTCAGGAGTGATATGTGGAGGTGGTAGAGATGAGGACAGTAACTGAATTCAAAAAAGCATGGGACCAACACAGAGGATCTCTAAAGGTAAAAAGAGGGCTGTTGTAGTTGTTGATATGGAAAGACAGACTAGATAGGCCATGTGGTCTTTTTCTGTCATCATATTTCTATGTTTCTATGTATAAGTTGAGGTCCAGATCTCTCAGGTCTAGGATGGGACAGTACCCCCTTATTTTCTTGGGAATCAGGAAGTACCTGGAATAAAATCCCCAACCTCTTTGTTCTACTGAAACAAATTTGATACCAAGATCTGACAAGAGGACAGTGATTTCTCTCTGAAGCAGTTCCTGATGCAGAGGGTTGAGATGATGCATCCTCAAATGGGCAATTTGGTGGTAGTTCTAATAAATGTAGTTGATAACCACTTTCGATGATCTGTAGAACCCATGAGATCACACGGGGCCACCTTTGTGCAAAAAGAGTGAGCCTTCCTCTGACCGGAGGTTTTTTTACTGTGGTTATTAGAAGATTGGCTATGCTCAGCAGGAACCAGTCAGAACTCCATCCCAAGTTTTGGCTGAGGAGCCAATTGTGTCTTTTGAGGCTTATCACAATGTTGCTTCTGGGAGGCCTGGGGCACAGGGAAGTACCTATGCCTGCGAAGGTAATAGACCCAGTCCAAGATGTGATTATGTGATTTCGTGGTGGTGTGAAGGTAATAGGCTATTTTCTGGTTTCCCCTTTGGTAGCTCCGACGAGAGGAGACATGCTCAGAAGTGCACTTGGAGTGTCTGGTGAGAATATTATGCTGTTTCTCAATGTGGCCAGCTTTCTCTTTGACTTACTCCCCAAAGAGATTCCTCTGCTGCACAGGTCGTCTGCCAGCTTGTTTTGTACTGACTGTTCCAGGTCTGACGACTGAAGCCTAGCAAGTCTCCGGGCGCCAACCCCAATGGCAGCTTGGACCATGAACTTTGAACAGTCCTTGCCGTGGCCACACCAGTGAATGATACTGATCAAATTTCTCTAGAGGGAGGAACTGTCCCAAATCAGCCAAGTTGCACATAATATCCTTCAAGAACAAGCCCATGTAGAGTTGGTAAGAGGTCACGCGGACGAGCATGGCGCTCTGGAAACATATTCTCCTGAAAGAGTCCAATGTCCGAGCCTCCCTCCCTGGGGATGCCGAGGAGTACATTTTGGTACTCTTGATCCTCTTTAGTGTGGATTCAACCACCAAAGAACAGTGTGGAAGCTGAGGCTTCTCGAATCCAAGAATCTTCTGAACTATGTACATGGAGTCAAACCTTCTCCTAACCGGAGGTACATTGAAGGGGGTTATCCCACATCCCACATTCTCATCTATACTCTCTGTAGAATGTGGTGCATGGGCACTGTCCCTGCCTCCTTAGGGGCTGAGTAGTACTGCAGGATCTCTAATTCATCTATCTTGGGCTCATCCTCAGTCTCCAAAGAAAATGGTATGACCTTGGCCATATCCCTTACAAACTCTTGGAAGGTAATGTCCTCAGGAGAGGGACTTGCGCCACTCAAGAGATGGAGAAGAGTCTGAAGAGAGCTCCAGGAACTTGCCCTCTGACAAATCTTCCGATTCAATGTATTTGATCCAGCCTTCTGAGAGAGGAAGTCAAAGTACGTTTGAGTATGTCTGGGATCACTCTCCTGCTTTGAAGAGATCCAGAGCTCCTTTGGGAGCAATGATGCACAGATACCCTTCTAGATCTCGAGCACGTATCAGACCCCAAGAGATATTGGCCAGGCAGACGGTGGTGTTGAGGTCCTTCTATGCACCAAAGCCAATGTTTCTTCTGCAGGCAGAGCGTGTGTCTTGAGGACCAGCTGTACAGTGGATGATGTCGATGCAGCTGGCATCGAGGTCCCGGCATGCTGCACCAACAACAGCACCACAATGCATTCCTCAAGCACTTGCAGAAAGTGCTTCTTCTTGGCTGCTGACTCCAAAGGCTGTGGGGCATGAGCAAATTTGACCGATGTACACGGTAGATGTACAGGGATATCGGTGGCTAAGCCTCGGCTGTCAGTGATCTTCCAATATCCTGGAGGATGAGCTCTCCTTCCTTCGGGGCACCTTCAAGGGGACTCATGCGGACCCCCATTGCTCTCAATGACGTGCCTCAATGGGCTCCGATGCCGATGCACCAGGGTCTTCATGCAATGTTCAGTGTGGTCACCCCCTGACATTGAAAAAGATGTGGTTGAATCCCTCCTCATCTTGAGAGCTCCTCGGCATCGATGCACCATCAGCATCCGATGCAGCTTTGGAAGCCACAGAGACCAATGTTGTCAATGCCAATATTGATGGACCAGTCTTCTGAGCATCAAAAAGTGACTTGCGCTGCTTCTCACAACCCTTTAGTTCTCTTTTTGTCATCTGTGAATACAAATTGCAGGAAGACGGCTGATGATTGGGTTCCAAGCACTGTAGGCACCACTTATGAGTATCTGTGACCCGAATGGTCCTAGAGCACTTGGAACACTTCTTGACACCACAGGCAGTTTTCTGGGACATGTTATCTGGAAAAATAGCTTCAGCAAAGTCGAAGGGCTCAATGACAAGGACTGAGGCTTGATAGAAGGGCCTAAGTGCTGCGGCAAGAAGAAAATGAGCGAACAAAGAAGAAAAAGTAAAAGGGAGGAGAAATTTGTGACCGCAGGCAATTGGGTGAAAAACCTGAGGTGACAAAACCCGGTTGAGGGGAAAAAACAGAAGTTTATCAACGGAGGTGTCTGGAACGTTTCCAGGGGCTCAGCAGAAAACAAAAAACTGATCTAAGATAACGCCATGGTGGCAGGCAGGAAGGAGATGCGTAGGCAAGGTGGAGCCTCCCAAAAGCTTCCAACAGAAGCTGGGGAACATTTCTGCGCGGGGTTCCGTCGGGAGATGTCTCCAAGACATGAAAACTCATTCCTGCTTGTCCACAGAGAATGTAATAAATCTAATATGGGTGGGTGGAAGGAAAGGTTTATTTTTATATTTGGTTTTATATACCGCGCTATTTTAAATCAGCATGGTTTACAGCATAACAACTCAGTACATAGAACAGGTTATAGAACAGGTTTACATTGAACAAGTAAAGCACAGTTGCTTACCTGTAACAGGTGATCTCTGGGAACAGCAGGAATAAGTCTTCACATATGGGTACGTCGGTACCGACGGAGCCTGCGCGGGAACGCTCCCCAACTTCCCAAAAAGGTAAGCTTTTGGGAGCATCCCACAGCGCCTGCGCGCTGCCTTCCCGCCTTTCCTAACCGCCTCTCCTCAGTTCGAGTTTTAAAGCTGAGACAAAAGAGAGAGAGAGGAAAGGAAAGACAGATAGAGAAATACAACTCCTAGGGGAGGTGGGTGGGTTGTGAAGACTTATTCCTGCTGTTCCCAGAGATCACCTGTTACAGGTAAGTAACTGTGCTATCTCCAGGAACAAGCAGGAATGAGTCTTCACATATGGGGACTCCCTAGCTAAAGATGCCTGGGAGATCCCCAAGGATATGAGACCCTGGGAAGGGCTCTACTTCCTCCTATGGATCTCAGGCATCCATCCAGGGAAGGAGGGTAGGAGTTGATTAAGAATGGAACAGTTGTTTGAGAACAGCCTGACCAAACAAGGCATCCCGGCGGGAGTCCTTGTCCAAGCAGTAATGGGCTGTGAAGGTATGAACCGAGGCCCAGGTGGCCGCTTGACAGATCTGGCCGATGGACACAGAATTAACATGAACCATAGAGGTTGCCATGGCCCTCACATTATGAGCTGTGACATGGCTCTCCAAAGAAAGGTTCTTACTCTGGTAAGCAAAAGAAATACACTGAGCAATCCAATTGGACAGTGTCCTTTTAGAGACTGGAAGTCCCAAATGAGAGGGATCAAAAGCAACAAAGAGCTGGGAAGACTTTCTATGTTGCTGTGTCCTTTGTAAGTAAAAGGCAAGAGCTCTTTTACAATCCAGAGTATGAAGATTCCTCTCTGCACTTGATGCATGAGGAGCTGGAAAAAAGACAGGTAAATATACCTCTTGATTAAGATGAAAAGGTGAGACCACTTTAGGCATAAAGTGTGGATTGGTCCTAAGGACTACCTTATCATGATGGAACCTTGTATAAGGTGGATTAGCCACTAAGGCCTGCAGCTCACTGATGCGGCGAGCTGAGGTGACTGCAATGAGGAAAATAACCTTCCAGGAAAGAAATTTCAAGGAGGTGGTGGCTAAGGGTTCAAAAGGAGGCTTCATAAGCTGACCAAGAACCAGATTTAAATCCCATGCCACCGGAGGAGGCCTAATGGGAGGTTTAGTTAAAGTTAGGCCTCTCATGAATCTTGCAATAAGAGGATGAGAGGAAATAGGCTGTCCATTGATAGGCTTAAGGGATGCTGCAATAGCACTCAAATGGACCCTTACTGAATTTGTCTTAAGGCCTGCATTGGAAAGATGCAGGAGATATTCCAGTAGAGAATTCAAAGGTAGTGCTAGAGGGTCAAGACCCTTTTCAGTACACCAAATGGAAAACATTTTCTATTTAAAAGCATAGGAACGTCTAGTAGAAGGTTTTCTGGAAGCATGGAGGATATCCCTCACTTGTTGAGAAAGATTCCAGCCTTGAAGGTCTAGGCCTTCAGTAACCAAGCTCTGAGGTGAAGGGACTTGGGGTTTGGGTGCCACAAAGTCCCCTCCTCCTGGGACAGAAGGTCTGGAGCAGCTCCCAAGTCCAGGGAGGGGGCTTGGGAGAGATGCAGAAGTAGAGGGTACCACACTTGGCGTGGCCAGCGTGGAGCTATGAGGATCATAGATCCTTGATCCCTCTGGAGTTTGAACAGAGTCTTGGGAATCAAGGGAATGGGTGGAAAGGCATACAGGAAGCCTTGACCCCAGGGAAGGAGGAAGGCATCCTTGGCCTGAACTCCCTGACACGGAATTCTGGAACAGAACCGGGGAAGTTTGGCATTCCACGGATTTGCAAAGAGGTCTATGTCCGGGGTTCCCCATTCTTGGAAGATTCTGAATACCTGATCCATGTGCAGGGACCATTCGTGTGGAAGCAGAACTCGACGGAGTCTGTCTGCCCAAGAGTTTTGAATTCCTGGGAGATATACGGCCAGGAGATGGATTTGATGCTCTCTGGCGAAGGCCCCCAATCTTAAAGCTTCGTTGCAAAGCGACAGAGAGCCAGTTCCTCCTTGCTTGTTTATGTAAAACATGGCTACTTGATTGTCCGTATGAATGAGGACTGTCTTGTAGCTGAGCAGGGTATGAAAGACCTTGAGAGCTAGAAAAACTGCTCGAAGCTCCAGGAGGTTGATATGAAGAGAAGTCTCCTGTGGAGACCAAGTGCCCTGAGTGGAGAGGTCTTGTAGATGAGCTCCCCAACCTGTGTGGGAGGCATCTGTTGTGAGGGTTGCCTGGGGCAGCAACTGTTGGAAGGGGGACCCCAGCAACAGATTTTGGGTGGATATCCACCATTGGAGAGACCAAAAGAGACGTTTGGAGGTTGCTATTTGGTCTGAGAGAGCTCCTGATGCTTGAGTCCACTGGGTGGACAAAGTCCATTGAGCTGCTCTCATGTGTAGGCGAGCATAGGGTACCACATGCACTGTGGATGCCATGTGGCCCAACAGTTGTAGCATCTCCCGGGCAGTTAAGTGGTTCTTTGACTGAATCTGGGAGGCTAACTGCACTAGACGTTGGCAATGGGCCTGAGGAAGGTAGGCTCTTGCAGTGGTAGTATCCAACCAGACCCCTATGAACTCTACGGACTGAGTAGGGGTGAGCTGAGACTTTGGGAGGTTTACCACAAGTCCCAGATACTGCAGAATGCGTCTTGTGTGGTCCAGGGAAATCTGGGCCTCTGACTGAGATGGAGCTCGGATGAGCCAGTCGTCCAGGTATGGGAATACAAAGATTCCCAGAGTGCGTAGAAATGCAGCTACTGTTGCCATGCATTTGGTGAACACTCTTGGAGCAGAGGCCAGACCAAAAGGAAGTGAATAAACAGGTGGACAAAGGTGAGTCGGTTGATATTGTGTATCTGGACTTTCAGAAAGCCTTTGACAAGGTTCCTCATCAGAGACTTTTGGCAAAACTAAAGAGTCATGGGATAGGAGGCAGTGTTCTATTGTGGATCAGGAACTGGTTAAAAGATAGAAAGCAGAGGGTAGGGCTAAATGGCCAATTTTCCCAATGGAGAAAGGTGAATAGTGGTGTACCCCAGGGATCTGTGCTGGGTCCGCTGCTTTTTGACATATTCATAAATGACCTGGAAAGTGGAATAACGAATGAGGTTATCAAATTTGCAGATGACACAAAACTATTTAAAGTTGTTAAAACCGAAGAGGATTGTGAAAAATTGCAAGAGGATCTTGATAAATTGGAAGACTGGGCATCAAAATGGCAGATGAAATTTAATGTGGACAAGTGCAAGGTTATGCACCTAGGGAAGAACAACCCAAACTATGGTTACACAATGCAAGGTTCCACATTAGGAACCACCACCCAGGAAAAAGATTTAGGCGTCATTGTGGATACCATGTTAAAACCCTCGGCCCAGTGTGCAGCGGCGGCCAAGAGAGCAAATAGAATGCTAGGTATGATAAGGAAAGGAATGGAAAATAAAACAAAAGATATTATAATGCCTCTATATCGTTCCATGGTGAGACCGCACCTTGAATATTGTGTGCAATTCTGGTCGCCGTATCTTAATAAGGATATAGCGATTTTAGAAAAGGTTCAGAGAAGAGCCACCAAAATGGTAAAGGGGATGGAAGGATACTCCTATGAAGAAAGGCTAAAAAGGTTAGGGCTCTTTAAACTGGAAAAGAGACGGCTGAGGGGAGATATGATAGAAGTCTATAAATTAATGAACGGAATGGAACGGGTAAACGTAGATCGATTGTTTACGTTATCAGAATATAGAAAGACTAGGGGACATGCAATGAAGCTACAGGGTAAACTATTTAAGACCAACAAAAGAAAATATTTTTTCACTCAACGTGTAATCAAACTCTGGAATTTGTTACCGGAGGATGTAGTAAAGGCTGTTAGTGTAGCTGGGTTTAAAAAAGGTTTGGACAAGTTCCTGGAGGAAAGGTCCATAAACCATTATTAAGAAGTGACCGAAGATATCAATGCTTGACCCAGTACAAGCATTGTGGAACTTGTGTCTCTTGGGGAAACTGCTAGGTACATATAACCTAGTTTGGCCACTGTTGGAAACAGAATACTGGGCTTGATGGACCTTGGTCTGACCCAGTATGGCATATCTTATGTTCTTATGTTCTTATAAGGACCCTGTATTGGTAATGTTTTCCTTGGAAAAGAAAACGGAGGAACCTTCTGTGAGATGGATGGATGAGGACATGTGTGTACGCATCCTTGAGATCTAGAAAACAAAGCCAATCCTGACTTTGAAGGTATGGAAGGAGAGTGCCCAGAGAAAGCATCTTGAACTTCTTCTTGCATAGAAATTTGTTCAATTCCCTGAGATCTAATATGGGTCTGTATCCCCCTGTTTTCTTTGGAATCAGAAAATAGGGGGAGTAAAACCCCGACCCTTGTTGAAGAAGAGGTACTTCTTCTATTGCCCCTTGGGCAAGAAGGGTAAGCACCTCTTGACCTAGAAGGTCGAGAAGAGATGTTGGGGAATTGAAATGTCTCACCATGGTGTGAGGAGGAAGGTTTGAGAAATGAAGTTTGTAGCCCTCCCTTATGATGGAGAGGGTCCACTGCTCTGATGTAATTTGCTCCCATCTGGGAGCAAAATGAGCTAACCTTCCTGGAATGGTGAGAGGCTCTGGCTGTTTTAAAGTCAGAAAGATTAAGTTCTCTAGCATCAAGTCAAAAACCCTGAGGAGGTTGGGTCTGCTGAGTTGCAGCAGCCCCTGTAGACTTAGGCCTGGCCTGTTTAGGTTGTTGACGCTTAGTGGCAAAGCGACCTGTAGATGATTGTTGGCCAGAAGCAGAAGGGAATCTGCCCTTTTTGAAAAAAGACTTCTTGAAGGGTTTTTTCTTGGCAGGAATGGAGGTTGACTTTGAAAGTCTATCTAGAGCAGAATTTTCTGCATCCATTTGAGTGGCTTTAATTTGCCATTCTTTGCCAAACAGGTTTTCACCTGTACAGGGAAGATTTCCTAAGCCATCTTGGACCCAAGGTTCTAAATCAGAAGCTTGGAGCCAAGCAATTCTGCGAGCAGCTATGGCAATGCCCGAAGCTCTGCTGGCACCTTCAAAGGAGTCAAAGGCTGCCCAGTTGGAAAACTTGGAAATGTCTTGAGTATGCTTAAGCCAAATAAGGTATTCTTCCCTTTTATCCTCTGGAAGAAAAGGGAGGAAAGTGTGCAGCCTACCTGCAACTTCTTTTAGAAACATACCCATGTAAAGACTATAGGAGTTGATTCTGGCAATGAGCATACTGCCTTGGAAGATTTTTCTACCAAAAGCATCCAAGGTCCTGCATTCTCTTCCTGGAGGAGCAGAAGAGTGTCCCTTTGTACTCTTTATCCTCTTCATAGCTGACTGCACCACAATGGAATGGTGAGGAAGCTGTGTTTTATGAAAACCAGGACAAGGAGGGACATGATACATAGTGTCCAATCTGCGAGAATGAGGAGAGATAGTGAGAGGAGTCTCCCATAAGTCAATCATGTGTTCATAAAGAATCTCATGAATTGGTAAGGTGACTGCCTCTTTAGGAGCCTTAGAATAACCTAAAATATCAAATTTTTTTGCTCTAGGCTCTGATTCAGAGGTTACTGAAATAGAAAGTCCTTTAGCTACTTCTCTTATGAAGTCTTGAAAGGACAAGTCCTCTGGAGGAGACATTCTTCTTTTTGGAGAAGAAGGCTCTTCAGGAAGGGCTGTGGATACGTCAGCAGACTCCTCTGATGTATCAGAATCATCAGAGGAATCAAAGTACCGCCTGTCAGGGTGCTCTTCTAAAGCTCGGTACAGGTATCGAGCGGTATCGACATCGGGCGTCATCGGTACCGGCTCGGTACCGATGAGCAGCCCTGGACAGGGAACCGCTGCAGTCGGTATCCTGGTCGATGCCGATGCAGTCGGTACCGTACCGGAGCCGATACCGACAACGGAGTTTGTTGTGGTATCAGCGGCGTCGCAGCTTGAATAAAGGCCTTGATAGCCTGCTGCATGGATAGAACATTCTGATCCATCGACGCCATGAATGCCTGGAATTCGGTACCGGAAGGTTGCGCCGGTACCCCAGAGCATTCTAACAGGTGATCAGTCGAGGCCGTGCCATCGATGTCAACCTGTAACCCCATAGGTGGAGCTTTGGAAGCCGGAGCTTCCCGCCGGGGTTGTTTTGCCGGTGCAGGATCCTCGAGGGTAGGCCCGGAGGCATCTCGATGCTTAGAGGGAGATCTACCCTTCGAGGACCGGCTGGATTTATGTTTGGTTACCTGAGATCCATGGGAGGAAGAAGAAGCCCTGGAAGACGTCGATGCTACTGAAGCTGCATTAGAGGAAAACAGGACATGGAGCTCGGCTGCTCGGTTCTGTAAACCCCATTTAGACATCAAAGAGCAGGACGGACAATCCGAAATGGAGTGTTCAGGACCCAAATATTTAAGACACCATTCATGGGTGTCAGTAACAGAAATAGTAACGTTGCACTTAGTGCATTTCTTAAACCCGGAGGCTGGTTTTTCCATGAGGAAAAATTTCTTGTGAGGCCTAAGGCCCAAAGAGAAGAAATACACTAAGTGAGGGAAAATATATATTGTTTTGGTTTTTTTTTTTAAGAAAAGAAAGAAAAGACCGGCGGTACCGGTCCGGAGTCGGGGGAGGCAGACACGCGACCAAAGAAATAAAATAAAACAAAGAACTTCTTCAGCGGTGACCTGCTGGCTCCGCGGCAAAGAAGAACTGAGGAGAGGCGTTTAGGAAAGGCGGGAAAGCAGCGCGCAGGCGCTGTGGGATGCTCCCAAAAGCTTTCCTTTTTGGGAAGCTGGGGAGCGTTCCCGCGCAGGCTCCGTCGGTACCGACGTACCCATATGTGAAGACTCATTCCTGCTTGTTCCTGGAGATCAGAGATTAACAATTAGAACAACATAACAGTAGTCTTCCATAGCAAAGGTGATCATAGGTTAAAGACTACAATAACAGTAAACTATTTACAATCGGAAAGGAGAATCATGGTATCGGGCAATGGCAGGATGCTAGGTAATGGTGGGCTATGTTACGTGATCAAAGTATAGCTGGAAGAGATGTGTCTTTATTGCTTTTCGAAAGGTGGACAGGTCAGTGATAAGACGGATTGGAGCAGGGAGGGAGTTCCAGAGCAGAGGGGCAAATATGGTGAAGGCTCTATGCCTGGTAAATTGGGAGCTTTTAGTAGCCAGAATGTATTTGCCATGTTTGTTCTCCTGACTCTGTTGTCGGGTGTCCAGTGTAGGAGATCTTCTAAGGAGGTTGCAGAGAGATGGTGAAGGATTTTAAACGTCATAAGGACGGTTTTGTACTTTAGGCGACTGGTTATAGGAAACCAATGTAGCTGCATTAGGAGAGGTGTCACATGCTCATATCTAGAGACTCCATAGATGGTTCGTGCAGCAGTATTCATAGCCATTTGTAATGGATGGAGTGTATAGGCTGGTAGGCCCTGTAGAATGATGTTAGCGTAATCAAAACGAGGAATAATGAGAGCTTGGAACACAGTACGGAAGTCATCGGGTTCAAGTAAGGGTCGTAGCTGACGGAAGGAACATACCTTGAAATAAACAGCCTTCGTAATATTATTTATATGTGATTCCATATTCAGGTGATGGTCCAGGGTGATGCCTACATATTGAACCTCATGTTTAGTTTCCAGTGCGGCATCCTTAACTGTAGGGTAGCTGGTGGTATGAAGGTTGGACCTTTGAGACGAATAAAACTTCAGTTTTTTTACAGTTCATTTTTTGGTTGCGAGCACCTAGCCATTCCGTGACAGCATTAAAGCAGTCAGTGATTTTAGTGTAGTTAGTGTAGTTTGTGGAGAGTGGGGAGTAGAGTAGCACATCATCAGCATAGATGTGGTAAAGTATGCCAAAGGATCGGATGATTGTGCAAATTCGTTAGATGTATAAACTGAAGAACAAAGCGGATAAGGAAGAGCCCTGCAGTACTCCTTGGGTTTGTTGGTACTTAGATGATGTTTGAGCACCTAAACGAACTAGTTGTTGACGGTCCGTTAGATACAATCAGCACCACTCAAGTGCTAAGTTCTTAATGCCTCTTAGCTGTAGTTGTTCTAGCAAGAGGCTGTAACATACTGTGTCGAAAGCTGATGCAATATTCAGGAAGATCAAAATGATCTTGCTGTTTATTCATGCCCTTAACAAGGTTGTCAATAAGTGAGGTAAGCAAGGTTTTGACCCCATGTTGCTGACGGAAACCATGCTGTTGCTGATCTAATGATGCGTAGGAATCAATGTGGTCTTGGATCTGCTGTTGGACAATCTTCTCCAATATCTTAGCCAAGAAGGGAAGGCTAGATATGGGATAATAGGATGTTGGGTCCTGAGGGTTGTTGGGATATTTTGGCTTAGGGATAGTTCTGCCCAGCTCTGCTTCATATGCCTTCTATGTTTACACTCCTGATGGCCTGCAACATACACAAGCATCTGTTTATGGCACCGAAGACAGCATATGGGCTACAAGAGAGTGTGAGTATATGCAGCCTACAGAGACAAGGGCCTGAGTCTGGGAAACCATGTTTTGTGCAGAAGTGTTCAGGATATGGGCCTAGCAGGACGAATTACAAGCCAAGCTGCAAACAAAGAACTTTACAGCCCTGAAGATGACGCATAGTGCCAAGGACAGAATAACATGTACAGGATACCAGAGAGGCAGAGGAAGGGATGCGGCTGACTGCACACAGATAAGCAGAGACCTTGAAGAACAACAAGCTGCAGGCCCCGATAATTATGGAAGGGTCCCAGAAAAAGAACTTCACAGAAAGCTGCAAATGACATAAGAGTTTTATGCAGAGCTTTATGGTACTTGCTAGAACTTTGGGCCAGAGAATCCATATAAGGAGGCAGCTACATAGCTCGGGGGTGACTTTCTCTCTCACCACTGAGGGGTAGGGAGAACGTCACCTGCTCTCAGGTCCCTCAGACAGACACTTGTATATTTGTGCTTACAGCTTTGCTGCTTGTACCAAATAAAGAGTTTTTGCTGACAGGTGACTGTGATCTGAGTTCCTTTTGTTTTGTTTTTCTCCTGGTGTACGGCTCCCATGTACACAGGCAATCTTGGTGATTATTAGGGATGCTTTGTAGGTAAGAACCCGCCTACAGGGTAGAACTTAGGATTCTTTAGGAGGGGTCTGATGGTGGCGGTTTTCAATGGTGATGGAACCAGACCTTTGGTGGAGAGGTACACGCATTCTTGAGATATGAGGACTTAATTCAAAGCAGGCCGACTTGATCCAGTGAGAGGTGCATAGATTAGCAGGTGAGGTGGTAGAGTTGAGTCCTCTAATTATGTCTTCAATTTGCTCAGTAGAGTATGGGTGGAAAGAGTTTAAAATATGGATATTGGTACTTTCACTATCAGGAGTGTCTATTGTGACACAGTAGGCAGTATAGAGCACATGGAGGTAAGAGAAAATGAGGAACTTACCTCAGATTTAGCTGAGCAGCAAATAAACTCAGTATACGTAGGAACAGCTGAGCAGCAAATACATTCAGCACAGGAGAAGCCAAAAGGCATTAGAATGAATTTTCCTGGTGATAGTCCTGACGTAGTTAGAAACAGAAAGCCTCATCAGGAACACCTGTTCACAAAGACCCAAGTAGCGTGCAGAGAAGGGAAGCATATAAGTTGCTGGCTAGAACCAGGAAAGGCCAGCAGGGGCAGCGACTCAGGAGGACTGAGCAAGCAACCAGTGAGCACGTGTCATGCTGAAGGAAGTTTGCCGGGAGAAGGAAACAGTAGGTCTGACCCCAGAGCAGGAAGCAGCCAGGGACGAGGCCAGGAGCCTGCTAGGTTTGATGGTGGTTGGAGAGTCCGGGAGAGAGCTGTCAGGAGCCCAGAAACAAGAACCAGAAACACAGTTAAAAGGTGGGAACCTTGCTTTTCTGAGGAAAAGGCTAAGAGCTCTGTGTGTTTTAAAGGGCAAGGGCGTGGCACTGGAAGGGACTTTGATGTGGAAAGATATCCAGTGATTCCACCAGGTTGGAAGAGAAAGGAAAGCCAGAAAGAAGCTATCACCATACCAGGCATTCAGAGCCATAGGTTTGAAGAGCACTTTTTGGGAAAAGTAATCCATGCACCACAGGAGGGTTTTCAGGAAGCCAGCACATGTAAAGAGTGTGACCCTTATGCTATCGGGAATGAATCCGAATTAATGCAGTGGGAGAATAACAGCTGTACTCCTGACCCGGTCCCTATGGATTGCACAATATGTTTTTCAGATGATGTCATATCTTTATGTTAAGCCTGTGGAAAGCAGCCATGTGCTAGTGTCAAAGGAAAAGAAGATATTTTTTTTTATAGCAGTTTCTTTTTGTTTTTCTGCTGTTTTGTTTGTGTTGTATCCAAAGAATATCCATTTGGGAAGGGGAATAAAGCCCTGACATTCTTTTGCCTTACCATTTGACTACAAGACTCTTTTTGGTAGAAAGGCAGCGTGAACTTCAAAGCCCTAGGCAGCCGCCTAATAGGGCTTAAGGGAGGTCTATCTTACAGACCCCATGACACTATGCAGGTATCTCCTATCATATGGGAGAGCAATTTGGCTTTGTTATGAAAGTGAGTAGCGAGGTCCTATGGGTGCAGTAAATTTTCAGTTTGCTAACACGAAGTGTCCTTTGTGAGAGACTGAATTAATCAAAAAAGCTCACGGGGCCTGTTGAGGGAGCGCATAAGGATGTTGGTGTGGTATTCTTTCCTTCTCTGGATGATATTAATACGGTGTTCTTGCAAGGTCTTCATGTATATTTCACGATCATGGGGGATGGCCTGCAGTGGCGCCATTTTCTTTCTAGTTTCCTAAGCCGCAGTAAGGAATTACATATATCCACTGTGAACCAGATAGCAGAATGAGATCATTTTTTGGAGTGCATGGGCTGAGTTAGGAGTGCAGCCTGGCTTAGAGTGGAGTTCCAATTGTGTTTAAGGTCAGTTAATTCAGATGTGGTGGGGTTAAGGTTAGGTAGGGCTTCTTCAAGGAATTCCTCTTTGTTGAAAGGTCTAAAACGACGAGCCTGTGGTGCTGTGGTAGTGGAAGAGGCATTCGAGTTCGAGAGGGTGGATGGGATGTGGAATAATATGGCCTTGTAGTCTGATCAAGGTACTGGAAGAATTTGTGGTTGGGGAGAGTTGCTGGTTCCCAGTGCATAGGAAGGAGTGAAAATAAGGTCCACTGTGTTTCCCTTTGTGTGAGTTGAGGCATGTATTAGTTGGTCATAGCTTAGTGCAGACATCGCATCCAGGAATGCTGTGGAGATTTTCTTTGATAAGGCTGGAAGATTGAAGTCGCCCAAAATCCAGAGTGGTCTAGTCCTTGGAGAGTGGTTGCAAGCTAGATCAATGGCTATAGAGAGGTCATCTGCGCAAGCGGATGAGACACGATAGAAAATAGCTGTTGCTAAGTATTTATTTGCAATCGTGATGGTGTCAAGGCTATTGGAATTCTGTGAAGATAGGCAATGGAACTGTAGAACAGATCTAGCCAAGATGAGAGTGCCACCACCTCTTCTACCCACTCTTGGATAATTAAAGATGTCATAGTTGGGAAGCTTGAGTTGATTTGTAAGTACTGTGTCAGTATCAGTGAGCCATGATTCAGTAATAAAGAGAATGTCTAGTTTATGATTTTCAACATAGTCACCAATAATTGGTCATTTGTTGAGGATAGATCTTGCATTTATGAGCATACAAGTTAGATGTTTATCTTCTGGAGACTTTCATGTGGGAGATTTTACTGGGGGCTGGCATATGATATGAATGAGATGTTGATGCCTTAAAAGGCGTGGTGATCTTAATGTGGAGAATCCATCTTCATGTCTATTACGGCCATAGCAATAGGTTAGGATATAAGCTCAGTTTTTGCAGTTGGATGTACTTTATGGTTTATGGCTTATGGTTTATTGTTTCTCCAGGACCAAGCAGGAAGTCAGTCCTCACATATGGGTGACGTCGGCGCCGACGGAGCCCTCGCGGAGCAATTTTCCCCAGCTTTCAAAGAAAGCCTTTGGGAATTGCAGCGCGCATGCGCGGTCTCCTTCCAGCCCAAGGGTGCCATCTTAGCCAGTCTTCTTTTTTCCGTGGAGCCCTACAGACGTACCCGTCGTGTCCCCGCGAAAAAGTTGATTTTTATAATATATTTCTCTTTTTTCCTTCGGTTCGACGCCGGTCTTTTTCCTGCCCGGACTCGCGACGCCATCACGAGTCTTTCTCTTATTTTTCGGTTTTTCTGATTTTACTCAGTTTCGTTTTCGGTTTTTCGCTGGCAGCCCGGTCCTTTGACCTTGCAGGGGCCCTTTTTCCCCTGATGGCTGCCAGTGGTTTCAAGCGGTGTGGTCAGTGTGACAGAAATATGTCACTCACTGACACACACGATAATTGCCTCCGCTGCCTGGGCCCGGATCATGAAGAAATGATCTGTGGGGCCTGTGGCAAAATGTCCTCCAAAGCGTTGAGAAGTCGGCGGCACCAGCGGGATAGAATCTTCGCTGACCCCAGCCGTACCCGGACCTCGTCGGAGGCTTCGGCGTCCAGAGGTTCCAGCTCTGACCATCGCCGAAGCTCCTCCGACAGGGGTTCTCCCTCCGGGGACCATCGACGGAAGACGAAACCCGCGAGGGCGGCGTCGGTGGACGCTCCTGGCTCCGCGAGGGCCAGGTCGCATAGCCCCGATAGCCGTCCCGGGTCCTTGGAGAAGGAGCACCTCCTGAAGCGACCTCGCCTGGAGTCGGAGTTGCCTGCTCGGGTAAGTCCTGTAGTCCTCCTGGACTCGCCTCCGAGACTGCCGAAGTCGGGCCCGACGCCGTCGGGGCCCGAGTCGGGGGCTGCTGGGTCACCTGAGGTCGGACTCAGGTTGACGGCCTTGGAGAGCAGACTATCTGCCTTCATGGACCAGCAGCGGGCACTGATCACTAGCCTCGCTGGCGCCGCTGCCCCGACCGCCGGGACGTCGACGTCTAAGTCGACCCCGGAGACCGAGCCGATCCTCGAGTCCATGCGAACTCGAGTCGATCCTTGGTCGAGGTCACCCTCGGCCTCCCGTTCGGGACCGAGGTCGTCGACGCCGACTCCCTCGGTGTCGGGGCGGCCGACGTCTGCGCCCACCCGAGCCGACCCCACCGATTCCTCCTCGGAGTCGGTCTGGGAATCGGAAGAGGAAGAGTCACCTGATTCCTTTCGGACTCGGTGTGTCCCCTCGGACTCGCCTGAGTCCGAACCTCGGAAGCAGTCCCCTCCGGAGGATGCCCGGTTCTCGAACTTCGTCAGGGATATGGCCAAGGCTTTGGCCTTCCCTGCGGATCCCGAGGAGGAGCCTCGAGCCGAAGAGCTCGACGCCCTCCAGTATGACTCTCCCGCCAGGGAACACTTTACTGTACCGGTTCCTCCCATGCTGGAACGACTACTCTTTCGCATGTGGGAGAGTCCGGCCTCCTCGCCGGTCTTAAGCAAGCGGGTCGATTCCATCTATCGAGTCCGCAAGAGTCCTGGCTTCCAAAAAGCACAGCTACCACACCATTCCATGGCAGTGGAATCGGCCATGCATAGGCTTAAGAGCCAAAAGATGCACTCCTCGGTACCTCCTGGCAGGGAGGCCCGTAACCTGGATGGCCTTGGTAAGAAGTGTTTCCAGGGCTCTATGCTTGCTTGTCGTGTCCAGACCTACCAGCTATACATGGGCATGTATCTCCGAGACCTGGCTAAAGAGCTAGCCGGATTCTCCGCTGGATTGTCCGAGGAACCTTTGCGGAGGTTCCTGGCCTTAACAACTGGTATTCGGGAATGCTCCATATTCATGTCCCGAGCAGCCTATGATGGCTTTGAAGCATCGGCTCGAGTGGCCGCAGCCGGCATCGGTGCCCGCCGACAGGCTTGGCTTCAGTCGTCTGACCTTGAACCCTGGGTGCAGGACAAGTTGGTCGATGTCCCCTGCCGAGGTGAGAACCTCTTTGGCAAGCCCATGGCGGAAAAGGCTGCACAGATCGAGACGGAGACTCTCACCAGGACTAGGCTTTCTAGAAAGACCTCCGCTCCTTCCCAGAAAAAGAAGGGCTCGGGAAAGAAGTCCTTTTACCCGAGAAAGGCGGCTGCCTATAAACACTACCCTCAATATCAGGCCTCCGCAGCTCCCCAACAGGGCCAGCAGGCCAAGGGACGGGGTAACGGGTCCCGTAGGCAGCAAACCCCCAAGCCTGCACCACCAGCCCCTGCTCAGCAGGGTGGGGGTTTTTGACTACATCAGCATAGCCTCTCCCCCTCCGCTGGCTCCTCCCAGCACCGGAGGCCGGCTGGTTCACTTCGCCCACAGGTGGTCCAACATCACTTCCGATGCCTGGGTGCTTCAGGTCGTACGAGAAGGCTATCTTCTCCACTTCCATCAGGTTCCTCCCTCTTATTTTCCGGGAGAACCTCCACGACTCCCTCTGCACAGGGACTTACTCCTTCAGGAGTTAGCAAGTCTCCTACAGGAACAGGCTGTGGAACCGGTGCCCCACCACCTGAGAGGTCAAGGCTTTTATTCCAGGTATTTTCTAATACCAAAAAGAACAGGAGGCCTCAGACCCATCCTGGACTTGCGCAACCTCAACAAGTTCCTCGTGCGAGAAAAGTTCAAAATGCTTACCCTTGGAATCCTTCTGCCCTACCTCCAGCAGGGAGATTGGCTATGCTCCTTGGATCTAAAGGATGCCTACACGCACATCCTCATCCACCCAAGCCACCGCCAATACCTACGGTTTGTGGTGGCAGGCAATCATTACCAGTACAGAGTACTGCCCTTTGGCCTGTCCTCCGCATCGCGAGTCTTCACAAAATGTCTCGCGGTGGTGGCGGCCCATCTCCGGCTTCACGGCCTCTATGTCTTTCCGTACCTCGACGACTGGCTCATCAGAGCAGCGTCCGCTCCGGAGGTCACCAACGCCACGCACCGCACGGTGACCCTTCTGCAGTACTTGGGCTTTGTCATAAACTTCGCAAAGTCCACTTTGCTCCCCTCACAGGATCTCGAGTTCATCGGCGCAAGACTGCACACTCCTCAGGCGCGAGCTTTCCTGCCTCTCGACAGGGCTCAACGGCTCATGGACCTAGCCGGCCGTTTTCGCAGCCAGTCCCTGGTCTCCGCCAGGCGCTTCCTGAGACTGCTCGGCCATATGGCTTCCACCGTCCATGTGACCCCCAATGCCCGCCTGAATATGCGGCCTGCTCAATGGTGCCTTCGCAAGCAGTGGCAGCAAGCCACCGGCGGTCTAGCCGACTTAGTGCGCATCTCCGAGCCGCTGGCCTCTTCTCTCCAGTGGTGGCTTCATCGGCCGAACCTGGTACTCGGCATGCCTTTTCAGTCACCTCAGCCGGCTCAAGTGCTGACGACAGATGCGTCCCTCCTGGGTTAGGGAGCACATTGCCAAGGGGCATGTACTCAGGGTCTTTGGACCGCGTGGGAGTCTGCTCAACAGATCAACTTCCTGGAGCTCAGAGCAATTCGTCTGGCGCTCAGGGTTTTCTCCCACCTGACTTCTCACCAGTCCGTCCTTGTCCAGACGGACAATCAAGTGGCCATGTTCTACGTGAACAAACAGGGGGGCACGGGCTCCTTCCTTCTCTGCCGCGAGGCTCAGAAGCTCTGCTCTTGGGCCGTCAGTCACGGCATCCTTCTCAAGGCAGCTTATCTCCCAGGCCAAGAAAATTGCCTGGCGGACAAACTCAGCAGGATCCTCCAGCCGCACGAGTGGCGCCTGGATCCCTTGGTAGTTCAGAAGCTCTTTCTAAAGTGGGGCCTCCCCACGATGGATCTCTTTGCCAGTCCTCTCAACCGGCAACTTCCTCGCTTCTGTTCTCGTCAGCCACATCCCCTTCGAGTTGCGGCGGATGCTTTTCTACTCTCATGGTCGGAGAGCCTTCTGTATGCTTTTCCTCCCATCCCGCTAGTCTCTCGAACTCTTTTCAAGGTTCTCCGAGACAAAGCTTCCATGATCCTGATCGCTCCTCGCTGGCCCAGACAGCCGTGGTTTCCACTCCTGCTGCAATTAGCGGTGGAGGATCCATTCCCTCTGGGGTTTCAACCGGATCTCCTCACTCAGGATCAGGGGTCTCTGCTACACCCCAATCTCAGATCTCTCAATCTAATGGCCTGGCTGCTGAGAGGGTAGTCCTTGCTCCCCTTCTCCTGCCGGCAGAGGTGGAAGAGGTCGTCCTAGCTTCTCGGCGACCTTCTACCCGCAAATGCTACGCCCTTAAATGGCGTCGCTTTTCCGTTTGGTGTACCCAACAGTCTCAGGATCCCTTCTCCTGCTCGGTGTCGGTGATCTTGCAGTACTTGCTCTACCTCTCTAATCTGGGACTTAAGTCCAACTCCGTCAAAGTTCACCTCAGTGCTCTTTCAGCACATCATGTGCCGGTGGACGGCAGACCTCTTTCCAGCGACCCTCTCGTAGCGAGGTTTCTCCGAGGTCTCCTTCTACTTAAACCACCTCTGCGCCCGCCAGCGCCTGACTGGGATCTGAATGTGGTTTTACAGCGGATCACCTGTCCGCCTTTTGAACCCATGGCTACCTGTTCTCTCCATTTTCTTTCTTGGAAAACATTGTTCCTGATAGCCCTCACTTCCGCTAGACGCGTAAGTGAATTGCAGGCCCTCGTGTCTGATCCCCCTTACACTCGGTTCTACAAAAATAGGGTAGTCCTACGGACTCACCCAAAATTTCTTCCAAAAGTGGTCTCCCCTTTTCACATCAATCAGGAGGTGGTACTTCCGACCTTCTTTCCCAGGCCACACTGCAGCCGAGCTGAAATGGTCCTGCATACCCTGGACTGTAGAAGGGCATTGAACTTCTACCTTGACCGTACGCGGGAGCACCGTAAAGCTGCTCAGCTTTTTGTGTCTTTTGACCCCAATAAATTGGGGCTCCCGGTCTCCAAGCGTACTCTGTCCATCTGGGTTGCTGACTGTATCGCTTGGGCTTATGGGGCAGCCGGACTCTCGTTAGAAAGTCGAGTCACGGCTCATTGTGTTCGGGCGAAGGCTACGTCAGTGGCTTACCTCCGCTCTGTTCCGCTGGCAGACATCTGCCGGGCCGCTACTTGGTCTTCGAGCCAGACTTTTGCGGTCCATTACTGTCTCGAGAGGGAGTCCCGCAGGGACAGTGCTTTCGGACAGGCAGTCCTCCGAAATCTCTTCGAGGTTTGAGCAACTCCTGCCCTCCATCCCGGATGTGGGCTACCGGTGGGTAATAATTCAGTGAAGATTCCTTCCTTCTGTGCCGCTGAGCTAGAGGGAGCTCATTTTTGTGCTTAGGGTCTCCGGTAGCCTTAAGCTTGGGAGTCCCATATGTGAGGACTGACTTCCTGCTTGGTCCTGGAGAAAGCGTAGTTACTCACCTGTAACAGGTGTTCTCCAGGAGCAGCAGGAATCAGTCCTCACAACCCTCCCTCCTCCCCTTGGAGTTGCAATCATCTGCTTAAGTTTTTTTTTGCAAATTTTTATGCTGTCTTTTAGCTATGTCATCAGACTGGCTAAGATGGCACCCTTGGGCGGGAAGGAGACCGCGCATGCGCGCTGCAATTCCCAAAGGCTTTCTTTGAAAGCTGGGGAAAATTGCTCCGCGAGGGCTCCGTCGGCGCCGACGTCACCCATATGTGAGGACTGATTCCTGCTGCTCCTGGAGAACATCTGTTACAGGTGAGTAACTACGCTTTTTTGATATACCACCCTTTGCAAGTATTCAGAGAGGTTTACACAAATCAAACTAGAGTTTGAAATTCAAATAAATATAAGATAGGGGAAATTCACAAAGGAACTCCATAAAATGAATAGGACAGGTAAAGAAAAGAATAAGTGCAATTATAATTTAGGAAGAGACTGTCTGGTCAGCCCTGAACTCCAGCTCTAGCTAGAATGCTTTTTCAAAGAAAAAAGATTAGAGCAAGGTTAAGAAAGCTGAATTTTACGTAAAATCATACAGTACTTGACTTAAGTATCATATGTAAAATCATACAGTACTTGTGGCTATAAGTCTTTGGTATGACCTCATTTGGAATATTGTGTATAAGCATTGCTAAATAAATAAATATGACTGAGATGTTTAAATATCTCCATAGTATAAATGCACAGGAGAGCCTCTTTCGACTGAAGGCAAGCTCTGCTACGAGGGGACATAGGATGAGGGGATAGACTTAGGAGTAATATGTGAAAATATTTCTTTATGGAAAGAGTGGTAGATGCGTGGAATACTCTCCCAGTGGAGGTGGTAGAGTGGTAGAGATAAGGACAGGATCTGAATTCAAAAAAACATGGGACAAACACAGAGAATCTCTAAAGGAAAAAAGGGGACTGTTGTAGTGGTTGATATGGAAGCGCAGACTAGATAGGCCATGCAGGCTTTTTCTGCCGTCATGTTTCTATGTTTCTATGACTTTTAAATGGGGAAGGAAAGACCTAAAGGTTCCCATGGAGAGGATGTAGGGGAACGTATAGAGTGATAGCGGATGATAAATCTGAGCATTATTATAAATGGCCTTATAGGCCAAGGAGAGAATTTTATGCTGAATCCGATAAACTACTATTATGACTTATCATTTGTATAGTACTACAAGGCGCACGCAGCACTATACAGAGACATATAAGAGACAGTCCTTGCTCATAAGACCTTAGGGCCCGATATTCGAAAGGCATTTACACGGTTTACAGCCCAGTAAAACATGCAAATGCCTAAGATGGGGATATTCAATGCACCTACCTGATTAGTGTTGTTGAATATCCCCATCTAAGTCCCCTATGCACCCCGATGCTATCCGGTTAGCATCGGGCATGTTGGGGCATTCCAGGGCAGAGCGGAGGTGGAGAATGGTTCTAACCGGGCAGCAGCAATATTGGATGCTGCCCAGTTAGCGATCAGCACCTTAAAGATAGGCGAGGAAAACCATCACATATGTTTAAGACACAGGAGCTAACTGGGCAGCATCCAATATCGCTACTGCCCAGTTAACTTCAGCGGCTTCTGGCTTTGGCAGTAATCACTGTATATTCAATGCCATCGCCGAGGCATTGAATATCCGGTTTAGAGGTCAGTGGGGAGGGTTATGCGCCGATGTGCACCTAGTCCTTTGAAGATCCGGGCAGCTGAATATCTGGCCCTTATAGTCGAATCAAGACAGATAATACAAGTGGGGACTAGGATATATGTAGGGTAATGGTAAGGAAACATATAGGAGGTGAACAGGAGACTAGAGGGATCAGAATCCAAAGCAAACTCAAAGAGATGAGCTTTTAGCCTGGATTTGAACAGGGTCATAGATGGAGGCTGATGTACCGACTCAGGAAGTTTATTCCAGGCATAAGGAACAGCAGGATAGAATGATCGAAGTCTGGAGTTGGCAGTGGAAGAGAAGGGAACAGATAGAAGGGATTTGCCAGAAGCGCTGAGTTCCTGAGGAAGGGTGTAGGGAGAGATAAGAGAGGAAAGGTAGTGATGAGCAGCAAAACAAGTGCACTTATACTGTAGGTCAGTAGGAGAAGTTTGAACAGGATGTGGAAACGGATGGGGAACCAATGAAGTGACTTAAGAAGAGGGGTGACAAGAGCATAGCGGCATAGAAGGAAGATTAGCCGTGCAAGTGAGTTTTGAACAGACTGAAGTGGGGAGAGATGATTAAAGAAGACCAACGAAAAAGAGATTACAATAGTCTAGATGGGAGATGACAAGAAAATGGATGAGGGTCTTAGTAGTAGCATGTTCAGAAAGGAAGGGATGAATTTTGCCAATGTTATAGAGAAAGAAACGACAGGTTTTAGCCATCTGTTGGATGTGTGTGGAGAAGGAGAGAGAGGAATCAAAGATGGCCCAAAGGTTGCAAGCCGAGGAAACAAGGAGGAGTAGAGTGTTATCCACGGAAATTGAGAAGAAGGAATGGGGGAGATGGGTTTAGGGGGAACCAATGAAACCGAATTAGGAGAGGGGTAATCTAGTCAAATTTTCTGGTGTTACAAAAAATGCCTATGCTATATTTTGAATAGTTTGCAGTTTTTTGAATTTATAGACCAGAAGTCCAGAGTAGATGATGTTACAGTAGTCTATCTGGGCTAACATGGTGCTAAGCAGAATGAAAGTCTATGCAGGTGACTCTAAGAAGGGGGAGGACAGTCTGAAGGTGGCGAATTGCAAGAAATGAAGATTTGGAGACCTGGCAAATCTGAGAGGAGATTGAAAGGTCAATGAGAATATCCAAGTATCTGAAAGATGATTGAAGTGGCACAGGAGTACCAGCAAGGAGAAGCGTTATAGGGAGGAATCCCAACTAACTTTGATCTAAGTAGCTGTTGATTTTTAGGGTTCAGTTTGAGAGAGTTGCAGTGAAGCCAGGAGGCAACCGATTCAAGACAAGAGTTTATCTGAGTAAGGTCAGGGTAAAAAGAATCTATGTGGTGTGATAAGGAAGCTTATCATAGCTCAAGAAGGAGCTATAGTAAAGGTGAAGTGACTGAACAAGCAACCTGTCAGTTCTGGTAGAAATAAGAAAACAGAATTTTCCCATAAAAGACTACCAGTCCCAGAATGCACCAGGTTTCCAACAGCCATTAGAGGAGCTGAAGTGGGGAAACGTGTGTTCAATCAGGAGGGCTATGAGGTAATCCCCAAGCACTCATCTCAAAGGGCAGGGCCTGATTCAGCACAGCTGCGCTGTGCTAGGGTGGAGCACTCATCAAAGCAGAATAAAGGTAGACTTTATTCTACAGAGAATTATCCTCATCCTCAGAATGATCCTCAGAATATCTTGGACAGCTTCATCATCTGGAGGATCATCAGAAGCAGAAGCCAGAGCGGATGAACAGAGAGGGCAAGAAACCCTTTGGAAGAAAGAAGAGAAAAGCATTTTGGAGGTCTAAAGGAGTCCAGAGCAGTACGTATACTGGGAGACATTCAAAAGGCCAGCATACACCATTGGACTGGGGAAAGCCAGAGGAATGGTGCTGCAGAGCTAGGAATCTCCAGACGGTACCTGTGAGGGAGACGGCTGCACGTGGAAGGGACCCTAAGACCCATGCCAGAAGGTATGTGAAGAGAGATCCAGTGTCCAGGGATCTGGATTGGAAGGCTGGACATAAAAACTGGACTACATACTGGCCAGGCTATTTAGAGAGGAACTCTAACAGCAATGGAAGCTCAGGTATGAACACTGATCTATGCCCTAGCTATAACCTTGAAAGACAGCAGGGAAAAAAGTATTCTCCTGAGAGTGCTCCATTGAGAAATTCCTCTGTGCCAATCCATGGTATTGAACCCATGATTGTTGAAGAAGGGGGAGCGGTCTTAGATACAGGCTATGAATATATGGATTGCTCTCTGTCTCAACTCCTTTGGTAATTTACTGTTACAAAGTACAACGACCATCACAAAGAAATACAAACTTGTTCTTTAATCTACTCAGAAAAGCTCCTGCGTAGGATTTTGAGCCATGCAGTAGAAATTAAGCCAGCTAAGGGGTTTCAGCTGGATAACTGCTTGCAATTGAGCCTTACCTAATTGCTTGTGAGCTCTGAGGGAATCACTTCTGAATCTATGTGTGAAGATATAAGAAGTTAACCTGAAAAGAACAGTTTTTCCCTTCTTTGTGGATTTTGTTTGTTGTTTAATACACTGCTAAGAAAATATTAGCTAAAGCCTACAGAAAAGACCAGTTTGTTACCAACCAGGTCTTTATTCTTTTGCTTTGATTGCCTGACAAGTTCAGCTGTTGTTTTCCTGATTTTGTTTTTCTAAGTTAAACACTGAAAGCAAGTATCCTGTTTTATGTGCTACCAAGCATATCTGTGTTGGGAGAAATAACCCCATAAATAAATATCTTATTGGCTTTACACTCAAGCACAACTAATTATTGTGAGCAGCTGTGTCTGGTGTGAATGAACTGCATTTCCCACAATCCCTTGCAAATCATATTGATATATGCACTTGCCAAGACTGTGAACATTCTCACCCAGGCAGCCGTCTGACAGTGGGCAATAAGAAAGATGTCATCTGCATATATATTGTCGTGCCCTCTCTGGCCAAGCAGTAGCTACTGGTATTGCAAGGCTCTGGAGGGTGGTAGTTGTGCCTTCACTGATATAAACCACAAAACACTTCTTTCCAAATTAAAGGGTTTTATTCCCCGTCCCTTGAGGGTACTTTATCTTCAGGAACATAAATCAAATGCCTTGCTTGGACATATAACATAAAGTAACAAAAGCAAACAGAACTTGCTTCCTTCAGCTTCCAAAACAACAAATAAATGAAAAGAACAAAACAGCTTAAATACTTCAATATGGTTCTTTCTCCTGTAGCTGACAGCACAGCTTATATCTGCTTTACTTAGAGAGAGCTGCAGCCTGTTGCTTATAACACTAAAGCTATGACACAAACTAATTACTTATCTGAGAGAGAACTCAGGTTCAATCAAGGTCAAAGAGCAGTCCATCAATTCTGGCATATCATTTTCTTCTGCATTTTGATATTCCATTAACTCCGGCTGACTGGAAGGTTCATTCTGGACCTCAGCAATAACGTGGGAGAATGGCTGGTTAACCTCGTCAGACAGGAAGTTCCTCTCTTCCTTAGAGCTAGTGTCTCTCTGGGAATTACCGTGTATTCTAGAGTTGAGCTTTTCAGGGCACTGCCCCTGCTGGTATTTTAGAATATAGCTCAACTCCTGGTTTGCTCTGCTAGTGGGATAATTAAGGGAATTTCTCTGCCGGTTCAGGCTTCCCTTTTGTAACCCAGCTGAGCTAGATTGGAGAGCTCGTGACGGAGTTTCACAGGGAGCTGTGAGCTTACAATGACTACAAAACTCTTCAGCTTTATCTGGTAAGTAAAACCTTTTTCTTCTAGGGTTTTTAAAACCAGAAGAAGGGATATTTTCAGCCTCTAGATAGTGGGACCTTGTGTGCCTATTTCCATACCTCCAGGGTTGTCTTCTTTCATATGGCAAATCACTCTTGCATTCACTCTGTGCACTGGAACCTGCAACTGCAGTCTTCTTACGTCTCTCTGGCTCAAACACACTATCTGGCTGTTGATATCTCTCTGCTTCACTCAGGTCTTCGGTTCCCCTCTGACCTTCACGCTGGCTCTCTAGTTACTCCAAAGCCTCATTGTCACTCTCTCTTACATTCTCATACCTGCTCCATGCTTCCCAGGGTTTTAGCTGCCTTTGCTGTATTCTCTCAGAGTGTGTCCGTGGCTGATTCAGCTCCTCTCTTTCTCTCTCTCTCTCTCTGATTGTCTGGGAGCCTATTTTATCCCAGTGTTTCCTTGCTCCACCCCCACCCAGCTGAACCCTGTCAGGTAAATTGAATTCCCTTCCTTTGCTGGCTGGGTGTGTCCTCATTGGGCTTCTGCACGTGTTTCTAGGTTGCTCATGGTAACCATCTGACATTTCCTTGTTTACCCTGTCACTTTTCCTGTGCTCCTTTATACTGAACTGCATTTTCTCGGGTTGTTTAGAGTCTGCACTGTTACAATATATTTATTTATATAGCGTACATTTGTATACCGCTACTTCCAGCGATCAGTAGCGGATTGGATTACATATTGGAAACTGACAAATCAGGACAGAAAATTTGTAGTATATACAAGGTGATTTGAAAGGTAAGCACAACACACAGTAATTGTTTACATATTCGCATTTTTACATATATACATTTTTGGTTCTTTGGGTGGCACTGTTTGGGCCACGTGGCCTAAATCAAGTTGTACTGAATCTGAAATAGGTGGGTCTTGAGTTTTTTTCTAAAGTCCATCAGGTCTTTGCTAGCACATAGCTCCGGCGGCAGTTGATTCCAGAGTGTCGGTGCTGTGTAAGAGTATGCTCTGTTACTAGTACCGGATTTGACAGATCTTATATCTACCGGTATGCAGAGGGTGTTTGAGTTGGTGGTTCTTCTGCTTCTGTTGGGTGGTTGTGTGCAGATTAGGTTGGAGAGGAAGGATGGCGCAATGTTATGCATGAGTTTGAAAGTGGTTATTAGTGTTTTATATTTTATACGAGCTGTAATGGGGAGCCAGTGTAGCTCCATCAAAACAGGTGTGATGTGTTCAGCAAATCTTTTCTTCAAAATGATTCTAGCCGCCACATTCTGCGCCATTTGTAGTATGTTTAGGGTTTTCTTTGGTAAGCCCTGTAGAATGGCGTTGCAGTAGTCGAGATGTGGCATGATGAGTGCTTGTGCCACAGACCTGAAATTATGAGGCTCAATAATGCTCTGTAGAGGTTGCAGGACTCTTAGATTGTGGAAGATGGCCCTGTTTGTTATGCGGAGGTGTTTTTCCATCTTTAGGTCGCTATCGAATGTTACCCCCAGATATTTTATTTCTTTCTTTGTTTGGTAGGTATTGTTGCATAGGGTAATCGTTGCAGGGGGGTTGAAATTTGGTTTTCTGGAGATGTACATCACCTCTGTTTTTTTATGGTTGATCGCCATGTTGTTTTGTTGTAACCAGGTTTGCATTTGGATTAGGCATTCTTCTAGTTGGATGTAATTTGGGTTGTCTGCGTCAAGTTGTGTGTACAGCATGATATCGTCTGCATATATGTGGTAGTTGATTTTGTGCTTTTGGAAGGTTTCGCAAATTGGTTACATATATACGTTGAAAAGGAGTGAGGAGAGAGCAGAGCCTTGAGGTATGCCTTGGGTTTGTGGGAAGGCCACTGATTTTTCGTCGTTGAACTGTACCTGTTGCATTCTGTTTGTTGTATATGATGAGAACCATTTTAGGGGGGTTCCTGATATTCCAATCGATTTGATTCTGTTCATGAGGGTTCCGTGATGTACTGTATCAAAAGCTGATGAGATGTCTATAAATATGAGTAAAAACATTTTCTTTTTGTCTTCTAGGCCTTTGAGGAGGTTGTCAAGTAGTGCGAGCAGTAGGGTTTCAACCCCATGATGTTGCCTGAAACCGTATTGCTGATCATCCAGGGTTTCATTGTCGTCAAGGTGGTCTTGCAGTTGTTGTAGGACTGCCTTTTCAATGATCTTTGCTAGGAAAGATATGCTGGATATTGGGCGGTAGGAAGCTGGGTCGTCCTTGTTGAGTGTTTTGTTTTTCAGTATAGGTCTTATGTTTATGTTTATTTTGTCTTATGTTTTGTTTTTCAGTATAGGTCTTATACCTATTCTCCGAACACTTCGGAATCCCCTACCCTCCAAGCCCAGCCACACAGCGTCCACAGACACACAAACAAAAAAACCTGCAAAAACACAATTAACTGAACATACACAGCCCCCCTCAAACAGTTCTCCCAAAGACACACAAAAAAACCCCACGAAAAATGGAAATAAATTCCATCACACACACACGCACACACACACACACACACACACACACACACACTTGAATAGTGAATTCACTACACTGTATCCTAACCTTTTTGTAAATAACACCTATAAATAGAAATGTCAGCTCGCTGCCTATTCCCTGTAAAAAGTTAGAAACTTCTGATCAAGATATACACCTTGTAAATAGTTTTAATAATTTACTGTTCTGTTATATGTAAAAAGTTAAAAAGTTCTTGTTCAATGTAATGTTATACGAACGTATACAAAACTGTTAAATTGTTCCATGTAAACCGCCCCTGATCTCTGGAAGGGGCGGTATAGAAGAAATAGATAAATAAATAAATAAATAAATAAATTATGATGGATTTCTTAAGTTGTGTAGGCATGATTCCTTGTTGCAGTGATAGGTTTACTATATGCGAGATGTGTAGGGCAATTTCTTGCTTCGCTGCCTTGATCCATGCGGTTGGGCAGGGGTCCAGTGGGGAGGTAGTGGTATTGATGCTTGTGATTATGTTTAAAATTTGATGGTCTTCAATTTTGCAAAAATTGCTCCATCCCTGGTCCTGGTTTGCGCTGGTCGCCATGTTGAGTTATGGCGCTGGGTGGGCTGTGTCCAGGGATTGAGTGGGTTTATTGGCCGTAAGCTTGTTTGCGTAGTGATTTGCCAGGGTTTGGGCCTTGATTTTGTTGTTGTGGTGGTCCTCCTGGGGTGCTTTGGTTAGAGATTTGACCAGTTCGAATAATTCTCTGGGTTTATTGAGGGCCTTATTTAGTAGGATAGTGTGATGCGTTCTTTTTGCCAAGTTGACCTCATTTTTGTACTTTGAGAGGAGAGTCATGTATTCCGTTTTGCGTTCGATGGTTTTGGTTTGCCTCCATTTTCTCTCTAGTTTACGGAGTTCCCTCTTCAATCTGGTCAGCGTTTCATTATACCATGGTTCTGTTCTGGATTTTGTTGGGTTCGATGGGGCTTTCCATGTTGGGTTTGATGCAGCTTGTATTCCTGAATTCCACCTGTTTATTAGATCATCAAGGTCCGTGCGTTCCAAATCTATGTGGGATGCAATGGAGCTTATGAGATCTTCTTTGTTGAATTTATTGAATCTTCTTTGAGGGGGTATTGATCTCCCAGGTTTCAGGCTTTTGGGTAGGGAGGGCAGTTGCATTATATATATATAAGAGGAGAGACCTATAGATTGAATGAGTGGTGTACAGGGCTTAAGAAAACATAAAGCATGGTAGAAAGCTCTAATCCCTGGGATACTCCATAGATAAACTACCAGGAGACTGAGGTAATACTGCCATTAGTGACTGCAAACGATCGGTTAGATAGGAAGGATATGAACCAAGCCAGTATAATCCCCCAAAGACTGAAACTGTAAAGGCGAGATAGGAGAATATTATGGTCAACGAGGTCAAAAGCAGCTGTAAAGTCTAATGAGATGGATAGGATAATTTGCCCATGATCAACTACTGTGACTGGTCTGAAATCCAGATTGTCAGGGATAAAGGGCATGGGTCTGTTCAATGTTATCTATGAGCTATGGGAGGATCAAGTGTTCTGTTACTTTTAATAAAAAGTGCAGATTTGAAATTAGGCAATAACTGACTGAATCAAAAGGATCGAGTTTGTATGCTTTCAAGGATGGCCTAATTATGGCCTGTTTCCATGCCTTGGGAACTTGGCCTGTTGTTAAGTTCGTAGAGATGATGGAGTGAATAATAGGAAGATGACCTAATGAATGTTCTTGCACCCAAGCAGAGGGCACAGTGTTTCTTTTTATGGGAGGGACCAGTTTTTGCGTAGCCATTAATGAGGTGGGAGAGAAGACAGACCAGATACGTGTTAGGGTAGACGAAGATGGGTCAGGAGAAGGACAGGACAAATTCCATGATAGGTGGACACCCTTGCTGGATAGTAGTAGTTTTGTCAGAGTAGCAGGCAGCAGATGAATTGGGAGATGTACTGGAGGAGTGGAGGAGGAGGAGTGGAGGAGTGGCCTAGTGGTTGGGGCAAGGTACTTCAGGCCGGAAGGTTGGGGGTTCAAATCCCACTAGAGGACAGCAACCTTGGGCCGGAAGGACTGGGGTTTCTAGTCCCACAGGTGCTCCTTGTGGTCTTGGGCAAGCCACTTAACCCTTCATAGCCCATGTTCCCTGTAAAATAGTTATCTCCAAGTTATAATGCCCTGTTCAATGTAATTTCAGTTTGTTCAATGTAAACCGCACTGATGCAGAATAGCGCGGTATATAAGAGAATGTAAATAAATAAATAAATATATGGATGGGAGTAGTAAAGAGGAAGGACAAAGTATTGACAATAGAAGGTAATCAATGACAAGGGTGCCTTGATTTCCTCCAGGCCCTTTCGGCAGCTTTCAGTTGCCTTTTAACAAATGGAGACCAGGATAGTAACATGGAGATGATCTTTTGTGATGGACACAGAGAGGCTTTCTGGGAGACAAAGAGGGTCATTCCAAGGCTATTTGGCCCCTCTGCTGACCCCAACTAACTTCCTCATACATTGTTCGTGGAGGTTAGATGGTGCGGGAAAGGGGCATTGTGGGTGTGGAGTTAGGGCAGGCAGTGGGTGGTCCGCAGCCTTGGACATACAGGGCCGATTCCAATGTTGGCCCTGGAAGTCTGGGGCCGGCAGATTGAACAGGCAACCTATTCCACTTCTGAGGTGGAATAAGTTCCCCTAGTCGGGGAATGGCAGGTCCGGGTGGCGGAGGAGGTAGGAGGGGGTAGAGGGATTCACCACAGCGCGACCCTGGCCTTGGGAGGTCAGATCAGGGGTCGGACTGCGGGGAATGAAAATTCTTGCCAGCGGCCAGGTATTGCGGCTCCTGAATGCAGCCATGGTGCCATGGCAACCAGACTCCATGGTGCCATGGCTCCATTCAGGAGCCTTGACTGAGTTAGCCGGGCTAGCCTGTACATGCAGGCCAACCAGGATTGAGGTCCTGGCCTGCACGTATAGGCCTGGATGCGATTCTGATCCCGTGGGGTTAGTCTTGCCCCACGGGATCAGAATCCCATCCAACTCTGTGCATCCGGTTCCGACTGGGCACACAGAGGGCCAGGACATCCACATTAGAATTGGGCCCTCAGAGTCCATTTTTCCCGATAAGAAAAAGTGTGACTATCTGATGGAAAAGGGGAATCTGTGGCAGGAAATGAAGAGAGCGTGGCTGGTGTGATAGACCAGTGATGGGTGACCTGATTTAAGTCATTACTAAGGGTGGACAGAGCAGTTTTATGTAGGAGTGGGTGAGAGGAGATGTTTGTAGGGTATAGAAAAGCATCTGACTGGGTGATAATAAGGTCCAAGGTATGACCCACCAAGTGTGTGGGAAAGAGGATGTCCTGACAGATCTGATAGAAACCGAGTGAAAAATTTATCACAGGGTCAGGAAGGTTCATCAGTAAATATCAAAATCCCAGAGAATTAGGAGATGTGGGTAAAGAATGAATCTAAGATGGATTGGGAAACAGAATCCAAATCTTTATGGTTGTAGGGATGGGGAACAATAAAGTATAAATATGAAAATGAAAGAGAGCACCATTCTTGACGAAAAGACATTCTGGGCCTGCCAGAAAACTACTAGACAAATAACTAGGAGGAAGACAACAATGTAAATAGAGATCATTCCCCTCACAGAGTCAGGTCTCCATGAGGCAGAGGAAGTCCAAGTTATGATTGATAATAAGATCAGAAATTAATCGATTTGAGAGACCTGCAATTAAGTAACGCAAGCCTGAGTATACTAAGGGAAGTGGAGCATGAAAGTGAGGCATGATAGTTAGAACAAGGTATATAGGGCACCAAATTATGTACCTTGGTTTGGCTGAAGTACCATGGTTGCTTCAGGGCAGTGAATGAGAGGTCCAAATAACTGGGATTGTAGACATTACTGAAGCAGGTTGAGAAGCCAAATCAGATACGGCAATGGCTACTGAGAAAAAAGTGAAGTAGAGAGAGCTCAAACAGGGAATTAACATTAAGCACAGGAGAGTCAGCATCACTCCCGGAGTCGCCCCAAGGAACTCGCCCAAGGAGCAGGACACAGTTGTTACACCTAACTATCTGGGCAGCTTCATGTCACCTATGGACATGGGGATCATATGGGTGGATCCACTTTGGACGTTCCAGGGCAGAGGGCTGTGCCAAACAGCAGGTCTGTGGATGTCTTGAGGAAAGTAATATATAAAATGCATGCAATAGATAAATAAACTAGCAGAAAACCACAAAACATTTGCAGTGGTTCCAGCATTTATCCCCTATCCAGTCTGACCCAGGTACTCTCTCCCATCCCCCCCCCCCCCCCCCCAGCACATAGTCTCTCTCCCTTCTTTTCCTCCAACTTCGCCAAAATCCTCTCTCATTTTCTCTGGTTTTCCTTTCCATTCCCCCCATGCATCCATTTACTTTCTCTCCCTTCTCCCATAAGGTTCAGTCGCCTTCTCTCCCCTTCCTTTCAAGCACAAGGCACTCTCTATCCCTTTCCTTCTCCTCCTCAAGGCCATCTCTCTTTCTTCCTTTCTCTCTCCCATCAAGGGATTCTCTCTCTCTCTCCCTCCTTTTTCTCTTGCCCCCCTCCATACAAAGCAGTTTTCTCTTTTCCCTTCCCCATCAAGGTTTTCTCTTTCTCTCTTTTCCCATTCCTGTCCCTAAAGACACTCTCTCACTCTCATTCTCTCACTATTCCCTTCCCTCTAGGCATTGTCTTACTGTCCCTATTCCTTTCTCTGGCCCCAGGTACTGTCTCTCTCTCAATTATTCTCTCTCCCTCTTCTTACACAGCTCATTTTATCACCAGCACTAGCTCCTCTGGTATCCATGGCTTCTCAGCAGTGAATCCAGCTGATATCTTTGGCATATGTCTGTTCCTTGCAACAGTCAAATACCATTTCCTGTTCCCTAAGTGCATTATATATATAGATGAATGAAAAGATTTGCAGCTTTGGAAAAACTATCCCCTTAAAATCTAAACAAAAAGTATTTTGACCCATTTTGTACCAATGAAAAAATAATTGAATAAGGCCTTTATACTCTACTACATTAGTGTGTTCTAATGCTGTTAACATGTGTAATTAATAAACAGGTTCTATTGCTTATAATGGGACCTATTATAATAGCATAAATCTTTTGTAATACTTCCTGGTAATATGACTAATGCTTTTTCCTTTATTTTTTTAATTTTTTATTTATAAAACTTTTCACAATATATATCACTATTGTGACATAAAAGGAAAAAGCTGAAATTAACAAAAAAGAAAATACATAATACTCAGGAAAAAAACACAAAACATGATAGACCACAATATCAGGGGGCACAGGTAATTAAGAAAACTAAGGAAACATATCACATATAAATACAAGGTCAAGCAACTGGAACATGCAATACCATAGGGCTATCCTGGATTTTTTCTCTAGCCAATAAAAATTCCACTAACCTGCTGGTAATGTATTTTAAAACATATTTCTTTATCTTTACTATTGCCATTGCATTCTTCAAATTATAATACAGCATTGATTAAAACATTAAAAATAAATCAACAACAAAACAATTTAGTCATCATGTTATCCTAAGCCTTCCCCAAAAATAAAACTCATTGATAAAGAAAAATGCACAGTAATGGTACTTACCTCAGTAAGATGAGGATTGGGGTTGAATCCACACTGCTTGCAGACATCATTGTGACACTGGGTACAGGTGTTGAAGTTTGGCTGGTTAGGTGAGGAGGTTAGGTCTGTGGTGTTACATATAGGGCAGAGTGTACTGCTGGGAAGAGGTGCAATCTGTGGGACAGAGTAAGGCGATGTGGGGCTGTTGCCTCGATCAGGGGATGCAGAGGGAGACCGGCGTGACCTCTGAATTCTGTTTTCCACCTGCAATGTTCTCATAGTATTATCGCCCTGTTGTTGAGAACGTATGTGGCTTTTCTTCTCTTGTGTGGCTTCATGACCCTGAGTAACCTGTTTAGGAGACTGGGGTACTGCTCTGTGTCCAGCCAGACGTTCTGAGTGTTCCATTTTTCCTGACACACTGAAATATCAAAGTATATATAATCAACATTTTCATAATGTGACCAAACAGATAAATTCAAAGAACTCCACATTATTTTCAAATGCCCTAAGGGGGCAATATTAAAAAACTTCAAATTAAACTCTCTGTGTAATATATATTTGAAAATGAGCTAACATGAATGTTTGCATGCAGTGGTGGATTTAGAGCTGGTGTGACCTTAGGTGAAGGTACCTCCTTACAATCTTCAAGGAGAATAGGATGAACCCCTTCTTATTCCATGGTCCTTGCCCAGATCCTCTCCCTTTCTTACTTCTTTACCCATTTTGGTGGGGATCTTCAAACCAGGGCCAGCCCGTCCATTGAGCAAGAATGTTTTTTGCACAGGGCCCCGCGTTTCAGGGGGCCCCGCGCAAAGAAAGTGTAGTTACTCACATGTAACAGGTGTTCTCCAGGAGCAGCAGGAATCAGTCCTCACATATGGGTGACGTCGGGGCCGACGGAGCCCTCGCGGAGCAATTTTCCCCAGCTTTCAAAGAAAGCCTTTGGGAATTGCAGCGCGCATGCGCGGTCCTCTTCCCGCCCAAGGGTGCCATCTTGCTCAGTCAGATGACATAGCTAAAAGACAGCAAAAAATTAGCAAAACGAAAGCATATAACTGCAACTCCAAGGGGAGGAGGGAGGGTTGTGAGGACTGATTCCTGCTGCTCCTGGAGAACACCTGTTTCTCCAGGACCAAGCAGGAAGTCAGTCCTCACATATGGGACTCCCAAACTTAAGGCTACCGGAGACCCTAAGCACAAAAATGAGCTCCCTCGAGGTCAATAGCACAGAAGGAAGGAATCTTCTCTGAATATGTCTCCAACCGGTAGCCCAACAACCGGGACGGAGGGTAGGAGTTGCCTATACCTCAAAGAGGTTACGGAGGACTGCCTGTCCGAAAGCACTGTCCCTGCGGGACTCCCTCTCCAGGCAGTAATGGGCTGCAAAAGTCTGGCTTGAAGACCAAGTAGCGGTCCGGCAGATGTCTGCCAATGGAACAGAGCGGAGGTAAGCTACCGACGTAGCCTTCGCCCGAACACGATGAGCTGTGACTCTACCTTCCAGCACGAGGCCCGCAGCCTCGTAAGCCCAAGCGATACAGTCCGCAATCCAGATGGACAGAGTACGCTTGGAGACAGGGAGCCCCAACTTGTTGGGGTCATAAGACACGAAGAACTGAACAGCCTTTCGGTGCTCTTGCGTACGGTCAAGGTAGAAGGTCAACGCCCTTCTACAGTCCAGGGTATGCAGGACCATTTCAGCTCGGCTGGAGTGCGGCCTGGGAAAGTAGGTCGGAAGTACCACCTCCTGGTTGATGTGAAAAGGGGAAACCACTTTGGGAAGAAATTTAGGGTGAGTCCGTAGGACTACCCGGTTCTTGTAGAACCTAGTGTAAGGAGGATCAGAAACTAGGGCCTGCAGCTCACTAACGCGTCTAGCCGAAGTGAGGGCTACCAAGAACAAGGTTTTCCACGAAAGAAAACGTAGCGGACAGGTAGCCATAGGCTCAAAAGGCGGACAGGTAATCCGCTGCAACACCACATTAAGATCCCAGTCCGGGGCTGGTGGGCACAAAGGTGGCTTAAGGAGAAGGAGGCCTTTGAGAAATCGAGCCACCAGAGGGTGGTTGGAAAGAGGTCTACCATCCACCGGCATGTGATGCACAGAAAGAGCACTGAGGTGGACCTTTACCGAGTTGGACTTAAGCCCAAGGTTGGAGAGAGAGAGCAAGTACTGCAAGACCACTGATGCTGAACAGGAGAAAGGATCTTGAGACTGCTGAGTACACCAGACGGAGAACCGACGCCACTTGAGAGCATAGGCCTTTCGGGTGGAGGGCCTCCTGGAGGCCAAGATGACCTCCTCCACATCTGGAGGTAGCTGCAGAGGAGCAAGGACTACCCTTTCAGCAGCCAGGCCATCAGATGAAGGGACCGGAGATTGGGGTGTAGGAGAGTCCCCTGATCCTGCGACAGGAGGTCGGGCTGAAATCCCAGTGGAAGAGGAGTGTCTACCGCTAGCTGCATCAGAAGCGGGAACCAAGGTTGTCTCGGCCACCGGGGAGCCACTAGGATCATCGATGCTTTGTCTCTGAGAACCTTGAAGAGCGTCCGAGACACCAGTGGCATGGGAGGAAAGGCATACAAAAGGCCGGTGGACCATGGAATTAGAAAAGCATCCGCCGCTACCCGGAGAGGATGCGGCTGTCGTGAGCAGAATCTGGGCAGCTGCCGGTTCAGAGGACTGGCAAACAGATCCATGGTGGGGAGGCCCCACTTGAGAAAGATCCGCTGAACCACCAGCGGATCCAACCTCCACTCGTGTGGCTGGAGGATCCTGCTGAGCTTGTCGGCCAGGTAATTTTCTTGACCTGGGAGATAGACAGCCTTGAGGATGATGCCGTGGTGGACTGCCCAAGAGCATAGTTTTTGTGCCTCCTGACAGAGAAGGAAGGAGCCTGTTCCGCCTTGTTTGTTCACGTAGAACATTGCAACCTGATTGTCGGTCTGTATCAGCACTGACTGGTAAGAAACCAGGTGAGAGAATGCTTTGAGCGCTAGGCGGATGGCTCTGAGCTCCAGGAAGTTTATCTGCTGAGCTGACTCCCAAGGAGTCCAGAGGCCTTGAGTACATGTCCCTTGGCAATGTGCTCCCCAACCCAGGAGAGAAGCATCGGTCGTCAGGACCTGAGAATGCGGAGGGGACTGAAAAGTCACTCCTAGTACCAGGTTGGGCAGATGAAGCCACCATTGTAGAGAAGAGACCAGCTGGTCGGAGATCTTTACGGAGTCCGCTAGGCTCCCCGTGGCCTGATACCATTGATGGCGAAGGCACCACTGAGCAGGACGCATGTTCAGTCGGGCATTGGGGGTCACATGGACCGTGGAAGCCATATGGCCGAGCAGTCGCAGAAAGTGCCTGGCTGAGACCAGCGCATTGCTGTGAAAGAGGCCGGTGAGATCCATGAGCCGCTTGGCCCTGTCTAGAGGGAGGAAGGCCCGCGCCTGAAGTGTGTCCAACCGGGCGCCGATGAACTCGAGATTTTGAGAGGGGAGCAAAGTGGACTTTGCAAAGTTTATGACAAAACCCAAGTGCTGGAGCAGAGCCACCGTGCGATGAGTGGCTTGAGTGGCTTCGTGGGAAGACTGGGCTCTGATGAGCCAGTCGTCCAGGTATGGGAACACAAACAGACCTTGAAGTCTGAGATAAGCCGCCACCACTGCGAGGCATTTGGTGAACACCCTGGGTGCGGAGGATAGGCCAAAGGGCAGCACTCTGTACTGGTAATGATTTCCTCCCACAACAAATCTGAGATATTGTCTGTGGTCCAGATGAATGAGGATATGAGTATATGCATCTTTCAGATCCAAGGAGCATAGCCAGTCTCCCTGCTGGAGGTAGGGCAGCAGGATTCCAAGGGTAAGCATCTTGAACTTTTCCTTTGCAAGGAACTTGTTGAGGTTTCGCAAGTCCAGGATGGGCCTGAGGCCTCCTGTTCTTTTTGGAATCAGGAAGTACCTGGAGTAAAACCCCTGGCCCTTCAGGTGGTGGGGCACCGGTTCCACGGCTTGTTCCTGAAGGAGACTTGCTAACTCCTGAAGTAGTAAGTCCCTGTGCAAAGGTAGTCGGGGAGGCTCCCCTGGAAAGTAGGAGGGAGGTACCTGGTGAAAGTGAAGAAGATAACCCTTTTGAACTATATGAAGTACCCAGGTATCTGTGGTGATGTTGGACCACCTTTGGGCAAAGTGGACCAACCGGCCTCCTGTGCTGAGAGAAACCAGCTGAGGGAGAGAGGCTATGCTGAGGAAGTCAAAAACCCCCACCCTGCTGAGCAGGGGCCGGTGGTGCAGGCTTGGGGGCTTGCTGCCTACGGGACCCATTACCCCGTCCCTTGGCCTGCTTCCCCTGTGGGGGAGCCGCTGAGGCCTGATAGTGAGGGTAGTATTTATAGGCAGCACCTTTCCTCGGGTCTCCCACATGCGGAAGAGAAGTCGTTCCAGCATCGGAGGAACCGGTACAATAAAGGCCTCCTTCGGGGGAGAGTCATATTGGAGGGCATCGAGTTCTTCGACTCGAGGCTCCTCCTCGGGATCCGCAGGGAAGGCCAAGGCCTTGGCCATATCCCTCACGAAGTCCGAGAACCGGGTATCCTCCGGGGGGGACCGTCTCCGAGGTTCGGACTCGGGTGAGTCCGAAGGGACACACCGAGTCCGAAAGGAACCAGGTGACTCTTCGTCCTCAGATTCCCCGGCCGACTCCTCGGAGGAGGAGTCGATCGGCTCCGGTCGGGCGGGCACCGATGCTATCCGCTCCGACGCCGAGGGAGTCGGCGTCGACGACCTCGGTCCCAAACGGGAGGCCGAAGGAGACCTTGACCGAGGATCGAGCCCTCATGGACTCGAGGATCGGCTCGGTCTCCGGGGTCGATTTGGAGGTCGACGTCCTGGCGGTCAGGGCAGAAGCACCGGCGAGGCCAGCGATCAATACCCGCTGCTGGTCCAAGAAGGCAGTCAGACTGCTCTCCAAGGCCGTCAACCTGAGTCTGAGCTCAGGAGACCCAGCAGCCCCCGACTCGGGCCCCGACGGCGTTGGGCCCGACGTCGGGTCCTTCGGAGGCGAGTCAACGAGGACAACAGTACTCACGTGAGCGGGCAAGTCCACCTCGAGTCGAGGATGTTTTGACGACCTCTCCGTCTCCGAGGACCCGGGACGGGAATCGGGGCTATGCGACCTGGCCCTCGAGGAACCAGGAGCGTCCACCGATCCCGCCCTCGCGGGTTTCTTCTTCCGATGATGTTCCCGGGTAGGAGACCCCCTTTCAGAGGAACTCCGACGATGCTCAGGACCAGAGTCCCGAAACGTCGAAGCCTCTGACAAGATCCGAGCCCGGCCGGAGTCAGAGAAGATACGCTCCCGCTGGTGCTGCCGACTCCTCAACGCTTTTGAGGACATTTTGCCGCATGGCCCACAGATCATGGAGTCATGATCTGGGCCGAGGCAGCGGAGGCAGAAGTCATGAGTGTCTGTAAGAGACATGAGTTTCTTACAGAGGTCACACTTTTTAAAGCCGCTGGCAGCCATCGGGGGAAAAAGGGCCCCTGCGAGGTCGAATGACCGGGCTGCCAGGGAAAAAGGCGCGAAATCTGTCACGAAGGACAAAAAAATGAAAAATAAGGGACGGACTCGCAACCGGCGTCGCGAGTCCGGGCGGGAAAAGAACCGGCGTCGAACCGAAGAAAAAAGAGAAAAATAGAGAAAAAATCAACTTTTCTGCAGGGATTCACAGGCAACGTCTGTAGGGCTCCACGGAAAAAAGAAGACTGAGCAAGATGGCACCCTTGGGCGGGAAGAGGACCGCGCATGTGCGCTGCAATTCCCAAAGGCTTTCTTTGAAAGCTGGGGAAAATTGCTCCGCGAGGGCTCTGTCGGCGCCGAAGTCACCCATATGTGAGGACTGACTTCCTGCTTGGTCCTGGAGAACATTCTGCTTTTTTAAAAATTCAATTTAAAAAAAAAAAGCTGGCTGCTGCCACCGCAGCAGCAGCAGAATGGAGTATCCCGCGGGGCCCCCTCTGCCCGCTGAGCCCCTCTGCAAGGGCTTTCAGATTTGTGAAGGGAGAGTGACTCCCTCGCGTCTCTGTTAAGCCCGCAGGGGCTAATGTTTCCCTGTGGGCTTAACAGAGACGCGAGGGAGATACTCTCCCTTCGCAAATCTGAAAGCCCTTGCAGAGGGGCTCAGTGGGCAGAGGGGGCCCCGCAGGACACTCCATTCTGCTGCTGCTGCGGCGGCAGCGGCAGCAGCCAGCTTTTTTTTTTTTTTTATTTCCCTGAGCCGATGTGGGGGGGGGGGTTAGGACTGGTAATGGCCTGGGCGATGGAGGGGGTTCGGACGTGACTTGAGGTGGGCTGGGGGTTGATGGGGGTAAGGACAGGGAATGGGCTGATGGGGAGGGGATAGGACTTGAGGTGGGCTGTTGGGGGGTTAGGACTGGTAATGGGCTATGGGGGGTTAAGAATGGTAATGGGCTGTGGGCTTATGGGGCCTGTCTGGAAATGGGGTGATGGGGGGTTAGGACTGGTAATGGGCTGGGGGGGGCTAGGACAGGAAATGGGCTGATGGGGAGGGGTTAGGACTTGAGGTGGGCTGTTGGGGGGGTCAGGACTGGTAATGGGCTATGGGGGGTTAAGACTGGTAATGGGCTGTGGGCTGATGGGGGCTGTCTGGAAATGGGGTGATGGGGGGTTAGGACTGGTAATGGGCTATGGGGGGTTAGGACTGATAATGGGCTATGGGGGGGGGGCTAGGACAGGAAATGGGCTGATGGGGAGGGGTTAGGACTTGAGATGGGCTGATGGGGTTAGGACTGGTAATGGGCTGTGGGCTCATGGGGGGGTTAGGACTGGCAGTGGGCTATGGGGGGCTGACTGGAAATGGGCTGATGGGGTTAGGACTGGAAGTGGGTTGATGGGGGGCTAGGACCGGTAATGGGTTGGGGGGTTGCTAGGACTGGAAATGGGCTGAGTGGAAGGGGAGGCTTGAACAGCAGATGGGGACGGGGACTTGGAATGGAAATGGGCTGAGTGGCAGGGGGGCTCGAACAGCAACTAACTGATGGGGAGGGGGCTTGGAATGGAAATGGGCTGTGAGGGAAGGGAGCTAGGACTGGAAATGGGCTGATGGAGCAACTAGGATAAGACTGGAAATGGGCTGTTGGGGGGAGCTAAGATTGGAAATGGGCTGTGGTGGGGGCTTGGATTGAAATGGACTCATGGAGGGGCTAGAACTGGAAGTAGGCTCATGGGGGGCTTGGAATGGAATTGGGCTGAGTGGAGGGAAGCTAGAATTTGACTTGGGCTGATGATGGGGCTAGGAAATGACTAGAAATGGGCTGATGGGGGGCTAGGATTGGAAATGAGCTGATGAAGGGACTCGGACTGGAAATGGATGGGGGAGCTAGGACTGGAAATGGGCTGATGGGGGGCTAGGACTGGAAATGGGCTGATGCAGGGACTAGAAGGGAATGAATGCTGGGTGAGGCTGGAACTAGAAGGGAGCTGATGTTGGGGAAGGATTAGAATGGGATGGGGCTGGGAGAGTAAAATGGAGAGAGGAAAAATATTTTGTGTGGGAGGGATGAAAAATCTACAATTGGCCTGGTATTGGGAGAGTAAGTAGGGATTGAGGATGGAGGGGTAAAGTTTGAGTGGATGAAATAGGAATGAGGAAAGAGCAAAAGGAGAAAGATTAGTATGTTAAAGCAGATGTAGAGAGAGAGAATGGAAAAAAAACTAGAAGAGAGAAGAAAGGACAAATGGACAGCAGACGATGGAGAGTTAGCAGAAAACATGAAGAAACCAGAAGAAAGTGGCTGGAGCAATTGCAACTGAAAAAAAATGCACCAAAGGTAGAAAGATATCTCTTTATTTTGAATTTATTAACTGGAATATGAAATCTCTGGGAAATGTGCATCATTAACGTCTGCACTTTGTTTGGTACAAGAGGAAATTAATTTATAGTTTTATTTCTACAGTGTTGTTGTACATTCCAAGTTTGGCTTTTGGGGTTCCCAGTTTAATTATTGCCTTCCTGTTTCTAAATTGTGATTCCTTGTTTGGTGATGGTCTATGTTCTGCATGTGTAACTGAGCTGAGGTATTCTGTTTATGTAATTCCTATTTGACATTGCCACTTGTTCTCTTTCCCCAGTATTCTCTGAAATGTATTGGTTTAATATTTGCAGTGTTTCCTTTTGATAGGTAGGGTATGGTGCTTTGTGAGTCCTGGTAATGCTGTCAGGATACGGCGGGTTTGCTATGGGTTTAAATGGGCAGCGTTTGTAGTAGTTCCTAATGTGCCTGGAAGTTGGCACTGGATTATAGTAATGTAGAAATCTTTTAGTCTTTCTTTATCCATACACTCATTAAGAGACATGTTTACTAAAAGTTAGTGTATGGTAACATTATGCAAATATTTATGCAAATAAGGCCACTTATGCAAATGAGGCCCTGCACCGAGTCTCCGCACATGGCCCTGCACCCCCCCCTTGGGCCGCCCCTGCTTCAAACACAAGATTTTTCAGGAATAATAGCTGCAAAATTCAGCACAGAGTCTCCAAGCCAGCAGATACAAGTCTTTAGGCAGCTCCACCTCTGTACCTAGGAAATGTCTAGTTTTAGAGATTATGAATTCCTGTGTCTCTGGAGAAATGCCAAAAATCTCTGGATACTGGTACCAGCTGGATTGTCACACCTAGGCCAGAAGTCATAAGAAAGGACAGTTGCTGCTGAATCTTCCCATGGTAAATACAACCAAGGTGGCAAAGCATTAGATGCTGGTGGAGTCAGACTTGGAGACAGAAAGACAGAAAGAGGGAGAGTGTCTTTGTGAGAGAAAAATATATATAGAGAGAGAAAGAGTGTGTGTGTGTGTGTGTGTGTGTGAGAGAGAAAGAAAGTATGTGAGACAGAAAGAGAGAAAGAGGGAGAGTGTCTTTGTGAGAGAAAAAGATATATAGAGAGAGAAAGAGTGTGTGTGTGTGAGAGAGAGAGAGAGAGAGAGAGAAAGTATGTGAGACAGAAAGAGAGAAAGAGGGAGAGTGTCTTTGTGAGAGAAAAAGATAAATAGAGAGAGAAAGACTGTGTGTGTGTGTGTGTGTGTGTGTGTGTGTGTGTGTGTGTATACAAAATAGAAATACCAGTAGAGATGGTGTATCTAATGTCCATGTGGATACCCACTTCAGCTGCATATGGTGTGGTGTGATACAAAAAAACAAGGAAAAGTCCAGTCACAGCAAACTCAAAGTCCTAGATTTTAAAATTGCTGACTTTAGTAAAATGGGAAAGTACCTGAAGGAGAAGCTAGCACAGTAGGAGGAGATAAGGGATGTGGAATGGTAGTATGTTAAAATGAAAGAGGCTATAAAAAGGGCAACAGATCTATTTGTAAGGAAAATAAATAAAAACAAGAGGAAAAGGAAACCAATATAGTTCTCCAAAGAAATGGCTACAAAAATAACGACAAACAGACTGGGGGCTATTCTGAGACATGAACAGCGGGGATGGACGTGCTGCATGCCCCAACTAACTTCCATGCCGGTTGTGCGAGGAAGTTAGTCAGGGGCGGGGAAGAGGCGGCCCGGGGGCGGAGAGTGGGAGGGCAGTGGGTGGTCGGTTGCCCTGGACGTACAGGGCCAATTCTAATGTCAGCCCTGTACGTCCAGGGCCAGCGAAATGGTTGGGAAAGTTATTTCACCCCCTGAAAGTTTCTTCTTGGCAGACTCGGGGTGTGGAAGAGGCTGGGGGGGGGGGGGGAGTTAATATCCTGCAGCCCCACTCTGGCCACATAATGCTGTGGCCAGAACCATTATGAAGGTCCCCCCATTTCAACACATCACGCCGATTCTGGCGTACTTACACTGGCTACCGATACAAAGCCGAATAATATATAAATCCCTAATAACTACCTTCAAAACTCTAAACAACATGGCTCCACCTACCCTATTCAACCTAATCACTAAAGAACCTGCCAAATCCCAACACAGGAGAGATTACACAAACAAACTAAAGACTCCAAAGGAATTTATAAAAGCCAGAAAGATAACAAACAACAAAGCATTCTCACATGCAGCCCCCATTCTATGGAATGCCCTTCCAGACGAAATTAGATCTCTCTCAGAGATCATTGAATTCCGCAAAAAACTCAAAACGCACCTGTTCACCTCACACTACGGATCTCTGTCAAACACACCTACCCAACTAGAAAACGGATAATATAATGCCAGTCCTCATAAGTCAAATCGGTCTTGACATAGGATTTGAAACCCAAATGCTTATATATTACGACTCAACCATGTCTCATTCACAACTGTATATAGTTTTCTCTCTGTTCCCTGTAAACAGTTCATTATGTTCCAAGTAATGTAATTTAAGTTGTTATGGTTTAAAGCTGTTCCATGTAATGTAATATAAGTTGTTTTAAGTTGTTCTCTGTATTAACAGACGTTGACCTGTTATAATGTTGTTCCATGTAAACCGCACCTGATCTCTGGAAGGTGCGGTATATAAGAAACTGTTAATTAGGGGCGGAGCCTGATGTCCAGCGGGTAGGACGCTTTGCGTTGAAGCTCCCGAGAGGCCTACTTAGAATCCTGACTTAATACCTATACAAATTTACTATTTCGCTCCGAGCTGACCGGGGCACCTCGGGGGGATGGCAGCCCATAAACCAGCGCGCTTGGACTTCGGGTCTCCTTCTTCTTCTCACGGAAAACGCTCCAAAACAGAGGTGTCCTCCCCACAGAAGATGGTCCCATTTCGTGAAAACCCCGAAATGCACCTGGAGATTTTGGAGGAAATACGCGGCGTGAAGGAATTGGTGCAGTCCAATGGAGAAGCGCTTCGAGCCATGCGAGAAGACTTTGGAGTGCTCCAGGACCGACTTGAAAGTCTTTCATTACGGCAGGACAACATGGCGGGGGTCCTCGACTCGCACGAGGTGCGCTTGGGCAAACTGGACAAGGCTGAGCGCCAGATACAGAATCTTCAAAAGGAGTTAGAAGATAGCAATAATCGAGCCCGTCGCAACAATGTGAGGCTCCTCGGAATGCCGGAGGGGGTGGAAGCAGGAGATATAAGAGAATTCTTGCTCAAAACTCTTCCCTCCTTGCTGAAGATCACTTTTCACAGAGAACTGGAAATCGATCGCGCACACCGTGTTCCTGCCCACATGGCGCTCAACCGCACGACCCCCCGGCCTATTATCTTTAGCTTGCTACGATATCAACAAGTGGAACAAATTTTACATGCTGCCCGAGCGAATCATCATTTGGAATTTGAAGGTCGTAAGGTCTCCTTCTTTCCTGATTTGGCAAAGCCTACCGTTGACCGTCGGAAGAAACTCCTTGCTTTTCGCCCTCGACTTCAACAGCTACAGGCTCGCTTTGGCCTGTTGTATCCAGCGAAGCTCCGAGTGACTCTCCACAACCAAACCAGGACGTTCGAAGATCCTGATCTACTATCAACATTTTTAGACTCCAAAGAAGCAGAGCAGATGCGCTAATCCCAAATCTTGGACTCTTATCTGCCGGCTCTATCCGCCATTTTGAAGGGCCCGATGCGGCGGTCATAGCCAAGCACAGAAATAGCCTGGACTTTCTTTCTTTCTCTATATGACTTTTGTTTTTTTGGTCTCCTATCCCTTCATGATGTGTGCCTCGGTCGGATTCGGAGCACGCACAGTCCTACAGGTTATGTGTTTTTTCAATTTAGGCCTTCTCTGGGGTTTCTCCCCGCAGACACATGGTCGCCAGTAATTTTGGGGTTTTGCTTCTCCTCTACCATACTGCGGTTTTCTTTGTTAATGTGGGGCGCTTCATTGTATTATATTAGCTTATTTTTCCTATGTCATGTGTACAGCCAGATACAGTTAGTTTGAGGGATATAGTGAAATTATGTGTGCTATCATGCTCAGAATTTTTAACTTTTCTGAATGGCCTTATGTAAAATCTTATCATTCACCGTCAAAGGCATTAATGGTCCACTCAAAGGAAAGAAAATCCTTAGCTATCTTAGCCATGTGCATGTTGATTTAGTGTTTCTTCAGGAAACGCATTTAAACTCTGCTGAAACACTGAAACTCAATGCTAAGCCTCACAGGGTAGCTGCCTATTCTCCCACCGTTTCCAAATGGTACGGGATAACCATTCTGGTTAAGAAGTCTTTGCATGCTACTGTACCTGATATTAGCGCTGACAAGGAGGGTAGATGGGCCCGTGTATACCTTGAGGTTGGAGATAGTGAATTCACGTGTATTTGCATTATGCCCCGAATGTGGACAACCCTGCTTACTATGCAAGTATTGCGCAGTTGGCCTTGGCCTCTGCCAATGCTCCATTAATACTTGGTGGCGATTTTACTCAAGTGTTCCCTTAATCTTTTCTTCTCAAACAAGGTGCTCGTTGGTTGGAAGATCCAGTACCGAGTAGACCTGTGTGGCTAGATGTAGAAGCGGGCCTTTGCAAACCGATTCCTCTTACCTTTTTTCCTGGTATGACTCTCCCATCAGACTCCTACTATCTACCAATGCTTTTAGACACTTTAGGTGCCTTTAATACTCTTATGCAATCTTTAGACTCCCGACTCTGGTCAGTGCAACTTCAGCATCGCCTTCGGAGCGCTAGAGTACTCCCGCCATCGGCATTCCCTACATAAGGTTGATTGGAGACTTTCCGATCTCTCGGTAGTTTACCGGGTGTAGCATCCAATTTTACTAAACCTTATGTAATGCTATAACTAGAGATACCCCTATAGCGCAGAAAGTATGGGAGAGAGAATTGCATGTGACTTTGACCTCGGAGCAATGGAGCCTTATCTGGAGTAGAGGGACACGGGTTCCCGATCCGCCTCACTCACTCAGGCCCTCTTCTTTCTAGCCCACCGGTGTTTTTACACTTCTCACAGATTAGACAAATGGAACACTACTCAGGGCAATGGTTGCTGGACATGTCCTGCGGCCATTGGTTCATTGCCTCATGTTATGCATGAATATCCCGCACTACAGTATTACTGGCGTCGGGTCTGGGGTCGTATTTAGTCTATCTCGCACTCTCAGGAGCCCCTTTCTTGGAGGATAGTGGGACTTCGCCCAATTGCGGGGATCCCCTCTCTCCCAAAAATGGCTTATCTCCTTTCGAACTTTATGCTTGGCATTGCTATTTCCCTAATTAAGTAATGCTGGAAAATTAGCTCCCATCTGAGCCCCAATGAATGGTGGAATCATGCCTGTATTTACAGTAAATATGAACAAATACTTCGTCTGTTCGCTTCCTCCGTTCAGACTCCTTCTCATTGGTCTCAATGGAAGCTGCTCAATGACTATGTACATTTTGCTAAATGCTCTCATCTGACTGTCTAACTTTGTATATATCTCTGTCCCATGATCATGCTGTATTGTAGATACTCTTTTGATCGTTTGATGTATAATCACTGTTAATTGGAAGCGCTCACATGCTGATATAATCGGGTAGAGAAGAAGCATCGGGGTGGGGGGTAATGGGTTTCCTTTTCCTTATTGTATACCTGTTTTGTCTCTTTTGGTGTGTTGTTTCTTTTGTTTGTTGCAAAATGAAAATAAAAGTTTAAAAAAAAAAAAAAAAAAAGAAACTGTTAATTAAATTAAATTAAATTAAATTAAATCAGGGGTTGGCTGCAGGGAATTAACTTTTTTAGCAGCAGCCAACATTGCAGCTTTTAAATGGAGCCGCGGTGCATGGCAACAGGACACCATGGTGCCGTGGCTCCATTTAAAAGCCCTGGCTGAGTTAGCCAGGCTATGGCTGTACGTGCAGGCCAGGACTGAATCACAGTCCCGGCCTGCACGTACAGGCCTGTTCGCGATTCTGATCCCGGGGGCTAGACATGCCCCACGGGATCAGAATCGCGATCTCTTTTGTACGTCCGGCTCAGCCTGGACGTACAAAGGAGACGGACGCCAGGATCATAATTGGGCCCACTGTATTCACAGCACAAATACAGGAACACAGAAAATAATACTGGATAAAACTAAAAGACACAAAGAGAGAAATCAGGATGGCAACAGCGCCCACAGAAGAAAAAAATGGCTAAAGATATGACTTTTTTCAGGTATAGAAACATAGAAACATGAAGATAGAAAAAGACAACGTGAAGAGAGATGGGGGCTTTCCAGTCTTTTGCATTGAGTGTCACAGGTATGACTTTCTCCCAGTTGGTGAGCGGTCTTACGTGTGCACTAGGTGCAAGGAGCTCTTTGCTCTCAGGGAACGAGTCCATTCTCTAGAGGCTAGAGTAGCAGACTTGGAAAACATAAGAAAGACAGAGGTACATAGACGAGACCTACAGGGATATAGTCCTGAAGTCCCACCTCCAGTCTGGCAGCATCCCTGTTGCCATGGAGAAGAGAGGTCACATGACAGGAGAGCAACACCCTGGTGTGCAGGAAGTGATCTTGTAACTAGGACCTATCCTCCAGGTGATGTAAAACCCTCTCGCACCGAGGAAGTTTCTCCAGGGCCATGTGTCCATAAGGGAAGGGTTAGGACGGCCGTTATAGTTAGTGATTCGATCATTAGGCATGTAGATAGCTGGGTGGCTGGTGGACATGCGGATCGCCTGGTAACATGCCTGCCTGGTGCGAAGGTAGCGGACCTCACGCACCACCTAGATAAGGTCTTAGATAGTGCTGGGGAGGAGTCTGCTGTCTTGGTACATGTCGGTACCAATGACATAGGAAAATGTGGTAGGGAGCTTCTGGAGGCTAAATTTAGGCTTTTAGGTAGGAAGCTGAAATCCAGAACTTCCAGGGTAGCATTCTCCGAAATGCTTCCCGTTCCACGCGCAGGACCCAAAAGCCAGGCAGAGCTCCGGAGTCTCAATGCGTGGATGAGACAATGGTGCAGAGATGAGGGTTTTGGATTTGTTAGGAACTGGGGAACATTCTGGGGAAAGGAGAGGCTCTTCTGAAGGGATGGGCTTCACCTTAACCGGGATGGAACCAGACTGCTGGCATTAACCTTTAAAAAGGAGATAGAGCAGCTTTTAAACTAGATAATAGGAGAAAGCCGACAGTCGCCCAAGAGCGGATGGTTCGGAAGAATGTATCCTTGAAGGATACTACCAAAATCACAGAGGTTCAAAAAAAAGAGTAAAGTAGCCCAAATGCCCTCTAGTATGGAGCAGACAGAGCTTAAAGATCCCAAATTACCCATGTCTACCAATAGCCAAATTAATATGAATAAAATACAGTCTCTAAAATGCTTGTATGCAAATGCTAGAAGTCTAAAAAATAAGATGGGAGAGTTAGAATGTTGTGATAATGACAGCAATGCTGAGCAGATTGATTGGGAAAATAATGAGCATTGTACCTTTAAGAGTAAGGACAAGTCAGGTTCCCATAGAAACCGAAAGCTTCTAACTAGAACTGAGCCCAGCCATAGCAGTGACGTAGCAGCTGAGTGGAACTCTAATGAGTTGCACCTGAGTAGCCAGAGGGGTGTGGCTGCTGAAGGAAGCCGTTTTAAACCTGCTTCAAAGCTAGAGTTCAGGAGGAAGAGAGGTGGAGAGAGAGAGAGCACACAGAAGCAACGACAGCAGACAGAGCAACGCCGGCAAGGAAGGCAAAGAGGACAGCAGCAAAGAGGGAAACTTTCGAACCCAGAACTAGCAAAGGAGGATTCTGGAAGGTCCATTTCCTTTACCTCAGGAGCACTAGAAGCAAAGCCAAAACCTCTGTGGAAACTACCCGAAGAAAAGGTAGAAGAGTTTACCTATACGAGGGAGGAAAGCTCTGATTACAGAAAAGGCATTGCGAGTAAGAAAGGTATGTCTGCCATAATTCCTAGCCAGAGACTTGCTGAGGAGATTGTACAGCAGTTAAAGAACAGTGCTAGTAAGAGCAGAGATAGCACTGCTGCGAAAACAGCTCCAGTCAGAAACATTCTTAGTAAGTGTTTGAAACAGACGTAAAGGCTGTTGCTAAGAGCTTACGTAAGAATAAGTTTCCTGCACTAGAGAAAGTTACTGCCAATCAGAGGGACAACTTTATTGAACAGCTGCAAGAAGTTCTCAGTGACCTGCAGTCTAGAAGTTCCCCTAAGCAGAGTTATAATGATTGCAGCGAGGAGATGATTGTTGACGTAGAAAGCACTCCTGATACAACTGATATCTGTGAGATGGATTGTTCTTTATGTGAGATTGATCACTTGGATCTACGTTAGACAACCTTTGCATGAAGGTAATGCAAAGTTGTTTTCTCCTGAATGTTTGCTGTGAAGAAACAGTTGGCCAGATGCTTTATTTTCTAACTTTGAATTGCTCCTGTTTCCTATTGTTTTTGGAAAGTAATCCGTGTCATGTTTTGAGCCAAGAATCTATGTGTGAAAGGGAAAACCCCAAATAAAAAAGTATCTGTTCAAATGACCCTCGTGCCACAACACCTTTGTTTGATAGTAAACCTAGACTACAACTCGCAGCGTCCCTTGCTGCTACCATAGTCAAAAAGGACACTTGAAGACAAAGTAGAGGTCACCCTTGCTCTAGAGTCACCGGCCCTAGGCGGGGGCAGGACAATATATAGCACTAAATGAAACGTTAGATATCATTGGAATATCAGAGACATGGTGGTAGGAGGACAACTAGTGGGACACTGTGATACCTGCGTACAAACTATATTGTAATGATAGAACTGATCAAATTGGTGGAGGGGTTGCGCTCTATGTTTGAGAGGGCATTGAGTCAGAAAGGATTAAAGTTTTGCAGGAAACAAAATTTGCTGTAGAATCTCTATTTATTTATTTATTTATTTAACTGTATTTATATCCCGCTTTTCACCGGGTGAAAGCGGTGGGACATATAACCAGGGGGGGGGGGGAATCAAATGTGGGGGGGGCCATCACCGGGGGTTCAACATTGATGATTTTTGGGGTGAACATAGAGACTGACAAGATAGCATAGTTACTGGTTTGGAGATCTTGGAGAGAATTAGGGGGGGGGGGGGTTCTATTCAGAGATGTTCTTGGAATAGGATGGTTTTTAGCTGCTTTTTGAATGATGGGAGATCACCGTTGTTCCTGATGTGGTTTGGTAGAGAGTTCCAGAGGGATGGGGCATAGAGTTCAAAGGCTCTGTTGCAGGTCCGTTGAGTTGCTTTGGTTCTTTTGTGGGGGATGGCAACGGAGCTGTTGGAGGATTGTCTGGTTGTTGTGCTGTAGGTTGGGCGAGGCAGTAGGGTGCGGAGTGGGGTGCCCTGTGTTTGGTGGATGGTTTTGTGGGTGAGTAGAAGAGTTTTGTACTTGATTCTTGCTTCAATGGGGAGAATATGAAGGTCCCTCAGTATTGGGGTGATGTGGTCTCGTTTCCTTGCATTGTGAATTATTCTTGCCGTGGTGTTTAGGGCAGTTTGGAGGGGATTGGTCTGTGTGGCAGGTAGGCCATGGTAGATTATGTTGCAGTAGTCCAGATGAGGGAGTGTTAGAGCTTGCATTACTGTCCTGAAGTCTTGTGGTTCGAGGAGGGGTCGGAGGCGTTGTACTGTTTTCGCCTTGTGGAATACAGTTCTCGTGGTCTTGTTGATTTGTTGTTTAAGAGTTAGGGCTTGGTCAATGAGAATGCCGAGATATCTTATGTGTGGTTGTACTTGAATTTGCGTGGTTCCCATGGTGAGGTGAGTGGGTGGTTTGAAGTCTGGGTCTTTTGTCACTATAAGGGCTTCGGTCTTCTTTATGTTAATGGATAAGCTGTTCTCTTGTAGCCAGTTTGATACATCGGTGAAGCAGGTTGATAGCTGGTCGTTTGTTGGGTCCGTTGTTGTAATTGGGGCGTAGAGCATTATGTCGTCGGTGTATATGTGGAAGTTGACATTGTGAGTGCGTATGACTGAGCAGAGTGGACGGAGGTAGATGTTGAAAAGCATGGCTGATAGTGTGGATCCTTGTGGTACTCCTTGATGTTGCTGGAAGGGGGATGAGGTGGAGGTTTTGGTGCGGATCAGTTGCTGTCGGTTGGTTAGATAGGACCTGAACCATTGGAGTACGGTACCTTTGATCCCAATTGTTTGGAGTCTGTGGATGAGGGTGTTATGGGAGATGGTGTCGAATGCCGCTGATATATCCAGAAAAATTAGGATATATCCGGAGTGTTTCTCTTGGGTTCCTATGATAAGGGTGTTCATCAGCATGGTCATTAGGGTCTCGACCCCGTATAATGGTCGGAATCCGTGTTGCTGCGGGTCCAGTATGTTGTTAATGTCTAGGTGTTCTTGAAGCTGACGTTGGACTATCTTCTCAATTATCTTTGCGGTGAGTGGGAGGCTTGGAATCTATGGATTGAAATTCCATGTAAAAAGGGGAAGGCGATGACAGTGGGGGTGTACTATCGACCGCCTGGCCAGAATGACCAAATGGATGATGAAATGCTCAAAGAAATCAAGGAAGCTAACAAACGTTACAGCGCAGTAATAATAATGGGTGATTTCAATTACCCCGGTATTGACTGGGTCAGTGTCACATCAGGACATGCTAGGGAGATAAAGTTCCTAGATGAAATAAATGACTGCTTCTTGGAGCAGCTGGTTCATGAACCGACCAGAGGGGAAGCCATATTAGACCTAGTCCTTAGTGGAACACCAGATCTAGTGCAAGAGATAAGGGTGTTGAGGCCACTTGGCAATAGTGATCATAGCATGATCGCGTTTGATTTAATTAGTGGAGGAGGGATAGTAAGGAAATCCACAGTACTACCTTTTAACTTTCGAAAGAGAGACTATGATAAAATGAGGAAAATAGTAAAAAAAACCTAAAAGGAGCAGTTGCAAAGGTTAAAGACTTACATCAAGCTTGGGTGTTGTTGAAAAATACTATCTTGGAAGCTCAGACCAGCTGTATTCCACGCTTTATGAAAAGTGGACGGAAGTACAAAAAACTGCCAGCATGGTTTAAAGGTGAGGTCAGAGAGGTTGTTGTTGCCAAAAAAGCATCTTTCAGGAAATGGAAAAAAAAGCCAAACGACGAAACCCGGAAACAGCACAAGCACTGGCAAGTCAAATGCAAGGCATTGAAAAGGCAGGCAAAGAGAGAATTTGAGAAGAAGCTTGCTGCGGAAGCAAAAACGCAAAATAAAGACTTTTTTCAAGTAAATTCGTAGCAAACAACCTGTGAGAGAGTCAGTTGGTCCATTAGATGATAGAGGGGTTAAAGGGGCACTAAGAGGCGACAAGGAAACAGCGGAGAGACTGAATGAATTTTTTGCTTCGGTCTTTACTGAGGAAGATGTAGGGATGATACCCATGACTGAAGTGGTATTTAAAGGTGCGGAAGAATTGAAGGAAATATCGATACATCGGGAAGACATATTACAACTATTAGATAAACTGAAGAGCAGTAAATCACCTGGGCCGGATGGTATACATCCAAGGGTGTTGAAAGAACCAAAATATGAGATTGCAGAAGGGAAAATTAGACTTACCTGCTAATTGCTGTTCCTTAAGGAACTCTAGTCCAGTCCCGGAACCATAGAGTTGTGAACCTCCACCAGCAGCTTTGGAGACTGAAAGATGTCATCGCTTTGATGTCACTGGTATATCTAGGCAAACACCGCCCCTTTCCACCAGTACCTATTGACAAAGCAGACTCAGCAGAGCAACCAAGTAGTTAAAACTGCCCAGGAACAATAAGTCCCCGTAACTCAGCCAAAAACGTCTAGCTCCTAAAGACGGAATAACCACGCTCCAGAGCCTACAGGGCACTGCTGCGCAAAAAAGGGTCACCTGGTGACTTTCCCGTGTACCTCCAGAACAGGACAAATTCTCTTCGAAAACCTGTCTCTCAATCCATCTCCCTGTCGTCCAGATTTCTGTAGTCCTTTTCCTTTCCTTTTTTTTTTTTTTTTAAACTTCAGGCTGCACGCCGCGTAATATACTGGGAGGGATCCGGGACTGGACTAGAGTTCCTTAAGGAACAACAATTAGCAGGTAAGTCTAATTTTCCCTTCCTTTGCGTCCCTCTAGTCCAGTCCCGGAACCATAGAGGATGTAACAGAGCAGTGAATATCAACGGGAGGGACCTTGAAGCCCAGCCTGAAGTACTGCTGAACCCAAAACGTCCATCAACTCGCGCCTGCACATCAAACTGAAAGTGCCGCGCAAAGGAATGCAGCGAGTACCAAGTCGCCGCCCAACAATCTACAAATCTCCTCGACCGGCACTAAACGGAACTCCGCCCAAGACACCGCCTGCACCCTGGTGGAATGCGCACACAAACCAACCGGAACCACCTTACCCTGCTACCGGTAGGCCGATGCAATAGACTCCTTTAGCCACCGTGAAAAAGAGGGCTTCGTCGCCGCCTCTCCCTTCCGCGGGCCTCCAAAGGCGACAAACAACCTGTCGGACTTCCTGAAAGACGCCGTTCTACAGAGATACTTCTTAAGCACCCGTCGAACATTCAAAAGATGTAACCGAAAACCCCGGAAGAGACACCATCTGGAGACGTGAAAAAACCAAAACCACCTTTGCCCAAAAAGCTGGGAGCGTGCGCAACACTGCCTTGCGACTGAAAAAGGGCAAATACGGCTCCTTACCAGACAGCGCCTGCAACTCTGAACTCCTCCAAGCGGAGCAAAAGGCTACCAGCGGGGGAAAGGACAGGACAAAGACTACTAACTGGGAGCTTACTGAGCCTTGACTTGGACGAACCGTCAGCCGCCCCATTCCCCCACCAGAGAGACCTCCGGGAGAACCCCAAAGAAGCCAATTATATTCGCCAGCACTCGAATCACACCATAATGCACATTTGCCACATAAAGCAAATCAGACTCTAGTCACTTCAACTTCCTGATCCTTTCCTGTTCCAGGCGAGTAGTCTGCCGTAAATACTGCGACCACCAGAAGCATGCTCTCGTCCCCCCAGACTCCCCCAATGGGAGCCTGTAAGGACAAAGCAGTGCCCCCAACGATCGATTCAGTGAACCACCTACTCTCCTATCGCGCGCTAAAGAAGATCGCTAGGGCTCTCTTCCAGACAGTGAGTCCACACCTCCTGGAAGTGCAAGGTGTGCACCCACCCACGTAGTACCGAGGCCTGCGCCTGCCTAGTCTCAAAATGTCAATCAAGAACAGGCCAATTCAGGACAGCTGAATACGTTTTTGTTTTTTGTTTTTTTTTACCAAGACATCTCTTAACCAAAAATTCCTTCAGCCAATGTTGAGAAGCTACTTCCGCGCCAACACAATGCAGCAGAAAGAACTCCCTATGACAGGCATAGAAATCCACAGCCTTCCTGCTAGAGGAATGCCCCATTCCGTCTGCCTGCACCAAGCTGGACATTCCTTTTTTTTTTTTTTTTTTGTTAAGGTCAACTAGCCCCTGGTATTAGAAAATACAGCTTTCCCATTCTGCAGTGGCAATTGAGTCAGCAAAGAAGAAGCCGAGAACCTGCGGCGAAGTTCCCATTATACCACCTGGTAAAGACTACACTTCTAGACCAATGAAGCAAAAAAGCATGCAAGAGTGCATTGTGTCCTGCCAGTAGCTGATCGAACTTATCATGTATGTCAGTACGGTTTCTTTCGGGATTTAAGGAATGCTCCGGGAGAATTCTTTGGGCAGACACCGATTCACCCTTTTAAAATTCAGAATCGGGCGAAACGAGCCTTCCTTCTTTGGAACCACAAAGTAGAGGGAGTATCAACCGTATTGGGCTGCCGGCACCGGCACCACTGCTTTAAGTTGAAGCAGCCGCTGGAGCGTTCCTGCGACCGCCTGAAACTTTTTCGGAGCTCTGCAGGAGGACTGGACAAAGGAATCTAATACGGGCCGATGGAGCTCCAAGGCTGATGCCAAGCAGCGTGCAAGCCATCCCGCAAACACAGCATATGATGTATGCCTTCCAGAATCTGAGCTGCTGCTAGTGCTGCGAGAGAACTAGCCTGGCTGCGCGCTTCTGGCCCCCATTAAGACAGACGCTGAACACTAGCAGATACTCTCTGTACTGGAGAACCTCTGATAAATGGAACAGGAGCCAAAATAGCCTCAAAGGCCAGAGTCCTATTCAGCGACCTCTCTCCGCTGAGCCGCCTTTTACAGAAGGAAAAGAAACCACATATAGCCAAAATGAAGACATTACAAATCTACCGCCAAACCTTATAAATCAGACAAAGTCAAACTAAACGGGAATATTGTCCCTCAAGAAACCACAGAACTATAAAACCCCTCTCATAACATAATGCGTATGGCAGAGCATTCCACACCTGGGGCCTGGCCAAGGCGCTCATCCAAGCACCTTTTAGAACTGTCCAAGAGAGCTACCACCATAATTCCTTTTGACTTGAATATGTGTACAGCGGATCATAGCGCTATATCACAGCAGCTAAGCCCAAATATTACCCTGCCATATCAACCGACTAACGCCTTATAGGACCTGCTATGGACAGCGGAAGGAAATTCTTGTAAACCAACATAGCTTGGCCCCTCTTTTTTTTTTTTTTTAACAACCTTTGAAGGCCTACTGAAAAAGTTTAATCCATACTCTGCAGCTGGGTTAATTTTTTTTTTTTTTTTTGCACATTTCAGGAAATTTCACCCATCCTGTTCTAATAGTGATTTTCCGTCTGCTATGTTCACTTACTAACTACCATTTGACAGGAATATGTAGTCAGAAGTTGGGATCCCGAGAGTTTTGGGCACTGCCGGGAAAGGATGTATAGGACTTGTCACGCACCTACTACCCCGGAGGCGGAAGGCCTGGGGTTTCGGTGTGGCCCTCTTCTTTTAGTAGCAGGGACAACGTAGTGCCCCCTGGGAGGTGAAGTCCCACTAGCTTTTCAAATAAAGAGTGTAGTTGTGGAGCGAGCAGCTAGGCTTATAAAGAGGTATTTATTTCCCTTCCCGGGAGAATTCTTGCAAACAGGATACAAAGGAAATTAAACCATAATACTGGCATAACACAAATAGGGGACTACAAAATACAAAGGAAATGCTTCTTGTCAGCGTTAAAGAAACAAAAGTGGGAAAACAGGCTTTTTCTTTCACAAAAAGCTATTGATTGAAATCTGTGCTCCTACACAGATTTCACTTTAGCAGGCTTTCTTAGGCTTTAACAGAAAGAGGTCACACTGTCGGAAAACACCAATGTACAGTCCATCTTACAATCATCTGCATTCTCTGCACAGAAGTCACATTCCATGTCCTCATGAACTTCCTGGCTATTATCTTTGGTAAGGCTGTAAGGTGTATCAGCGTTTAGAAATCTCTCCTCTTCCTGGCCAAGACTTCTCTCCCCTCTATCAATATAGAAAGGCAGCTTACCGTGCACTGTGGATTTTCCCCTTATAGGGCCATACACCTCAGGACTATGGTGAGTAAAATCCAGTGCCCCTCTATTACAGGTAATATGTCTTTCCACAGGCTGAGCTCTGCCTGAACGCTTTGCAACCGGGAAGTTGAAACTTTTCTCTCTTTCACTTCCCCTCACAGGACGTCTTTCTCTTAGCTGAGAAATATCTTTAGGATAAGAGCTTTTGCTCCCCAGGTACCTGCTCTCGTGGTATTTCCCTCTCCCAGCTCCTCGTCGTTTGTTGAATGGAATCCCTCTCGATCCCCAGCTGGACTCTAGTTCAGTGCAGCCTGACTTTCCAGCACTAACCTCGGGTAATTCCTCCGGTACAAACTCCTCTGATGTGCAGATGGAATCCACGTCAGAAGCTCTCAGGTATATGTCCTGGCTCTCACAAGCTCTGTTCTTTCCTTTCCCACGGGTCCTTTCCGTGTGTCTTTCTCCTGTGTCTGTGTTTCTGCCTGCTTGATCAGAATCTGCGTCTGCATCTGAATCTGCCTCTGGAACTGTGTCTGCTTTGCTCAAGGCTGACCTTAATTTAAGTGCGTCATTTCTTGAGTCCCTTGTTAGCTCAAATCCCTGCAGCTGTTCCTGCCCCTCTGATGAGCTATGACGTAATGCTTCTCCTGGGCGTTTTCCTAGAGCCGGTGCTCGTGTTTTGGTTGGTTGCCCGTAGCAACCCCTAGCCATGTGCTTTGCACTGCCGGTTTTAAAACTGCCCTGGACATTTTCCTCTATTTCCATAGGCACTGCCTGCCTTGCGCCATGACAGACTCCAAAAATCAAGCTCCGGCCACCTCCAATGAAATCAAAGCAGATCAGCTAAAATTACAGCTAAAATTATTTGCAGCAGAGTGGACTCCCCCGAGGGAGTGGTTAACATGAAGAAAGATCTACAAAAGCTGGAAGACTGGTCTAATGCTTGGCAACTACGATTTAATGCAAAAAAGTGTAGTGTCATGCACTTGGGTAGCAGGAATCCAAGAGAAATGTACACGATAGGGGGCGAAAGGTTGGTATGCACGGTTCAGGAGAAAGACCTTGGTGTGATTATCTCTGATGATCTCAAGGTGGCAAAACAGTGCGACAAGGCGGTGGCAAAAGCCAGGAGGATGTTGGGTTGCATACAAAGAGGGATTACCAGCAGAAAAGAAGAGGTACTTATGCCACTGTATAGGTCACTGGTGAGGCCTCATTTGGAATACTGTGTTCAGTTTTGGAGACCATATCTTGCAAAGGATGTAAAAAGACTGGAGACTGTTCAGAGGAAGGCGACCAAAATGATTTGGAGCCTGCGTCAGAAGCCTTATGAGAAGAGACTTGAAGACCTAAATATGTACACTTTGGAGGAAAGGAGGGACAGGGGAGATATGATTCAGACCTTTAAATACTTAAAGAGAAATTATGAACAAACAAACCTCTTCCAAAGACGGGGAACCTGTAAAACTAGAGGGCATAACATGAAGCTGCAAGGGGGTAAATTGAAAGGCAATATCAGGAAATATTTTTTCACTGAAAGGGTGGTGGATGCTTGGAATGCCCTCCCAATGGAAGTGGTAGGGGTGAACACAGTGACGGAATTCAAAAAGGCATGGGACAAACACAGAGGATCCCTTTACAGCAATAGGATAAAAACAAAATAAACAGTACCATCTAACTTCTGAACCATATAACGTCTCAACAAATAGGGGTGTCCAAATGGAGTGGTAGGTTTACCCCTGAACAAGGATATGGGGAGGGGTGGCCTGCACTGAGCAACAGGTGCACCTGCTCTTGCCATCTTGCTGGGCAGTCTGGATGGACCATGCTGGTCTTTATCTGCCGTCAATTACTATGTTACTATGTTACTATTTTACCCGAACTGCTGTTATAGCTTTGCAAAAGCTACCAGGCCCCGCTGCACCCCGCTTTCCTTCCCCCCTTATCCTGAGGGATTCACCATTGCAGGAGGCGTTGCTCCCCCCCTGCCAGCCTGCTACGTCTGCCAGGGAGCTGAAGAGCGAAATAGAGAGCAGAACTCCTGGAAGTAAACAAATAGCGTCCAGCTCGTGGGGTTCAGGGCACCAAAAGCCCCCGAATAAATCAACCGTGTTCGCTTGAAATGAACAAGGCTCTCTCTCACTAGAGAGTGTCTTTGTCCTTTTGAAATCCAGCTCTAGAAATAGATGAGAACTTCCGGGGAAGGGCACGATAAGTGATCCCCCCTTAAGCTAGGAAACACCCAGGCACCTTGCAAATGGAGGTCTTAGAGGTTGCTGCCTGTGTGAATTTAAGGAGTAACACAATTTCGTATTTTACCACTCCCCCCCCCCCCCCAGGGATGGGGGCCCTGAATACTATATGTGAATCATGAGCAGCTGTGGCTGTTAGGACAACAGAGACCAACAAACGATACAGAAGTTAAGAGCTGCAATCTTGGTTATATAAACAGGAGATGCAGCATTACAGAGAATAAGTAATCTGAAACTGCTGCATACACACAGTCAGAGAAAGGCCCCATTGAGTGCATCCGCTGCCCTCTGGTGGCCATAGACCTTAGCCCAGGCACACCTTGATTGACAGGTAACTGCTATATTCTTCTTTATATCCTAAGGATTCCTAAACCTGTCCCTGTGAAACACATGCCTTTGGGCAACTGTCAGTATAGAATACACAAAGGCCCACTTCCAGCCTGTCCCTCCTTACAAATACCTGCTCTGGAACCTAAAACTGGCAATTTGCTTAACATCCTGGGACTTAACATATGCTCCTCAGAGACATGATTAGAAGGGAAAGAACATGTGGAATCAATGCCACAACTGCTGTCCTATAAACTAAGAACAAACTCAAAAATGAAGAGGTCTGACAACAGTCCCCTGAAAGCTGAGGAGTCCCCACAAGCCTCAAAAAACCTACCAACAAAAGAAAGAAACACTAGGCCCAAAAAACTAGCTATTCTGCCTGTTGTCTTCCTCACACAGGCATCTCACTGCAACTTTCGCCATGCGGTCCAAACACCCAGAGAGAAAATGGCCCCAAAAAAGGAGGCCTCAGCAGACCGACAGAGCCCGAAGGCCTTATCTGCAGGGCAGAAAGCCACACTGCCTGCTCCTACCACCTTGAAGTGCTCCGATCCGCAAACCGCGCTGATGCGCCTGGCAGCTGAGGCGAGGACCGCTCAGCCGGTTCCACAGTGTAAAAGTAAATCCCGCAGCAATGGAGAGACTCCGTCTCACACAGCTGCAATGCGGATGTACGGGTCCCGGAGCTCTCTCCCGTAGTCAAGGGAGAGAGATCCGCACCGGCAAATGCCTGCAGCAAGCAAAAATAATTGAGGAGGGAAGGCGAGAGCTGCTATACAAGGTCCATCAAGCCTAGAATACTGGGCTTGATGGACCTTGGTCTGACCCAGTATGGCACATCCTATGCTCTTATGTACAAACTTAAAGAGGCCGGCTCAAATTTAAAATCATTGTAACTAAGGATATTTGCTCCTAACTAAAAGGAACTAATCCCCGGTTGCCAATTAATCAAAGGCAACTGAATCAAAAATAAAGTTAAAGTAAATTAAAGGCAAAAATCAAAATCAGACTAGAATTTGCACACTAAATGCTCCTTATCTGCTCCCCCCAAGTGAGCCCAGGAGCAAGGCTGTCTACCAAACCAAATAAATCCTGCCGTTGAAAACGCGGCCCTCAAAATGGCCGCTGCCAGCATTCCTGCTCAAAAAAGCACACTCTCTCACCCCCCGTGGCAAGGCCCCGAGCACCCTGCAACTCCGGGAGCCACTGCGAAGCCTCCCCTCCCAGTTTAAACCAGCTCCCCAAAGCAGATCTGCGTGGGTACTTACCACCGCCGCCGATCCCGGGGGGGAAGGGGAGGGGAGTGAGGGAAAGGAGCCAACAGGACACCGGAGCACAGCCTTTTTAACGGCTTCAGCTCCGGCGGCTCTCTGCTCTGATTGATCTGGGCACAACCTTCACAGGCTTCTCAGCCCCTGCATCGCTGCTGCTGCAACTGCCCGCCTTCCACCTGCTCCTCACCCCTTCAACGCGGGTTAGAGAGCAGGGAGGCCACGGATCAGCACTGTCTCCCCTGTGCTCGTTTAGACGCTGGGGCAATGCAGAGAGGGAGGGGGAAGAACTCCCTGATCCTTTAGAAACAAAAAATAAAGGTCCACAGACACAGGAACCCTTACAGCAGCAGCAGATCTGACATAAAAGAAAACGAAGTAACCAAATCAAACAGGGAAAAATAAACCAAAAGGAGTAAATTTCAAAAACCCAAGCTCTGCTTATTTGTTCTCACTGAGCCCAGCCCTGGGCTCAGAACCTCCAAGCTGCTTGGAGACTGAAAGTACTGGTGGAAAGGGGCGGTGTTTGCCTAGATATACCAGTGACATCAAAGTGATGACATCTTTCAGTCTCCAAAGCTGCTGGTGGAGGTTCACAAGTCTATGGTTCCGGGACTGGACTAGAGGGACGCAAAGGAACTGCTATTAGTAATCTGTGAACTATAATCAAAATCATCTCTAATACCTGAAGATTGGAGGATCGCCAATGTAACACCAATTTTTAAAAAGGGTTCTAGGGGTGATCCGGGAAACTACAGACCGGTGAGCCTGACATCAGTACCTAGAAAAATGGTAGAAACCATCATAAAGAATAAAATTACATGCATGTAGATAGTCATGGCCTAATGGGAGACAGCCAACATGACTTTAGACAAGGAAGATTTTGTCTTACTAATCTGTTATGTTTTTTTGAAGGTGTGAATAAACAGGTGGACAAAGGTGAGTCGGTTGATATAGTGTTATCTGGACTTTCAGAAAGCCTTTGACAAGGTCCCTCATCAGAGACCTTTGGCAAAACTAAAGAGTCATGGATAGGAGGCAGTGTACTATTTTGGATCAAGAACTGGTTAAAAGATAGAAAGCAGAGGGTAGGGCTAAAAGGCCAATTTTCCCAATGGAGAAAGGTAAATAGTGGTGTACCCCAGGGATCTGTGCTGGGTCCATTGCTTTTTGACATTTTCATAAATGACCTGGAAAGTGGAATAATGAGTGAGGTTATCAAATTTGCAGATGACACAAAACTATTTAAAGTTGTTAAAACCCAAGAGGATTGTGGAAAATTGCAAGAGGATCTTGATAAATTGGAAGACTGGGCATCAAAATGGCAGATCAAATGTAATGTGGACGTGCAAAGTTATGCACCTAGGGAAGAACAACCCAAACTATGGTTACACGATGCAAGGTTCCGCATTAGGAACCACCACCCAGGAAAAAGATTTAGGCATCATTGTGGATAACATGTTAAAACACTTGGCTCAGTGTGCAGCGGTGGCCAAGAGAGCAAATAGAATGCTAGGTATCATAAGGAAAGGAATGGAAAATAAAACAAAAGATATTATAATGCCTCTATATCGTTCCATGTTGCGACCGCACCTTGAATATTATGTGCAATTCTGGTCGCCGTATCTTAAAAAAGATATAGCGTTATTAGAAAATGTTCAGAGAAGAGCCACCAAAATGGTAAAGGGGATGGAAGGATACTCCTATGAAGAAAGGCTAAAAAGGTTAGGGCTCTTTAACCTGGAAAAGAGATGGCTGAGGGGAGATGATAGAAGTCTATAAATTAATGAATGGAGTAGAACGGGTAAACGTAGATCGATTGTTTACGTTATCAGAATATAGAAAGACTAAGGGACATGCAATGAAGCTACAGGGTAAACTATTTAAGACTAATAAAAGAAAATATTTTTTCACTCAACGTGTAATCAAACTCTGGAATTTGTTACTGGAGAATCTGGTAAAGGCTGTTAGTGTTGCTGGGTTTAAAAAAGCTTTGGACAAGTTCCTGGAGGAAAGGTCCATAAACCATTATTAAGAAGGGACCCAGGATATCAATGCTTGACCCAGTACAAGCATTTGTGGAACCTGTGTCTTTTGGGGAAACAGCTAGGTACGTATGACCTAGATTGGCCACTTTTGGAAACAGGATACTGGGCTTGATGGACCTTGGTATGGCATATCTTATGACCTATCTAGTCTGCCCTTCCATATCAACTACAATAGTCCCCGTTTTACCTTTAGAGATCCTCTGTGTTTGTCCCATGCTTTTTTGAATTCAGATATTATCCTGATGTTCACCACCTCCACTGTAAGACTATTCCATGCATCTACCACTCTTTCCGTAAAAAAATATTTCAACATTCTATTCTGACCCTGCCAGCAGACCTTGAAGAAGCACCAAACCCTGACATATGCCAAGGAAGTAAAAGCACTCTCTACCTTCAGGAGCATCGCTAACACTGTTGCAGACTAGACTTTGCGAGTTTATCAATGCCTCTGAAGGGCCATAACATAAATGAAAAGGGGTCCAGATTCTCCATGAGGACTAGGACCTGCTAAAAGTCCAGTTCCCTCAGCAACTTCAACAGCTACCCATGAAGGAGCCTGATGAGATCAGCATACTACATCCTTCAAAGCCAATCGGGAGCCATCAGAATCACCAGGGATGAATGCCACATAATTCTTCAGAGGCCATGGCATAAAGACATACAGAGGCCTCTCCAGCAACCACAGCTGAAGCAATAATATGCTGCTGCTTCTCTTCCTCAAGAAGCATATTGCCTTGGCATTCTTCCAGGACACTATCAGATTATAGACTGGTGGAACCCCAGTGCTCCACTATCACAATGAATGTTTGAGTCTCCAGTCCCCTTTTATTTAAGTCCAACGTTTGCTAACTGAGATAGTCGACTTGAATACTTTTGACCTCTACAATGTGAGCTGCTGAAAGAGCCATCTGGTGGAGTTCCACTCACTGGCAAAATAAGATAATCTCAGAGGCCACACTGTACTCTTCGTTCCCCACTGGGTCATACCATACTGGGTTATGCCATACTGGGTCAGACCAAGGTCCATCAAGCCCAGTATCCTGTTTCCAACAGTGGCCAATCTAGATCATACGTACCTAGCAGTTTCCCCAAAAGATACAGGTTCCACAATGGGTCAATGTATTGGGTCAAGCATTTTTTTTTTTTATTTTTTTTATTTTTTATTTATTTAACTATTTCTTTTATACCGCCCCTTCCAGAGATCAAGGGCGGTTTACATATAACAGATTAACAGTCTTGTACACAATTTGTATACATTTTACATTTTACATAGAACAATAGAAATCAACTATTTACATTGAACAGTAAAAATAAACTTTGTAGGTAATAAAGCAAAAACATCTTGTAGGTATTAAATCAAGAACTTTGTAGGTATTAAAGCATTGATATCCTGGGTCCCTTTTTAATAATGGTTTATGGACCTTTCCTCCAGGAACATGTCCAAACCTTTTTTAAACCCAGCTACACTAACAGCCTTTACTACATCCTCCTGTAACAAATTCCAGAGTTTGATTACAAGTTGAGTGAAAAACATATTTTCTCTTATTTGTCTTAAATAGTTTACCCTGTAGCTTCCTTGCATGTCCCCTAGTCTTTCTATATTCTGATAACGTAAACCAGGCATGCCCAACTTCGAACAGGTCATGATCTACTTTTTCCGGCCAAAAGTGCCAGTGATTTACCACCATGAAAATAAAGTTTCAAATTAGTTTCAAATTAAATTTTAACCCAATAAAGTTGGAGGATTCCCCCCCCCCCCCCATTTTTAATGAACCTTCTGTCATTTACATGGATGTGATCAGCTGTTAAGCAAATTAAGCAAAAAACCAGAGAGACGAAGATCCACTAAGAACTGCGAGGAGAAATGGAAAGTACATTTTTTCTTAAAGTTTTATTGAGTAATAACGTTCTTTAACGGTCTTAATAACTTTCTTTAACTTTTATTGAGTAATTTGTGTTAAATTTAGTTTGCGTATTGATCCAGGCTGATCTTGCCCAATCTTTAATATTTTGCTTTTGCTCATTAGTGAGACGTCTGAGCCTGCATTTCATCCACCAGCTTTTTGAAGTTGGGTGCATATTGCGTGAGGGCCAGTCTCATGGAATCCTGGAGATGTTCATCTGTCATGTTGGAATGTTGTGTACTCTGTCATTTTCAGATGGGAAAACGCAGATTCACACAAATAAGTTGAACCGAAACAGGAGTGTACAGCTTGTCACGTCCTCACCACTCGCCTCCAGCTTTGAGGGGTGTGGTTGCATGAGGAACTTTCCCCTTTCAGCCTTAACTGACTAATTCCCCGCAATGTTTTCTGGGAAATGTAGTTTAATTGCGCTATATATGGGCTTCAGGTAGAAAGTTGTAGTCAGGCTCCTTGTGGTAACGCAATGACAGAAATTTATTGAGCACAAATAAGGTTCATAAATATCACATTCAGGCATACTTCTCCAGGCTTCTTCAAAGTACAACAGGTTATAAGCAAAACAAAACCCAAAACCAAAGTGGTAGCTTAAAGTATTCTTCAGCTCAGAAAAACATAGCCTTTTAACAGCAAGGCTACAAGCTTCCTTTAGCCTTGCTGGTTAAAGCACATAACACAAAACAGGCTTTCTTCTGTGGCAGTTTGCCTTCTTTTCAGTCTCAAACCATTCCAGGCTGTTTTCCGATTTACAAGCAAAAACAAAAACTCCAAACAGGAACAAACTTTCAAAGTGCAAGCAAAGTTCTATTCAGGTTTCTCAGGAAAAATTCAAGAGTAAAAAGAAAGCTTTTTCCTCACAGTTAATTTGGCTTCTTGCCGTCTCACTTCACAGGTAGCAGGTGGTTAACAAGCAAAATTCACAACTCCAGCTTGTTCTTACGTCTTAGTAAAACTTCCCCTCTTTACCACGTGGGAATTTACAATCCATCCACCTGCTTTCTCTAGAGGGCTTTCTCTCAGGGCTGGCTTTCCTTCAACCCTTCTGTGGCTAAGGCTTGGCACAAAGAGCAATCCATTAGGGTGTCTTCCTCATTCAGCTCAGCATCAGGCTCTCCTAGCTGCATAGACTCTGACTCTCCTTCTGGCTCAATGGGCTCGGCTGACAGCCTCTCGTTAGAGTTGAGAGTGTCTCCTGCTCCTCTGCACTGCCCAGCATTAGTCAGGCTTCTCCTGCTCTGCTCAGCATTAATCAGGCTTCTTAGGCTCATACCTGTGCCTCGGCTTGTATCAGCTTCTCTCCCTCTTTCTCCTCTTCTTGCCTTTGCCTCTGCCCTTGCTTCTGGCATTCCTTCCACCCTCTCTCCTTTGCACGTAGCATAGGCTTATATCTCCAGGGTTCTAGCCCCACTTCCTCTCTTCCCAGGTGATGGAGATCACTCTGCCTTCTGGCACCTGAGTAATCAGGGAGCTTACTGACGTAAGGGTCTTGGACTTTAGGTCTGTATTCACTCTCCCTTATTTCACTAGGGGAAACATGAAACCTGTTCCAGCTGGGGGGTTTCTGGTTCCTAGGTGAGGTTGTGGTTTTGTTACCCTGACCTTGCAAAGGGGCCCTTTTACTAGGGTGAACTCTTTGCCTTTTTCCCTTTCCCCTCTCAGGATAGGTTTCCTTACCACAAGCTTCACTGCATCTTCTCAAGTTGGGAAATTTGTCTCTAGGCACTAGCTTCCAAAACGATTCTTGCTCAGCACGGGTCTTGAGAAAAATGTCATTTTTAAAGGTTAATATTTCATTTTCAAGAGATGGCTTGTTCAATGAGAATTTTTTTACTGATAGCAGCTGCAGTTTATTTAATGTCCACATCTACTTTAATGGGTATGACAAGTACTCCACAACTGTTCCAATTTTTTTGGAAGTCACAGAATCTATTTTTGAATTCCTGGATAACAGAACAGATTTCTGTCACATACTTCTCGTTCTGAAAAACAAAATTTGGATATTGTCCCAGATGGTCCTGCGTATTAGGAAAATGATCAAAAGTGTTGTTTGTAAGGTCAGTCATCATTAGCTCAAATTTGCTCTTGTAGGATGAAACTGTACTCATCATCTCGCCAATGCATTTGTTTTTACCTTGTAGTTCAAGGTTCATATCACTTAGTTCACCTGTAAAGTCAGCAAGAAATGCCAGATTGCATAACCGCTCCTCATCTTCCAACTCTGCTTGGTCATCTTCCCTCTCCTTCATTCAGCAAATCTCAAAATCTTTGCAGAAATTTGTGCCTACTTATCCACCTTACATCTGTGTGCAAAATTATTTCTGCTGCCCCTTCATCAAGAGTAAGATTGAAAGGCCGTCTTTAAAGTGATCTTCCACGAAGTGAATTTACAATTTTGAAAGTGATGTCCATGACAGTCTTTGTATTGCGTCTCGCTTGCCAAAACTTGCTGATGAATGATGCAGTGGTAAGAAAGGAAATCTGGGAAGTTGTCATGCTGTCTACAGAGGGCTATGAAACCATTAACCTCACCTGTCATTGCTCTTGCTCCATCAGTAGTGATGGAAACAAGTCTATGCAATGGAAGATTATACTTTGTCACAAAAGAATGGAAAGAACTGAATATTTCCTGACCGGTAGTTCTCCCTTTTAAAGAAATCATTCCAAGTAGTTTTTCTTTTACAGTGAAGTCTTCAGAAGCCATCCGGATAAAGACTAGTAACTGGGCTATGTCTCTTATGTCTGTAGATTCATCCAGTTGGAGTGAGAAAGCAACACAATTTGAAACATCCTCCAACAATTGTTCAGTTGTGTCTCCACACATCTTTTCTATTCGCCGCATGACAGTGTTTCTTGACAATTGTATATCTTGAAGAGCAGCTATGATCTCTTTCTTATTTTTAAATCCTTCAAAAAGATTCTCAGCTGCTTCAAGAAAACAATCTTTTACAAATTCCCCTTCAGTGAAAGTTTTGCATTTCTTTGCGATCAGATTGCTGACCTTGAAGGATGCTATGGTTGCGTTGACCGAATGTGACCTTGGCTTCGCCATCAACTGTTGCTGAGTAGCCAATTTTGATTTAAGTTCTTTGAGCTTCAGTTTACGAATTTCACTTTTGGGTGGAAAATCAGCATCAAACTTATTGCTATGCAGAGCCTTATAATGACCTTCCAGATTACCCTTTTTGGGCAAGGACACTGGGGCGTTACAAATTAGACAACAACACTTGTCTTTCACCATGATGAAGTAGTCCATTTCCCAATAATCATGAAAGTGGTAGGTTTTGCTCTTCTTTGGAACACTCATCTTCATTATACTGGGGTAGCTGGATGTAAGAAGGCCAAATCTGCTAAGTTAGTATAAACAGTGGCTGAATCTGGTCCAGAACTGTCACTGTCCCAAAGTATTAAAGATCAACAGGAACTGAAGACCTCTGGATGATCTGCAATACAAGGACTGGAGATGCCAAAACCACACATGCAGTTCTAAAAGTAAAAATAAGAACTCATCACACTGGCACCAATAATCAAATACCACCAAACAATCATCAAAAAAACTCAAAACTCAAACTCAAACCAGATAAAATCAAATACCGCCAAATAAGTTCAAATACCACCACACGCGATTTAATAAATTCTGCACACAGTGTAGAATCAACACAAAGGCAAGGCGAAATAAAATTGCAGTGTAGAATCAACGCAAAGGCTAGGCAAAATAAAATTGCAGAGGCAAGCAAAAGTCACAGTGGTCTGAAGCAATTCGAAGGCAAGGCATAGGCAAGTTAGAACAAAATTGGAAAAGCCCGCCAAAATCACCAAATTCTTGACACTTTGTTGTGTCTGCCCGAAAGCGTTTAATGAAAGCGAACTATAAAGCGACCAACCACCAGCACACGACAAAACGAATACGGTGTATTCAAGTAAAGCCCGGGCGAATGGATATCACCCGGTATATAACACACTTTTAAGGGGTGTTGCGGCGGGGGCAGAAATGGGTGATTCTGAGAGGTAGGAGACCAGGTATGACGCCGGGCCTGTGGCGTCTCGTCGCAGGGCACGGGCAGCGGCACCCTGGGGTACCCACAAACTATTGGCACGAAAACAACAAGCGCCCCCAATACACCCGCAGGCAAGATTCCCGCAGGCAGGGGAAAAAGACAGGCAAAGAATCAGCAGTGGCGGCAAGCCCTCAGCAGACGACCTGACGGCACGAGCTCTCTCCTAGTGACGGGGCGAGCTGCTGGAGACATGGAGCCAAGTGGGGCTGGTGATCTACCTCTGACCCCAACCTGTTCCACTCCGTTCATTAATTTGTAGACTTCTATCATATATCCCCTCAGCCGTCTCTTTTCCAGGTTAAAGAGCCCTAACCTTTTTAGCCTTTCTTCATAGGGGTATCCTTCCATCCCCTTTACCATTTTGGTGGCTCTTCTCTGAACCCTTTCTAGTAACACCATATCCTTTTTAAGATACGGCGACCAGAATTGCATACAATATTCAAGGTGCAGTCGTATCATGGAACGATACAGAGGCATTATAATATCCTTTGTTTTATTTTCCATTCCTTTCCTTATGATACCTAGCATTCTATTTGCTCTCTTGGCTGCCGCTGCACACTGGGCGGAGGGTTTTAACATGTTATCCACAATGATGTCTAAATCTTTTTCCTGGGTGGTGGTTCCTAAGGTTGAACCTTGCATCGTGTAACCATAATTTGGGTTGTTCTTCCCTAAATGCATTACTTTGCACTTGTCCACATTAAATTTCATCTGCCATTTTAATGCCCAGTCTTCCAATTTATCAAGATCCTCTTACAATTTTCCACAATCATCTTGGGTTTTAACAACTTTAAATAGTTTTGTGTCATCTGCAAATTTGATAATCTCACTCGCTATTCCCTTTTCCAGGTCATTTATGAATATCTCAAAAAGCAGCGGACCCAGCAGAGATCCCTGGGGTACACCACTATTCACCTTTCTCCATTGGGAAAACTGGCCATTTGGCCCTACCCTCTGCTTTCTATCTTTTAACCAATTCCTGATCCACAATAGTACACTGCCTCCTATCCCATGACTCTAGTTTTGCCAAAAGTCTCTAATGAGGGACCTTGTCAAAGGCTTTCTGAAAGTCCAAATATACTATATCAACTGACTCACCTTTGTCTACCTGTTTATTCACACCTTCAAAAAAACATAACAGATTACTAAGACAAGATCTTCCTTTTCTAAAGCCATGTTGGCTGTCTCCCATTAAGCCATGACTATCTACATGTTCAGCAATTTTGTTCTTTATGATGGTTTCTACCATTTTTCCTGGTACTGACATCAGGCTCATTGTTCTGTAGTTGCCCGGATCACCCCTGGAACGCTTTTTAAAAATTGGCGTTACATTGGACATCCTCCAGTCTCCAGGTATTACAGATGATTTTAATGATAATTCACAGATTACTAATAGCAGGTCTGCAATCTCATATTTCAGTTCTTTCAACACCCTTGGATGTATATTATCATGCCTAGGTGATTTGCTATTCTTCAGTTTATCAAATAGTTGTAATACATCTTCACGATGTATCGATATTTCCTTCAATTCTTCTGCACCTATAAATACCACTTCAGTCATGGGTAAAATCCCTACATCTTCCTCAGTAAAGACCGAAGCAAAGAATTCATTCAGTCTCTCCGCTATCGCCTTGTCGCCTCTTAGTGCCCCTTTAAACCTTCTATCATCTAATGGACCAACTGACTCTCACAGGTTTTTTGCTACGAACGTACTTGAAAAAGTCTTTATTACGTGTTTTTGCTTCCGTAGCAAGCTTCTTCTCAAATTCTCCCTTTGCCTGGTTGGTTGACATTTGTCACTGCTGTTGCTTTGTCATTCAGAACCAAACTACAGAGCCCGCCACCAAGGGACAAAACCTTGCAAAAATTAGGCAAATTGCTGTGGCCTCCAGCCTGTTGACTGTCCAGACCTCTAGCCTTGACCAACAGCCTTGAGCCATTTGATCCTGACAGTGGGCTCGCCAGTCCAAGAGACTGGTACTGGTTATGAATGCCACCTAATTGAGAGGCTCCAGATGCATTCTTTTCAGGAGATGAAGGTCTAACTCCAAGATTTTTACCAATCTCCAGGAACAAGCAGGAATGAATCTTCACATATGGGTATCGTCGGTACCGACGGAGCCTGTGCGGGAACGCTCCCCAGCGTCCAATAAGAAAGCTTTTGGGAGCATCCCACAGCGCCTGCGCGCTGCCTTCCTGCCTTTCCCAACTGCCTCTCTCCAGTTCTTCTTTTCCGCGGAGCCAGCAGGTCGTGTTCCTGTCACCGCAGAAGAAGTTCTTTATTTTTTTCTTTATTTTTCTGTGTCGCGTCTGCCTTCTTCGACGTCAGACCGGTACCGCTGGTCTTTTCTTTTCTTTCTCAAAAAAAAACAAAACCTTTCTTTCTTCAACTGTGCATTTTCAGTTTGGGCCTTAGGCCTGAATATTTTTCTCCTCATGGAGAAGCCCGCTTCCGGATTCAAAAAGTGCACAAAATGTGGCGGCACTATTTCTGTCACCGACACCCATGATTGGTGTCTAAAATGTTTGGGTAATGACCATTCCATCACGGATTGTGCATCCTGTACCATGATGTCTAAAAGAGGTCAGCAGAACCGAGCAGCCAAACTCAGTACCCTGTTTCCCTCTGATGCAGCCTCGGTGGCATCGACGTCTTCCAGGGCTTCTTCTTCCTCCCATGGATCTCAGGTAACCAAACATAAATCTAGCCGGTCCTCAAAGGGCAAATCTCCCTCTAAGCATCGAGATGCCTCCGGGCTTGTCCTCGAGGATTCCGCACCGGCAAAATTACCCCGGCGGGAAGTTCCGGCTTCCAAAGCATTGTCTATGGGGTCACAGGTTGACATCAATGGCTCGGCCTCGACCGATCACCTGTTGCTGTGTTCTGGGGTACCGGTGGCCCCCACTGGTACCGACATCCAGACTCTGGTGGCGTCGATGGATCAGAAGATTCTGTCCATGCAGCGCACCCTAACGGCGTTTATGCAGGCTTCGACGCCTCCGGTACCGCAATAATCTCCGTTGCCGGTACCAACTCCGGCACCGGCATCGTTCCCAGTACCGGTACCGATTGCATCGACATCGGCTTCGGTGTCAACTGCAACAGTACCCTGTCCTATGATGCCCATCGGTACCAAACCGGTACCGCTTACTCCCGATGTCGATCCCACTCGGTATGTGTATCGGGCTTTACAAGAGCATCCAGACAGGCGATACTTCGATTCCTCAGAAGACTCTGATGAGTCGGAGGCTTCTGTCGAGGCACCGGTACTTCTTCCTCAGGAGTCTGCTTCTCCAAAACGAAGAATGTCTCCTCCAGAAGACTTGTCTTTTCAAGACTTCATTAGAGAAGTGGCTAGGGGCCTCTCCATTACAGTGGCCCCTGAGTCAGAGCCTAGAGCCAAGCAATTAGATATTTTGCAATATCCTAAGGCTCCTAAAGAAGCAGCTACCTTACCTATTCATGAGATACTCTATGATCTCATGTTGGGCATGTGGGAGACTCCTCTCACCACCTCTCCTCATTCTCGTAGGTTAGACACCATGTACCGTGTCCCTCCTTGTCCTGGCTTTCATAAGACTCAGCTTCCTCACCACTCTATTGTGGTAGAGTCTGCCATGAGTAAAATAAAGAGTGCAAAGAGACACTCATCTAATCCTCCAGGATGTGAATGTAGGACCCTAGATGCTTTTGGCCGAAGGGTTTTCCAAGCTAATATGCTTGCTGCCAGAATCAACTCCTATAGTTTCTATATGGGGATGTTTCTAAAAGAAGTCACAGATCATCTGCAGACTTTAGCTCCTTTTATTTCAGAAGATAAAAGGCAGGAATTTCTCACTTGGCTTAAACATGCCCAAGATGTTTCCAAATTTTCCAACCGTGCAGCCTTTGACTCTTTTGAGTGGGTAAGCAGAGCCTCGGCTACTGCCATAGGTGCACGCAGAATTGCTTGGTTACAAGCCTCTGATTTGGAACTCTGGGTCCAAGATGAATTGGGAAATCTTCCTTGTACAGGTGAAAACCTTTTTGGCAAGGATTGGCAAGCAAAGGCCACTCAGATGGATGCTGAGAACTCTGCTTTGGATCGACTTTCAAAGTCTACCTCTGCTCCTGTTAAGAAAAGATTCTTCAAAAAGACATCTTTTTCTAAAAAGGGAAGATATTATCCTGCTTATGGTCAGCAGGCATCTTCTGCAGGTCGTTTTGCTGCAAAGCGTCAGCAACCACCTAAACAGGCCAAGTCAAAGGCTGCCAGGCCTCCCACGGCCCAGCAGTCTCAGCCTCCTCAGGGCCTTTGACTTGCAACTAGAGAACTTAGCCTTTCTAGCTCTGGAAGAACCAGAGCCCCTCACCATTCCAGGAAGGTTGGCTTACTTTGCTCCCAGATGGGAGCAAATCACAGCAGAGCAATGGACACTCTCCATTATAAGGGAAGGGTACAAGCTTCATTTCTCAAGCCTTCCTCCTCACACCATGGTGAAACAGTTCAATTCTCCAACATCTCTCCTCAACCTTCTGGGTCAGGAGATTGCTACCCTTCTTGCCCAAGGGGCAATAGAAGAAGTACCTCTTCTTCAACAGGGCTCAGGGTTCTACTCCCCTTATTTTCTTATTCCAAAAAAAACAGGGGGCTACAGACCCATACTAGATCTCAGAGAATTGAACAAGTTTCTATTCAAAGAGAAATTCAAGATGATTTCTCTCGGTGCTCTGCTTCCATACCTTCAGAGTCAGGACTGGCTTTGTTCTCTAGATCTCAAGGATGCGTACACCCATGTCCTCATCCATCCAACACACAGAAGATTCCTTCGGTTCCTTTTTCAAGGAAAGCACTACCAATACAGGGTGCTTCCCTTCGGTCTGGCCTCTGCACCAAGGGTGTTCACGAAATGCATGGCAGTAGTAGCTGCATTTCTACGCATTCTAGGAATATTCGTATTCCCATATCTGGACGACTGGCTCATTCGAGCTCCATCCCAGTCAGAGGCCCAGATTTGTCTAACCTGCACAATGCATGTCCTTCAGTATTTGGGACTGGTAATAAACATCCCAAAATCCAATCTCACCCCTACTCAGTCTCTGGAGTTCATAGGGGCCTTGCTGGATACCACAACTGCAAGGGCCTATCTTCCTCAGGCCCGTTGCCTACGCTTGGTGCAGTTAGCCTCCCAGATACAGTTAAAGTCCCATTTAACTGCTCGAGAGATGTTACAACTATTAGGCCACATGGCATCCACCGTGCATGTGGTTCCATATGCTCGCCTTCACATGAGGGCAGCTCAATGGACTTTGTCCACCCAATGGACTCAGGCATCAGGTTGCCTGTCAGACAAAATAGCAAACTCCGGTCACCTTTTTTGGTCTCTCCAGTGGTGGAAGTCCTCTCCAAATCTATTGCTGGGGTCTCCTTTTCAGCAGTCGCTACCCCAAGCAACTCTTACAACAGATGCTTCTCCAATGGGTTGGGGAGCTCATCTGCAGGATCTCTCCACCCAGGGCATCTGGTCTCCACAGGAGACTTTTCTGCATATCAATCTCTTGGAACTCAGAGCAATATTCTTAGCTCTCAGAGTGTTCCATTCCTTGCTCAGCTACAGGACAGTCCTCATCCATACGGACAACCAAGTAGCCATGTTCTATGTAAACAAGCAGGGCGGGACTGGCTCTCTGTCGCTTTGCAACGAAGCTTTGCAACTGTGGGCCTTCGCCAGAGAGCATCACATCCATCTTCTGGCAGTATATCTTCCAGGCATTCAAAACTCTTGGGCGGACAGACTCAGTCGAGTTCTGCTTCCACACGAGTGGTCCCTCCACATGGACCAGGTAGCCAGGATTTTTCAAATTTGGGGAACCCCAGACATAGACCTCTTTGCAAGTCCGTGGAATGCCAAACTTCCCCGGTTCTGTTCCAGAATTCCGTATCAGGGAGTTCAGGCCAAGGATGCCTTCCTCCTTCACTGGGGTCAAGACTTCCTTTATGCCTTTCCACCCATTCCCCTAATTCCCAAAACTCTTTTCAAGCTTCAGAGAGATCGAGGGACCATGATCCTCATAGCACCACATTGGCCACACCAAGTGTGGTACCCTCTACTTCTGCATCTCTCTCAAGCTCCTTCCCTGGACTTGGGCTCTGCACCAGACCTTCTATCCCAGGAAGAAGGAACATTGTGGCACCCAAACCCCTAGTCTCTCCATCTCAGGGCTTGGTTGCTGAGGGCCTAGACCTTCAGGATTTTCATCTCTCTCAGCAAGTCAGAGATGTTATTCATGCCTCTAGAAAGCCTTCTACTAGACGTTCCTATGCTTTCAAATGGAAAAGATTTACCATTTGGTGTTCAGGGAAGGGTCTAAACCCTCTTACAATACCTCTGAATTCTCTACTAGAGTATCTCCTGCATCTATCCCATGCAGGTCTGAAAACAAATTCAGTAAGAGTCCATTTGAGTGCTATTGCAGCGTCCCTCAAGCCTCTCAATGGACAACCTATTTCCTCTCATCCTCTTATAGCAAGATTCATGAGAGGCCTTCTTTTAACTAAACCTCCCATTAGACCACCTCCAGTGGCATGGGACTTAAACCTGGTTCTTAGCCAGCTTATGAAGCCACCCTTTGAACCTTTAGCCACCACCTCCTTGAAATTTCTTTCTTGGAAAGTTATTTTTCTCATTGCAGTCACCTCAGCACGCCGCATCAGTGAGTTGCAAGCTTTGGTGGCTAATCCACCTTATACAAGGTTCCATCATGATAAGGTAGTCCTCAGGACCAATCCACACTTTATGCCTAAAGTGGTCTCGCCTTTTCATCTGAACCAAGAGGTATATTTACCTGTCTTTTTTCCAGGACCTCATGCATCAAGTGCAGAGAGGAATCTTCATACCTTGGATTGTAAGAAAGCTCTCGCTTTTTACTTACAAAGAACACAGCAACATAGAAAGTCTTCTCAACTCTTTGTTGCTTTTGATCCTTCTCATTTAGGACTTCCAGTCTCTAAGAGAACACTGTCCAACTGGATTGCTCAGTGTATTTCTTTCGCCTACCAGAGTAGGAACATTTCTCTGGAGGGCCATGTCACAGCTCACAATGTGAGAGCCATGGCAGCCTCAATGGCTCATCTAAACTCTGTGTCCATCGACCAAATCTGTCGAGCGGCCACCTGGGCTTCGGTTCATACCTTCACAGCCAATTACTGTTTGGACAAGGACTCCCGCCGGGATGCCTCGTTTGGTCAGGCTGTTCTCAACACCTGTTCCATTCCTAATCAACTCCTACCCACCTACCCTGGTTGGATGCCAGAGATCCATGGGGGGAGGTAGAGTCCTTTTCAAGGACACACAACCTGGGGTCTTCCCCTGGCATCTGCAGCTAGGGAGTCCCCATATGTGAAGACTCATTCCTGCTTGTTCCTGGAGATAGCACAGTTACTTACCTGTAACAGGTGATCTCTGGGAACAGCAGGAATAAGTCTTCACAACCCACCCACCTCCCCTAGGAGTTATATCTCTTTATCTATCTTTCCTTTCCTCTCTCTTTGTCTCAGCTTTAAAACTCGAACTGGAGAGAGGCGGTTGGGAAAGGCGGGAAGGCAGCGCGCAGGCGCTGTGGGATGCTCCCAAAAGCTTTCTTATTGGACGCTGGGGAGTGTTCCCGCGCAGGCTCCGTCGGTACCGATGATACCCATATGTGAAGACTTATTCCTGCTGTTCCCAGAGATCACCTGTTACAGGTAAGTAACTGTGCTTGATCCCTAGGAGCTTCAAATAGTCCCAAGCCCTCAGAAACCCTACCCCTCCCTCCCCCTCCCTGGGCACAAAAGCCCTGAACTTAAGCAATGAGTTTTTACATTCTGTCACTAATGAGGAAAACTTTGCCCATCTTGGCATTCAACATCATACCCAGGTGCTCTAGAGACCACACATTGACTAGACTGCTTTTATTTATTTATTTAGACAGTTTTGTATACCATGTTATCCTTCAATCAAAGTGGTCACAATACAATTGGGGGGATACATTTAACATGAGGGGATATGAGACACACACTAATACTTACAGAGAACATAAATGGCATAAATGACCACCCAACTCTTCAGGATATGGCTCACCCTGTGAGTGTATATATACAATAAATATTATTGTTAATAATAGCAATTCCTCTATACCATACTCACTATGCCAAAGGCTAAACAAATATAGTACCTAAAATAAAAACTCAGAGAAAAGTGACCAACAGAAAAAGACCATCACTCAAAAAGAAGAGAAAAATCTCAGGATAAAGATTGTCTCCCTTTATGTGGCAGGAACTGTCAAAGGGGAATATCTATCCAAACATCACAGGTCAAAAAAACTCCTCTATATATTTATTTTTATTAATCACACATCTCTATTTTAAAAATTTGAAGCAGTACTAATTTAAATCTACTCAAAATGAGACCCTGACTACTCGAGAAGAATTCAAAGAAAGAAAATTATCAGCTATATAAAAATTCTCCTTTTCTTATCATCCTGCAAGACCAGTTCAGATGAATAGAATGTACCCAAGCAGTCAGGGCCCAGGGTGGTATATAGTGGAATTAGAAAAGGTACAGAGAAGAGCCATCAAAATGGTAAAGGGAATGGAAGGATATCTCTATCATGAAAGGTTTAAAAGGTTAGAGCTCTTCAACATGAAAAAGAGACAGCTGAGGGGAGATATGATAGAGGTTTATAAATTAATGAATAGAGTAGAACGGGCAAATATAGCTGGGTTGTTTACTCCATCAAAAAGTAGAAAGACTAGGGCACATGCAATGAAGCTACAATGTCACCCATTTAAGACCAATAAGAAAAAAACAGAAATTAGACCTTACCTGCTAATTGTCTTTCCTAGAGCTCTCTCCGGGCCCGTCCAGGAACAAGTGGATTGTCAATCCCCTTCAGCAACTGAGGACTGATATCTCAAACTTTGAAGAGCTGGCATCTGGCTCCCTCTGCTGGCCATACTCAGTCTAACCTTAACAAAGCAGATGAAGAGTAGTGCCCCATGATCAAAAGACACGAAACAAAAATAGTTAAGATAACAAAACACAGTAGCTTGCAGTGAGGCTGAGAGGAAGAATGAACTCAGAGCAGCGCCGCTGCTATCTGACTTAACAGGCAAAAATGTCAAGTTCGCTCTGCCTTTTTTTTTTTTTTTTTTCTAGCACAGAACAACCAACAAGGTAAAAAGGCAACTCTTGAACAAGAACCGAAACCACACTCTAGAACTCCTGGCGCGGACTTCGTCACTATCCGCAGAGTATCCAGAGACTCCCGCGCCACACTGAAATATGACCAAAAACCTGGGTGGGTCCTGGACGGGCCCGGAGAGAGCTCTAGGAAAGACAATTAGCAGGTAAGGTCTAATTTCTGTTTCCTTATCGTCTCTCCGGGCCCGTCCAGGAACAAGTGGGACGTACCAGAGCAGTACCCAACCACGGGAGGGACCGAATAGGCCCGCTAGGGCGGAAAAACGCCTTCGGGCAGGCACGACCGTCTGTCAAGATCTCCTGCCTGCAATGTTCCGCAAACGGGAGATGCGCCGATCACGTAGCCGCCCAAGAAAAAATCACCGGTCTGAACGGAAGAGACGCCACCCAAACGCCTCTGGACCGCGCGTAGAACAAGCACAAAGACTCCCCCGGAGGAAGCTACTCTAAGTTCCCAAAGGACACCCCAATCACGAGTGTCACCGAACTAGCCAGGGAGGACGGAGAAGCGGCCGCAGCTGACGTAGATCCGGCAAAGAAATTAATGCTCCGACCCCCAGAAGACGCAGTCGGTAGGAGGTATTTCTGCAGCCAGCGTAGACCGTCGACACTGGAAGAATCGGCCACGATCCAAACAGAGGGGAGAGAGCGATTCAGCGACATAGAAAGCCGAGAAGAGTTTTGGAAGCAAGGAGGGAACCATCCATAACAGTCCCCTGTCGCCCGAGAAGGCAGACAGGTAGACCTAACCCTTAGGACGAGGAACAGAAAGTCTCCCCGAAGGGCAATTCCCAAGAGTCCTTTGAGGGAGAAATGGCTACGCGGACGAAAAGAAGGTCTAGTAACACCTCCAACCGCAAGTCAAAGAATTGAACTGCTGGAAAAATGCTACTGCAGATGTGAAATGGCGTAAGTTGGGCCAAGTGGAAGACATTCTGCACCAAACCTCTAAAACAGGTAAGCGCTGTTAAATGCACCTTAAGAGTATTAAGTGCCAAACCTTTTGCTAATTCCTCTTGGAGAAATAAAAGTAATTGTGGTAAATAGTTAGAGCCGGAAGAAAATTACGTTGGTTATACCAATGCTCAAAAAAAAAAAAAACTTCCACACCCGCACATATGCGAGAGAAGTTCCCGGCCTTCTAGACCGAAGTAAGGAGCTACTTATGAAGCCGCATAACCCTCATGCATTAACCGAGCCCTCTCAAGAGCCAAGTCGGAAGCAAGACACGATCCACTTGTGGCAGGAGAACTGAGCCCTGATTTAAGAGCTTGATCCGATCCAGTAGGCGCCCAGGAGGAGCTACCAAAAGTCGCATAAGATCGGCATACCAAGGACGCCGCGGCCAATCCGGCGCAATCAGAATCACCAATCTTCAATGACCCGCTATGCGTTGAATAAGCCGACTCAACAGCAGCCAAGGAGGGAACCCATACAACAGAGTGTCCAATGGCCAAGGTTGTACTAGAGCATTCAATCCTTCTGACATGTGCTCTTTGTGTCTGCTGAAAAAACGGTTTGCCTTCGCAATGCCGAACGTCACCATAAGATGCATCACTGGCTGACCCCAACGTACTACCAGTTCGTGAAACACTGCAAGGTTCAACTCCCATTCTCCGGGATCGAGGGTATTGCAACAGAGAAAAGCTGCCTGCACATTTTGCTCGCCTGCCACATGCGCAGCTGACAACGCTAAGAGATTGAACTCGGCCCAAGCCATCAACTCATGAGATTCGGCGAGAAGAAAAAAAACTCTTGGTTCCGCCCTGACCATTGATATATGCAACTGTCACTGCATTGTTGGAGAATAATCGGAGCGCAGTTCCTTCTAGTAAGGTCTGGAAGAGCTGAAGAGATCTTCTGCGCTTGTCCCATGCTTTCTACTCATGCCGTTCCAGTCTCTATTACCTTCACTGGGAAACGAATCCATGCATCTTCCACTCTTTCCTGATGCCGGCTATGAGAGAAGTAGATAAATAACATAAAAATATATGACCTCTATCTCTTGGTCCCAAACAGGGACTTCCAAGCACTGTATAATATACAACATATATTATTAAAGATCAAATCATAGAATAAAAATTAACAATAACCTCAGTTTTCTTTAGATGTACATTTTGCAATGAGTTGTCTACCTGTAGCCAGGGGAATGCGAGAGACAGCGATTCTTCGTTCACAAAACTCAGACGAAGAACGCCGCCAGGGAACCAAGGAGCCGCAGATAGTGCCACGCTGTCGACGCCCGAAGAAGCAAAAAGAGCGGCAGCGAGGACTAGATGTCCCCCCGTAGCTTAAACGATCGTAACAGAATCCCGACACGGCACTCGAACACCGTCGTTATGGACATCGCGAACAAACACACTAGAGTGCCGAATGGATTGGCCACCTACGCCGTCTCTGAGCCAAGAGTAGCCCTAACCACTGAAGAGAACCTCTGGAAACAGAAGCCGCCCAGACAGCTGGCTCAACTACTGCACGCAAGACTCCTGAGTTAAGTGCAAGGAAGTCCAACCCCCCCTGCGGCAGAGGAAGCCTCTGCACCCTATGATTCCGACCCGACCAACTGTCGCTTTAGCCCGCTCACCGGGAGCACTGTTGGCCCTATCTGAAGCCTTGCAGAAGCAAACACTCAAAATCCCCGAAACCATGCCAGCATCGTATGCTAAAACATTGCCAATGACTTGCCCAAGGCCACAAGGAGTGCTACTGGGAATTGAACCCTGGTCTCTTGATTTCCAAGCCAATGCTCTAACCATTAGGCTACTCCTCCACTCCGTAAGTAAAAGAGGGGACCAGCTGAATTTCTGGCAGGTATGAAAGCTCACTGCTGCAGCAGCAATAAGGATTTTGTCTCCCCTTACTATAGCTTTCACTGACGGCCGCGTCAGTGCCGGGATCAGTGGACCACCCACGACAAATTATGGAGAAAGTGGACCTGTGTGGCAAGTTCAGCTGTAGGTATCGAATTATATGGCAGTTGGGCTCGGAGACCCCGCAGGCCCCTAGGACTCGTAATCGATGCATGTACCTTGTACGGACCATGAATTGTCAACCACATTAGGGAACGACAAAATGGCCCCCACCTATAGCGAACCGAACCATAGAGAGGTCAATATGATGAGTACTCAAATCATGGAAAGATGCCCAGAAAAAGAAGAAAGACCAGAAACCACCTAGACTAAGGAAGAAGGTAACGAACGAAGGCCAAAAAGTGCCTTTGGACAGACCAATCAAAGTTACAGAAAAAGAAAATTAGCCACCCAACCAGAGAAGATCACACCCAGATAGAAATGGGCATGTGGAAATATTAAAGTGAGTTGGCCTGTAGGAAGTGCCAGGCCTTTTCCGCTGAGGGAATGGAGGGCAAAGTGACTTGATTAAGAGCACAAGAAGTGCCCGTGGGAAGCAAACCTAATCATCTGGATGGTAGGCTGGTGCTCGAACCACTAGGCTACCCCCCGTGCCTGAAGAACACCAAAGAAAAAATTTAAACAGAAGCAAAGTAATTTGCCAGGCCTTTTCCCCTAGGGTAACGTGACTGGCCCACGGTCACCAGGAAACCCAGTTAGAATTGAATCCAGATTTTCTGGGGTGTTAGGCTGGTGCTGTTAGCACTAGGCTATTCCGCCATTCAGCTAGCTGAGAGGAAAGACTCCGGGTTTACCCAGGAAAATTGGTAAAGCTTAACAGAGACAGCAAACTTGGCAAAGGGAATGGCCACTTAATGCAACACTACCCCAATGGAAGTGCCAAATGGCATATAAACAAAAACTATGAAATGAAAACGTGTCAATTGAGAAAACGTTATGCCAAAGGCGAGAGCCCTGTAGTGAGTCATGGAAAGAAGCAGGCCACAGCAAAATGGAAGGACCATAGAAATACCAGTGGAAAACAAAACCTTAGGCACAAAAGAAAGACCTTAAGGCAGATACAGCAGCCGAACCAAAAAAAATACTGATAAGATAGCCAGGGAATATGAGAGCCAGAAAGGTGTATGTGACAGCTAAGCTAGTGTTACACCCGAGAGGAATGGAAAATACCCCTGGGATTCCCAGGGATGAGTCCTGTGTTCCGGAGATCCAGTCTCTTGCTCAGCCTTTAGACGCCAAAAAGTGAAAAAAATGGCTAAAGCCCCGGAGAGGAACAGCACTAACGCCGCCCTTAATCGGTACCGGGAGCATGATAACAATGCTAAAGAGAGCCCTGTTTCCAATCATGTATGCATTTATGTAGTGCCCCAACTGCCCTGCTCGGACAAAGACACGGGCTCCCGAGGACAAGATTTTTCCTTTACTGAGGAAAAAGAGAGAGCGCCTTTGCTCCTTCCTCATAACCTTAGTTACCTAACTTGAAGAAATCCGGCTATGGGCGCAGAAGCAGCCCGGGAGCCGTTCCCGCCAAAATGAACCGCTGAGAAGGCCTGCCGCAACGGTCGGCTCCATGCCCAAGAGGCCCAAAAAAGCCAGCCGAGCCACCCAAGCAACTTGAAAAACTCAGCCAAAGCCATCGCGAAACCGGCCCTCAGAAGTGCCGCGGGAAAAAGAAGGCCCCCTGAGAAGAAATAAAATGGCCGCCAAACTCACACAACTACTAAGAAGCTGAAAACCGACTAACCTTAAGAAGAAAAACAGCTCTTCCTTCAGCTCTTAACACCTGCTGCTAGCGGGGAAGGAAGCTGAGTAGCGGGGGTAGCAGGCAGGTATCTGGGGCTCCCAGCACCGCTCTGCTCTCTTCTGTATCATCCGGAGCTGAAAATTGAGACAGGCCCTGCCTCTTCAACTCCGTGCCTCTGAGCGCCGACAAAAAGCTGTCGGCAGCAAGTGCTACTGAAAGGAACCCTGCTAGGATCCCTGGTTCTGAAAACACCAAAAAGAAATCAAAGAAATAAAAATTATCAAAGCCTTAAGCATCTGAAGGGGGGAGCCAGCCAGGAACACGTCCTTCAGCTGCTGAGGACTGATAAGACTGAGTATGGCCAGCAGAGGGAGCCAGATGCCAGCTCTTCAAAGTTTGAGATATCAGTCCTCAGTTGCTGAAGGGGATTGACAACCCACTTGTTCCTGGACGGGCCCGGAGAGACGATAAGGAATATTTTTTCACTCAACACATAATCATACTCTGTATTTCATTACTGGAGAATGTAACAAAAGCTGTTAGTGTAGCTGGGTTTAAAAAAGATTTGGACAGGTTCCTGGAGGAAAGGTCCATAAACCATTATAAAAGTGGATGTGGGAAATCAACTTCTTGCCCCTGGACAAGCACTGTGACACCTACCAGGTACTAGTGACCTGGATTGTCCACTGTTGGAAACAGGATACTAGGCTTGATAGACCTTGGTCTGACCCAATATGGCATTTCTTATGTTCTTATGAGGAACATGATGCTCTGGACAGAACTGTCCTGCAATAGGTGCCATCTGTTCCAGCAAACTGCAGTGCTTCATAGAGGTGCTCAATGATAATCTGGTAGCCACCTTACAGATGTCCTCTGAAGACACCAATGCAGACTCTGCCCAGGAGGAGGCCTGTGTCCTAGTGGAGTGACCTCCAACTCCCTTTGTCCCGCACTTTCCAGAGCAAAGGTATTCTGAATCAATAGGCCCCTCAATTCAGCAAACAATGAAGATGGCCACTGCTAGACCCTTTTTTGGACCACTGAAGAGAACAAAGAGATGATCTGATTGATGCAAGGAATTAATAATCTCCAAGTATCTAACACCCTCCTCGTGTCTACCAGATGCAGAGAGGGGTCCATCTGATGGTCCTCTTCTGTGAAGGAGGGCAGAGTAATGGTCTGATTATGAAGAAAGAGAAACCACTCCTTTGAGATAAAGGACAAAATAGTCCACAAAGAGAAAGAAGCTACTGAGACAATCAAAAAGGTTTATTTATTTATTTTATTTATTTAAAAGGTTTTTTTATACCGCCTTATCAGTCAATCAAAGAGGTTTACAGATAACATAACAAACAATTACATCATAACAGGCTTAACTATGTACATCAAAACAATCATTAACTATGTACAGAGTAATTAGTTGCATTTACAGTTGCGTTTATTAACATTCAGTGACATTTGGAGAAAAGGGCAGTATATTGGCTGAATTGAGCACATGGTACACTTAAATTGGGTATATACCTAGCTCTGTTTGATGTGTCCCATAGTGTTTTGTGAAAAGTAGTATCTTGATACTTTTTCGGAAGTCCGCAAGGTCTTGTATATCCCTTATTTTTGGTGGGAGGGTGTTCCATAGGATCGAGGCATAATATGTGAAGGCTCTATTGCTCATTGATTTGTTGGTCTTGCGGAAGTCAGCTGGGAGGGATAGGGAGTTTTGGGTGCATCCCCTTCTCTGTCTAGTGTCTGGTATTCTGTTTATTAAGGTCGTAAGATCAAGGGTTTGATTCCCACCGGCACTCCTTGTGACTTTGGGCAAGTCACTTTACCCTCCATTGCCTCGGAAGAAAAGGCTAGCAATCTATTTCCGGTGATACATTGTCAAGAACACCCAGAGGTAGCTGGGTCGCTATGAGTCAACACTGACTTCATGGCACTAAAAACAAAAAGTGATAAGGTAAGATGGTGATATGTTATGGAGTAACTTGAAAATAATGACTAGGTTTTTGTACTTGATCCTGCTAGAGACAGGAAGTCAATGTAACTTGTGTAGAATTGGGGTGATGTGTTCAGATCTCGGTGCTCGCATGATTACATGAGCTGCTGTATGTTGCGCTATTTGCAAATTTGTTAATGCCTGTTTGAATAGACCTTGCAATATACTATTGCAGTAGTCTATGTGCAGGTTGATCATCATCTGCAAGACCGATCTAAAGTCTGGTGGGTCCAGTAGGGATCTTGGATGTTGTAGCATCTTAATTTTTCCACATATAGCCTGTGTAGTCCTGCTTATGTGTGATGATAGGCTCAAAGATTTATCTAGGATAATGCCTAGATATTTTACTTCATCTTTTACTTTTATTGTGGCTTCTCTAAGCTGAATGTGTGGTGAAGGGGTGAATTCTTTGTCCTTGGTAATAAAGATAGCTTCCATTTTATTGAGATTCACTTTAAGGTTGTTCAATGAGAGCCAATGAGAGGCTTCATTGAAGCATGTTACAATTCGTTGTAGATTAATTTTTGCTGTACTAACTGGTAAATAAATCATTATATCATCAGCATAAATGTGATAATTCACTTTATGCTTCCGAAAAATGTTGCAGGTTGGTTGGAGGTATATATTGAATAATAAGGCTGAACAAGCGGAGCCTTGAGGAATTCCCTTATGTTGACTGAATAGATTTGATGTGGCCTGACCAATTTTTACTTGTTGAGTATGGTCCTGCAAGTATGATGTGAACCAGTTGAGGGCAGTTCTGCTAACTCCAATTTTCTGTAATCTTGCTAATAATATATTGTAGCTGATTGAGTCAAAGGCCAATGCAGTGTCAAGGAATATTAAAATGAATGCTTGCTTAGGAGCTTCAATTCCTTTAATAAGCTTATTGAAGAGGGCTATGAGGGTTTCTATCCCATGGTACAATATGAAGCCTTACTGGTCTGCATCCAGTGGAATGGCAGCTGGTTTTGTACTATTTTTTTCAATGACCTTTGCTATGTAGGGGAGGCTCGATATTGGGCAGTAGAAGGTTGGTTGTAGTCTGTCCAAGGTCTTACATTTCAGGATTGGGCAAATAAAGGCTTGCTTTAGTGTTTTTGGCATGTAGCCATGGTATAATGATAAGTTAACTATTTTTAGTACAGCCAGTGCCAGTTCATCATGGGACATTTTTAGCCAGCTGATAGGGCATGGGTCACCTAGAAATGTGGTAGTGTTTATTGCTGTAATTATTTGATCTAGGTGTTCTAAATTGACTGGGGTGAGGGATTGCCAGGCCAGAATGTTAGGTAGTGGTTCTTATATATTTGTTGCTGGATCACGGATATGGGGTCCGAGCTTGGTGCTGTAAATGTTGCTAGGACCTTGGGCTGATGTTAGTGGAGGGATCCTCTCTGTTCCCTGTAAAATAAGATAGAATAAAGTCTGCAGTTCTGGCACCCTCCTGGTGGATGCAATGACTGATCTGATGGGCCTCATACAAAAATGAGGAACTCAGAGTTTGGCATTGATTATTTTTAGGTCCAAAATAGGCCAGAAGGAACTTCCCTTTTTGGGTTCCATGAAGTAGATGCAATAATGTCCCTGGCCCTGTTCTGTAGATGGCACAGGTAGAATAGCTTGCAATTGCTGCTCCATTGAGTGGAGAGCCACAAAAGACTCTGCAATGGTATCCCATAGAAGCTTACACAAACTCCAGCAAGTGACCCTAACTGAGGACCTCTAGGACCTAATAGTATGACAACACATGGGTACATTACAAGAGAAACAGCCGTAGGTACCCGCAACCAGCCATACCTCAGCAGGGAGCAACCAAATCTCACTGTAGAGATTTAATTGTTCCCGAAGGTACTGCAACTGAGTCTCAAGAGCACTGCAAGCTCTGAAAGGGCTGACCCTTCTTGGGCTTAGATCCATAAGAAGAAGAGGTTTTAAATGGAATTCTAGTTGTTTGAGGGCATCTCCATGCTCCATACAGATTCCTATGAGAGGCACTCCTAGCACCCCTGGGCCTGTCTTCCAGGAGCCTTTAAGGGTGAGACTCTCCAAAGTCTTTCACCAACTTCTACAAGTCTTCTCAAAAAGCAACCTGTCTTTGCAGGTGATTAGAAGGCAAGCCATCTTGCAGGAGAAGCTATTATTTATTTATTTATCAGTTTTTCATACTTCTTTATCATTTTAATCAAAGCAGTTTACATTGTAACTTAAACTTGATAATGTACATTAAACAGGGACATTGACAACTTGGATTTTTCTGAGCAATGGAGGGTTAAGAAACTTGCCCAAAGCCACAAGGAGTACTAGTGGGAAATGAACACTGGTCTCTGGGTTCCCAAGCCAGTGCTCTAACCATTAGGCTACTCCTCCATGGGGGGCTGGTCCTTGCTCAGCCATAACTGGAAGGCAGCATCAGGGAAGCAACTGTGGAGCCATTACCTCCACTACTGTGGACTTGGAGGAGATCCTGAGCAAATCATAGAGGGCATCTGCCACATGTGCGAAAACCACAGCCTCCAGGCTATCCAGCAGCTGCTGGACCCAGCACAAAAGAGCTCAGGTCACCAAGCCTGAACACCACTGCTGCTTAAGGTCAAGGCTACAAAACATTCTTAAGGTGGGCCTTTACTCTCATATGATAAGACTCTTACAATGCAGCACTCACTTCCACCTGTGTGTTTGGTAAATAATGAGTGTATTCACCCAAGGGAGCCCAAAAGGCAGATCCAACTCACTCTGGAGGAGAGGACACAGCTGATAAAGGACCTAGGGGCCCTAAGGCCCTACTTGGGAGTCTCCCACTGGAAGATTATGAGCTGCTGTATAGACTCAGGTAGACGCAAGGCCAGATACCTTTCAAATTAGGACCCGCTCACAGAGTTTTATAGAAGCAGGGTCAGCAATTTGCGAGGCCGCCATACATCCTGAATTAGAATAAGAAGGACCCCTCCGTGGAATAGGTGGATCATAGATGATCCTTGCCAATCAGTAAGAGGCCGATTCAGAAGTCTGCATGCCCAATGCATCCGGATGTCCAGAAAATGGATGGGTCATGTTTGCGCCTGATTCTGCACCCATGGGAGCCATACATTCCCGGCCCAGCAGAATCAAGACCCGGCCCGGCATTCCACTGCCAGGGACATTCAGTGCTTTGCCTGGCCAGGCCCTCAATATTCCGGCTGCTGTGCTGGGGCTTTGGCATCCTGTTGCCATGACACTGGCACATCCAGCAGGAGCCTCCGCTGCCCCAGATGCCATGCGGCTCTGTTTCCCTGCTATCCGACCATCGGCAGATGTTCTCATGGCCGAGATTAGGCGGCAGGTGGTTGCTGCTGAGGCGCGACTGCTTAAGGAGGACTGCAGCCCACAATTGGAGGGATGCCTGGCACTTAGTCCACCTTCAAGGTGGAATAATCCGGGCGTCCAAGTAGATGCCAGCGGACATACAGGGCCCTGAGCTGAAAAGGCCTGGTACATCCAGCCACTTTGCCAAGCCCCTGCTCCTCCTCCATCCTGCCCCCTCCCGCCCCCGTCCACTGCTTCCCGCACAACAGTCCTGTACACGCGGGGATCATGAGGGGCAGAATACAGTCCCAGGCTTTTCAGGCGTTGTATGTCCAAGCCGGATGTACAATCCCACTATTTCTGTCTCAGAATGTCGGCCCATATGAATCATCTCTATCCATCAGACTCACTCTCTGGAGAAAAAGGGATTCCTTTTATACATCCCAGAAAACCCCCTCAATCTGGGACACTTATCTGAGGTATGTGTGTGTGCAGGGAGAAGGGAGGAGGGGGAGAGGAGAGGGGAGGAAGGGTCTCCTTTGTTCCAGGTTTCAGCAATAAGGCATGGAGGAGGGAAGAGTCATTACCCCATTGCCATCAGTAACAGAAGCACTTAACATAGTAACATAGTATATGACGGCAGATAAAGACTAGTATGCTCAGTAAGGTGGCTAGAGTGGTTGTAACTGCTGCTCCGTGCAGGTCAGCCCCCCTCTATTTATTGAAGAATAAAAGATATTTAAGTTTATTTTGATTTCATCCTCTTGCTGTAAAGGGATCCACCGTGTCTGTCTCATACCATTTTGAATTCCTGTATTTGCTCCTACCACCTCCATAGGGAGGGCATTCCAAGCATCCACCACCCTTTCAGTGAAAAAGTATTGCCCTTTAGTTTTACAGCTTCCCCTTCTTTGAAAAAGGTTTGCTTGTTCATTGATCCCTTTAAGTATTCAAAAGTCTGTTTCATATCTCCCCTGTCCCTCCTGTCCTCTAGGGTATACATATTTAGGTCTTCAAGTCTCTTCTTATACGTCTTCTGGTGCAGGCTCCAAATCATTTTGGTCGCCTTCCTCTGAACCATTTCAGGTCTTTTTATATCCTTTGTGAGATATGGTCTCCAAAAAGAACACAATACTCCTAGTGAGGCCTCACCAAAGACTTGTACAGGGGCATTAATACCTCCTCCTTTCTGCTGGTTATTTCTCTCTGTATGCAGCCCAGCATCCTTCTGGCTTTGGCTACCACCTTCTTGCATTGTTTCGCCACCTTGAGATTCTCAGACACTAGCACTCCAAGGTCCCTCGCCTGGTCTGTGCACACCAACCTCTCTCCCCCTATCATATTCAATTTCTTTGGATTTCTGCATCCGAAGCAGGGCCACCCCGATGGTTTCTGCCACTCCAGGCAGAAACCTCGGCCACATCGCCCCTTACAAGCGAGGCCACTGATTCTGTCTTGGGGAGGTGGCGGCGGCAGTATTTTAAAAGTGGCAGCTCTGTACTGCCACTTTGTTGTCCGCAGCAGGCCATATGCTTCAGCACACATGGCCTGCCGCTCTGACACCCTTTCGACAGTAAGTTTTATAAGAGGGGTATCAGAAGCTGCAAGTCATGTGTACCAAAGCACATGGCCAGCTGCAGGCAAAAAAGCAATGGCACAAAGCTACCCACCCAGGTGGGCCGCCAGGCTTACCTAGTGGAAAGGACGGCCCGGATCCCATGTGCCTGGGTCTGCACTTCTTTGCATTAAATCTTAACTGCCAAGCATTAGACCATTTTTCCGGTGTTTTTAGATTTTTCCTCATGTTGTGCACTCCCTCAGAAGTGTCCACTCTGTTGCAAATTTTCTTGTCATCTGCAAAAAAGCAGACTTTTCCACTTAGTCCTTCTGCAATATCCTTCACAAATACATTCAACAGTATCGGTCCTAGGACTGATCCCTGAGGCACATCTTTACACACCTTCCTTTCTTCCGAGTGAGTTCCATTTACCACCACATTCTGTCATCTGTCAGTTAATCAATTTTTGATCCAGTTCACCACCTTAGGACCCATCTCCAAACTGCTCAGTAATTGATAAGCCTCCTATGAGGCACAGTATCAAATGCTTTGCTGAAATCTAGGTATATCACATCCATCGCATGCCCTTGGTCACTCAAAGAACTCAATCAAATTTGTTTGGCATGATCTTCCTCTAGTAAAACCATGTTGCCTTGGATCAAGCAATCCATTGGTTTACAGAAAATTCACTATGCTTTCTTTTAAGAGCGCCTCCATTACTTTTCCCACCACCTACCGGCCTATAGTTTGTCACCTCTTCCCTATTACCACTTTTATGAAGGGGTACCACATCAACCAGTCCGGAAACGTGGCAGAAAGGGCAAGGAAAGCCTTTATTATTCCAGGGGGTGAGTCGTGCCAAAACCCGACACTAGCCGTGTTTCATATGAAACTTCCTCAGGGGTATATGACTCAACTACAGGTAAATACATAAATATAATAAAATCAAAAAAAATCAAATAAACAATTAAAACATATGAATTAAAAAACCATCAGACATTAAATTAAATGAAAATAAAAGGTTTATCTCAAATGCTTAGGAACGTCTAAAAGGGGGGGGGAGGGGGGAAAAGAAAGGGGAAGGGGAAAGGGGAAAAAAAAGGGGGGGAAGGGAATAAAAAAAGTGGTGCTATTTAGAAGACTGATGTTACAATAAAACAATACATGTATATAAGAACATTATATATAAACAATAAAAACTAATCATTATAATAAAACGATAAAGCAACAACAATATACATCAAAGTGCATATAAACATAAAAAAGAAGAAAAGCTGTTCAATAATTAATCATAAATACGTAATATTACAAAACTCACGTTAAAAATATCATATAAACGCATGATAAAATGAATAAATACAACTAAAAGACTAAAGGAGGAAAGAACAGGAGAGAACTAATGATATAACAATGTACTGAAACCATATAAATTAAAACTATAAAAACGTGTATATGGTACAATAAATATATTAATAAATGACTAAAAAATGGTAAAATGAGGGGACTGTAAATAAATAGACAATATAACCTACCATTTCATTATATATTAAATAACTAAAACAGGATGGAGCAGGGGGGAATCAGTGGGAACCATATGTTCAATTCATAAAGGCATTATTTACAGCATGATGTTAAATGAATAAAGAATGATGAATAGAGAAACATTAAAACCTACCACTATATTGTATGTCAAATGAACAAAACCCTTTCTCAAATGGGATCCCAGGGGATCATGAACCTTAAAAAATAAATAAATAAAATGATCCATAAAAACCCATAAATAATTTGAATACTTTAATTCTGAATGGATTGCAAATGTGATATTTTATTTATTTATTTAAACAGATTTATATCCCGCTTTTTCCTTTTAAAGAAAAATGTGCAGTGAATGCACTTTATATTATATTGCCAAAAGCCACTTAGAAAACGTTTGATGCATTATATTAAACGTGCTTATTACATATCTTAAACTGTGCAGTTTAATATTAGATTCTATATAAACCGTATTGATTTGTAAAATTCATTGACCTTAAACGGCAAGATGTGTGAGATGAATAATTGAAACCGCTTGCATGCACCGCACCCGCACTTGTGGCACAAACGCGTAATGTGAAAAATAAAACCTACAAATGAATATGTAAAAACTACAACAAATAATAAATAGATGAGAATACTAAAAAGAACATATCCAAATCTATTAAAAACTTGATCTTTAAATAAGATGGAGTGGTTATTAGTCTTATACATAAAATGGAAGGGAAGGAAGAGATGTCGGATGTAGCACTGCGCGAATCTATAAACAATTACATAAATCTTGCAACGGGGCATTTAAATCAAGAAACCTCACTACCGAAATACGTAAAAAAGGGGTCTCAATTGTATTAATCAAACTGAACAAACAAAATCAAAACACTTACAAAAGTGAGGTTTCTTGGTTTAAATGCCCTCCACTTTGATGTACACTGTTGTTGCTTTATTGTTTTATTATAATGATTAGTTTTTATTGTTTATATATAATGTTCTTATATACATGTATTGTTTTATTGTAACATCAATCTTCTAACTAGCACCACTTTTTTATTCCCTTCCCCCCTTTTTTTCCCCTTTCCCCTTCGCCTTTCTTTTCCCCCCTCCCCTCCCCTCCCCCCCCTTTTAGACGTTCCTAAGCATTTGAGATAAGCCTTTTATTTTCATTTAATTTAATGTCTGATGGTTTTTTAATTCGTATGTTTTAATTGTTTATTTATTTGATTTTTTCAATTTTATTATATTTATATATTTACCTGTAGTTGAGCCATAAACCCCTGAGGAAGTTTTATATCAAAGACGGCCAGTGTCGGGTTTTGGCACGACTCACCCCTGGAATAATAAAGGCTTTCCTTGCCCTTTCTGCCACGTTTCCGGACTGGTTTTTGTGTTTGCCTTCTTCATGGCAGTTTGCTGTTCCCTTGGTGGAGAGGTACCACATCAGCCCTTCTCTAGTCCTGCGGAACCTTTCCCATCTCCAAGGATCTATGAAAAACATCCTTTAAAGGCCTTGCCAGAACCTCTCTGAGCTCTTTCAGTATCCTGGGAAGTATCCCATCTGGTTCCATGATCTTGTCCACTTTCAGTTTTGCAAGTTGTTCAAAAACATCATCTTCTGTGAATGGTGTGATATCTATATCCTGGAAACAGCACAAGCACTGGCAAGTTAAATGCAAGGCACTGATAAGGCAGGCAAAGGGAGAATTTGAGAAGAAGCTTGCTGCAGAAGCAAAAAAGTGTAATAAACACTTTTCAAGTACATTCGTAGCAAAAAACCTGTGAGAGAGTCAGTTGGTCCATTAGATGATAGAGGGGTTAAAGGGGCACTAAGAGGCGACAAGGTGATAGCGGAGAGACTGAATGAATTCTTTGCTTCGGTCTTTACTGAGGAAGATGTAGGGATGTTACCCATAACTGAAGTGGTATTTAAAGGTGCGGAAGAATTGAAGGAAATATCGATACATTTGGAAGATGTATTACAACTATTAGATAAACTGAAGAGTAGCAAATCACCTGGGCCGGATAATATACATCCAAGGGTGTTGAAAGAACTGAAATATGAGATTGCAGACCTGCTATTAGTAATCTGTGAACTATCATTAAAACCATCTGTAATACCTGAATATTGGAGGATGGTGAACGTAACACCAATTTTTAAAAAGGGTTCCAGGGGTGATCCGGGAAACTACAGACCTGTGAGCCTGACGTCAGTACCAGGAAAAATGGTAGAAACCATCATAAAGAACAAAATTGCTGAACATGTAGATAGTCATGGCTTAATGGGAGACAGCCAACATGGGTTTAGACAAGGAAGATCTTGTCTTACTAATCTGTTATGTTTTTTTGAAGGTGTGAATAAACAGGTAGACAAAGGTGAGTCGGTTGATATAGTGTATTTGGAATTTCAGAAAGCCTTTGACAAGGTCCCTCATCAGAGACTTTTGGCAAAACTAAAGAGTCATGGGATAGGAGGCAGTGTATTATTGTGGATCAGGAACTGGTTAAAAGATAGAAAGCAGAGGGTAGGGCTAAATGGCCAATTTTCCCAATGGAGAAAGGTGAATAGTGGGGTACCCCAGGGATCTGTGCTGGGTCCGCTGCTTTTTGACATTTTTATAAATGACCTGGAAAAGGGGAATAATGAGTGAGGTTATCAAATTTGCAGATGACACAAAACTATTTAAAGTTGTTAAACCCAAGAGGATTGTGGAAAATTGCAAGAGGATCTTGATAAATTGGAAGACTGGACATCAAAATGGCAAGTGGACAAGTGCAAAGTTATGCACCTAGGGAAGAACAACCCAAACTATGGTTACACGATGCAAGGCCAAGAGAGCAAATAGAATGCTAGGTATTATAAGGAAAGGAATGGAAAATAAAACAAAGGATATTATAATGCCTCTATATCATTCCATGGTGAGCCCGCACTTTGAATATTGTGTGCAATTCTGGTCGTTGTATCTTAAAAAGGATATAGCATTATTAGAAAAGGTTCAGAGAAGAGTCACCAAAATGGTAAAGGGGATGGAAGGATACCCCTATGAAGAAAGGCTAAAAAGGTTAGGGCTCTTTAACCTGGAAAAGAGACGGCTGAGGGGAGATATGATAGAAGTCTATAAATTAATGAATGGAGTGGAACGGGTAAATGTAGATCGATTGTTTACGTTATCCGAATATAGAAAGACTAGGGGGCATGCAATGAAGCTACAGGGTAAACTATTTAAGACTAATAAAAGATAATATTTTTTCACTCAACGTGTAATCAAACTCTGGAATTTGTTACCAGAGGATGTAGTAAAGGCTGTTAGTGTAGCTTGGTTTAAAAAAGGTCTGGACAAGTTCCTGGAGGAAAGGTCCATAAACCATTATTAAGAAGGGACTCAGGATATCAATGCTTGATCCAATACAAGCACTGTGGAACCTGTGTCTTTTGGGGAAACTGTTGGTACGTATGATCTAGATTGGCCACTGTTGGAAACAGGATACTGGGCTTGATGGACATTGGTCTGACCCAGTATGGCATATCTTATGTTCTTATATTCCATTCCTATTTGTATATTTAGCAATCATATGTGGTCCTTCTCCAGGATTTTCTTTTGTGAATACAGTACAAAAGTATTTAGCATTTTTGCTTTGTCAATGTCACTTTCCACAAATCCATCCTCAGCACTTTTGAGTCTTGCAATTCCACCTCTGATCTTCCTCTTCTCCTGAATATACCTGAAAACAGTTTTGTCTCCACACTTCATATCTTTAGGCATCTTTTGTTCTGCCTTTTCTTATGCTATATTTCTTTCTTTTGTTTCTTTTAGCTTTATCCTGTATTCTTTTTTGTGTTCCTCTTTTTGTGATCTTTTGAATTTCATTAAAGCTCTGTTTTTTGCCTTTATTTGTGCAGCCACTTCTTTGGTGAACCATATACCAGTAGGTTTTAAACATAAGAACATAAGATATGCCATACAGGGTCAGACCAAGGTCCATCAAGCCCAGTATCCTGTTTCCAAGAGTGGCCAATCTAGGTCTTATGTTCTTATGTTCTTAATGGATTTCCCGAAGGCTACCTTAAAAGTTCTGGATCAGGAACTGGTGAAAAGATAGAAAGAAAAGCGTAGAGCTGAATCTGAATGGATAAAGGTGAATAGTGGAGTACCCCAGGGATCTATGCTGGGTCCGCTGCTTTTTAACATATTCATAAATGACCAGGAAATGGGAATAACAAGTGAGGTGATCAAATTTGCAGATGACACAAAATTATTCAAAGTTGTTGAAATCCAAAAGGATTGTGAAAGATTACAAGACGCCCTTGATAAATTGGAAGACTGGACGTTCAAATGGCTGATGAAATTTAATGTGGACAAGTGCAAAGTTATGCACCTAGAAAAGAACAACCCAAACTATGGTTACACTCTTTTTTTTTATTTACTTTCCTTACATATGTATCCAGTGCCTCTTTTATTGTCTCTTTTAGTTTAGCCCATGGCAATTCCACTTCCCTTATATCCTCCCACCCTGCCATCTTCCCCTTCAGGCACTTGGCCATTTTACTGAAGTCAGTGTTTTTGAAGTCTAGGACTTTGAGTTTGCTGTGATTGGAGTCTGCTTTGGCTTTTACCTTTACTGTGTGATGATCACTGCTGCTCAACTGGGCACCCACCCAGACATTCAACACGCTATCTCCATTGGCGAGTACTAAATCCAGCATCAAAATTTTCCTGGTTGGTTTCATCACCAGTTGGGCCCCATGTTCTCCATAAGAGAGGCCTGAGCCTCAGACCTCTGCAAAGTAGGCTACCAAGCAGCTAATAAGGACTGAAAAATAACCCATGAGCTATTTCAAAAGCTTTTGTGCAAGTCATGTGAAAAAGGAGCCCTGGGGCCCTAAAGAACCTTCAGAGGGCCTGTGGGCTTGAGGCTGTGGCCACCCCACCCCAGACCATGCCGCCATTCAAAATGGTTGCGGAGTTCACTAGCGGGGAAAAAAAAAGGAAGAGTGCAGCTGGGGCACCAAACATGGCTCCAGGTCCTCCATGGAGGGTCCCAAACATACTAAGAAAATATTCCAAGACAATCCTACAGTAGCCAAGGTGAAGGACTGGACTGGTCCAGCAGGATTATAAGAAACAGAACATTGCCTTCTATTCCGTGGCTTTTTAATTTCCTCAGGAGTCAGTCATAAGGTACTTCATCAACCGCTTTCTGAAAATCCAGATACACTATATCAAACACTTGAAAAAGCTTATTAAAGACAAAATAATCAGAACACTTATACATAAGATTACATTTGTACTTGTTTAAGACTAGGTGGCAAGGTTAGCCTGCCTCAGTGCCCAGGGGGGCAGAGAACATCGCAGCACCCAGCCCCAAGAATGCCCCTCAGTCAGAGTGATCCATGCAGGGAGGAGGAGGAAGAGCCAAGGGTAGGTCAGGGGAGAAGGAGCTCATCTCCTGGAAAGGTGTGAGCTAAATTATAATAACAAACCCAGGTTTTAGAGATCTCATTGCATTAAATAAAAGCAATCTGGGTCAAAGGGGTGAAGCCAGGAACTGGATTCTGTGCCGGGGACCTGAGGAAGAGGGTGGGGGCTGATATTCCTCCCTGGCAGGAGAAGAAGTAAGTAAGACGGCTCCCAAAGCACCAAGAGGCTCCACCTGCCTGGAGTCAGTCCCCACACAAGCTTTCCACAGTTCCTGAGGTACCTGGGTCTCTGGAGTTGGGAGAAGCAGAACCCAGGAATTGTATCTATGAGGACATGCAATATCAGGAAGCTGGACCTTTAAATGTGTTATGGTAGATGTGGACTGCATCTTGAAATGCCTAGGGGAGGTATGGGCTGAAGGCTTCCCCAACCCTACTCCAGGCTATTGAAGGGTTTGCCCAGGTTTAAAAGAGTGGAATGGACTGCATTGCTGAGCAACATCTTTGTTAGTGATATAGCGGAAGGGCTGTCAGGTAATGTTTGCCTCTTTGCGGATGATACCAAAATCTGCAATAGAGTAGATACCCAGGAAGGTGTAGATAACATAAGGTGGGATCTAACTAAACTTGAAGAATGGTCTGGCAGCTGAGATTTAATGTTAAGAAATGCAAGGTCATGCATTTGGGCTGCAGCAATCCAAGGGAGCGATATAGTATAGCGGGTGAAGTACTTTTGTCCACTAAAGAAGAGCAGAACCTAGGCGTGATTGTGTCTGATGATTTTAAAGTAGCTAAACAGATAGAAAAGGCAACAGCAAAAGCTAGAAGGATGCTTGGGTGCATAGGGAGAGGAATGGCCAGCAGAAAAAAGGAGGTGATAGTGCTTCTGTATAAGTCTTTGCTGCGACCTCATTTGGAGCATTGTGTGCAATTCTGGAGACCACAAATTCAAAAGGATATAAACAGGCTGGAGTCAGTGGCTACTAAAATGGTTAGTGGTCTTCATTATAAAGCATATGAGGACAGACTTAAGGATCTTAATATATACCGCTTAGAGGAAAGGCGGGATAGAGGTGATATGATTGAGCCATTTAAATACCTCCATGGCATAAATGCACAGGGGGAGAGCCTCTTTCGATTGAAAGCAAGCTCTGCTACGAGGGGTCATGGGATGAGGGTGAAAAGGTATAGATTCAGGAGTGATATGCGGAAGAAAACCCAGAGGTAGCTGGGTCACTATGGGGTATGTTTACTAAAGGGCGCTATTTGCACTGCTGTCACGTTATCGCATGATAATGGCGCTTTACCAGGCGATAAGGCGCCTTAGCGCATGTTAACGCGTGCAGTGGCGCAAACGAGCGCTGAAGGCAGAGAAATGTAATGTAATGCAATGAAATGTTTAATGTAATGCAATATTGCACTGTTCTGCTGTATTGTTGTTTTAAGTTCCTTGTAAACCGCCCTTGATCTCTGGAAGGGGCGGTATAGAAAAGCACACAAATAAATAAAATAAATAAATAAATAAATAAATAAAAGGCTCCCGGAGGGCGGAGGAAGGCTCCCCAGGGGCGGAGAGAGAGGGTCAATGGGCAGAGAGTGGGAGGGGAGAGGCTCCCTGCACACTAACGCTGTGAAATCTGAGGCTGAAAACTAACGCCAGTGAAACCCTGGCGTTAGAGCTGATTTAAAGGGAAAAGAAACCATTTCCGTCAACAATGTACAGCAAAACCAGGGAAACCTACAAAAAGTGATAAGTGTGATACATGTGCACGGAACAAAAGGGCAAATAAACAGTGAAAATGAACAGAAGAAAATGTAAAAAAACATAACCAAGCTGGGCAATAGTGATATCAATGGGAAGCATCAAAAAACACTCCCAAGAAAGCTCCAAAAAAAAGATATGAATTTTGGAAGGGTCTATGCTCCGTCCCCATACAAGGTGAAAGAGCCCACAGTGAAATTGCGCTGAGCAGGGTTTTCCTCTCCATTAGACAGGTTTCCTATGGTGTGCACATGTTCCGCAACAGCAGGGCGAGCATGTCGGAATGGGCAACTGGACAGATGCTGGAAAAGGGGACACAGAGGGCTGCAGGCGGCACATGCTGTGGTGCAGCTGGGCCACAGTGCGGACTAGGGTGATGCCTAGCTGGCCCATAGGAATGCTGAAAGAGTAGAGCAGCCAGACAGCAACTGCTGAGGGCCCAACATGGGCAAGAGTGTGCTTCCCACGGTGTCACAGGGGATAGTACCCAGCAGGTACCCCCAATGGCATGGAACATTGGCAGGCGGTGCTGGGGGGAAGTGTGGACAGCTATGCAGGCACCCCTACCCCAGAACCCGCACCATAGGCAGCCGCCTATCCGCACACTGGATGGCCTGACTGCACACCACCAGCACCACCAGCAGAAGGGCATGTCAGCATGGTGGCAGAGGGGTACTAGTGGTGGAGGGGGCAGTGGCAACTGCCCAGAGCAGACCATGGCCTAGCCCTGTTTAGGTGGGTGCTGTGCGCTGCAACAGACAGGCTCTGTCTGACAAACAGTCATGGTATCTCCAGGGAATGCACAGTCTCTGTGGCAACACGGTGGTGGAGTGAACACAACCAGTGTGTTCAGGAGCAGAAGGTCACAGGTTAAAGTCCCAGCTGTGGTTCCTGCCAACCCAGTCCCCATATTTTACCCACTACTAAAACATGCTAATACAGACAGAACCTTTATTGCAGATAACAGAAACATGCCCAATACACCTACATTTTACCCTACAGAGCACAGACACCATAAACATGCGCATTACCTAGAGCAGAGTCTCCCAAATGCAGTCCTGGAGGGCCAAACAACATTCAGGTTCCATGCTGCCTCTAATAAACACGGCTGTGCTGCATGTCTATGCACTGCCCCCATGGTATGCAGATGTATCTCATGCATATTCATTAGGGACAGCATGAAAACCCGAACAGTGTTTGGCCCACCAGGACTGGAGTTGGGAACCTCTGCCCTAGAGCAGCTGCCAACAGGGGCAGACACACCCTCACCCACAGGCTCCATTATCCAAAGCCTCCTGGAGAGGCAGGATGTTGGGCCCTGCGTGCATCTCCCAATACTAGCACTTGCATACCTTAGCAATGCCACCCTAAACCTGGGAATACGGTACACACCTATCAAAACGTTGCTATAATTACTGGCAGATAGCAATTCCTAAGTTAAGCACAATTTGCTGATTGAGCTGCATCATAGCAACCTTTCTGATGTCTGTGGAGTGTGCTTCAGGTCTGGCGTCTGACAGTGTTTATCACCCTGGGGAGTGACCCCAACAGTATTGCATACCATAGCCATGCCTGCACTGTGCCCAGGACTGGTGCGATGGCCAGGGCTGCCAAGAGCCTCTATATTTGCACAATGCTGGCATAGGTGTGGGAGCGTGTGTTTGTCTATCCAGTGTGTGGTGTCTGCCAACACCTTCCTCAGCCCACACTGTTGCCAGTGTAAGCCTGCCAATGTGCATAATGAGGAGCAAGGTACCATGGGTATAGCCCGGACAGGGTGGCCTGGCCAGGATGCATCTGCACAGGGCATAGGGCAATGGCTCGGACATTGTAGTGCCCGACAACCACCTGCACAGACAGGGTGGCCACAGCATGTCCTGCTGGGAGGTCACTCTCACCCTGACTGAGCAGTGACCACGGCATGGTTAGGTTCCCCCATAGTGCTTATATAGCATTTCTCTCATGTGATATTTATGGGTTCTCTTTTGGGGCCCAATCACTGACTTGTCTGCTTGGTGTGTATGCTGACATCCCAGTTCTGGGTACACGCATCTCCTCCAGGAACATGGACTAGCTAGCAGATTGTCTGCAGTTAGTATGTGTCTAGCTGGAACACCTTGCAGGGTGCAGCGGCTGGAGGCTCGCTGTTGGAGAATGTCAGATAGTGATGGGGGAAGCTGAGCATTTCCAGGCCTACTGTCCGTCTGCCTTGCTTAAGGATGTGTACAGATCTGCATTGACTGCCCTGTAGGGTGTCTGTTCCTCAGCAGGACTGGGGTTGATGGTCCCCTCTACTGCCACCATTGCAGGGAGGTAGAATGTGGATCTGTTGGTGGGAGATCCTGTTTCCCACCCTGAGCCACAGAGGGTGGGTTGGGTGGTGGTACATAATCCACCTATGGGTCCAAACACCCCCCCCCCCCTTCACCTACATCATGTGACCATGGCACCAACACAGGACATGCACTATTCTGGATGCATCATAGCCCATAAGGGCTAGACATGACTGAGAAATACAGATGTAGCCTAGGTGTGTCTGCAGAAGCTACCTATCACACACACTAGTACTGATGGGGACCTGCAACATAGCCTATTTCAGCCATGAAAGGTGCTGTGGACCTGGTGCTGGGCGGCCCACGTCACCCTCAGGGTGAGCATAGTACCCGCACAATGTGACGGTCTGTAGCTACTCTGTGCCAGTAACACACACGGTCAGTACCCCCTACCAGGCTGATGTGCTGTGGGGGTGCACACGGTCAGTTCCCCCTACCAGGCCGAGGTGCTGTGGGGGTGCATACCCCATCTTGTGATCATCTGTAGACTGCTGATTTGCATGTGCAGTGCATCATGGGTACGGGTGGGTTAACCCTATCCTGGTAACCACAGCAGACAGTTTGTGTGGAGACATGCAGTTCATCTGTAGCCAGCCAGGGGTTTGTTAGTAGATGTAGCCCACTGGTAACTTCACTGCCTGTGGAGCTAGAGATCATGGGTTTGATCCCACAGTGGGGTTATTTGATAGGGCTGTCTGAGGCATTTTCTTTTTTAATTTAAATTAGTGCTGCCAGCAAAACCACCCTCACAGTGCTGTAGCCTTAAGGTGCCTCATAAGGCGCCCTATAAAGAACATTATAAGGTGCCTTGGCGGACAGTGCACTTTATAATGTGCCCTCTGGAGTGCCTTATAGGGCGCCTTATGCGGCACCTTAGGTTACGGCACTGTGAGGGTGTGTTTGCTGGCAGCACTAATTTCAATTTAAAAAGAAAATGCTTCAGACACCTCTATCAAATAACCCCACTGTGGGATCAAACCCATGACCTCTGGCTCCATAGGCAGTGAAGTTACCAGTGAGCTACAGCTACTAACAAACCCCTGGCTGGCTACAGAAGGACTGCAGGTCACCACACAAACTGATTTAAAGTAAAGGGTAATGCCTCAGACAGCCTTACTCATCAGGCCCACTGGGAGATTGAACTCATGACCCCTGTTTCAGCAGTCAACGTATTAACCATTGTGCTACACCTCTGTTGCTGTGTTTGTAGGTCAGCACACCTAATTAAGGCTAACGCGCATTAACGTGCTACGGTTCCCTCTATCGCATGAAAACGTACCTTATCGCATGATAACCCTAAATGCTACCTTAAGACAGGAACGCCCACTACCTTATATGGCATCCTGTACACTAACGCTGGCTGCACGTTAAGACTGCTTAGTAAACATACCCCTATGAGTCAACACTGACTTGATGGCACTAAAAAAAAAGAAAATGCGGAACTATTTCTTTACAGAAAGAGTGGTGGATCCGTGGAATAGTCTCCCAGTGGAGGAGGTAGAGATGAGGACAATATCTGAATTCAAAGAAGCATGGGACAAACACAGAGGATCTCTAAAGGAAAAAAGGGAACTGTTGTAGTGGTTGATATGGAAGGACAGACTAGATAGGCCATGTGGTCTTTTTCTGTTGTCATGTTTCTATGTTTCTAAGACTGTGTGCTGTTGGTAGTTGAAACTGCAACAGTGAAAGCCCACTTGGCGGGGCTGGGTTTGTGAGGGTCTTACAGCCCCGTGTGATATCCAGGAGGGAGCAGCCGGTTGATTCCAAGCAAGGAATTGTAAGGAAATCCTGAACCTATTCACTTTGCAGCTCTACCTCTTTTCCAGAGAGACTGCACATACAAGCATAGTTTTGCTTTGCTTGGTTTCATTGACTGTTTTGTTTTCGAGCAAGGACTGTTGGAGAGGTGTGGAGCTGGGCTGTGCCCTGTTTCCTCGAATACCATGCTAAGTTGGCCCCAAGGGATAAAAAGACTGGGTGCTTGCAGAAGGGCGAACTCTCCTTCCAAGCCAGGCATCCGAAGCATCAAGGCAAGTGCTGCGTACCAGGATGCCTTTCCCTCCACATAGCGCATGTTGGAACTGGACATGTGACATCTGCAGTGGTGGCAGAAGTGGCATCTTACGTAACACATTGCCTGCGAGCTACGCAGAGGAAGACCAAAGACCCTTAGAAAGCAGAGAGTAGGGCTAAATGAACAATTTTCTCAGTGAAGAAAGGTGAATAGTGGGGTATCCAAGGGAACTATGCTGGGTCCACTGCTTTTTAACATATTCATAAATGACTTAGAAATAGGAAAAATGAGTGAGGTGATCAAAATTATTCAAAGTTGTTAAAACACAAGAAGATTGTGAAAAATTGCAAGAGGACCTTGATAAATTGGAAGACTGGACTTCCACATGGCAGATGAAATTTAATGTGGACAAGTGCAAAGTTATGCACTAGGAAAGAACAATCCAAACCATAGTTACATGATGTAAGGTACCATCTTACAAACCACTACCCAGGACTTCCAGTGACGTAACGGAGCTAATGGCAGCATTTTAGCCAAGCTCTGTCCGAATCCCACGCACTTTAGCGAAAATAAGCAGATCCCCAAACAGCACAGTGGACGGGAGTCAGTCCACCGACCTCACAATGTTGGTCAGAAAGAAGTTGGCAGGGTTTCAATCAGCATATACAAGACGGGAGACAGCAGCAGCGGCAAACAAGGCGAATTCGGAGGAGGCCGGAGAAATGCAGAGCTCAGAGGAAGAGAAAGTGCTGAGTGGGGGAGAACAAGAGGAAGCGAATATGAAGGCTTGGCTGCATGCATTTAAAAGAGAGATTCAAGAAGATTTGAAAGCGATGTGGAAAGATTTGATAGAGACACTGTTGAATATATAACAAGACTTGGGGTCTCTGGGGCAGCGTGTGGATGAAATGGAGAACACGTGGAAAGCCATGCAGTGGGGCTGCAGGAAATGGCGGCGGAGCAGAGCATGATTAAGGCACAGCAAGAGGAGTTAAGGGAGAAATTTGAAGAGCTTGAGGATCGAGCACGGAGGTGTAACCTTCGAATTAGAGGGATCCCAGAGACAGATAATTTTAAAGATTGTTTTCAAGTGGTGCAGCGGTTGTTTCTTCATACCTTGAGATTGGAAGGAGGCGAAGAAAAAATAGCAGATCGCATACTGGACTTTGGGAGCACGGAGAGACATGCAGCCGTGAGATGTTATTGTATGTCTGAGCTCTTTCCCAGTTAAAGAAAAGAATGTGGCAAGGAAATATGGCCATATTGCATGGGAGAAATGTGAGATAGAAGCCTTTAATGATCTATCCAGAGGCACCCTGGAGCGGCACAGATGAATGAAGGAGGTGACAACTTATTTGAGGGAGAAAGGATTGCGGTATAAATGGATGTAACCCTTTGGACTTTTGATAACAGTGAATGGGGTGTTCAAGAAGGTGAAGGTAGCAGAGGAAGCGTGGGCAATGTTGCATGAACTGGGGTGTGAGAACCTACTAAAGTCAGCGGAAGGGGAACGGATACAGCAAAGCAAGGACACGAGGTAGGGCGCAAACCCTGTCTCAATGGCAGAGAGTGGCAGTGAAGGGGAGGAGACTGAAGAGAATGTCCAAAGAAAGGAAAGGAATGCGGACAGCTGTGGATTCCTGAGAGTATGGTACGAGAGATGGTGAGTTCGCTGGCGGTCAGTAGGACCTGGGATATATGGTCCCATGGACACTAGACTTATAGGACATATGCAGGGGGGGATTATAATGGTGGGAAAGGGGAGGGGGGAGGTGTGCTGAATGTTAATAGTTGTACACATTGTTTTGTTTATTATAATGGAAGATTAGAAATATGATTAAGAGAAGGGTAGGGCAGGGGAGAGAAGGGCAGGATCTATGGATGGAGGGGAGGGATGGTTAATGCCTTTGCTGCGGTATCTGCATGGTTTATAAAATTGAGATAACGGACACCTTCTGGTTTTTCTTTGATTAAGGGATTATAACATGGGGGTATGGGTGGAGTGTGAGGGGTGGGGAGAATACATGGGGCCATAGTGAGGGGTGAAGGATTGGGAGTCTTAGGTGAATAGAGCCCAAGATTGGGGGGTTTATTTTGGGGGGGCTGGGCCTTCGGATTTTGGCTGGGGGTCCGGGCTTCACTGTTGAACCACCCCTCTGACCCGGGAAGGGGTGGGGGAGTAGAAGTCATTTGGAGGGGGATAGGAGAGTGGTAAGAAGGAGTGCTGATGGGGAGTGCTGATGGGATAGGACATGACACACACGGAAGGAAAGCAGGGGAGGGTAGAGGGGGGATATGAGCTATGGTATAGGGAGGAAGAGTCATTGGAGGGGTGGGGTGGGGGAGGGGAGGTTGAGGGAGGAGGGAGGGAAGGGGGAGGGGCGGGTAGGCTGGGGGAGACACATCATGATAGGGGAAGAGAGGGGGAGTAAGTGGCATAAGGGAAATGATACGGATAGAGTCGGTAAATGTTAAGGGGTTGAATTCACCTGTAAAACTCAGGCAGCTATACCGAGAGGTTCAGAGGAATCAATTGCAAGAAACCCACTTAAGGAAAATGGATGTGGGGTGGATGAAGAATGGGAGGTTACCAGACCAATTCTACTCAGTAAATAAGGAGGGGGCTCGGAGGGGCGTGGTAGCTATTCTGGTGAGAGAGGGAAGTGGGATTCAGGTACAAAGAGAAACTAGATTTACCTGCTTATTGTTGTTCCTTGAGGAACTCCAGTCCAGTCCCGCACCTCTGGGTAGTGCACCTCCTCCCACAGCTTGGAGAATGGGCATGTCAAATCTTGAAGCCACTTGGATATATACTGCTGGAACCTCCCACCAGCTCCCAGTGACCTATTGCCAAAGCAAACTCAGAGGAGCAACAAATAAGTAGCTACAAAACTATGTAAACCCGTTAAATGAATATTTAACCCAACAGATAACTATAAACCTGACCCACAAATGTTCCCACCACCATAAGAGGAAAATTCCCCCTCCGCTGCCGAAGGAGACGTGGGTAAAGAAAAAAGGCAACAGAGAATGCCACCAGGCATGAGAGAGAGAGAGAGAGAGAGCAAAATGAAGAAAGTATAGCAAGAAAAAATAGCCTGAAACACCCAAGGCTCGCGGCTATCCTTCACATTGACTCTACTGAACGAAGTATACCAATTCTGCATCAAATCACTGAAAGAAACCCTGGGTGGGATTCAGGACTGGACTGGAGTTCCTCAAGGAACAACAATAAGTAGGTAAGTCTAATTTCTCTTTCCTTATCGTCCCTCCAGTTCAGTCCCACACCTCTGGGATGTGCAAGAGCAGTAAATCAATGGGAGGGACCTGCCAAACCTGCCCACAAAACAGCCGACCCAAAACAGGCATCTCCTGACGCCTGGACATCCAGAAGATAATGTCTACTGAAGGTATGCAAAGAAGAACATGTTGCTGCTTTGCAAATTTCCAGTGGAGGAACCAAAATATACTCCGCCCACGAAGCTCCTTGAGCCCTGGTAGAATCAGCCCACAACCCCGCAGGAACCTGATGACCTTGCAAAGTATATGTCGAAGCAATCGCCTCTCGAATCCATCTGGATATGGAAGATCTGGCCGCTGCCTCGCTCTTACGTGGTCCACTAAACAGAACAAACAAATGATCAGTCTTGCGAAAAGGCTCGGAAGCCTTCAAATAATGACGAAGTACTCTCTTTATGTCAAGAAGACGCAAACAACCATCAGATGCATTCTTCCCTGATGCTTTCAAGACCGGTAAAGATACTGTCTGATTCACATGAAATGCCGAAACTACCTTAAGCAAGAAGGACGGAACCTGGGCTTGATGGACCTTGGTCTGACCCAGTATGGCATATCTTATGTTCTTATTTAAGAAGTGACCGAAGATATCAATGCTTGACCCAGTACAAGCATTGTGGAACTTGTGTCTCTTGGGGAAACTGCTAGGTACATATGACCTAGATTGGCCACTGTTGGAAACAGAATACTGGGCTTGATGGACCTTGGTCTGACCCAGTATGGCATATCTTATGTTCTTATATGTTCTTATGAACGGGACGCAAAACTACCTTATCCCAAAAAAAAGTCAGAAAAGGCTCCCGACAAGACAAAGCCTGTAATTCTGAAACTTGGCGCACTGAAAAGATTGCCACCAAAAAGCCAACCTTCAAGGTCAAGTCCTTTAATGAAGCTTGGTGCAAGGGTTTGAAGGGCTCTCTAGTTAACGCGCTTAAAACCAAGTTGAGATCCCAAGGCAGAAACACCACTCTCCTGGGCGGACACAGATGAGACCCTGCCCTTAAAAAACGTAAGACATCAGGGTGGGAGCCCAAAGCAACCTCCTGAACGTTTCCTCGATAGCAAGAAATAACTTCCAACTGAATTCTCAAGAAACTGTCTGCTAATTCTTTATCAAATCCATCCTGCAAAAAACTCAATACCTCTGGAACTGCAGTCAAGGCAGGACGCACCTTCTGCACCACGCACCAATCCTCAAAAATATGCCACATGCGAACGTAAGCAAGTGAGGTGGACCTCTTCCTGGCTAAGAGCAATGTAGAGATTACTGCACCTGAGCCTTCTTCCTTAGCCTCACCCTCTCAATGGCCGAACCATAAGCGAGAACCGATCCACTTGCAGCATTTTGAGAGGTCCCTGCTGCAGATCTCCCCAAATCGGGAGCAGCTAAGGTCGCCCGTCGAGGAGCCATACCAAATCGGCGTACCACGGTCGCCAGGGCTAATCCAGTGCAACTAAAAGAATCCTTCCCTGATGGGCTTCTATGCACTGAACCACCTGACCGATGAGCGCCCAAGGCGGGAAGACATACAAGAGCCCTTCCGTTGGCCATTGTTGTGACAGAGCATCGAGCCCTTTGGACATTCTTTCTCTTCTCCTGCTGAAGAATGTCGCCATCAGATCTATTATAGGAGTTCCCCTTCTGTGGACTATCTGAGCAAAGACTTCCGAATGTAGCTCCCACTCCCCGGGGTCTACTCGAATCCAACTAATCCGCTGTCACATTGTCTACTCCTACAATATGCACTGCCGACAGGGTCTGAAGCTGCAACTCTGCCCAACTGAACAAGGCTGCCGCTTCCTCCTCCAAAGCTGCGCTGCCTGTATCTCCTTGCTTGTTGAGATACGCCACTGTGGAGGCATTGTCTGACAGAACTCGGACCGCTCGACCCCGAAGACTGGGCTTGAAGGCGAAAAGCGCTAGAGATACCGCTCTCAACTCCAGCCAGTTGATCGACCACTGTACCTCCTGTTCGTTCCAACTTCCTTGTGCGAAGAATTCCCCGCAATGAGTTCCCCATCCCGCCAAACTGGCATCGGTTAAGACCGGAACCCATTGCGGTTGTTCGAGGGGCATGCCTGCCTCCAAATTCTCTGGAAGAAGCCACCACCAAAGAGACTCCCTGAACCCCTTCAGACAGGGAAGACGTTTGGAAAGAGAATCCTCCTGATGGGACCAGCAACAGAGCAAGGACCTCTGCAGAGGTCGTATGTGAGCCCTCGCCCATGGCACCACTTCCAGAGTTGCTGCCATAGTTCCCAGCACCTGAAGATACTGCCAGACAGTTGGTGCCACGCACTTTAAGAAGGTGTGCACCAGGAGACAGAGACCTTGAGCTCGGTGGTCCGGCAGAAACATCGACCCCACTCGCGTGTCAAATCGGACTCCCAAATATTCCAGAACCTGAGAGGGTACTAATTGGCTCTTGACCACATTGACCACCCAACCGAGGCTCTCTAGAAGCTGTATCACTCTTGATGTTGCCTGTAATGTACACTTTCGACCCTGGACTTTGCTCAGATCAACCAGTCGTCGAGATAGGAATGTACTAACACCCCCTCCTTGTGAACGGCCGCCGCCACCACCACCATTCACCTTGGTGAAAATGCGGGGCGCCGTTGCAAGCCCGAAAGGCAGAGCCTGGAACTGAAAATGCCCTTGAGGCATTGCAAACCTTAGAAAGCGTTGATGATTTGGCCTGATCGTAATATGCAGATATGCTTCAGTGAGATCAAGAGACGTCAGAAACTCCCCCTTGTGCACCGCCACGATAACCAACCGCAAGGTTTCCATGAGAAAATGTGGCACCCGGAGACAACGGTTGATCCCTTTGAGATCCAGAACTGGGCGAAAAGACCCGTCCTTTTTGGGAACCACAAAATAAATGGAGTATCGACCAAAGCCATACTGGTCTCGTGGAACTGGAACCACCGCTCCTAGCTGAAGCAGGCGAGCCAGAGTCTCTTCCACGGTCAGATGTTATTTGGACCCAGGCCGAGAAAAACTCGCGTAGCCGACCTCCCATGGGTTGACCACAGCCTGGGTCCTCCTTGCTTCATTGGGCCTTCCGGAACCCTGAGGAGGAGGGACTAGCGAAACCTCTCCCCACTCCCCGGAATCCCCGAAAACTTTGACCGCGATAGGGAAATCTCCCTTTTTGGAAACCCCCCAAACAAGAGGTCCGAAAATGCCTGAAATCCCGCGGCTACCCCCTTGTAGTCGATGCTGCCTGAACAGATTTTGCCTTATCCTTTGGCAAGCGACCACCTTTTGATTCTCCCAAGTCCTTGACTAACTTGTCGAGGTCCTCCCCGAACAACAGCTTGCCCTTAAAAGGGAGCTTGCTAAACTGTGACTTGGACGAACTATGCGCTGCCCAATTTTGCATCCAAAGATAACGCCGAGTGGCCACAAGGGACGCCATGCTATTAGCCAACCCCCTAATGTGGTCATAATGCAGATCGGCCAAGTAAGCCGCTCCAGACTCCAGTCTGGTAACATCTGCTATGTGTTCCTGCACCTGTTCCCCAGGCAGCTGCAAACGCTGCAAACAACAGAGACAGGCCCTTGGCACCCAAGCTCCACAAATAGACATTTGCAGTGATAATGCATTAACCTCAAAGGCCTGCTTCAACAAGAAAGCACAGTTACTTACCTGTAACAGGTGATCTCTGGGAACAGCAGGAATAAGTCTTCACATATGGTACGTCGGTACCGACAGAGCCTGTGCGGGAACGCTCCCCAGCGTCCAATCAGAAAGCTTTTTGGAGCATCCCACAGCGCCTGCGTGCTGCCTTCCCGCCTTTCCCAACTGTTTCTCCTCAGTTAAGTTTTAGAGCTGAGACAAAGAGAGAGAGAGAGGGAAAGGAAAGAGAGAGAGAGAGAGAGAGAGAGACAACTCCTAGGGGATGTGGGTGGGTTGTGAAGACTTATTCCTGCTGTTCCCAGAGATCACCTGTTACAGGTAAGTAACTGTGCTATCTCCAGGAACAAGCAGGAATGAGTCTTCACATATGGGGACTCCCTAGCTTTAGATGCCAGGGAGAGAGCCCATAAGTTGTGTGTCCCTGGAACAGGGCTGCACTTCCCCACCTGGATCTCTGGCATCCCATGAGGGATGGTAGGTAGGAGTTGATTAAGTATGGAACAGGTGTTTAAGAAAAGCCTGACCAAACAAGGTATCCCGGCGGGAGTCCTTGTCCGAGCAGTAATGGGCTGTGAAGGTATGAATCGAGGCCCAAGTGGCTGCTCAACAGATGTCATCGATAGATACAGAGTTCAGATGAGCCATTGAGGCTGCCATGGCTCTGACATTGTGCGCTGTGACATGGCCCTCCAGAGAAAGGTTCTTGCTCTGATAGGCGAAAGAAATGCACTGGGCAATCCAGTTGGAAAGTGTTCTCTTGGAGACTGGTTGTCCAAGATGAGAAGGATCAAAGGCAACAAAGAGTTGGGAAGACTCTCTATGTTGCTGTGTCCTTTGTAAGTAAAAGGCCAAAGCTCTTTTACAGTCCAGGGTATGAAGGTTCCTCTCTGCACTTGATGCATGAGGTCCTGGAAAAAAGACAGGTAGGTAGACCTCCTGGTTGAGGTGAAAAGGCGAGACCACTTTAGGCATAAAGTGTGGATTAGTCCTAAGGACCACCTTGTCATGATGGAACCTTGTATAAGGTGGATTAGCTACTAGTGCTTGCAATTCACTGATGTGGCGTGTAGATGTGATTGCAATGAGAAAGATAACTTTCCAAGAAAGGTATTTCATGGAGGTGGTAGCTAAAGGTTTGAAAGGCGGCTTCATAAGCTGACCAAGAACCAAATTTAAGTCCCATGCCACCGGGGGTGGTCTAATGGGAGGCTTTGTTAAAAGGAGGCCTCTCATGAATCTTGCTACAAGAGGATGAGAGGAAATAGGTTGTCCATTTAGAGGCTTAAGGGAAGCTGCAATAGCACTCAAATGGACCCTTACTGAATTTGTCTTAAGGCCTGCATTAGACAGATGAAGGAGATACTCCAGCAATGATTCCTGAGGTATGGCATGGGGGTTAAGACCCTTTTCAGAACACCAGATGGTAAACCTCGTCCACTTGAAAGCGTAAGAACGTCTAGTGGAAGGTTTTCTGGATGCATAAAGAACATCCTTCACTTGTTGAGAAAGATGAAGATCCTGGAGTTCTAGGCCTTCAGCAACCAAGCCCTGAGATGTAGAGACTGGGGATTGGGATGTCATAACCTTCCATCCTCTTGAGAGAGGAGGTCTGGAGCAGACCCTAACTCTAGGGAGGGAGCTTGAGAGAGATGTAGAAGCAGAGGGTACCACACTTGCCGTGGCCAATGTGGAGCTATGAGAATCATGTGGCCTCTGTCCCTCTGAAGCTTGAACAGGGTTTTGGGAATTAGGGGAATGGGTGGAAAGGCATACAGGAAGTCTTGACCCCAGTGAAGGAGGAAAGCATCCCTTGCCTGAGCCCCCTGAGCCCGAATTCTGGAACAGAACCGGGGAAGTTTGGCATTCCACGGACTTGCAAAGAGGTCTATGTCCGGGGTTCCCCAAATTCGAAAAATCTTGGATACCTGGTCCATATGTAGGGACCACTCGTGTGGAAGCAGAACTCGACTGAGTCTGTCCGCCCAAGAGTTTTGAACACCTGGAAGATAAACTGCCAGAATATGAATGTGATGCTCTCTGGCGAGGGCCCACAGTCGCAGAGCTTCGTTGCAAAGCGACAGAGAGCCAGTTCCTCCCTGTTTGTTTACACAGAACATGGCTACCTGATTGTCCGTGTGGATAAGGACTGTCTTGTGGCTGAACAGGGTGTGGAAAACTCGCAGAGCAAGGAAGATTGCTCTGAGTTCCAAGAGATTGATATTTATTTATTTATTTATTTATTTAGCTATTTCTTCTATACCGCCCCTTCCAGAGATCAGGGGCGGTTTACATGGAACAAGTAAACAAATTTGTATACTAATGTATACATTACATGGAACAGAGATTTTTTTTTTTAACTTTATACAGATAATAGTTATTAACAGAGATTTATAACATTGTAACTTTATACAAATAACTGTGCATTAATTGTCAAAACTATTTACATTTTATATACATTAATAAGTTTCTGTATCGTAGTGTTGATCTAGTGTTGATCAGAGTTTTTTCTACCTTTTTATAGGTAGTCAGTAGACAAGGTAGACAAGTCTCCTGTGGGGACCAGATGTCCTGGGTGGAGAGGTCCTGAAGATGAGCTCCCCAGCCCATTGGAGAAGCATCTGTTGTAAAAGTTGCTTGGGGTAGAGGTTGTTGAAAGGGGGACCCCAGCAACAAGTTTTGAGGGGACTTCCACCACTGGAGGGACAAAATGAGGTGACTTGTGTATGCTATTTTGTCTGACAGGCAACCTACTGCCTGGGTCCATTGGGTGGATAAAGTCCACTGAGCTGCTCTCATGTGAAGGCGAGCATATGGTACCACATGTACGGTGGATGCCATGTGGCCTAGCAACTGTAACATCTCTCGAGCAGTTAGTAGGGGTTTTAACTCTGCTTGAGAAGCTAACTGCACCAAGCGAAGGCAACGGGCCTGGGGAAGATAGGCCCTTGCCCTTGTCGTATCCAGCAATGCCCCTATAAACTCCAGGGACTGAGTAGGGATTAAATTGGATTTTGGGATGTTTATTACCAGCCCTAAATACTGAAGGATACGCATTGTGCAGGTGAGAGAAGTCCTGGCCTCTGATTGAGTGGGAGCTCGAATGAGCCAGTCGTCCAGGTAAGGGAAGACGAATATTCCCAGGGTGCGCAGAAAAGCAGCAACCACTGCCAGGCATTTCATGAACACCCTTGGTGCAGAGGCCAGAGCAAAAGGGAGCACTTTGTATTGATAGTGCTTTTCCTGAAAAAGGAACCGAAGGAACCTTCTGTGAGATGGATGGATGAGAACATGAGTGTACGCATCCTTGAGATCTAGAGAACAAAGCCAATCCTGACTCTGAAGGTATGGCAGCAGAGTTCCTAGAGAAACCATCTTGAATTTTTCTTTGACTAGGAATCTGTTCAACTCTCTGAGATCTAAGATGGGTTTGAAGCCCCCTGTTTTCTTTGGATTACAACCACCAACCCAACAAATGATCAGCTATCAGCCTGCTTCACCGATGTGGCCAACTGGCTACAGGAAAACAACCTATCCATCAACATAAAGAAAACTGAAGCCCTTATAGTGACAAAAGAACCAGACTTCAAACCCCCTACCCATCTCAACATGGGGACCACGAAAATTCAAATCCAGCCTCAAATAAGATACCTAGGCGTAATCATTGATCAAGCTCTCACCTTTAAACCTCAAATCAACAAGACCGCCGGGACGATATTCCACAAAGCTAAAACTGTACAACGCCTCCGACCCCTCCTAGAACCTCACGACTTCAGGACAGTAATGCAAGCTGTGACACTCCCTCATCTGGACTTTTGCAACACAATCTACCATGGACTTCCCGCCTCACAAACCAACCCCCTCAGAACTGCCTTAAATACTACAGCAAGGATTATTCAGAATGCGAAAAAATGGGATCACATCACCCCAATACTAAGAGACCTCCACATCCTCCCACTTGAAGCAAGAATCAAGTACAAAGCTATACTACTCACCCACAAGACTATCCACCAAACACGGAACACCTCACTCCACCCCCTACTGCCTCGCCCATCCCACAACAGACCAACCAGACAATCCTTCAATAACTCCATCGTTGTCCCCCACAAAAGAACCAAATCCACACAACGGACCTGCAAAAGAGCTTTCGAACTTTATGCTCCATCCCTCTGGAACTCTCTGCCAAACCACATCAGAAACAACACTGACATCACATCATTCAAGAAACAGCTCAAAACAATCCTGTTCCGCGAACATCTCTGAACAGAAAAACCACCCTATCTGCATGAACTAATACTTAGATACAGCAGAAGCGTACATGTCTATGTCCACCCCAAATCTATAAATGTGGCCCCCTGGTGACGGCCCTACCCTATAAAAGATTGACCCCCCTTTTTGTTATATGTTACACCGCTTTGACCCGGTGAAAAGCGGTATATAAATGCAGTTAAATAAATAAATAAAATAGGGGGAGTAGAACCCTGTGCCCTGTTGTTGAAAAGGCACTTCCTCTATGGCCCCCTGGGCAAGAAGAGTGGCAACCTCCTGCTCCAACAGGTTGAGGTGGGAGGGTGGAGAATTGAACTGGTGCACTCTTATGAGAGGGGGCAAGCTTGAAAAATGAAGCTTGTACCCCTCTCTTATGATGGAGAGTGTCCAATGCTCTGCTGTAATTTGCCCCCATCTGGGAGCAAAGTGACATAACCTTCCTGGAATGGTGGAGGGCTCTGGTCCTTCTAGAGCCAGGAAGGCTAAGTTCTCTAGCAGAAAGTCAAAGGCCCTGAGGTTGCTGGGCTGGAGCAGGCCTCGCAGCCTTTGCTTTACTCTGTTTGGAGGATTGCTGACATTTGGAAGGGAACTGAGCTGCAGAAGATGCCCGCTGACCATAAGCAGGATAGAATCTTCCCTTCTTAGAAAAAGGTGTTTTCTTGAACAACCTTTTCTTAGCAGGAGCAGCTGTAGATTTGGATAGTCTATCCAAAGCAGAATTTTCAGCATCCATCTGATTGGCTTTTGCTTGCCAATCCTTACCAAACAGGTTCTCACCTGTACAAGGGATATTTCCCAATTCATCTTGAACCCAGATCTCCAAATCAGATGCTTGAAGCCAAGCAATCCTACGTGCACCTATGGCAATAGCTGAGGCTCTGCTTACGCATTCAAAGGAGTCGAAAGCTGCACGGTTGGAGAATTTGGAGATATCCTGGGCATGTTTGAGCCCAGTGAGAAATTCCTGCCTTTTATCTTCAGTTATAAAAGGACTTAAAGTCTGCAAATGGTCAGTGACTTCTTTTAAGAACATTCCCATGTAAAGACTATAGGAATTAATTCTCGCAGCAAGCATGCAAGCTTGGAAGACTCTTCTTCCAAAAGCATCCAGGGTTCTACATTCACGTCCTGGAGGATTAGAGGCATGTCTTTTGGCACTTCTAATCTTTCTCATTGCAGACTCAACCACAATAGAGTGGTGAGGAAGTTGAGTTTTATGGAAACCAGGACAAGGAGGGACACGATACATGGTATCCAACCTGCGAGAATGAGGAGAGGCGGTTAGAGGTGCTTCCCACATCCTCAACATGAGATCATACAGAATCTCATGAATAGGTAAGGTAGCTGCCTCTTTAGGAGTTTTAGGATATTGTAAAATATCTAACTCCTTGGCTCTGGGCTCTGATTCAGGAGCCACTGTAATAGAGAGACCCCGAGCCACCTCTCTGATAAAGTCTTGAAAAGACAAATCCTCTGGAGGAGACATCCTTCGTTTAGGAGAGGAATCCTCCTGTGGAAGAAGCATCACTGCATCGACCGACTCTTCAGAATCCTCAGAGTCCTCAGAGGAATCGAAGTATCGTCTGTCCTGATGCTCTTGCAAAGCCCGATACCCGTACCGACCGGGATCGGTATCGGGAAACACCGGTACCGGGGTATCGGTACCGGAGGGCTTTAGAGGACAGAGTAATGGCATAGCGGACACCGATGCCGATGTCAATGCCACCGGTACCAGGATCGGTGCTGATGGCGATGCTAGAGCCGGTACCGGCGGAGTAGTCTGTTGCGGTACCACGGGCGTCGATGCCACAAGGAAAGCCGCCAGACTGCATTCGATAGACAGAATCCTCTGATCCATCGACGTCGCCAATGCCTGGAAGTCGGTACTGGTGGAAGCCACCGGTACCCCAGAGCATGGCACCAGGAGATCTGTCAAGGCCACGCCATCGAGATCATCCTGGAACCCCGATGATGATGCCTTAGAGGCCGAAGCCTCCCGCCAGGGTAATTTTGCCAGTGCAGAATCCTCGAGGGCAAGGCCAGAGGCATCTCGATGCTTAGAAGGAGATCTACCCTTCGAGGACCGGCTGGATTTATGTTTAGTTACCTGAGATCCATGTGAGGAAGAAGAAGCCCTGGAAGACGTCGATGCCACCTTAAGCCGCATCAGAGGGAAACAGGGTACTGAGCTTGGCAGCTCGGTTCTGCCGACATCTTTTAGACATCATGGAACAGGACACACAATCTGCTATGGAATGGTCAGGACCTAAACATTTTAGACACCATTCATGGGTGTCGGTGACAGAAATAGTACCGCCACATTTTGTGCACTTTTTAAACCCTGAGGCAGGTTTCTCCATATTTAAGGAAAAAAAGTTTTGGGCCTAAGGCCCAAAACTGAAGTGCACCTGAAGAAAAAGAACGGTAAAAAGGTTTTGTTTTTTGTTTTTTTTTACAAGAAGAAAAGAACAAGGACCGGCGGTACCGGTACAGCGTCGAAGAAGGCAGACACGACAGAAAAGAAATAACGAAAAAATAAGGAAATTCTTCTGCGGTGACAGGAACACGACCTGCTGGCTCCGCGGAAAAAGAAGAACTGAGGAGAGACAGTTGGGAAAGGCAGGAAGGCAGCACGCAGGCGCTGTGGAATGCTCCCAAAAGCTTTCTGATTGGATGCTGGGGTGCGTTCCCGCGCAGGCTCTGTCGGTACCGACGTACCATATGTGAAGACTCATTCCTGCTTGTTCCTGGAGATGTCTAATTTCTGATCTTGTCCATCCTTCAAGGACGCTCTGCCCTCTGCCGGGATGGTAGTCTTCTTGGTGACCGCCGAAACGGCCGCATCCATGCACGGAGAACAAAATACCTCACGTTCCTGGTCTACCAAGGGAAAGAGGCAATTCATAGTCCATACCCCCCCGCAGACTTGCCTCAGGTAGATCCCACTTGTCCTCAATCATCTGCCTGATGACACAATGAACTGGAAAGACCACCTGTGTCTTCCTCACCGCCTGAATAAGCGGATCTTCCACCGCTTCATCCTCCGCTGGTTGAACCACCGACAGGTTAAGAGCCTGAAGAGACTCCGTAATTAAGGCTGGCAGTTCCTCTCTGCGAAAACTCGTATGATCCTAGCCTGGTCCTCCGGCTCTGGAATTTCACCTTCCTCAATTTCCTCCACATTTGGCATCTGACCTCAAAGCCATCCTTCTCTAACCAGTCCACCTGCAAAAGTTGTTCTTCTACTGACCGAGCTCTCTTGCTCAGTCTTGCACCCGCAGTTTCCATGCTTGCTGTCATAGGCTTAGCCGCTGCTGTTCCGAGTCCCGAAAGATTTGTAGCGGTCCCCTGTTGACGCAAACAAAAAGCCTGATGTAACAAAGGAACAAATTCTGGGGAAAACTCCGCCAGGGCTCCACTCCCCACCCCTGCAGAGACCGAGGAACCTGGAGCCGACGGAGTAGCCCCCCGCGGAGACAGAGGAGTCTCCAGCGGCGGAGTAACGTCCAAAGAAACCTGAGTCTCCTGATCAGGCGATGAGGCCATCTCTTTAGATTTATCCTGGAACTCCTGCTCCATGTTAAGTGCCTCAGCTGCATAACCATGGCACACTCTGTCATCCGAGACCGCCCCATGACGGGTACCGCAGACAAGACTCTGCGGACACGCCGGCATCAGCCCAAATCACTGCGCCTAGGCAAGCTTGTAAGGTCAGAGATAGCAGGCAAAACAACTGTGGTATTTGTACTCCTTTTTTTTCACACTCACTAGCTCTTACCACCCCCCCAAAAAAATTACAATCCTATTACTTTCCAAATGCTAAAAATGGCTGTTTTAAACGTTAAAGAAGGGAGAACTGTGCAAAAATGTACCCCCCCCCCCAGACAAAACGCGCTCTGAGAAAAACGCGGGAAAAAAACAGCAAGCTAACCGCGGAGAAAAAACTGTACATGAGGCAGCAGGCCCTGACTGATAGGCCTGCCGAGTGTTCCCCCGCATCGCAGCACTCACCTCCACTGAATCAGGTCAGAATAGATCTCACAGAAGAAGGCTGTCAGCAAATACCGCCAACACTGCAGCACCGGAGAAACAGCAAGGACCGCCAGCAGCAGCGAGTGAGGAGACACGCTGACGGCCCCTCACTCACCGAAGAGATCGGGAACCGTCAGATCTCCGTGGGCACACCTCACTACATCAACTCCCCTCCATGCATCCAAGGAGGGAGTGAAGAAGGGGAAGGAGAGCAGACAAACGGCAGCAGGGAAATCCTCCTCCTGATCTATCCCCCTTTACTCTCTGGTTCCCTTTAGTCCCCTCTCTTTTTTTTTTATTAAACAAACTTTAATAACTGTTCCCAAAAGAAAGAAAGTAGATCAGAAAGAAAATTAAAACCCTAGCTACTCTAAAACTAATGTTCCTTATCCTACAGTGAGCCCAGCACCTAGGCTCACTACCACCTCCCACTGCTTGGAAACTGAGCACAATGGGAGCTGGTGGGAGATGCCAGCAGTATATATCCAAGTGGCTTCAAGATTTGACATGCCCAGTCTCCAAGCTGCGAGAGAAGGTGCACTACCCAGAGGTGCGGGACTGGACTGGAGGGACGATAAGAAAGAGAGCTTTAGGGATCAGGAAGGGAGAATGGTGGGAAGTAGGGGAATGAGGATATTACTATTATGTCAGTGTATGGGCCAAATGGGAATCAAGTCCCCTTCTGGAAGGCAGCTAGAAAGCTGCTGGCGGAGGGGTCACGGGGGGGGGGGGAAACTTCTTATAGGGGGGGACTTTAATGTAGTGCTGAATCCTGGGGTGGACTGGCATCCTAGTGGACCGGATGGAGGAAGGAGTAATAGGAGAGGGTTGGCCCAGCTGATGCGTCAGTATAATTTTGTGGATGTCTGGAGAGAACTACACCCCAGGGGGCGAGAATATACATTCTTTTTGACACCAAATAACAGATGGAGTAGGATAAAGAGGGATGTATAGAACCAATAACATGGTCGGATCATGGGGCGGTGAGAGTGGAAATAAATGGGAAGCGGCAGGTGGGTACCAAATTTTGGAGATTAAATGAGAGTTTACTCAAGCGGAAAGAGGTAATTGTGGATATAAGGGGCAATAAGGGAGTATCTTTCTTTTAATGATACAGGGGAGGTGAGGGATGTAACACTATGGGAGGGATTGAAGGCCTATGTGCGAGAGCGGTTTATTATGTGGGCAGCAAGACTTAAAAAGGCCAGATATCAAAGGGAAATGGAGCTGAGCAGAACACTTAAAGTGGCAGAGTCTATTTACCGGCGCACGGGGGCGAAGCAGGATTGGAGAGAGGTGGAGAGGATGTGGGGAGAATTAGAAGGTTTGCAAGTAGATTGGGTAGCATTTGAAATGCGACAGGTAAAACAAGTGTACTATGAATTTGGTGATAAGCCAAATAGATTGTTTCCCCGAAGGTTGCGGCAGAAGAAGTTTAAATTCGGGGGAAGGATGAGAGGGTGTGTCGGGACGAAAATGAAATTAGGGAGAGGTTTGCTCAGTTTTACCAGGAACTGTATAAAAGGCAGGAAAGGATTAGGGAGGAACAAATTCAAGGATACTTTGACGAGATTAGGTTGCCAGTATTGCCAGAGGCCAAGGATAGGCTGGAGGAGGACATTACGGAAGAGGAAATTGGGCTGGCGGTGCGGGGGATGGCAGTGGGAAAGGCCTCAGGCTTAGACGGGTTGCCAGGAAGTTTTTATAAAATATTTTAGAGGAAATTGGGAAGGTACTGGGTCACTTATTTAATGGAATGCTAGAGGAGGAAGGGGAATTGTCAAAAGAAATGCTTACAGTAGGGATTACAATCTTGCCAAAGCCAGGGAGGGATCCCTTGAATTGTAGTTCTTATCGCCCCATTTCATTGCTCAATGTGGATGTTAAAATCTTAGCGAAGATATTGGCAGGGAGGCTGGCACCGTGGATGCCAACATTGATAAATGAGGATCAGACAGGGTTCATCATGGGGAGGCAAGCAGCAGATAATATTAAGAGGGCGATAGAGGTGGTGTGGGAGGCAGGTCAGGGGAAAGAGGGGTTTACGTTGATGCCAATCGATGCCAAGAAGGCATTTGATAGGGTGCATTGGGATTTTTTAATGAGGGTAATGAGGAAAATGGGGTGCAGTCCTAATTATGAAACATGGGTAAAGGGGTTATATGCGGGGCCTAGGGCACCAATTAAATCAATGGGGGTTATTCAGGGGATTTCAGATTGGGGACCCGACAGGGGTGTCCGATGTCACCACTGTTGTTTGCTATGGTGGTTGAACCACTGGCAAAGAGGATTAGAGCGAATGATAAGATTTTGGGGTTGGATAAGGGGGGGGGGGGGTAGTCATAAAATATCATTATTTGCGGATGATATATTATTATATTTGGGAAAGCCACAGTTGACACTCCCAGTAGTATTGGGGGAGATATATAGGTATGGAGACGTGTTAGGGTTTCTAATGAATCTGGACAAGACGGAGGTGTTAAATGTGACGGTACCTCGGGAAGTGGAGGTACAATTGAAAAGGGATTATCCCCTGCATTAGGTTGCTAAATCTCTGAGTTACTTGGGAGTTCAGATACCAGTGAACTACGAGGAAGTGTACAAGGGTAATTACCCAAGAGTCTTGGGGACGTTAGTAAGAAATTAGATGGGTGGATGAAGTTTGAGGTGTCATGGCTGGGCCGTATAGTGGGAGTAAAAATGAATATCCTTCCCCACCTGCTATACCTATTTCAGACATTGCCGGTTGTAGTGACAGATGAAGCTATATGGGCACTGCAGAGGTATTTCAGTATATCCGGTGAAAGAAACTACCTCGAAAAGCAAGAGAGGTTATGTATGCGTCATGGGAGGAGGGAGGGCTGGGAGTTTCCAACTTTAGGGACTACTATAGAGCGACTCAAGTAAGACATGTAAGGGGGTTAAACCCTATGTGGCACTTGAACAAACACATATTAAAGGGAGAAGCTTGGAGGCGTGGCTGTGGGCCTTAAGGAAGGATAGGAGGGGAATGGGGGTGGGAACCCCAGCTATGCAACAAGTTGTTGGGGTGTGTGATAGGGTGCGGGCGCAGGAGGTTAAAGGGAGGGGTAGTGGGTTTTCCTTGATGACTCCTTGGAGAGGGTGGAAGGCTTTTACTCCAGCGTGGGAAGGGGGGATTTTTGATGCGTGGCAGGGTAGAGGGCTCAAATGTTTTTACCAATTAGTAGATGAGGGAGAGATTCAGGAATCTGAGGAATTGCAGAGGGATTACACCTTGGAGGAAAAGGATAGATTTGCATATCTCCAGGCGTGTCATTTCCTCAAGGGGGCTCTAGGGAAAGACAGTGTAGATAGAGAATTGCCTGCATTGGAGACAATTTGGTATGGAAAAACGGGATCTAAGGGGCTGATTTTGGCATTATATAAAGGGATAAGGGAGCGAAAGGGAAAACAGTTTAAATATATGGTAGAGTGGGAGGTGGACTTAGGAGAAACAATGTCCACCAAGGATTGGAGAAAGTTATGGGACCAGGTGAAAAGGGCCCTTTGGTCTAGTAACATTATTATTATTATTTATTTTTATTTAACAGTTTTTATATATCGCGCTATTTATCATCAGTGCGGTTTACATTGAACATAAATTACCTAGACAGAAAAACTGAAATAGGTTTACAGATAACAGGAAGTATGAACTAGGTTTGAACTGGGGAAAACTATATACATTTACACAAATTATTATTTACAATAATGCAGATTAAGGATGTTCATAGTTAGAGAGTGCATTGATAGAAATAGCTGTGGTGCTAAGGTAAGTGGAAGTGCAGAGTGAATAATTAGGGAAAATTGTTACAAAATAATGTTTCGATGATATTACACACCGGAGAGGTTACATCGGATATACCCCGGGGTAGAGCCATATTGTTGGAGGAGGTGCGGGGAGGTGGATCGTTTTGGCATATTTGGTGGGAGTGCACGAAGATACAAGAGTATTGAGGAAAGATACAAAGGTGGATGCATATGAAATTGGGGGTGGGGGTGCAATTGAAGCCTAGTATCTACCTGTTATCCTGGTGGGGAAGCTCGCAACAGCAAGGAAGAGGGAGAATGGTGATTGCTTGTTTAAGTGTGGCTCGGTGTGAGCTGGTGGCAGTGTTGAAGCAGAAAGACGCCCCTGCCATTGAGAGAAGACTGAGGCACATAGTGAAATGAGAGTCAGAAGCTGTAAAGATGTATTACACATTGGAACATGGAACGTACGAAGCATGAACCAAGGGAAGTTGGAGGTGGTCAAGAATGAAATGGAACGTGTACAACTTGATCTGTTGGGTGTCAGCGAACTGAAATGGACTGGCATCGGGCACTTTGCATCAGATGATCACATGGTCTACTATGCTGGAAATGAAAGACAAAGAAGAAATGGTGTTGCATTTATAATAAAGAAGAAACTTGCAAGAACTGTAATGAAATACAATGCAGTCAGCGAACGCTTAATCTCTATTCGTCTACGAGGAATGCCTATCAACACAACTATAATTCAAGTATATGCCCCAACAACAGCTGCAGAAGAGAATGAAATTGAAGAGTTCTATGAACAAGTACAAGCTGAAATTGACAGAACATGCAAACAGGATATCCTGATAGTCATGGGTGACTGGAACGCAAAAGTTGGCAACAAAGAAGAAGGCAAAGTAGTTGGAAAATATGGACTTGGCAACAGAAATGAAGCTGGAGAAAGATTGATAGAATTCTGCAAGACCAATGATCTATTCATCTCAAACACCTTCTTCCAGCAACACAAGCGGCGACTGTACACATGGACTTCACCCAATGGATTGTATAAAAATCAAATTGACTACATCTGTGGAAGTCAACGATGGAAAAGCTCTGTAACATCAACAAAGACAAAACCTGGAGCTGACTGTGGTACAGATCATCAACTACTAGTATGCAAACTCAAGCTAAAGTTGAAAAAGAGCAAACCACTCATGAATGCAGCAAAATATGACCTTGAGAATATACCACTGGAATTTAAAGACTGCCTGCAAAATCGATTTGCTGCTTTAGATACAAATGACAGAGCTCCGGAAGAGTTATGGAATGACGTCAAGAAGGTTGTGCTGGAAGAAAGCGAGAAGTCTCTACAAAAGGTGAAAAAGCAAAAAACGGCCAAAATGGATGACGGAAGAAACTCTGAAAATTGCCCAGAAACGCAGAGAAGCTAAAGCCAAAGGAGAAAGAAAGACAATCTCAGAACTCAACAGAGATTTCCAACGTGCAGCAAGACAGGACAAGGAAAAGTACTACAATGACACTTGCAAGGAAATAGAAGCAGAAACTATTAGAGGAAGAACAAGATCGGCTTTCCTAAAGCTGCGAGAGCTAAAGAAAAAGTTCCAGCCTCGAATTGGAATGTTACAAGATGCTCAAGGTTCTATGTTGAATGATGCTGAGAAGATCAAGAAAAGGTGGAAGGAATATACAGAGTTTTTATATGATAAAGATCAAGAGGACCAACAGCCGTTTCAACCTATACCTTATGATCAGGAACCATTGGTGATGAAAGAAGAAGTTGAAGCAGCATTGAAAGCCTTATCAAAGAACAAAGCACCAGGCATTGATGGCATTCCCATAGAAGTATTGCAGCAATCTGATGCAGCTGTTACCGTACTTACAAGGCTCTGCCAAGAAATATGGAAGACAACATCATGGCCAACTGACTGGAAAAGATCTGTGTTTATACCAATACTAAAGAAAGGTGATCCAACTGACTTTGGAAATTATCGCACAATCGCTCTGATCCCACATGCCAGCAAGATTCTACTGAAGATTATTCAAAAGAGACTACAGCCATACCTAGAACAAGAACTACCTGAAGTGCAAGCAGGGTTCAGGAAAGGACGAGGAACGAGAGACATCATTGCGGATGTGAGATGGATCCTTGAAAAGACTAAAGAATACCAAAAGGATATCTATTTGTGCTTTATCGACTATAGCAAGGCTTTTGACTGTGTAAACCATGAGAAACTCTGGGCCACGTTAAGAAGCATGGGTATACCAGAACACCTGATCGTTCTCTTGCGCAATCTGTACATTGATCAAGAAGCAACAGTTCGAACGGTACAAGGAGAAGAACAGAATGGTTTAAAATAAGCAAAGGTGTAAGACAAGGCTGCATACTTTCCCCCTACCTGTTTAATTTATATGCAGAACAAATCATCAGAGAAGCAGGACTGTATGAAGACCACAGAGGTGTGAAGATTGGTGGAAGACTCATCAACAACCTTCGCTATGCTGATGATACCACATTACTGGCTGAAAGTGAAGATGATCTGAAACATTTGCTTCTCACAATCAAAGAACATAGTCTCAAAATGGGCCTGCACCTTAATGTAAAGAAGACAAAGATCATGACAACTGGCATAATCAACAGGTTCATCGTTGAAGGAGAAGAAATTGAAATCGTGAACAACTTTAACCTACTTGGATCAACTATCAATAAAGAAGCAACAAGCAGTCAAGAAATCAGACGACGCATTGCTCTTGGCAGAATGGCTATGAAAGACCTAGATAAGATTCTCAAGAGCAGAGATGTCTCTCTCCATACAAAGATTCGACTTGTTCAAGCCATGGTATTTTCAATAACATCATATGGATGTGAAAGCTGGACAGTGAAAAAGACAGACAGGAAGAAAATTGATGCCTTTGAATTATGGTGCTGGCGGCGAATACTGTGTATACCATGGACTGCCCGAAGAACAAACCAGTCGGTACTAGAGGAGATCAAACCTAAGCTTTCTTTAGAAGCTCAGATGACAAGACTTCGACTTTCATACTTCGGACACATCATGCGAAGAGAGAGATCATTAGAGAAAGACATCATGCTTGGCAAGATAGAAGGTCAACGCAAAAGAGGAAGGCCAGCAATGAGATGGATCGCTACAATAACAGCAGCTACGGGTACCAGTCTGTCAACAATGAGCCGCCTGACTGAAGACCGAACACAATTTAGGATAGCTATCCAGAGGGTCGCCATGAGTCGACTCCGACTCGACGGCACTTAACAACAACAGTGGGTTTTCCTTGATGACTCCTTGGAGAGGGTGGAAGGCTTTTACTCCAGCGTGGGAAGGGGGGATTTTTGATGCGTGGCAGGGTAGAGGGCTCAAATGTTTTTACCAATTAGTAGATGAGGGAGAGATTCAGGAATCTGAGGAATTGCAGAGGGATTACACCTTGGAGGAAAAGGATAGATTTGCATATCTCCAGGCGTGTCATTTCCTCAAGGGGGCTCTAGGGAAAGACAGTGTAGATAGAGAATTGCCTGCATTGGAGACAATTTGGTATGGAAAAACGGGATCTAAGGGGCTGATTTTGGCATTATATAAAGGGATAAGGGAGCGAAAGGGAAAACAGTTTAAATATATGGTAGAGTGGGAGGTGGACTTAGGAGAAACAATGTCCACCAAGGATTGGAGAAAGTTATGGGACCAGGTGAAAAGGGCCCTTTGGTCTAGTAACATTATTATTATTATTTATTTTTATTTAACAGTTTTTATATATCGCGCTATTTATCATCAGTGCGGTTTACATTGAACATAAATTACCTAGACAGAAAAACTGAAATAGGTTTACAGATAACAGGAAGTATGAACTAGGTTTGAACTGGGGAAAACTATATACATTTACACAAATTATTATTTACAATAATGCAGATTAAGGATGTTCATAGTTAGAGAGTGCATTGATAGAAATAGCTGTGGTGCTAAGGTAAGTGGAAGTGCAGAGTGAATAATTAGGGAAAATTGTTACAAAATAATGTTTCGATGATATTACACACCGGAGAGGTTACATCGGATATACCCCGGGGTAGAGCCATATTGTTGGAGGAGGTGCGGGGAGGTGGATCGTTTTGGCATATTTGGTGGGAGTGCACGAAGATACAAGAGTATTGAGGAAAGATACAAAGGTGGATGCATATGAAATTGGGGGTGGGGGTGCAATTGAAGCCTAGTATCTACCTGTTATCCTGGTGGGGAAGCTCGCAACAGCAAGGAAGAGGGAGAATGGTGATTGCTTGTTTAAGTGTGGCTCGGTGTGAGCTGGTGGCAGTGTTGAAGCAGAAAGACGCCCCTGCCATTGAGAGAAGACTGAGGCACATAGTGCTCATGGAGAAATTAACTGCAACAAGGAGACAAAAGGTGGATTGATTTGAATTGGATTGGGGAGAGTTATGGCGTGTCTTAGAGGGGGATGGGGGAGGGGGTGGGAGGGGGGCAGGGAGAGCGAAGTCGGGAGGGATAGGGGATAGGGTTCTTAATAAGGTAGAATGGTAAAATTAGGTGGGGGGGGAGGAGGGAGGGATGGAAACAGGGGGATACAGAGGTATGGGGAGATGTACAGTTAAGTGCATAAAGAATGTGGAATAAGTGGGTGGACATATTGTATAGCTTTCAGTTGGGCAGATCCCAGTGGGTTAGTGGATAGTAGCATAAAACAAAAAGAAACAGAACCTGTCAGAAGGCTGCCTGGGTGAGAATCTTCACACTCTTGGCAAGTGCATATTTCTATATGATTTGCAAGGTATTGTGGGCAATGTAGTTCATTCACACCAGACACAGCTGCTGACAATAATTTAGTTGTGCTCTTGGGTAAAGCCAATAAGATATTTATTTATGGGGTTATTTCTCCCAACACAGATATGCTTGGTAGCACATAAATTAGGTTACTTGCTTTCAATGTTAACTTGGAAAAACAAAGTCAAAATCAGGAAAACAACAAATGAAAAGCCACAAAGCAAGAAACAAACTGTTCTTTTCAGGTTAACTTCTGATTACTTCCCACATAGATACAGAAGTGATTCTCTCCTAGCTCACAAGCAATTAGGTAAGGCTTAATTGCTAGCAGTTACCAGCTGAAACCCCTTAGCTGGCTTGCCTTCCACTGTGTGGGTCAAATCCTGCTTCAGGAGCTTTTCTGAGTAGATTAAAGAACAAATTTGTATTTCTTTGCGATGGTTGCTGTACTTTATAACAGAAAGTTACCAACGGAGTTTAGATAGAGAGCAGTCCATATAAACAGGATCCTCATCTGCTATTATTCCCCCTTGTTCAACAAGCATGGGTTCAATATCATGGATTGGCACAGATGAATCTCTCAATGGAGCATTTTCAGGAGAATACTTGTTTCCCTGCTGTCTTTCAAGGTTATAGCTAGGGCATAGATCAGTGTTCATACCTGAGCTTCCATTGCTGCTAGAGTTCCTCTCTATATAGCCTGGCCAGTATGTAGTCCAGTTCTTATGTCCAGCCTTCCAATCCAGATCCCTGGATACTGGATCTCTCTTCACATACCTTCTGGCACAGGTCTTAGGGTCCCTTCCACGTGCAGCCGTCTCCCTCACAGGTAGCCTCTGGTGATTCCTAGCTCTGCAGCACCATTCCTCTGGCTTTCCCCAGTCCAATGGTGTATGCTGGCCCTTGGAATACCTCCCAGTATACGTACTGCTTTGGACTCTTCTAGACCTCTCAAAGGCTTTTCTCTTCCTTCTTCCAAAGGCTCTCTTTCCCTCTCTGTCTGTCTGGTTTGGCTTCTGCTTCTGATGATCCTTCAGATGAAACTGATGATCAAACTCAAGCTGATTCTCAGGATACTGAGGACAATTCTCTGGATATCCAAGGTGATCATGAAGATGGTCATCTGTAGAATAAACTCTACTCTTATTCTGCTTAGATGAGTGATCCTCCCTAACACAGCGCAGCTGTGCTGAATCAGGCCCTGCCCTTTGAGATGAGTGCTTAGGGATTACCTCATAGCCCTCCTGATTGAACACACGTTTCCTCACTTCAGCTCCTCTAATGGCTGTTGGAAACCTGGTGCATTCTGGGACTGGTAGTCTTTTATGGCAAAATTCTGTTTTCTCATTTCTACCAGCACTGACAGGTTGCTTGTTCAGAGACACTTCACCTTTTCTATAGCTCCTTCCTGAGCTATGATAAGCTTCCTTATCACATACCCCCCTGCTTAAGTTATTACGGACTGGTGTAACTGGTGAAACTTCTTCTCTACAGTCCGTAATCCGGGAAAGGGCATCCGCATTCTTGTGTAACTTCCCAGCACGATGTTCAACTTGAAAATCAAATGCCTGTAAGGCCATGTACCAACGTGTCAACCTGGCATTGTGGTTCTTCATTTGCTGCAACCACTTAAGTGGGGCATGGTCCGTGACCAACTGGAACTTTCTCCCTGTAAGGTAAAACCTTAACGCCTCCACTGAACACTTAATAGCTAAACATTCTTTTTCTATTGTGGAATACTTTTGTTCAGCCGGTGACAACTTCCTCCTCAGGTACATCACAGGATGCTCCTCCCCATCATGACACTGGGATAGAACTACTCCTAGCCCTACATCCGATGCATCGGTTTGAACCAGAAAGGGTTTCTTGAAGTCCACCCCTTTCAGTACGGGTCCTGTACACAATTTTCCTTTTAAGACTGAAAACGCTTTTTCAGCTTCAGGTGTCCACTTTAGCTGGTTTGGACAATTCTTCCGCAGCATATCCGTGAAAATTGCACTTTTCTCTGCGAATTGCGGTATAAACCTGCGGTAGTATCCAATAAGTCCTAAGAAACTTCTTAGTTGTTTCTTTGTTGTTGGAGGAGGAAAATTCCTGATGCTATCTACTTTACTCATTAGAGGTTTAATTTTTCCTCTTCCCACTAGGTGGCCCAGGTATTTTACCTCCCTATTTGCAAAGGCACACTTCTTCGGGTTTAAAGTGATTCCCGCTTGCTTCATGGAGCACAAGACTGCCCTGATCCTCTTTAGATGCTCCGCCCAGGTGTTACTATGGATTATGACACCATTCATATATGCAAAAGCATAATTTTGGTGGGGTCGAAGTACCTGATCCACTAACCTTTGGCAGGTAGCCGCTGCTCCATGCAGTCCGAAAGGCATCCTCTTGAACTGGAAAAGGCCAACGGGGGTGCTGAACGCAGTCTTCGGCTTCGACTCCCTGGTGAGAGGGATTTGCCAATATCCTTTTGTCATATCAAGGGTGGTTAAGTATTGAGCCTGTCCCAGCTGGTCCAGCAGCTCTTCAATTCTTGGCATTGGATATGCATCAAAAACTGATATGGCGTTTACCTGCCGGAAGTCAATACAAAATCTTAAAGATCCATGAGGCTTCGGCACCAGGACTATGGGGCTATTCCAGGGACTCTTTGACTCCTCTATTACTCCCATGTCCAACATCTCCTGGACTTGTGCCACTACTTCCTGTCTTTTGGCTTCAGGCAAGCGGTATGGCCTTTGACGAACTAATTTCCCAGGTGGAGTTATTATTTCATGGGCAACCAAATGTGTCTCCCCAGGTATGGGTGTCAACACATCTGGGAATTCTTTAAGCAACTTCCTAATTTCTTCCTGTTGTACCACTGTCAGGTCCTCACCTATTTGGGGCTCTGATTTTTCTTTACAATCAGATACCTGGGGTCCCAAATCTTCCTCTTCATTCACCTCCCTCTCTCGGGCACAGGTGGCAGCTAGGCTTTTAACCCCTTTGACATCAGTAGAACCAAAGCCTTTGGTTCCACGTTCAGAATTCTCCAGGGATGTGACCTCCTCCACAGGTGGAAAACCCAGCCTCTCACAGATCAATTGGGCAATTCTGTCTCCTGTCTTCACGTGATAATCATTCTGTCCAAAATTAAATAACAGAACTTTAATATTGCCCCTGTAATCGGGATCAATTACTCCCGCACCCACATCGATGAAATATTTAAGGGCTAATCCGGACCTTGGGGCTACTCTCCCATAGCATCCAATAGGTATTTCCACTTGGAGACCGGTGTCAACCAGGGCTCTCCCTTGGCTAGGTACAGTCACATTTTCTATGCTGCACAGGTCAAACCCAGCAGCTTGAGGGGTTGCCCGCTTAGGAGCTTGGGCCTTCTCTGTGACCCTATGGTACTTTAGGACGAATGTTTGCTTTGGGGTAGCTTGGTCTTCTGGACGCTTAACCATCTTTTTAGCTGGGGTCTGAGGACTTCCAAATAAAGGCCCGGGAGCTATTACCATTAAACCTTCTCCCTCCTTCTTTCCTAGTCCTTCCACTAGACCCTGCTTAAATCTTGGCCAGTCTCTTCCTAGAACCAAATCAAAGGGTAGCCTAGGCACCACTGCTAACAGGACTTCCTCTTGTCCCCCCAGGCACTTAACCTTTAGCCTATAGGTGGGATATGATGTTGCAGCACCATGAATGCATCTGATGTGAACTTGGCTTTCAGGGGTTCTAGGCACAAATCCTTCTTGGGCCTCTATCCTCTTCCAAAGCCTTTTTGACATCATACTCTGGTCTGCCCCAGAGTCTAACAAAGCATTTGTGGTAATTCCTTGCACATCAACCATCAAAAGAAATCCTTCTTTGGGCTGTTTTAAATCCACACCCACTAAGCTAGTGTGTGTCTGGCATCTCTTTTCTAAATGTCCCCATTTTCCACATTTGAAACATTTCTTTCTATTCCACTGTGTCATCTGGTTTGATACAGTACATTCATTTTCAGAAACATTTTTAATTATTTTCTTTTCTGATACAGCACATCTTGCCTCAGTACCAATCTTCAGAGGGCCACCCATTCTATGGCAAGCCTGCGTGGCTTCCAAGAATCTCTCTGCTAGCATGGTTGCCTCTCCAAGATTTTGGCAATTTTGCTGTATAAGGAAAGTGTGCAAATCTTTAGGCACCCCAGACATAAATTGTTCAAGCATTATAATATCTAATAACATTTCTACCGTCTTTTGCTCAGGCTCCAACCATTTTACAGCTAAACCTCTGATTCTCTGACTCAGAGCCCTGGGTGTTTCACCCACTCTCAATGTAGTAGCTCTAAACATTCGCCTATACTCTGAAATAGACAACCCTAGGCGATCTCTAATAGCAGCCTTTACATCCTTATAATTCAAAGCCTGGGCTGCTGGCATTGCTCTATAAGCTGCAAGCGCCTCTCCAGTTAATGAGGCTGCCAGCCTTACTGCCCACTGGGTCTCTGGCCATGCTAATGCTTGTGCCACTCTTTCAAAAGACTCTAGAAAATCATCAACATTATCATCTGGAGTTAGCTTCCCAAAACTAAATGCCCCAATTCCTTGATTGAGTCCCACACTGTCCACATGTGGTGTACCAGTATTTACTGCTGGTCTTGCATCTGTTCCACTTTGGTTCTGCAGCTGAACTAGGGCTTGCACCAGATCAAGCACTGGCTTCTGCTGTTCCATTAAGGCTTTCATAGCAGTGTCCTGAGCCTGCTGTGCTAGCTCCTGCTGCCTGCTAAACTGGGCTGCCATCCATTCAGCTAGTTCCCTTGGATCCATCTTGATCCCTGCAAGAAATAAAGAAAAAAAAAACCAAAGTGCACCACCTTCCAAACAGGTGTGTTTTTTTCTACTTTTTTTTTTTTTCAATTACCCCTGTGCTTACTCCCATCCACCACTAGACATGCCCAGGTACTTATTACCTTGTGTCAGTGATGAATCCAGCTCTGCACAGGTTCTTTTCCTCCTGGGACATCCACTTCTCCTCCAAAGTGCAGTTGAGGGAAAATCTTTTTTTCCAGCTTTAAACTTGAACTGTAATTGTAATCCTCAGCAAGTAAATCCCTTTTGTGCAAAAGCAATCCGAAAAACTACGCCATTTGTCAGACGGCTGCCTGGGTGAGAATCTTCACACTCTTGGCAAGTGCATATTTCTATATGATTTGCAAGGTATTGTGGGCAATGTAGTTCATTCACACCAGACACAGCTGCTGACAATAATTTAGTTGTGCTCTTGGGTAAAGCCAATAAGATATTTATTTATGGGGTTATTTCTCCCAACACAGATATGCTTGGTAGCACATAAATTAGGTTACTTGCTTTCAATGTTAACTTGGAAAAACAAAGTCAAAATCAGGAAAACAACAAATGAAAAGCCACAAAGCAAGAAACAAACTGTTCTTTTCAGGTTAACTTCTGATTACTTCCCACATAGATACAGAAGTGATTCTCTCCTAGCTCACAAGCAATTAGGTAAGGCTTAATTGCTAGCAGTTACCAGCTGAAACCCCTTAGCTGGCTTGCCTTCCACTGTGTGGGTCAAATCCTGCTTCAGGAGCTTTTCTGAGTAGATTAAAGAACAAATTTGTATTTCTTTGCGATGGTTGCTGTACTTTATAACAGAAAGTTACCAACGGAGTTTAGATAGAGAGCAGTCCATATAAACAGGATCCTCATCTGCTATTATTCCCCCTTGTTCAACAAGCATGGGTTCAATATCATGGATTGGCACAGATGAATCTCTCAATGGAGCATTTTCAGGAGAATACTTGTTTCCCTGCTGTCTTTCAAGGTTATAGCTAGGGCATAGATCAGTGTTCATACCTGAGCTTCCATTGCTGCTAGAGTTCCTCTCTATATAGCCTGGCCAGTATGTAGTCCAGTTCTTATGTCCAGCCTTCCAATCCAGATCCCTGGATACTGGATCTCTCTTCACATACCTTCTGGCACAGGTCTTAGGGTCCCTTCCACGTGCGGCCGTCTCCCTCACAGGTAGCCTCTGGTGATTCCTAGCTCTGCAGCACCATTCCTCTGGCTTTCCCGAGTCCAATAGTGTATGCTGGCCCTTGGATTACCTCCCAGTATACGTACTGCTTTGGACTCTTCTAGACCTCTCAAAGGCTTTTCTCTTCCTTCTTCCAAAGGCTCTCTTTCCCTCTCTGTCCGTCCGGTTTGGCTTCTGCTTCTGATGATCCTTCAGATGAAACTGATGATCAAACTCAAGCTGATTCTCAGGATACTGAGGACAATTCTCTGGATATCCAAGGTGATCATGAAGATGGCCATCTGTAGAATAAACTCTACTCTTATTCTGCTTAGATGAGTGATCCTCCCTAACACAGCGCAGCTGTGCTGAATCAGGCCCTGCCCTTTGAGATGAGTGCTTAGGGATTACCTCATAGCCCTCCTGATTGAACACACGTTTCCTCACTTCAGCTCCTCTAATGGCTGTTGGAAACCAGGTGCATTCTGGGACTGGTAGTCTTTTATGGCAAAATTCTGTTTTCTCATTTCTACCAGCACTGACAGGTTGCTTGTTCAGAGACACTTCACCTTTTCTATAGCTCCTTCCTGAGCTATGATAAGCTTCCTTATCACAAACCTTACTTTGTTACTGTGAATTTTCTTGATAGTATGGTATGACTGTAATATGTTGGTTAGGAATGACATGGAAAATGTCTTAGTTTAATTGTTGTTTTATATTGGTGTATTATTGAATAAAAATTTAAATAATGATAAAAAAACACCACCCAGGAAAAAGATGTAGGCATCATTGTGAATAATATGTTGAAAGCCTCTGCCAACTGTGCAGTGGTAGCAAAGAAAGCAAATAGAATGCTAGGAAAGGAATGGAGAATAAAACCAAGGATATTATAATGCCTCTGCATTGTTCCATGATGTGACTGCATCTTGAATATTGTGTGAAATATCTTAAAAAGGATGTGGCAGAATTAGAAAAGGTACAGAGAAGAGTGACCAAAATGGTAAAGGGGATGGAAGGATGCCCTTATTAAAAGTGGCTTAAAAAGTTGGGACTCTTCAACTTGGAAAAGAGATGGTTGGGGGAGGAGGGTAAACGTAGACTGGATAAACATAAATATGTAAATATAGATCAGGCAAATGTAAACAGGCAAACGCAATCCTCTTGTGTTGTAACAACTTTGAATAATTTTTACTCCATCAAAAAGTAGAAAGACTAGAGGACACACAATGAAGCTACAAGCTAACCCATTTAAGACTAATAAGTGAAAATATTGTTTTCACTCAACATGTAATCAAACTCTGGAATTCGTTTGGGGGATGTAGTAGAAGCTGTTAGTGTCACTGGGTTTAGAAAAGGTTTGGACACATTCCTGGAGGAAAGGTCCATAAATCACTATTAAGAGTAGTCGGGAAATCCACTGTTTTCTCGAAACGAGCATTGTAGAACCTGTGTGCCTTTTAGGGAACCTTCCAGATACCTGTGACCTGGATTGGCCATTGTTGGAAACAGGATTCTGGGCATTTCTTATGCCCTTATGTTCTTAATATTGCTGTGCTCCAGGTAAGGGTACCTGGGGAGGGCAGGTGTGGAATTCTCCAGCTAAGGGAATAAGGTCTGGGAGTGGAGGTGCTGAAGGACTCATAGGGGATGCCATGCATTGGAAAAGCCGTACCTGTTTTTTTTTCCTTTCTTTCTGTTTCAGAACCCCGGCAGAGATGGAGCCCCAGCAAGTAATGGAATGGGTGTCGCAACACCTTTGGCAGCAGCAGCACACAGAGAACCAGAAGCCATCCAGGAAGCCGTGGTGGCCTGTATACAACAAAATCAGCCGCTGCTGGACCAGAACCCCAGACATCTGACAGAACAGCAGGCAAGGACAGTGGCTTCTTTGCCTGTGGGCCCGGCTGAACGAGGTGGAGGAGCACAGGGTTTTGAACCGGTGTTTTTAAGCAAAATTTATTTATTTATTTAAAACTTTTTATATACCAGCTTTCTACAATTCAAGACGGTTTACATGTAACTTAACTTGTAACAGTCTAGACCCAGCTGTTGTACAGAGAACAAAAGCTTGATAAAGATAAAGATAAAACAAGGAACATTTAACAGTCAACTTTAATTTTTTACAGATTAATAGAAAGGTAGGCCGGGGAAGGTAACTGAGTCTAAAGGGGAGAGAAAGGGGAGGGTTAGGTATTGAATGAGGGGGGCAGAGGACCCTTAAGATAGGGTGGGGGGGGTCAAAGGTTAAAGATTAAGAGACTGGGTTGTACTAGGGTGGCTGTGGTTAGGGGGATAATTCAAAGTGTTCTTGAAAGAGTATGATTTTGAGCCTTTACGAACTCTGCATGGTCGGAGCATCCTCGTAAGTCAGATGAAAGGGCGTTCCATTCTGAGGGGGCAAAGAGGGAGTCTTGAAGAACTACAAAAGGGGACTGCTACTTCTGGAGAGAGATCTGCAATTGTAAGTATTTACTTTTGGGAATTTTTCTAAATCTTGGGGGAAAAGGAATTCTTTAGATTAAAGCTGATTAATCTGTGAACCCAGTGAATTTGTTAAATCAGTCAGGGCCTAGTAATAGCAAAGAGCTGTTAGTTTAAATTTAAATCACAGCAGAGAGCTTTCTGGTTAATTTCAGAACCCAAGACTCCCTCTAGCCAAGCAAGGGCTGTGGGACTCCCCCTGGAAATTGGTCACAGATTACCCTAGAAGCACAGGACAGGGTACTATGTAGCAGCCAGCTTTTCATAGGTCTTCTTTCCCTCCCTCCCTCCCTCCCCAACACCCCTGGGATAATCATAGCTTTATAGGTGCTTAAACCTCTTAAAGGAAAGGAGGTGCCATATTCACTCTCAGGTGCAGCTGTTTATTCTCATCAGCATACATTAAGGACCTGAGATTAATTAAATTTCAGGTGAACAAAGTACATTAAACGTATTAGGTATAGTTTTATTAGTATAAGCATCCCCAGCAACCCTTAGTAAGCAAAGAACTTAAATATCTAAACACAACCTTAAAACGAAGATGCAGACAGCAGTCCAGCAGCGAGATGGGGACTTTCCAGACTTCTGCATTGAGTGTCACATGCATGATTTTCTCCCAGTTGGTGAGAGGCCTTACATGTGCACTAGGTGCAAGGAACTCTTTGCTTTCAGGGAACAAGTCCGATCTCTAAGACTAGAGTAGCAGACTTGGAGGACATAAGGAAGACAGAGAGGTACATAGATGAGACCAACAGGGATATAGTCCTGAAGTCACACCTCCAGTCTGGCAGCATCCCTGTTGCCATAGAGGAGAGAGGTCACGTGACAGGTCAGCATCACCCTGGTGTGGCAGGAAGTGATCCTGTAACTAGGACCTGTCCTCCAGGTGATGTAAAACCCTCTGGCACCGAGGACGTTTATGCAGGGCCATGTGCCCAGGAGGAAAGGGTGAGGACAGCCGTTAGAGTTGGTGATTCGATCATTTGGCATGTAGATAGCTGGGTGGCTGGTGGACATGAGGATCACCTGGTAACATCCCTGCCTGGTGCGAAGGTAGCGGGCCTCATGCACCACCTAGACAAGCTCTTAGATAGTGCTGAGGAGGAGTCTGTTGTCTTTGCACATGTCGGTACCAATGACATAGGAAAATGTGGTAGGGAGGTTCTGGAGGCTAAATTTAGACTTTTAGGTAAGAAGTTGAAATCCAGAACTTCCAGAGTAGTGTTCACTGAAATGCTTCCCGTTCCATGCGCAGGACCCAAAAGGCAGGCAGAGCTCTGGAGTCTCGATGCGTTGATGAGACGATGATGCAAGGAAGAAGGTTTAGGATTTGTTAGGAACTGGGGAACATTCTGGGGAAAGGAGGGTCTCTTCCAAAGGGATGGGCTTCACCTTAACTGGGATGGAACCAGGCTGCTGTCATTAACCTTTAAAAAGGAGATAGAGCAGCTTTTAAACTAGATAATAGGAGAGAGCCGACAGTGTAGTACAAATGGATTAAAAATTGACTATTGATCATGCTTCTCAACAGTAAGTAAGGGGTAAAAGAAACTGTTGAAACATAGGGGTAGTTGAAACTGTTCACATAACTACAGAGATGCCACCAGAGAGAGAAGCAATTCTCTTAACAAATGTAAATACATAACAATGTAAACAAGATACACATCAATTGTAATTGTGGAGTTCTGAACTTCTGAAGCCATGGGGGGTGGGGGAGGTATGTCCTTTGAACATTGTCAGGCGCCTGGCCAGTGTCCTGGCTGTGTTTGATGGATAAACAGCCCCTATATGTCGCCTGATGAAAGATAGCTAGTTGTTTGCACAACACAGCTGGTTGTTTGCAACAGGATAAAATGGGTGCCTGTTTCAGCTAGAGAGAGCTACCAAGGGATCTCTTCTGGGTATGGACGCATCGCCTAGAAAAACTCCCGATTGAGAAATCTCTCTTGTTTGGTTGAATAAGGGATCCATTCAATCGAAGTGTGACAGGAGATGAAGTTCAGAACTCTTTCGGCGAAGTATTATTCTTCTGTAATTAACTTTCTAGTTATCTTTTTCTTCTATAATTAAGTGCTTTTAGTTATCATTATTCTAATAGCTTTCTAGGTATCTTTTTAACTAATAATAGGTAGATAAATGAATTACTTGCCTTTCTAAATAAGTATGAATTAAGGAGTCAAATAAGTGAACTTCAAGTTATCCCTGCTTTGTTTTATAAAAATAAAGTGCTCGTCTTCATTACAAGGTGTGTTAGCCTTTGTTGAGCAAGACAGACAGTCACCCAAGAGCACATGGTTCGGAACAATGTATCCATGAAGGATACTACCAAAAGAATGAAGTTAAGGCATATCAGCAGAAAGGTTCCAATAGACAAAAGTCGCCCAAATGCTCTTGAGTACGGAGCAGACAGAGCTTAAATATTCCAAATTACCCCTGCCTACCGATAGCCAGATTAATATGAATAAAGTACAGTCTCTAAAATGCTTGTATGCAAATTCTAGAGGTCTAAAAAATAAGATGGGAGAGTTATAATATATAAGCACTAAATGAGAGGTTAGATATGATTGGTATCTCAGAGACCTGGTGGAAGGAGGACAACCAGTGGGACACTTTGATACCTGGGTACAAATTATATCACAATGATAGAACTGATCAAATTGGTGGAGGGGTTGCGCTCTATGTTAGAGAGGGCATTGAGTCACAAAGGATTAAAGTTTTGCAGGAAACAAAATTTGCTGTAGAATCTCTATGGAGTGAAATTCCATGTAAAAAGAGGAAGGTGATGCCAGTGAGGGTATACTATCGACCGCCTGGCCAGAATGAACAAATGGATAATGAAATGCTCAAAGAAATCAGGGAAGCTAACAAAAGTTACAGCACAGTAATGGGTGATTTCAATTATCCCGGTATTGACTGGGTCAGTGTCACGGCAGGACATGCTAGGGAGATAAAGTTTCTATATGAAATAAATGACTGCTTCTTGGAGCAGCTGGTTCATGAACTGACCAGAGGGGAAGCCATTTTGGACCTAGTCCTTAGTGGAACACCAGATCTGGTGCAAGAGTTAAGGGTGTTGGGGCCACTTGGCAAAAGTGATCATAGCATGATCGCGTTTGATTTAATTAATGGAGGAGGGATAGTAACTTTCAAAATGGAGACTATGATAAAATGAGGAAAATAGCTAAGAAAAAAATAAAAAGAGCAGTTGCAAAAGTTAAAGACTTAAATCAAGCTTGGGTGTTGTTTAAAAATACTATCTTGGAAGACCAGACCAGCTGTATTCCACAGTTTAAGAAAAGTGGAAGGAAGTAAAAAAAAAACTGCCTGCATGGTTTAAAGGTGAAGTCAGAGAGGCTGTTGTTGCCAAAAAACATCTTTCAGAAAATGGAAAAACGAACCAAATGATGAAAACTGGAACTTGCACAAGCACTGGCACATTAAATTCAAGGCATTGATAAGGTAGGCAAAGAGAGAATTTGAGAAGAAGCTTGTTGTGGAAGTAAAAACACACAATAAAGACTTTTTCAAGTACATTCGTAGCAAAAACCTGTGATAGAGTCAGTTGGAACATTAGATGATAGGTGGTAAAAGGGGCACTAAGAGGGGACAAGGCCATAGCGGAGAGAGAGAATGAATTGTACTGGGCAGACTAGATGGACCATACTGGTCTTTATCTGCCATCATTTACTATGTTACTATGAATTCTTTGCTTCGGTCTTTACTGAGGAAGATGTAGGGATGTTACCCATGACTGAAGTGGTTTTTAAAGGTGATACAACAGAAGAATTGAAAGAAATATCGATACACCGGGAAGATGTATTACAACTATTTGATAAATAGAAGAGTAGCAAATCACCTGGACTGGATGGTATACATCCAAGAGTGTTGAAAGAACTGAAATATGGGAAACAACAGACTGGTGATGTCAGTACCGGGAAAAATGGTAGAAACCATAATAAAGAACAAAATTACTGAACATCTAGATAGTCATGGCTTAATGGGAGACAGCCAACATGGCTTTAGACAAGGAGTGGAACGGGTAAACATAGATCAATTGTTTACATCATCAGAATACAGAAAGACTAGGGGACATGCAATGAAGCTACAGGGTAAACTATTTAAGACTAATAAGAGAAAATATTTTTTCACTCAACATGTAATCAAACTCTGGAATTTGTTACCGGAGGATGTAGTAAAAGCTGTTAGTGTAGCTGGGTTTAAAAAAGGTTTGGACACTACCTGGAGGAAAGGTTTATCACTACCCAATACAAGCATTGTGGAACCTGTATCTTTTGGGGAAACCTCTTGGTACTTATGACCTAGGTTGGCCACTGTTGGAAACAGGATACTGGGCTTGATGGACCTTGGTCTGACCCAGTATGGCATATCTTATGTTCTTATGAGAAGGCTCGGTTGCAGGTAGATTGTTTGCTTTTTTTCTTTTGTTTTGGGATGTTTAGGAGATTTGCATTGTTGGGTCTATATGATCTGGTGTTACAAGGCCTAGAGAGAAGGGAGAGAAGACAGATAGCTGATTCATTATGTATGACTTTATGAATCACAGTGAGGGTTTTAAATTTTATTCTGGCCAGAACAGGGAGCCAGTGGAGGTCTTGGAGGACAGGAGTAATGGGGATCGTCTGGGTATGTTGGTAATTAGGCATGCTGTAGTGTTTTGGGCCATTTGGAGAGGGTGGATACTTTGTTTTCAGAGACCATGATATATAAGGTAGCAATAGTCAAGGGATGGGGTAGTTAAGGCTTGGCAGACGATACAGAAGGAATCTGGGTTTAATAAGGTGCGGAGGTTTCTCAGAGTTCTGATCTTGATGTAAATGGCTTCAGTTGTTCTTCTTATCTGTTCCTGGAAGGTAAGGTTCTGATCAATTATTATGCCAAGATATTTAACTTCATTTTTTACACAGATAGTGTAATTGCCGAGGACAAGTGATGTAGGGGGAGAATAAGATGGATTTGGAGAGATATGAAGTGCTTCCGTTTTAGTTTGGTTAATGAGGAGGTTGTGTTGGTGGGGCCAGTTTCTGATCTTACACACATTGGCAAAGTTGGGAGTTGATATGTTAAAGGGGGTGAAGAACATAATGTCATCTGCATAGAGTTGGTATTGGATGTTATGGTCTTGAAAGATTTTGCATATGAGTTAGAGAAAGATGTTGAAAAGGAGTGCAGATAAGCTGGAACTTTGTGGTACACCTTGCATTAGTATGAATGACTGGGAGGTCTCTTCACCAATTCTTACCTGTTGTGTTCTATGTTCAAGGTAGGATTAGAACCAGTTCAATGTAGTATCTCTAAAGCCAATGTCATACAGTCTGTCCAGGAACTGGTCATGCGGAAGGGAATCAAAAGCAGATGATATATTGAGGAAGATTAGTACTGTAAATAGCCTTGGGTAGGCATTTGAGTGTAGGAGATCACTGAGTCTAGAAGGGACGTAATTAAGGTTTCCATGCCATGGTTCCATTTAAATCCATGTTGGAAGGGATCAAGGGTGGGCATGGTTGTCAATGTAGTTCTGTAGTTGTGTTTGAACAATCTTTTCAGTTATTTTTGCCAGGAGAGGGATACTTGATATCGGTCTGTAGGATAAGGGTATAGTGGGGTCAAGCTTGTTGCCTTTAAGGATCGGGCAGATTGAGCTCATTTTCAGGAGTGTTGGCATGATACCAGTTTGTAGGGAGGTTTTTACTATGGATAGAATGTAGGTGCTAAGTGTTACCTTGGTACATTTTATTCAAGTGATCAGACATGGATCTAGGGCAGAAGTAGATGTGTTTACATTTTTGATGAACGTAATTATGTTATCAAGGGATGAAGGGTCAAACTTATTCCATGTTACTACAGGGGTTGTATTAGGGGTTTGTGGATCTGAATGGAGGGTTAGTCGAGGCTGAGATGAACAGTATTTGGAACAAAGGTGATCAGCTATGGTCTGTGAGAATATTTTAATGTCGAGCCCTGGTTTTGATGGTTCATTTAGAAGACATTTAGTGATGGAGAATAGTTCTTTAGGTTTGTTTATAGAGTGCATGATGACATTTTCATTGTATTCTCTCTTTCACCTTATTGTTTCAGCACAGTAGGCGTGAAGCTTTTAGGTGTAGGTGGTATAGATAGGGGAGTCTCGGGAATGTCGCCAGTGGTGTTCCAATCATCTAAAATCTTTCTTCATTTCATGTAGGGAAGTAGAGAACCAGGAGGCTCTTTTGTGGTGTTTGTTTGGAGATGGTCTGGGAGCTGCTTGGGCAGCATAGGTCATAATTTTATTCCATCCTTCAATTTGGGATACTAAGTTAGAATTGTTGTTGTTAAGGATGTCTGGTTGAGATGTAACCTATTTAAGTAACAGGCTGATGTTAAATTACTTAAATCTACGGGTTATCTGTAATAAGGTGAGTATGGGCTTTTTGTGCTGATGGGAAGGGAAGGAGAATAGTATCAGAGAGTGGTCTGACCATGGTATAGGGTGGACAGAGCGTGAGATTTGTGTGTTAGCTATTATTGTTTGAGGCATGAAGATCAGGTCAAGGATATTTCCTTTATTGTGAGTTGGTGATTTGAGGATCTGTGAGACGTGTAGGGCTTCCGGGAGTGGAGCCTGATATCTGGTCAAGATGGACATGTAAGAGCAGTGCTCCAGAGGGCAAAGACAAGAATCCTGTTTTTATGCAATATTTGATCATATAGTTCCTATCTACATGGTTGCCATTTGATCTCGGATATGTCAGGTTCCAAGCAGACGCGGTTGGATTTCCAACTTTCTCAAAATGCTAGCGCAAAGAGACCCAAGACGGAACCTCTCTCACCTCACAAGATGGCGGTCATCCAAGATGGCCCTGAGACCTCACAGGAGATCTTGGCTGAGATTTGGGCAGTCAAAGAAATGGTCAAAGCCAATGGAAAATCGCTAAGAACAATGCAGGAAGATATCAATGCTTTGAGAACTTCACTGGAGGTAAATACGGCCCATTTGGAGAAGGTAGAGAGGGTGGTGGCGTCGCATGAGGAGAGACTTGAGGCCGTCGAGAAGCAGGCCAAGTTGATTCGCTCACTGCAAAGAGAGGTGGAAGATGGCAATAACCGCTTGCGGCAAAACAACATAAGGGTACTGGGAGTGCTTGAAGGAGCAGAGGGGAATGATTTGATATCCTTTCTGTAAGCTATGATTCCAGATGTGTTAAAATTGCATTTTACTATGCCGTTTGAGATTGAGCTTGCCCATAGAGTGACTATACAATCCAAGGCCATGAACAAGCGTCCACGCCCAATTATCCTGAAACCTTTACGTTTTCAACAAGTGTTGCAGAATGGGAGCTCCCAGAGCACTCACAGCTTTGGAATATCAGGGGTATAAACTCCTGCTCTTTCTGGACTTTACAAAGGCAATGGTGGATCAGAAAAGGAGTCTTTTGGCGCTGCACCCATGCTTGATACAAATGAAGGCCCGTTTTGGATTGCTATATCCTGCTCGCATGAAAGTTATGCTGCATAACCAGACCAAGACTTTTGATGATTCTAGAGATTTATGTGCATTTCTGGAAGATATGGAGTCAGCGGTGATGCAGTGAAGGACATATTGTATCTTCTGTTTGCCTCAGTTTTACGGCGCTTGTCATTTGAGCGGTCGACTGGCCTGAGATCGTGAGAAGGTGAACTATCCACGCAGAAGCGACATATGAGCATGTTACACTTGGGCACAAATGACCTGGCTAGAAACAGTTCCACCAAGAGAACAGCAAACTGCCACAAAGGCGGCAAACAAAAAGACCAGTCCAAGGACGTGGCAGAGGGGGTAAGAAAAGCCTTTATTAATCCAGGGGGTGAGTGGTGCCAAACCCAACACTGGCCGTGTTTCGTAAGAAACTTCTTCAGGGGTATATGGCTCAACTACATATAAATAAAAATAAAAGTAATAATAAAAACATCCATAAATGATTAATAAAACTCAACAATAAATAAATACAATAAAACATCAATACAATAAAAACCTATACATAATACTTAGGAACAACTAAAACCCAAAACCAGGGAAGGAGGAGGGAAAGGAAAAGGAAAGGGAAGAAAAGGAAGGAAAGGGGAAGGAGACAGAAAAGGAAAAAAAGGGGACAAAAAAGGAAGGAAACATAATGTGCTCTGCTGCATAATAAAATAACAATAAAACTGTACATGCATAAAAACCATCGTATACAACCAATAATACTAATCAAATTGAAAAAATGAGATAAAAAATGGGACAGCACCCCTGAGAGGACACATATATGTATACATATAAAATAGTGAGGAAAAGTCATTCCATAAATAAATTCTTAATAGTATATGGCTCTATAAACATCCAAATGAAGAAATAAATAAACACAATTAAAAGCAATTAAAAAATAAATAAATAAATAATAAACAAAGCAGGAGAAGGAAGAGGATCAGTTTTGAAACGGTGTAGTTACTATGAATTACAAAAACATAAAAGGCAAATACATAATGCATAAAAACTACTAGTAACTAGAATAATACCTTTAAAAAATTTTAATTGCTTTTAATTGTGTTATTTATTTCTTCATTTGGATGTTTATAGAGCAATGAGCACAAATGCTCGAAGCTTAGCCAACAAAGTTCCAGACCTAGAAACCCTAATGGTGGAAATGGATTTGGACATTGTAGCCATTACAGAAACATAGTTTAATGAATAGCATGATTGGGATAGCTGGCTATAATCTATTCAGAAGAGACAGAGAAAATGGAAAAGGAGGAGGAGTAGCCTTGTATGTCAAAAGCAATATTAAAGCTACTGAAATGCAGGGGACATGGGGAAAAGAAGAAGAGCTCTGGATTGCATTGGAAAGAGGAGATGGCACTGTCATCCATACTACTGTAGTCTACAGACCTCCGACTCAAATTTCGACCATCCAGTCCAGCTCTCCCCTCGGGGGATCGAGCATCTTCACCCCATCAGCGGCGGGAACAGCAGCCATCTGCTGAGCTCTGCCCAATCAGGGCACGCTCCGGCAGATATAAAGAGAAGCGCTATCGGGCGCTGGGACACGTTTTCGACCATCCAGTCCAGCTTTCCCCTCGGGGGATCGAGCATCTTCACCCCATCAGCGGCGGGAACAGCGGCCATCTGCCGAGCTCTGCCCAATCGGGGCACGCTCCAGCAGATATAAAGAGAAGCACTATCGGGCATGCCTGCGCCTGGTGGGCCCGCGCCTGAGGGCCCTTTGGCATGGCCCTTAGGCGAGGTAGTAAGTACAGCCTTACCAGTTCATCTACAAGCCACCTAGTCTTCATGCTCCTTTCAACCTAAAGTATGACCGATTGACATCAGTGACCCTGGACAGCCTGGACCTAAAGTCGCACACGCTGATCGCTTCAATCCAAACTCCTATCAATCCTGGTGGCATTGGCCCCTCAGCTGCTACACGGACTATTTCTATTCAGTGAACTCTCTCCAACTCTGCACGTAAGCTGCTTTACTCACCTTGCTACCGTTTTTCTACAATGTTTTTATAATGTTTCCTACCATTCCTGCGATGCCTTGCTGTTATATACATTGTAATTGCTCATAGCTACACTGTTACACCGAAGTTTCCAATTCTGTGATATTGATTGCAACATTTTAACTTCTCTAACTGAAGCCAATTTTCTGCTCTACCACTCCCACTATTTTTCCCCCAAAGCACACAATATACTACTGTTTCCTTAATATAGACTGCCTGGCATATTCCAACCTACCCCAGTATGGCTCCTCCTACATCCTACTCATTCACCCTATGGCCAATCCTCTTTATACTATACTTCTTCTTGCTCTCCTTTCCATATACCCTACCTTTGGCCCATAACTCTCCCATCCCAATAATCCACTCCCTCAGACACCCACACTCCACAACTCATCATGCCCACCCTTATTATTCTCCCCATCAATGCCCTTGTAAGCTAAAACCCATATATGTAAATCCCAACCTTATCTCCAAGCCTCTCCCTGATCATCCCCCCCCCCCTCCCCTCAAATGTGCTCTTCTCAATGTCCGCTCGGTCAGAAATAAGATCCCCTTAGTTGCAGACCTTAAAGTTGATAACGACCTTGACATACTCTGCCTTACGGAAACCTGGCTCCAAGACTCTGACACCATCCTAATAAACCAACTATGCCCCAAATCATATTCAATCAATGTATGCAATAGAACTAATGGCAGAGGAGGAGGTGTAGCAGTTATATCGAGATCCCATCTGCAACTCTCCACAGCTGAATTTACTTCTACCTCAGGCATGGAATCCATGACAGTCTCCAACTCTTCCCTCTCCTTGCACCTTCTATACAGAGCACCCCAATCTGACACAAATGATCTCTCCATGATCCTCGACACAGCCTGCTCCCCACAACCTACCTCACACCCTCTCATAATCCTAAGTGATCTAAATTTACACTCTATAACCCCAAAACAATCAGCTACATTTCTTCAAGCAATGAACGCCCTCCAATTCACTCAATTACTTGAACAACCTACACACTCCAAAGGAAATATCCTTGACCTTAAATTTATCCCACAGCACCCATTATCTTCTGATCAGGTTCCACACGCTATTCAACCCATACCCTGGTCTGATCATGCTCTCATCCTTTTCTCCATCCCCTACCCCACTTACAAAAGACAACACCCCTCCCATCTTCTACACACCCGTAGATACAAACAATTTAACGCAGCTGACTTTCTCGAGCAAATAATCCCCCCCCTTGACCTACTAAATGGCACGAACCTGAACCAAGAATCCCACATCACCAAATGGAACGAAATTCTATCAGCAGCCGCCTGCCTCCCACCCAAACATTCCCCTCAAAAGTCCTGTAGAAGAACTCCCTGGTTCTCCACAAAGCTAAGAAACCTCAAGAGAGAGCTCAGACATCTTGAACACAAATGGAGATGCTCTCGAGACCCCCACTCACATACCATTTACAAAAATAAACTCCAAGCCTACTGCTCTGAAACCATCAACCATAAGAGAGAATATAACGAAAATATTATACAACGGTCACTTAACAAACCTAGAGAGCTATTCTCCGTTGCCAAATCCTTATTAAATGAACCTGTACAGCAAGACCAACCACCAAAAATAACTGCTCAAACTATTGCTAATCATCTGACCTCTAAATTCCTCCCGCCACCCTCAACCAATAACCCCCAATCTACTGCCTTCAATAGCACCCATCTACATGAACCAACTCCCCTAAACACTTGGAGTGAATTTCAACCCATCACTCTAGATAATGCGAGTAATGTTATCAAGGACCTAAATGCCTCCACCTCTGCCCTTGATCCTTGCCCTGTTCCCTGGATCAAGTCTACTAGAAACTCCATCAGCCTGCATATGGTACAATCCTCCCTCCAGTCTGGTTCTTTCCCAGCTCCTCTCAAGTCTGCCACAATCCGTCCTATATTAAAGGGAGCAAAACTTGACCCTACTTCCCCTACTTCCTACAGACCCATCTCCAGTATCCCCTTCCTCGCAAAAATAACTGAAAAGCTTGTCCAAACCCAACTCCAGAACCATATCGATGAGCACTTTCCCCTTGACTTATTCCAACATGGTTTCAGGAAGAACCATGGAGTAGAAACCCTCCTTATCTCCCTACTTGATTCCTTGTACCTTCACACTCAGAATCCCACTCAAGGATGCCTTCTCATATTTCTTGACCTATCCTCTGCCTTCGACTCGCTCCCCCATCATCAACTCTTAAACAGACTCCATGAAATAGGACTGAGAGGCACTACCCTAAACTGGTTCCGCTCTTACTTAGACAGTAGAACACAACAGGTTCATATTGGAAATGACACTTCCCTTCCATTTACCTTAAAACAGGGCGTCCCCCAAGGATCCAGCCTATCTGCCCTACTATTTAGCATTTTCCTGCAGCCAGTCTGCAAAATTTTCCAAAGCTATGGAATCCAATACCAGCTTTATGCAGATGACATGATGTGCTTCACCCCATTTAACCTTACAAACCCCAATTTCACTAACCTAAGTGAATGCCTAACTAGCCTAAAATCATGGCTCTCCCAGCACAACCTCCTAATTAATCAATCTAAAACCGAGGTCCTTCAGGTATTTTCCAATACTTCATACACCCCACCTCTAACCCTTATTATTGGTGATCTCTCCCTCGCCATAAAAAAACAAGTGAAATATCTTGGTATTATCCTTGATCAGAACCTCTCCTTCACTGATCAGATTAAGAGAACCACCAACACAATATACGCTAAATTACGCACTCTACGGAACCTCAAACCTCTCTTAAGCCCTGGCTCCTTTCGTGCTATATGCCAGGCCCTCACAATCCCTTCTCTTGATTATTGTAACTTGGTATACCATGGCCTTCCCAAGCACTGCTTACAACCCCTCCAACTGGCCCAGAACACGATAGTCAGACTATTATCCAACAGCCCTAGACGGTCCCACATCACACCTGTTCTCTATAATCTCCACTGGCTCCCTATTCAATACAGAGTTAAATTCAAGGTGCTTACCATTACACATAAGATCATCTCCAATGAGTCCGCCCCATGCCTCTCCCCTCCCCTTTCCTCCACCAACAACACAAGAACACGTCGCTCCATTACCAAGAACCTACTGAAATATTGAACCTATTGAAATAAACAAGAGACAAAGCAAACAATTTACTAGTAACAGGGCCTTCTCCCTCTATGCCCCATCCCTGTGGAATACCCTTCCACATATGCTGCGAAATTGCTCCACCCACTCCGAGTTCCGGAAAAAGTTAAAAACTCACTTATTCCTGGAACACTTCTCCCAACCACCTTAATTCTTAGCCCCCTGCCTCCCCCCCCTTACCCATGCTATCTCAATGTTGATCATAAACCCATGTAGTATCTTTTATCCTGTATATACCATGTACATAGTTATTCTGTGTAAATAGTTTCACGTTTTGTTTCTATTTTCTCGCACACATGTTTATCCCTGTTCGTTGTTCTATGTAAACAGTTGAAACATACTGCTATAAAATGTTCTATGTAAACTGTCCTGATTTGTAGAAGGATGGTATATAAAAAATGTTAAATAAATAAATAAGAGAGAGATAACGAATTGATTATAGATACTGTATTGCCAAGATAGCCACAAAGGGAGACGTGATCATATTGGGTGACTTTAATCTACCTGATGTGGACTGGATTACTCCTTCTGCACATCTGGAAAGAAGCAAAAAAATTGTGGATGCTCTCCAAGATGCATTACTTAGACAAATGGTGATGGAACCAACCAGGGAAAGCTCAACACTGGATTTAGTGCTCACCAATGGTGATAGCGTGTCGAATGTCTGCGTGAGTGCCCCTGTGAGAAACTGTGATCATCACACGATGTGGTTTGAGATAAAAGCCATGGTACAGGCCAATCATAGCAAGCTCAAAGTCCTGAACTTCAAAAACACTGACTTCAATAAAATGGCCAAGCACCTAAAGGAGGAGATGACGGAGTGGAAGGAGATAAGGGAAGTGGAACTGCAATGGGCTAAACTAAAGGTGACAATAAAAGGGGCAACAGATAAATATGTAAGAAAAGTAAATAAAAACAAGAGGAGAAGGAAACCTATTTGGTTTTCCAAAGAGGTGGCTGCTCAAATAAAGGCAAAAAACACAGCTTTCGCAAAATTCAAAAGCTTGCAAACAGAAGAACACAGAAATGAATACAGGATCAGTCTCAAAGAGTCAAAAAGAGAAATAAGGATAGCAAAATCAAAGGCAGAGGAAAAGATGGCTAAAGATGTTAAGGGTGGCGACAAATCTTTCTTCAGGTATATTCGGGAAAGGAAGAAGATTAGAGTTGGAATTGCAGGACTCAGAAGAGCTGTGAAAGGACTCATGGAAAGTGACATTGAAAAAGCAAAATTGCTAAACAAATACTTCTGCTCTGTTTTTACTAAAGAAAATCCTGGAGATGACCAGCTGTGACTCCCAAATATAAAAATGGGAATGAAGTAGATACCACACTATTCACAGAAGATGAGGTGTTAGAAAAACTTGCTAAACTGAAAGTGGACAAAGCCATGGGACCGGATGGGATACATCCCAGGATACTGAAAGAGCTCAGAGAGGTTCTTGCAGGACCGTTAAAGGATGTCTTCAACAAATCCTTGGAAAGAGGCTGATGTTGTACCTCTACACAAAAGTGGTGACAGGGAAGAAGTGTCAAACTACAGGCCCGTGAGTCTTACCTCAGTGGCGTGAAAAGTAATGGAGGCGCTCCTGAAAGAGCGAATAGTGAACTTTCTCAAAACCAACAAGTTGCAAGATCCGAAGCAACATGGTTTTACTGAAGGACGGTCTTGCCAAACAAATCTGAATGAGTTCTTTGACTGGGTGACCAAGGAACTAGATCAGGGGCATGCAATGGATGTCATCTACCTGGATTTCAGCAAAGCCTTTGATACTGTTCCTCATAGGAGGCTTGTCAAGAAACTCAGTTGCTTGGGGATGGGTCCCAAGATGGTCAACTGGATTAGAAATTGGTTGACTGACAAACAGAAGGTGATGGTACATGGAGCTCACGCGGATGAAAGGAAGGTGATTAGCGGGGTGCCGCAGGGTTCAGTCCTGGGCCCGGCACTGTTCAATGTATTTGCGAGTGATATTGCTGAAGGACTGAATGGAAAAGTCTGTCTTTTTGCAGATGACACAAAAATTTGCAACAGAGTGGACTCCCCTGAGGGAATGGTTAACATGAGGAAAGATCTATAAAAGCTGGAAGAATGGTCTAATGCTTGGCAACTACGATTTAATGCGAAAAAGTGCAGTGTCATGCACTTGGGTAGCAGAAATCCAAGGGAGATGTACGCGATAGGGGGCGAGAGGTTGGTGTGCATGGTTCAGGAGAAAGACCTTGGTGTGATTATCTCTGATGATCTCAAGGTAGCAAAACAGTGCGACAAGGTGGTGGCAAAAGCCAGGAGGATGTTGGACTGCATACAAAGAGGGATTACCAGCAGGAAGGAAGAGGTACTTATGCTGCTGTACAAGTCACTGGTGAGGCCTCACTTCGAATACTGTGTTCAGTTTAGGAGACCATATCTTGCAAAAGATGTAAAAAGACTGGAAACTGTTCAGAGGAAGGCGACCAAAATGATTTGGAGCCTGCATCAGAAGCTTTATGAGAAGAGACTTAAAGACCTAAATATGTACACTTTGGAGGAGAGGAGGGACAGGGGAGATATGATTCAGACCTTTAAATACTTAAAGAGAAATGATGAACAAACAAACCTCTTCTAAAGACGGGGATGCTGCAAAACTAGAGGGCATAACATGAAGTTGCAAGGTGGTAAATTGAAATGCAATGTCAGGAAATATTGGCTAGCAGAAAAAAGGAGGTGATAATGCCTCTGTATAAGTCTTTGGTGCGACCTCATTTGGAGTATAGTGTGCAATTCTGGAGACCGCACCTTCAAAAGGATGTGAACAGGATGGAGTCGGTGCAGAGGGTGGCTACTAAAATGATTAGTGGGCTTCATTATAAAGCATATGAGGACAGACTTAAGGATCTTAATATGTACACCTTAGAGGAAAGGCGGGATAGAGGTGATATGATTGAGATGTTTAAATACCTCCATGGCATAAATGTTCAGGGAGAGAGCCTCTTTCAATTGAAAGCAAGTTCTGCTACGAGGGGACATGGGATGAGGGTGAAGGGAGATAGATTCAGGAGTGATATGCGGAAATATTTCTTTACAGAAAGAGTAGTGGATCCATGGAATAGTCTCCCAGTGGAGGTGGTAGAGATGAGGACAGTAACTGAATTAAAAAAAGCATGGGACCAACACAGAGGATCTCTAAAGGTAAAAAGTGGACTTTTGTAGTTGTTGATATGGAAGGACAGACTAGATAGGCCATGTGGTCTTTTTCTGTCATCATGTTTCTATGTTTCTATGAATGCCCTCCCGATGGAAGTGGTGGGGGCAAACACAGTGACGGAATTCAAAACGGCATGGGACAAACACAGTGGATCCCTTTCCAGCAACAGGATAAAAACAAAATAAACTGAAACATATAACTTCTGAACCATCTAATGTCTCAACAAATAGGGGTGTCCTACATGGAGAAGTGGGTTCACCCCTAAACAAAGACATGGAGAGGTGTGGCCTGCACCTATTCTTGCCATCTTCCTGGGTAGACTAGATGGACCATGCTGGTCTTTATCTGCCTTCATCTACTATGTTACACTGCTATTTCCTGAGACATTTGTACTGTTTTGTGTATAAGACATTATTTCTACTTTTAAGATCGAAGGTGGGCAAGATGTGATATTCGGAGTATTGCAGGAATGTGGGAATGTTGGATCATTGAGCCCTCCCTGTCTATCTTGTCCTAGTGGGCTCACCCGCTAAGTTTTGTCTTACGTAGCCCCCGTAAAATGTTTTCTACTTTTCTTTTCCTTTTCTTTTCTTTTCTTACTAAATTAGGGTGTTTCATTGCGTTTGATCATATGACGGGGCCTTTGCTCGTTTCTTGGGCTATAGATGTAGCCATACTTTAAAGGCACTTGAGAAGCTATCCTATAATGTTAAATGAAAGGCTACAACACCAAATTATTTTTGTAAGTTATGAGTGCTTCTTCGGTGATTTACTTAGCAGGTTCCTTTCTGGGATTGGGTACCTAAATGTTAAGGGCATTAACATCCGCTACTAAGAGGAGTTTACTCTTCTGTATGGTAGGATAGAAACTGTTGACATCTCATTACTGCAAGAGACAAATGTGTATGTAATGGAGTTATTGAAATTTGGCACACCAGCCTTATTTCAGAGGAATTTCTGCTGCCCTTGCTACAATCTCATTTACCCTCTTTGACTTAACAAGCTCTAATTATACACAGTAATGTGGTAGTCAGTCTGATTCTTGGTTAGGTCGTATTGAAGACATAAATATGTCTATCACTCATAAAGTGAATTGTTTAATAGGAGTACTACCAGTGCTCCTTCAAGTAAAATATGATGTTAATAGGGATAGAACTTTAGCTTAGTTCTTAGGGAGAAATAACCGCCTAGATTTGCTCGTGGGAAGCTTGGGTGTGAATAAGACAGAGGGGGAAGGAGTTTCACTGAATAACTGGCCTATATTACGGTTTTGTCAATACAAGGTTCACAATGGGTAGAGGGGGCCGTAGGTACACGTTTAATATGTAAATGAGATTAAATGTTGGTCTCATCAAGGAGATGACAACAAATTGGGATAAGTGACATAGGATTGACTTAACATTCAGTTGCACTGCGCTTAAGCATAGACTCGTACTGGATGGTACTGGGATTCAAGGCCACTCTCTCCTGATCTGGGATCATGTTTCAATCAGCAAACTGGCATTTCGTACTTATAAAAGAATTGTCAGTTTTGAATTGGCTTCATATTGGGGAGTGGCCCTTTCCTGTTATTTCTAATTGGAAGCATGCTACTGAGTTTGGTAGACATTCATGATGACGCATTTACATCTATGTTTCTCTGTAATGGAGTTCTGGCTCCTTTATAGCCCTTGCAGGCCTCATAGGTTTGCAGAAGCTTTGTGCTTTCTTTTTTCATTTGGTTCCTGATAATCTTGGGATAATGGGAGGGACAAGGTGGGGTGGGCTGTGTTTCTGACTTTAAATATCTTATGTCACAGAGAAGATTTGTGTATTTTAATTTTTATTGCAACTTGGTTATTTTCTTTTATGTTTTGCTCTTCTGTTTGTGTTTTGTTGGAAAATATAAATAAAGACATTTAAAAAAAGAAGTGTAGGGCTTCCATGGCATCCAGGAAGGAGGATACCTGTTTCTGTGAGGTTGAGGAGAGGTTAAGATCTCCAAAATGGGAGAAAAGGATAACCCCAATTACTTTTTTGCTAACTTTTGAGAGAGTGGTCCAAGCAGTGGGGTGGCACTGGACACAGTGGGCTTTTAGGCTTACCCCCTGTTAATCTGGAGAGGCTTTAGCTGCCTACCAGACTCTGACTCATGAACAAGCTGCTAGTTATGATATCTTAAAGGCTACCTTTAAGGCTAGAATGGGCCTTACTAAGGAGTATTATCACCAAGCGTTGCGCTCAGTCCAAATGCAGCCAGGAGAGCGGCCTAAAACTCCAGCTCAGAGACTGAGAGACTGTGTGCACAAATAGTTAGAGTCTGAGGGCAAAACCGTGGAGGAGATAGTCTCCATCTTAGTGCTAGAGTAGTATTTATATGCAGTACCCCCAGACTTAAAAGACTGGCTCATTAAGCAGGGGGTAACAACAAAAGGACAAGCTTAAATAGTCTCTGAAAGTTATTTTGAAGCCCAGAGTAGGGAGGAGACCTCACTGTTCCCTAACAGAGCCCTCATAGGGACGTCCAAGCTACTGGGGGCAGGAGTAGTAGGGGAAAATGGGACCCTGGGAGAGCCTCAAAGTCTTGTTACTCTTGCAGGGAGACAGGACTGAGACAGGAGAATGAGTCTGGGAGGGGTCAAGGGAGTTCAGGCAGAATTCCCTACCCTGAGTATAGGGAAGAAGTGATTAAAGAGGGAGTGCCCCTTTAAGCGTTATTGATCTCCAAGGCAAACCAGTCCGGAAATGTTGGGAGAGGATCCAACAAGAGAAAGGAAAAGAGGACTATGGGGCATGTTTACTAAAAACCGCTAATTAGCGTGCCGCAAAATAGCGCACTAAAAGCGGTACTTAAGAGCGCTTAAACGCCCCGCAAACGTGCGATGAAGCCCCGCACACTTGCGCGTCACAGTAACGGGTGCCGCACAAGTACGTGCCCGCAAATGTCCGATAGAGGCGTGGAAAGGCTAACGGAGGGCGGAGGAAGGCCCCGGAGGGGCGGAGAGAAGGGGTTAATGGGCGGGGAAGGGGAGGGGAGAGGCGCCCCGCACATTATCGGGGCTGAATTTCCAAAAAAAATAGCGCGAGTGAATCACTCGCGTTAGAATGCATTTAAAGGGAAGAGAAACCATTTCCGTCAGCAATGTACAGCAAAACCGGGGAAACCTGCAAAACGTGAGCAGTGTGATACATGTGCACAGCACAAAAGTGCAACTATAAATAGAAAATGACCACCACAAAAATATGAAAAATAGTAATTCAGTTGGGGAACAGTTATAGTGATGGGCAAAACTAGATAACACACCCAGGAAAGCTCCAAAAAAAAGGAAATGATTTATGGAAAGGTGTACGGAGCGGAGACTCGTCCAAAAAACATTTCCCTTTTTCTGGAGCTGTCCTGGGAGTGTTATCTAGGGTTGCCCATTAATATCACTGTTGCTCAGCTTGGGTATATGTTTTCCCCCTTTGTTCCGTGGTCATTCCCGGGTTTTATTTGCACGTTTGTCACCACACAGGGTGAAGGAGCCCACAGTAAAAATGCATACAGCAGGGTTTGTGATGCCATCCTGCCAGGTTTACTACCTCCAGGGGCTGCACTGTCTCTGTGGCCATAGTGTGGTGCAGAGGACATAGCAATGACCTCTAGGACTAGAAGGCCAGAGGTTCAAATCCCAGCTGGGGCACTTGCCAGCCCCGTCCATATATTTTACCCACCACTAAACAAAGATAGAGCAGACACCCCTGTATTGCAGGGAACATAAGCATGGGGGAAACACCCATATGCTACCCAACACCGCACACACACCACAACAATGGGCATACCTATAGCCAAGTCCCCCAAATGCAGTCCCGTACTGCCACATTGCAATCAGGTCATCTGCTTTTTCTGAGAGAAGCTCATGCCAGCATGTTGGCGCACGAGTACATGTGGTGCAGGGGGCAGTGTCAGCTAGCCACAGAGGACAGAGGCCAAGCCATGTGCAGGCTGGCACAGTCCACTGCAACACACAGGCCCTGCCGGATCCACAGGCATGGACGTTCCAGGGAATCCAGCCAATCTGTGGCTACAAGGTGGTGCAGTGCACACAGACAGTGCATACAAGAACAGAAGGTCACAGGTTCAAAGCCCAGCTGGGGCTACCGCCAATCCTTCCCACATATTTTTCCCACAGCTACACAGTGATAGTAAGGACAAACCTTTCGTGGCGAGGCCATATGCAATGGTACTACGCCTATCTTTTACCCCACTGAGCACAGACACCATGTACAGGGGCAGTACCTAGAGCAGAATCTCCCAAATGCAGTCCTGGTGGGCCACACACCAGTCAGGGTCCATGCTGCCACTCATACAAATGCCTGTGCTGTATATCTATGCACCACCCCCATGGCATGTAGATGTAGCTCATGCATATTCATGAGGAACAGCAGGTAAACCCGATCAGTGTGATGCACACCTGGACTGGAGTTGGGAATCTCTGCCGTAAAGCAGCAGCCAACAGGGGCAGACACACCCACACCCACACCCACACCCACAGGCCCCATTGGCCAATGTCTCCTGGAGAGGCAGAACATTGGACCCTGCGTGCATCTCCCAATACTAGCACCTGCATACCCTAGCAATGGAACCCTACACCTGAGGTATACGGTACACAGCTCTGAGACGCTTGCTAGGAGTACTGGCAGATAGATATCCATACGTTACGCACATACTGCTAGTTGACCCCATCCGAACAATCTGTTTGGTGTTTGCGGTGCGTGCTCCAGCCCTTGCCTCTGACGGTGTTTACCACCCTGGGGAGTGACCTTGCCGTGCCCAGCACCGGTTTGGTGGGCAAGGCTAATTACCTCCTCAATAGTAGCACCATGATGGCATAGGTGTGGAATTGTGTGTCTGTCTATACAGTGGGTGTTGGCTGCATGCCCCTTCCACAGCCCACACTGCCAACACTGTTGCCAGTATTGGCCTGCCAATGTGCATAATGAGTAGCAAGGGACCATGGGTATATCTCAGACAGAGTGGACTGACCAGGATGCAGCTGCACAGGGCATAGGGCACTGGCAGGGGCATGGTAGTGCCCGGCCACCACCTACACAGACAGGGTAACCTCTGTATGTGCTGCTGGGGGATCACTCTCACCCTGAGTGTGCAGTGACGGCAGCATGGCTAGGCACCCCCATAGTGCTATATTGTGATTCTCCCATGTGATATGTATGGGTGTCCTGTGGGGGCCTCTTCATGGACTTATCTGTCTGTGTGTGCTGCCACCCCAGTTGTGGGTGCATGCATGTCCATCAGGACCAGCCAGCAGACTGTTCACAGCTGATATGTATTGTGATGGAGTGCCTTGCAGGGTACAGTGGCTGATGGCTTGCTGCAGGTGAATATCAGATAGTGGTGGGGTGCATCTTTGAATATGCAGGCTTAATGTCTGTCTGATATTGTGTTATGGATGTGTGTGGAGCTGCTTGGACTGCCCTGTAGGGTGTCTGTTCCCTAGCAGGACTGGGGTTGATGGTCCACTCTACTGCCATCGGGGTGGGGAAGCCCTGTTTTATCCACCTGGGGGTCCATGGGGTGGGGGTCCCCACTAACTGAGCCAGACAGAGATCTCCAAAATGTTTATGCAGCACCTACCTATTCCACAGGTTATTGCTGCTTTGGAGCTCTGACATGTCCGCATTCGGCCATGCCTGGTGTTGTGGACCTGGTCCTGGGCGCAACATCTCACACTCAGGGTGAGCACAGTAACCGCACAATGTGATGGTGTTTAGCTACTCTTTGCCGTTTGTCCACCCACTCAGGACACCCTACCAGGCCGAGGTGCTGTGTGGGTGCACACGGACACTTCCCCCTACCAGGCCGGGGAGCTTTAGGGGTGCATTTCCCATCCTGTGTTCAATCGTGGACAGCTGATTTGCATGTGCAGTGCATCATGGGTACGGGTGGTTCACAACAGCAGACTGTCAGTGAGGTGACGTACAGGCTATCTGCAGCCAGCCAGGGGCTGCTTACAGCTATAGAGCTGTAGCCCAATGGTTATGTCCCTGCCTGTGCAGCCAGATGTCATGGGTTCAAACCCACAGTGGGGTTATGTGATAGGGGTGTCCACAGATTTATTTTAATTTACTGTACATATGTTGCTGCCAGCAATACCACCCTCAGCGTACTGTACCCATAAGGTGCCTCTGAGGGTGCTTTATGGGGCGCCCTATAGGGCACGTTACGGTTGCCAGCCATATAGGGTGCACTATACATTATCCTGTGTCGCAACATACATGCTGCCCTATAGGGGACATTCTAGGGTGCCTTGGCGGACGGTGCACTGTAACATGTGCCTTATGGGCCGCCTTATATTAATATGCTGTGAGAGTGCGTTTGCTAGTAGTTATCACAAAATAAAATTAGAAAGCCTCCTACAGCACTCCACAACATATAACATACTGCCTCAGCTAGCCTTTTTCACTGGGCATTGTGAGGGATCGAACCCCTGGTCCCTGCACCATTGGTCAGTGTCTTAACCATTGTGCTGTGGCTGTGTTCCTTTGCTTTGGCATCAGCGCGCCGCCTTATGCCCATCAGCGCGCCACCTCCTGCTGCCCACAATTAGTGCGCCGCCTTGTGCCGCCCAAAATGAACAGTGCGCCGCCTTGTGCCGCCCAAAAAGAACAGTGCGCAGCCCTGTGCCGCCCAAAAAGAACAGTGCGCCGCCCTATGCCGCCCAGATAGTACAGTGCGCCGCCTTATGCCGTACAAAACGAACAGTGTGCCGCCTTTTGCCGTCCAAAAGTACTTTGCCTCCTGAACCACTTTTACACATTTAAGGTGTTGCCTCAGCTGGCCTTTTTGTTGCGCACAATGGGGGATTGAACCTGTAGCCCCTGCACCATTGGTTAGTGTGTTCACCGTTGTGCTACAGCTCTGTTCTGATATGTGCTCAGCAGCGCCCCACTTAGCCTTCCCACGCGCTAATGTGGGCCCCGCAAATTAGCGCGACGCGCACACGTACGGTCGGGTTTTTTTCTTCTTTCTGCCTGAACCGCCCACTCCTTATATGGCACACGCACACTACCGCGGCCCCGCACGTTAGGAATGTTTAGTAAACATGCCCCTATGTTTCTCAAGGACAGGTGCACATCCACTGCTTTCATGGGGCTACTACTCCTAATCCCCTGTAATGAGTGCTAGTGTAGTGTAGAGGAAAAGTGCATTGGTTAACGGTGGCCATTTTAGCCAGGCTTCCTTATGATTTGGTATTGAGGAGGGATTGGAAAGGATTTTTGGGAGGTTTCAACCCAGTAGCTGGAAATGTGACTACTCGGTCAGAAGTAGCCACTGAGGAGAATTCAACAAAATTCAGAGCACCCGTTGGGAGAAGTTTTTCCATTTCAAGAGGAAGGGCTATTTAGGCACCCAGTCCCTCAAGGAAGAGAAGGGGGCAAAGAAGATTGAGAGAAGAGAAAGGGCTCCTCATTTAGAGAAGGCAGGGAGAACAGGTTCTATGCCATGGATCCCCAAGGATGTGATAGCAAAGTTTCCTACATTTCAGCAGGAAGAGGAGGCTGACCCCACCCTAAAATGGGCCTTTACTAGAGCCAAGGAGGAACTGCAGCTAGGGTACGCCCAATCAGGGAAGGCTTGTTGTATCAGGAGGTAAAAGACAGAATTGGGGGGGGGGGCTCAAGGCTGCAACTGGTGGTCCCATGGGCCTTCAGGCCCACAGTATTAAGGGTTGCCCATGAACATCCTTTGGCAGAACATAAAGCTGCCAGAAACATTCTAACCTAAATTCTAGAGTGATTTTTCTGGCCTAGGGCATATTGGGAAGTTCAGAAATTCTGTGCCTCCTGTGGTCCTTGTCAGATGGTAACAGGTTCCCAACCCACAAAGGTAAGGGTACCTGGGGAGGGCAGTTGGAGAGCTCCTTACTTAGGTGGCTATGGACATAATTGGGCCTCTAAACAAGAGCAACTGAAGTTACATGTACATCCTATCACTATCAGTGAACTGGGATAAGATGGAAGCGATGTTCATCTCTAGAAACATTACTTTCTGAGCCCCACAAACAACCTCCATCCACGACAAATATATTCCAATAAAAAAAGAAGTAAAGTACTTGGGCATCACTCTGTACAAAAACCTGATACTACAGACGCACATAAACAAAACCGCCTCCAAAGCACACCACAGACTAAAAATCTCATCCAAAGACTCAAATCTATCCTATGCAATGATCACTTTCACTTGGTATCCCAAGCAATAATCACCCCTATTCTGGATTATGCAAATTCACTTTATCAAGGACTACCAGAACAATCCCTTTACCCTCTCCAATTAGTTCAAAATACGGCAGCTAGGATTATCACAAATATTTCCAGAAAAGAACATATCACTCCAATCCTACAGCAACTTCAGTGGCTCCCCATCCTTTCACGTGCACAATTCAAAGTAACTCTAAACATCTTCTGAATCTTTCACAATATCTCGGCCACTGCCCTTCAAAGCCTGATAATCAAGGACTCCAGCATAAGGCCCAGGTGCAGTAATATGATAAATAAACTCACTACTTCTGCTGAATACCAATGCTCCAATCAGTCTACAGTCAGAAGAGCTCCATCACTTGCTGCCCTCATGCTTTGGAACTCTTTATCTTATCATATGCGATCCACACAGGACATTAAGGATTTCCGCAAGATGTTAAAAACGCTTCTATTTTCTGAGCACTACGGTTCCTCCCAATAATCATAACCAGCCTTTTTATTCCCCTTTAACCCTACTAAATTGTATTTAATATCCCATTGTGAACCACTTTGATTGAAGGAAAAGATGGTATATAAAACTGGATAAATAAAATAAATAAATAAATAATCCTGGTCATTATTGATCATGCGACCCAGTTTCCATGGGCATTTGCCCTGAGGTTCATCTTAGCCAAAGACACTGCCTACGAGCTTATTAGGTTGTTCTGTCAGATTGGGTTCCCTCAGGAAGTTCTTATGACAGGGGCACAAACATCCTGTACAGTACACTGAAATAGGTATGTGAGACCTTTGGGATCCATCACTTTAAGACAGCAGCCTATTACCCTCAAGCAAATGGGCTAGTGGAAAGGTTTAACCAAACCCTCAAGAATATGCTCAAGAGAGGGCTGGATGGGGAAATAGATAATTGGGATCAACTGCTTCCATTTATAATGTATGTGGCTAGGGAAAGTGTTCAGGCATCGCTTGGAGTAAGCCCCTTTGAGTTATGGTATGGCTGTTCTCCAAAGGTCTTGCTGGATATTTCCGAGAGCAGTGGGGAAGGGTAGAAAAACAGTCTCTTAACATAATCTCCTACTTAAGTGGGTTAAATACCAAGCTAAAAGGGCCACCAAGATAGCACAGGATAACCTGAAGAAAAGCCAAGAAAGACTAAAGGCATATTATGACCAGGGGCTAAAGAGCAGGAGTTGGAAGTGGGACAGAAAGTCCTGGTGCTCATCCCTTTCTTCTCTGCATAAGTTTATGGCACAATGGAGAGGTCCCCTAATAGTGGAAAAGCATTTGTACTCCACAGATAATGTGGTGAGAGATAAATGAGGATGCAGGCAAACTTATCATATTAATTAGATGAAACTGGCAGGAGACAAAAGCTTTAGTGGAGATCCTGAAAGAAGGAGGAACATTTTGGTCCCCAGTTGGCAGAGATAAAGAAAGGGGGCCAAGTAACTGTTAATCTGGGGTTAAGCCCCACCCAGAAAGAGGAATTCTGGGCTCTAAAGAGTTCCATAATGTAATATCTCCAGTTCCAGGGAAAACTCCCTTAGTAGAACAAAAGATTCAGATGCCTCCAGGGAAAGGGGTGAGATTGAGGCCTTATTGCTTACCAGAGGCCAAGATAATGGAAGTTATAATGGAAGGTAGAGGAAATAAAGAAGATGTGGGTGACAGAGAAGTCATGACGTCCATGGTCTAGCCCCATAGCTCTAATATCAAAGGCTAATGGGACGTTCTGATTTTGCATTGACTTTTGCCAGTTCAATGCCATATTGGAGTTTGATACCTATCCTATGCCACAAATCGATAAGTTGTTATGGTTTTTGGTTTACACTTTCTATATCGCCTTTCAGAATAAGAGCAAAATGGTTTACAAAATTATTAAACGTTTGAAAAGCACAGAAAGGAACACCAAAATCATTAACAAGAAAGAAAGAAAGAGCAGCGAGGAGCCAAAGGTTAAAACAAAGCAATCAAGGCAAATGGTCATGAGAGGGAGGCTGGGAGGGATGGGTCACAGGGTTGACACAGATAGCAAACAAATAGGCAAATTGGGCAAGTCAGACAACTGGGTGGCTGTCCTGGGTTTCAGGTGGTATCCTTTTGCACCCTGCTATTCAAGGACTATTTGAAAAGGTAGTTCTTAAGATTTGATTTGAAACTACCAGTTGGGCACTGCCAAATATCTAATCACCCTTGATCTAACTAAGGAGTATTGACAACTACCCCTTGCATCTGCCTCCAAAGCTAAAATGGCTTTTCGGACCCCCAAGGGGGTTATATCAATTCCGCTGTATGTCTTTCAGCTTACAGGGGGTGGCAGCCACTTGTCAGCGGCTTGTCGATAGCATGTTGAGAGGACATGAGGCATATGTGGTGGCTTATATAGATTGGGCCAGCCATTTACCCAGGGTGAGAGCAGTGTTAAAAGCACTTAGGAGGGTGGGACTCACCATTAATCCGAAGAAGTGCTCCTTTGCCCAAACTGAGATCAAGTACCTTGGGTATCGGGTAGGTAATTGGGGAAGTGCAGCCTGTGCTAGATAAGGTGCATAGTGTGAAGGAGTTTCTGCTGCCCCAAATCAAAAACAGTTACACAGCTTTCTGGCGCTGATGGGCAATTACCACCGGTTCATTCTGGATTTTGCCACCAAGCCCCATCCCTTAACAGAGATGTTGAAGAAAAACTGCCTAAATCAATTGGTCTGGGTAACTCAGAACTTAGAAGAATTCGAAGAGCTTCAGGAGGTCTTCTGCCAGGAACCTATTTTAAGGGTGGTTGATTTTAATAAAGAGTTTGTCCTACAGACCAATGCTTCAGAAGGGGGACTAGGAGCAGTGCTGTTCCAGGAGCATCAAGGGGAAGAACATCCCATCCTATATCTAAGAGGAAAATGAATGCCCCATGAAGCAAGGTACTCTATGGTGGAAAAGGAGTGCGTAGTCATAAAGTGGGCTATGAAGACTTTGAATTATTACCTAACTAGGTGACAATTTAACCTGGTAACTGACCATGTGCCTTTGAGATGACATGGGCAAATGAAGAACGCCAATATCAGTCTTACCCGATGGTACTTGGCACTTCAAATGTACAGATTCAGAGTTGTTCATTGGGCAGTGAAGGAACACATAAATGTGGATGTGCTGTCCTGGGTTAATGAGGGAAATGAGGAAACATTACAGTCCAGAAGGGCTAGGAACAAAGGGCCTGCCTTAGGGTCCAGGAAGGTAAAGAACACTGCAGTCCCCAGCCCAAAGAATGCCCCTCAGTAAGGCCATCCATTCAGGGAAGAGGAAGAGCACAGGGTAGGCAAGGGGAAAAGGAAATGGGCTGGATCCAACCCAGGTTTTAGAAATTTCCCTGCATAAAGGAAAAGAGATCTGGGACAAAGGGGTGGAGCACGGGACTGGGTTATGTCCCGGGGACCTAAGGAAGAGGGTGGGGCTGATATTCTTCAATGGCAGGACGAGGAGTAAGTAAGGCAGCTCCCAAAGCACCAAGGGGCTCCTCCTTCCTGGAGTCAGTCCCCACACAAGCTTTCCACAGTTTCTGAGGTACCTGAGTCTATAGAGTTGGGAGAAGCAGAACCCAGGAATTGTATCTTTGAGGACATGCAATATCAGGGAATTGGACCTTCAAGTGTGTGAGTTTCCTGGATTACTTTATGGTAGATGTGGACTGGGCCTGGGAATACCTAGGGAAGGTGTGGGCGGAAGGCTTCCCCACCCCTACTCCAGTCCATTGAAGGAGTAAGGGTTTTCCCATGTTTAAAAGAGTGGAATTGACTGCATTGCTGAGGAACTGTCTTTATGGTTATGTACTGTTGATAGTTGAAAGTGCAACAGTAAAAGTTCACTTAGCGGGGCTGGGTTCATGAGGGCCTTGCAGCTCCATGCGAGACCCAGGAGGGAGTAGCTGGTTCATTCCAAGCAAGGAATTGTGAGGAAATCCTGGACTGGCTCACTTTGTAGCTCTACCTCTTTTCCAGAGAGGCTGCATAGGGGGTGTCGGGGGGGCATTCTGGGGCAGCAGCCGTCACTAACCAAGCAGCGATGATATTGAGCCACTGCCTGGTTAGCAACACACAGCTAAAGTAAGGCACAACAAATACTGGCTTTCTTTTAGCCACAGAATCTAACTGGACAGTGATTGAAAATCGCCGCTGACCAGTTAGCTTCCAGGTGCTGTGGCCAACCCAGACATTCAATGCCGGTAGCCAGATATGGCCGAGGAATTGAATATCCAGGGTTAAACTACAGCACTGGCAGCTAGCCGCTTTAGCAGTGCTAGCCACCGGCGCTGAATATTGGGCCCGGCATTTTTACTCATTGAGCCTGTTTATGAAAATACTGTCCATTATTCCTCTAACTCTTTGCAACTTTCCATACCCTATACAAGAGAAAAAACAATTGTCTAATTAACTAATTCCAGAGGTAACTGTTTAACTCCATGGCATCTAATTTAAATGAAAGATGTTGTTATAATGTGTATTTAAATTATTATTTTGTTAATGCACTAGCACATTACTAGAAACCTCTTCCCTTTGAGCAGGCTGGACATTGTTTTCTTGTTTGTCAGCAGCTGACTTTTAGCTTCTTTCTATGACTGTTCCAGAAAGCTCAATAAATCACTCAAGACTACAGTGCAGCTTAATGAAAATGTAACACCACCCTTAAGATAACCTTGTGCATTGTCACTCTTTTTTGGTAATCCCAACCTTCTGGAAATTTTATCTTTTAGAAATGTAATACTTTATCTCATTTTCCCCACTGATACTTTATATTGAAAAGGAAGATTGCAGAATATCCCTTGAACATTTTACAAAACCAGTGAAACACTGTGCATGAAAATAAATTCAAAGAAAACTATGCTTTAAGAATTTAAACCTTCACCAATGTCCTCCATTTACTACAGCTTACAAGGTGCAGTATTATCAAGGAATGTTAACAATAATCAATGTTAAACATAATCATTAAATCACTTTTTATTCTATTTTATTTAATTTTTAAGGTATCATTTTCAAATGTCTCCTTTACCATGATAATTAAGGGGCTCTTTTACTAATGGGCACTAAGGTGTTGCACCTAACGTGTGATTAGTGCTGAAACCATGACACATTACGTGCAACATACCTGCATTAAGTGTCAGGGGCATGGAAAGCATTTCCTTTGCAGTTAACGCAGAGCTCTGTCCCATAGTGTGTGCTGCATGAGTGTGGGTGCACCTAACACCCTGCACTAACTGCGCCAAGCTCACTACGCTCACTCTCCACCTCACCCTTCTGCAAACCTAACATGGGTTGTGCAGTTAGCGTGGGAATCATCCTGTGCTCTCATGGCCATGCGCTACCTGGCAACATGTGTCCCAGCATGCCTTTAGCCAGAACACGCACCATTGGGTAGTGCCCATTAGTAAAAGACTTTGTAAATCAGGCTCTGCTCTGCTGTACTGATCTTTATCAAATCATCATGCAGATATCAAACTGGTTTATTTAATAAAGAATACATAAACAATAGGCTCAAGATAAAGAAATTTTGAAAACTGTAAATATTACATAATAAAAGGTGCATATGTTTTTTTATGGTCATATATCTACATACATAATAGCAGTTGAAGGTGTAGGCTGTCTGTTGCTATTTTCATAGCCATATAAACAGGAAGAGAAAGGAGGCATATGGCAGTCCCGTCCCACTAGAGGAGTTCCAGCAAATGCAGAGAGCAAACAGCCAGATCCAGCCAGACCTCTGAACTCACCTACTGGCTCTTCTTGGTGAGGCGAGGTCAGGAAAATACAGTATGCGCCCTCCCTGGCTGATCCCTGGTAATGTTCAGAGCTCCCATCAAGGGAAAGGGGGCCAAAAGAAAGATGCAGGTAGGAGGAAGAAGGGTCAATGAGGGTGTGCTTAGACTTTTCTGCTGAAGGGAGAGAGAGAGAGAGAGAAAGTTGAGTGAAGGATGTAACAGGATTGTCTAAAGAAGACCAGAGCTGCTAATGCCTGAAAGACTTCTGAGAAATAACTGACCACAGTCGAAACAGAAAGAGAGAAGGAAGGATGAGACAGAATGTGGTAGGGAGAGAGTAGGAAGTGGGGATTGAGGAACAGAGATGAAAACTGGTGAGGACAAAATGGGAGGTTGATAAAGAGTGGTGGGACAGCATAGGAAGCTGAGAGAGTAAAAGAGAAAGTGGCAAGGACAGGATAGGAGGGTGAAAGAAAGAGAAAGACTGATTGAGAGAGAAAGGGAAGATAGAGTGAATGATGAGAAGAAGAAAGCGGATACCGAGACAGAGAGGGAAGAGGAAGAAGGGACATAAAGAGTGAGAAAGTAATGGGGACACAGAAGGGGGATATAAAGAGACAGTGAGTGGTAGGATGATTTTATTTATCTGTATTTATATCCCGCTTTTCACCGGGTCAAAGCGGTCAATTGGGAGATACATTTAACACGAGGGGATATGACACACATATGCTAATACTTACAGGGAACATGGGCAATGGAGGGTTAAGTGGCTTGCCCAAGACCACAAGGAGTGCCTATAGGACAGTGATGGCTAACCTTTTTGAGCCCGAGTGCCCAAACTGCCGCACAAAACCAAAGAATTTCCTCAAAGTGCCAGCACGTCATTTGCATAAGTGGTCTTATTTGCATAAATATTTGCATAATGTTACCATACACTAACTTTTAGTAAACATGTCTCTTAATGAGTGTATGGATAAAGAAAGACTAAAAGATTTCTACATTACTATAATCCAGTGCCAACCGCCAGGCACATTAGGAACTACTACAAACGCTGCCCATTTAGAACCCATAGCAAACCCGCCGTATCCTGACAGCATTACCAGGACTCACAAAGCACCATACCCTACCTATCAAAAGGCAACACTGCAAATATTAAACCAATACATTTCAGTGAATACTGGGGAAAGAGAACAAGTGGCAACGTCAAATAGGAATTTCCTCTTGTACCAAACAAAGCGCAGATGTTAATGATGCACATTTCCCAGAGCTGACATATTCCAGTTAATAAATTCAAAATAAAGAGATATCGTTCTACCTTTTGTGCATTTTTTTTCAGTTGCAATTGGTCCAGCCATTTTCTTCTGGTTTCTTCATGTTTTCTGCTAACTCTCCATCGTCTGCTGTCCATTTGTCCTTTCTTCTCTCTTCTAGTTTTTTTTCCATTCTCTCTCTCTCTACATCTGCTTTAACATACTAATCTTTCTCCTTTTGCTCTTTCCTCATTTCTATTTCATCCACACAAATTTTACCCCTCCATCCTCAATCCCCAATTACTCTCCCAATACCTGGCCAATTGTAGATTTTTCATCCCTCCTACACAAAATATTTTTCCCCTCTCCATTTTACTCTCCCAGCCCCATCCCATTCTAATCCTCCCCCAACATCAGCTCCCTTCTAGTTCCAGTCTCACCCAGCATCCATTCCCTTCTTCAAGCCCCCCACTTCCCCTCAGCCCATTTCCATTCCAAGCCCCGTCCCCATCAGCTATTTGCAGTTCAAGCCCCCCACTTCCCCTCAGCCCATTTCCATTCCAAGCCCCATCCCCAACAGCTATTTGCAGTTCAAGCCCCCTTCCACTCAGCCCATTTCCAGTCCTAGCAGCCCCCCAACCCATTACCAGTCCTAGCCCCCCATAGCTCACTCCCAGTCCTAATCCCACCAGCCCATTTCCAGTCCTAACCTCCCCATCAGCCCACTCCCAGTCCTAATCCCCCATCACTCAATTTTTAGTTTAAGCCCCCCCAGCGCCTATCACCACTCCTAACCCCCCCCAGTGCCCATCACCACTCCTACCCCCCCAGCCCAGCGCCCATCACCACTCCTAACCCCCCCAGCCAGCCCAGTGTCCATCACCACTCCTAACCCCCCAGCCCAGTGCCCATCACCACTCCTAACCCCCCCACCCCAGCCCATCACTACTCCTAACACCCCCCAGCCCAGCCCATCACTACTCCTAACCCCCCCCAGCCCAGCCCAGCCAATCACCACTCCTAACCCCCCCCCCAGCCCAGCCCAGCCCATCACCACTCCTAACCCCCCCCCCCAGCCCAGCCCAGCCCAGCCCATCACTACTCCTAACCCCCACCCCGCCCAGCCCTTCCAATCACCAGTCCTTACCCCCCCCCAGCCCATCCCAGACCATCCCATCACCACTCCTAACCCCCCCCCAGCCCAGCCCAGCCCATCACCACTCCTAAGCCCCCCAGCCCAGCCCAGCACCACTCCTAACCCCCACCCCCCACCCCCAGCCCAGCCCAGGGAAAATTAAAAAAAAAAAAGAAAACCTGTTTGCTGCCGCTGTCGGGGCCGCCGCGGCAGAATCGAGCGTGCCGCGGGGCCCCCCTGTACCCACCGGCAGAGCCTGTCCTCCCCGTAGCAGCTCTCTCTTTGGAGCTGCAGTCAGACGCGCCGGCTTGCAGAGCGCGAGGGAAGAGTTCCCTCGCTGCTCTGTTAAGCCCGCGGGGGCTGATGGGAAGTTCCCATCAGCCCCCGCGGGCTTAACAGAGTCGCGAAAGGGAAACTCTTCCCTTCGCGCTCTGCAAGCCGGCGAGTCTGACTGCAGCTCCAAAGAGAGAGCTGCTACGGGGAGGACAGGCTCTGCCGGTGGGTACAGGGGGGCCCCGCGGCACGCTCGATTCTGCCGCGGCGGCCCCGACAACGGCAGCAGACAGGGTTGTTGTTTTTTTTTCGATGGCGGACCTTCCCGCGTGCCAGCTGCAAGGCCTTCGCGTGCCACAGCTGGCACGCGTGCCATAGGTTCGCCATCGCTGCTATAGGACTAGAAATCCCAGTCCCTCCGGCCTGAGATTGCTGTCCCCAGGTGGGACTTGAACCCCCGGCCCTCCGGCCTGAAGTACCTTGTCCTAACCACTAGGCCATTCCTCCCAGGAAACTTAGATAAAAGAATAATTTTCATTTTTCATTTCATTTTATTAAAACTTAGTGGGATCAACAGGGCGTTTACAATTAAAACAAGTAATTTAAAAGCCAGAAAGGAATGCCATTAAATAAAGAGAAAAGAGATAGAGACAGGACAGAGAAAAAAGGCAAGGGTGCAAGAGGACACACAATGATCAATTGAATTCATGAAGTATGGGCTGGGAAGGCAGAGTTAATCAGAGGGAACCAATTGAGAGGTTGAAAGCTACATGGAACGGATGAGTTTTGAGCAAGGTTTTAATTTTAGCATAGCTAGTTTCTAGTTCGATTGCAGGGGGGTAGCTTGTTATAAAGGAATGGGGCCAGGAAGTAAAAAGCAGAATGTTGGGTACTCTCCATGTGTGCATCGGAAGGGGAGGGAAGGAAGAGACGATTCATGTGCATGGAACGGGGGGAGCAATGAGGGGTATGTAGAATGATGGTAGATGAAATAGCGGGTTTCTGTTTGCAGGCTCGGGCTCAAATGGTGCAGGGAAAGGAGGGAAAATATTTAGGACAGGTCAGTCTGTGGATAGATGAGTTAGCATGCACAAGGGAAGTCAACAGGCTTCTCCAGGTAATTTTGCTAAGTGCCAGATAGTAACCAATATATTACAATAGGAGAAAATGGAGAGGGAATCTAGGAGTAAGAGCAAAAGACTCAAGAATGGTCACAATAATTGCTTAGTTATTATTTTAACTAGTCTAATTAGTATTACCATTTTAAAGTAATTTTGTGAGTACTGATCAGTAGAGTCTTAAAATATAGATGTAAGCATGGCAGACCTAAAAGCCATACACAGAGAAATGAAAAATAAAAACCTCCCTGCAACTTTTTTCAGCAGCATATTTAATGTGAAATGGTCTAGTAAACTAAGAATTATATAGCTTTTTAATCAGATTGCATACAATAGGCAAGTGTTTTTCATGTTTCACTATATGATTATTATTTTTTGATGCCCAATAAATTCTGATTTTATGAAAAAATCTGCATATTTTGACACTGTAGATAACAAAATATATGTCGAGTTATACTGCATTCTTACACTATAAACCACTCTGGCATAAATTCTACATAATCATTTTAGACAGTATCTTCTTGTTTGCACTTAAACAATGAATAATTTCACCAATAAGTGAGAAAATATTCCTTTGGTTCAGAAAGCTATTTGTGAAATTCTTGCATTTGTCATACACAGCGTTAATGTGAAGAATGCCATATAAGGTAGTGGGCGTTCCGGCGGCAAGGTAGCAAGAATCTGTATCACGCGATAGAGGGTGCCTTGGCTCATTAACGCGCGGTAACCTTAAGTCCATGCCAGCGCTGTGCTAGAGGCTATAGAAATGTAGCCCAATGGTTATGACAATGAGTGTGGAGGCAGAGGTCATGAGTTCAATCTCACAGTGGTGTTATTTAATAAGGATGTCTGAGGGATTTCCTTTTAATTTGAATCAGTGCTGCCAGTAAAAACACCCTCACAGTGCCGTAACCTAAGGTGCCTCATAAGGCGCCCCATAGGGCACATTATAAAGTGCCCTGTCCACCAAGGCACATTATAATGTGCCCTATAGGGCGCTTTATAGGGCACCTTATAGGACGCCCTATAGGGCGCCTTATGAGGCACCTTAAGGTTACGGCACTGTGAGGGTGGTTTTGCTGGCAGCACTGATGTAAAATAACTAGTGGGCTACTTCTCTATAGCTACTACCACACCACTGGCTGGATACAGAAAGACTTCAGGTCACCACCCAAACTGCCTGCTGTGATTACCAGGATAGGATAGACCCACCCATACCCATGATGCACTGCACATGCAGATCAGCAGTCTACAGCTGATCACAAGATGGGGTATGCACCCCACAGCACCTAGGCCTGGTAGGGGGAGCTGACCATGTGTGTTAATCGCACAGAGTAGCTACAGACCGTGACATGTGCAGGTCCTGTGCTCACCCTGAGGGTGAGGTTGGGCATCCAGCACCAGGCCCGCAGCACCTGGCTTGGCTGAGATAGGCTATGCTGCAGGTCCCCATCAGTGCCAGTGTGAGCTACTACTATTACTACTACTCAGCACTTATAAAGAGCCATGCACGCAGCGCTGCACAGCTAGCCTATAAGAGGTAGCCAACATACAGAGACAGTCCCTGCCCGTCAGAGTCATGCTCATCGGAGCTTACAATCTAATTAGAACAGTACAGAGCATTAGTCAGTTCTGTGCAAGGTACAGTGAGGTATAGTTTGGTCATAAACGTTGATGGGGGTTAGGGTAAGATGAGGATGGAGTCAGGATCTGAATGCGACGGTGAAGAGGTGGGTCTTCAATCTGGATATGAAGAGGGCCAAGGAGGATGCCTGGCGCACAGACGCAGTTAGGCTGTTCCAGGCGTATGGTGCAGCAAGGTGAAAGGAGTGCAGTCGGGAGTTCGAGGTGTGGATGAAAGGCATTGATAGAAGTAATTTGTTAGCGGAGCGCAAGTTTTGAGAGGGGACGTAGGGAGAGATAAGAGAAGAGAGGTATTGAGGGGCCATAGAGTGAATGCATTTATAGGTCAGTAGGAGAAGCTTGAACTGGATGCGGAATTGGACAGGGAGCCAGTGAAGCGACTTGAGAAGAGGAGTAGTGTAGGCATGGCGAGGGTGGCCGAAGATTAGTCGAGCAGCGTGATTTTGTATAGATTGAAGGGGAAGGAGGTGGCTCACAGGGAAACCAGTGAGGAGTAGGTTGCAGTAATCGAGGCGAGAGGAGATCATGGAGTGGATAAGCGTTTTGGTAGTGTGTTCGGAGAGGAAGGGGTGGATTTTGCTGATGTTGTAGAGAAAGAAGCGGCAGGTCTTAGCTACAAGCTGGATATGAGTGGAGAAAGAGAGTGAGGTGTCAAAGATAACCCCTAGATTGCGGGCAGAGGGAACAGGAAGGATAGTAGATCCATCTACATGGACTGAGAGAGGGGGAAGTGAGGGGGAGGAGTTAGGTGGAAAGACAAGGAGTTCGGTCTTGGCCATGTTCAGTTTCAATCGGTGATGAGACATCCAGGCAGCGATGTCCGAAAGTAGGTAGTCCTTGCCGACACACCCAGGATACACATGTGTCCATCTGTATTTCCCAGTCACGTCTAGCCCTTGTGGACCTTTATGCACCCAGAATAGTGTATATCCTGTGTGGGTGCCATGGTCACGTGTTATAGGTGAAGGGGGTGTTTGGACCCAACAGCGGAATATGTAGCACCACCCAACCCGCCCTCTGTGGGTCAGGGTGGGGGACAGGATCTCCCAGCAACAGATCCACATTCTACATCTTGGCAATGGTGGCAGTAGAGGGGACCATCAACCCCAGTTCTGCTGGGGAATGGGCACCCTACAGGGCAGTCAATGCAGATCTGTACGCATCACATAAGGCACTGGCAGAACTCTGGAAAAGCTGAGCTGCCCCCCATCACTATCTGACATTCACCAGCAGAGGGCACAGTCAGTCTCCACCTGCTGCACCCTGCAAGGTGTCCCAGCCATACACATGCTAACTGCAGACAGTCTGCTAGCTAGTACATAGTGCATGTTCCTGGAGGAACTGTGTGCACCCAAAAATGGGACATGAGCGCACACACCAAGCAGTTATGTCAGTGACTGGGCCCCAGAAAAGAGAACCCATACATATCACTTGAGAGAAATACTGTATAGCACTATGGGGGAACCTAACCATGCACTGACCACTGCTCAGTAAGGCTGAGAGTGACCTCCCAGCATGACATGCAATGGCCACCCTGTCCATGCAGATGGGGGTCAGGCATTACAATGTCCCAGCCATTGCCCTATGCCCTGTGCAGATGCATCCTACCCAGGCCACCCTGTCCGGGCCATACCCACAGTACCTTACCCCTTATTATGCACATTGGCAGGCTAACACTGGAAACAGTGCAAGCAGTGTGGGCTCAGTAAGGTGTGTAGGCAGCCATAACACACTGGATAGACATACACACACTCCCACACCTATGCCAGCTTTGGGCAACTATAGAGGTTTGTGACAGCCCTGGTCGCCACACCAGTCCTGGGCACAGTGCGGGCACTGCCATGGTACGCAACACTGTTGGGGTCACTCCCCGGGGTGGTAAACACTGTCAGAAGCAAAGACTGAAACACACTCCACAGACATCAGAAAGGTTGCTATGATGTATCTCTGACAACAAATCGTATTTAACCTAGGATTTGTTATCTGACATTAATGATAGCAACCTTTTGATATCTGTGGCACGTGTTCCCAAGTTTAGGGCAAAATACTCAAATGCACAAACAGACCCTGGTGCTTAGAAACCCGTTCTTCCAAAACTTTTTTTAAGGTAACCAGATTTTTTGTCGGAAAGACCAACCAAGCTAAGAGGATCATGCCTCATGCCGTCGTGGCCCGTCCATTCAAATGGCTGAGAAGTTACCGCGCGGCAGCTTTGACCTGAAGCAGGGGTTTATCTTGTATACCCCGAAACGTGTCAAGTCGTCTTTCCGCTGACTGCGGCGTTATTATACAGCCATCTTCATGCAAAGGATTCAGCTAAGTAACCTGTTTTGATGCTGCTTCCGAAGTGGTTTAAAAGTGTTTTTTTCTTAATTTAAAAAAATGGACAGGCCACGACGGCATGAGGCATGATCCTCTTAGCTTGGTTGGCCTTTCCGACAAAAAATCTGGTTACCTTAAAAAACTTTTTGGAAGAACGGGTTTCTAAGCACCAGGGTTTGTTTGTGCACCCAAGTTTAGGGCGGCATTGCTAAGGTATGCAGGTGCCAGTATTGGGAGATGCTACTCTGCACAGGGCCCAACAGCCTGACTCTCCATGAGGCTTTGGATAGTGGGGCCTGAGGGTGTGGGTGTTTGTGCCCCTGTTGACAGCTGCTCTAGGGCAGAGGTTCCCAACTCCGGTCCTGGTTTGGTGGGATTTCTACCAACGTGCATATGGTGTTTCTCCCCCTGAGGAAGGCGTTGCCGAAACGCGTTGGGGTGTCCTGTGCACAATAAAGACCCTTCTCTTCGAACATCTCCTGCTCCTTGTGTTTGTTTGGACTCTCTGCGGGAGGTAGCTCCTCCTTGTGTCCCCGGTGCGCAGTCCCAGGCCATCCAGTGTGCCAGTAGACGGCTGCCTATGGTGCGTGATATGTGTGGCAGGGGTGCCTGCATAGACATCCACGCTTCCCCCCGGCACTGCCTGCTATTGTTATGTGCCCTTTGGGGGACTTGCTGGGTACTGTCCCCTGGGACACTGTGGGACGCACACTCGTGGCCATGTTTGCCCTTGCTCAGTTGCTGTCTTGCTGCTTTTCCGCTTCCACATTCCTATGTGTCACCTAGGCATCTGCCTAGCCCACCCTGTGCCCCAGATGCCACACTGCATGTTCCGCCTGCAGCCCCCTGTACCTCATTTGCAGCCTCACCGTAGTGCCCTCTCGTACTTGGGCACTGTGATGTTGCTGCACATGTATCACTACTATCACTTCTTTTGGTTTCCCTGCCTTTGCTGCACATTGCTGACTTAAATGGTCTCTCTCCCCTGCAAATGTGCCACTAGCGCGAGGTTTTCACTGGCGCTACTGTTCAGAGCTTCATTTCACGGCACTAGTGTGCTTGAAGCCTCTCCCCGCCCACTCTCTGCCCATTGACCTCTTCCCTCCGCTCCTGGGGAGCCTTACTCCGCCCTCTGGGAAGCCTTACTCCACCCTCTGCGCACCTTACCGCCGCAGGATACGTTATCACGTGATACGTGACGTTCTCGCACGGTAATGTGCCATTATCACATGATAATGTCATGTATCGCGCGATAACGTCGCAGCTGCTACGTTTGCGCCGTTTAGTAAACATACCCCTTAGTCTCCTATGTGTTTTCTTAACATTCCCCTAAATATATCCTTGTCTTCGGCTGTTGTGTTGTCTGTCTTGACTAGATTGTAAGCTCTGAAGAGCAGGGACCGTCTTTTACATGTATCTGTACAGCGCTGCATACCTTTGTAGCACTATACAAATGATAAGTAGTAGCAGTAGTGTGGCCAGATGAAATCATTCAATGGGAGAGATCAAGTTGCAGATTTTCAGTTATAACAGAAACCCCATGTTCCCCATCTTGGGCTTTTATTGGAGTTTTCCAGTTATAACCAAAAATCAAAAGTCCTAATAACAAGGTATACAAGAATATCTAAAACTCATACTGGGTACCTTATATATTTCATTGAACAGCATTAAGCTTCCTATTTGATTGTTCTCTTTCCATGCATATTACGAGTTATTTTAAATATCAGTGTTTTAATATGTTTTATCTGTTAGTATATGAACACTTTGGGTTGGATGTGGACTGCATAAAGATATATGGATAATTTATCTGTATACCTTTGTGTAAATTTTCACCAAATCTAAATCTAAATGCTGCAAATGCTGGCATAGCTTTATACAAATAACTTAGCTATATACAATTATCTCTGTTATTTCTGTGTTCAAACTTGAGTACATTGGTTATACACAGAGCAAGTGAATTTTGTCATTCTCTATATAACTTGTCCCAATTTGAGCATATTGGGTTGTATATTCAGCCTATGGTGGTTTGTGCCACTCAAATGCCTGACCGCCATGAGCAAAACTGAAACTGGATATTCAGCGCCAGAGTCTATCATAAGATATTCACAAAACTCATTGTTATATATGTAAATAATTTTGTGCATTTCTCCCTAAGTTATCCAAGTTTTTCTTCCCTGTTCTATGTAAAACTGTTATTGTTAATTATGGTTCCATGTAAACCGCGCTGATGCTAAAGAGTGCGGTATATAAGAAAAATAAATAAATAAATAAATCTTTATACTGTATCTGGTTTGGCTGCCAACCATGGTGGCTATCTGATTAGCGGTGATATTCACTGAAGCCTTTTAATTATGGTGCTGGTGAAGAACACTGTATATACTACAGACTGCCCAAAGAACAAATCAATCAATACTAGAGTAGAATACTAGAACCTCAAATGACAAGATTTTGACTTTCATACTTTGGACGCATCATGCAAAGAGAAAAATCATTAGAGAAAGACATCATGCTTGGTAAGGTTGAAATCCAGCACAAACGAGGAAGCCTGGCAATGCAATGGATCCATACAATAACAGCAGCTATGGATGCCACTTTATAGACAAGTAGTCTCCTGACTGAAGACCGAACACAGTTTAGGACAACTATTCACAGAGTCATTATGAGTCAACAACATCTCAATGGCACTTAACAATTACAGTCTCTCTCTCCCTTTGCGTGTATATATGTAGAGATATAAAAATAGATAGATTTGTTTTATGTTTGAGAAGAAGCTTGCTGTGGAAGCAAAAACACATAATAAAGACTTTTTCAAGTACATTCGAAGTAAAAAAAACCTGTGAGTCAGTTGGACCCCTGATAAAGGGGTAAAAGGGGAACTAAGAGGGTCAAGGCCATAGCGGAGAGGCTGGAAGAATTCTTTGCTTCAGTCTTTCCTAAAGAAGATGTAGGGAAGTTACCCATGACTGAAATGGCATTTAAAGGTGATGCATTGGAAGAATTGAAAGAAATATCGATAAACTGGAAAGATATATTATAACTATTTGATAAACTAGCAAATCACCTGGTCTGGATGGTATACACCTGAGGGTGTTGAAAGAACTGAAATATGAAACTGCAGACGTACTATTAGTAATCTGTGAACTATCATTAAAATCTCTGTAGAACCTGAAGATTGGTGAATGGCCAATGCAACATCAATTTTTAAAAAGGGTTCTGGGGTGATCCAGGAAACTACAGGCCAGTGAGCCTGACATCAGTACCAAGCAAAATGGTAGAAAGCATTATAAAGAACAAAATTACTGAATATGTACATAGTCATAGTTTAATGGGAGAAGGCCAACATGGATATAGCCAAGGAAGGTCTTGTCTTATCAATCTGTTATATTTTTTTGAAGGTGTGAATAAACAGGTAGACGAAGGTGAGCCAGTTGATATAGTATATCTAGATTATCAGAAACCTTTGGCAAGGTCCCTCATGAGAGACTCTTGGTGAAGTTAAAAAGTCATGGGATAGGAGGCAGTGTACTATTGTGGATCAGAAACTGACTAAAAGACAGAAAGCAGAGGGTAGGGCTGATCTGTGCTGGGTCCACTGCTTTTTAACATATTCGCAAATGACCTGGAAATGGGAATAATAAGTGAGATAGTTAAATTTGCAGATGACACAAAATTATTCAAAGTTGTTAAAACCCTAGAGGATTATGAAAAATTGCAAGAAGAACTTGACAAATTGGAAGACTGGACGTTCAAATGGCAGATGAAATTTAATGTGGAGAAGTGCAAAGCTATGCATCTAGGAAAGAACCCCAAACTATGGTTACATAATGCAAGGTTCCACATTAGGAACACAGGAGAAAGATTTAGGCATCATCATGGATAACACTTAGAAATCCTCTGCCCAGTGTGCAGTGGCAGCCAAGAAGGCCAATAAAATGCTAAGAATCATAAGGAAAGGAACGGAAAATAAGACAAAGGATATTATAATGCCTCTGTATCGTTCCATGGTGCGACAGTACCTTGAATACTGTGTGCAATTCTGGTCACCATATCTTAAAAACGATATAGCAGAATTAGAAAAGGTACAAAGAAGAGCCACCAAAATAGTAAAGGGGATGAAAGGATATGCCCCTGAGGAGGGCTTTTCAACTTGGAAAAAAGACAGCTGAGGGGAGATATGATAGAGCTCTATAATTTAATGAATGGAGTGGAACAGGTAAACTTAGATCGATTGTTTATGCCATCAAAAAGTAGAAAGACTAGGGTACATGCAATGAAGCTACAGTGTAACCCATTTAAGACTACTAAGAGAATGTATTTTTTCACTCAACACGTAATCAAACTATGGAATTCGTTACCGGAGGATGTAGTAAAAACTGTTAGTGTAGCTATGTTTAAAAAATGTTGGGACAAGTTCCTGGAGGAAAGGTCTATAAACCATTATTCAAGAGGACCTAGGTAATCTACTGTTTCCCCAATATGTATACATATATACATACATGCACACACACATATTGGAAAGGAGCCATTCCTTTTCTTTAAGTGCCATTAAGCCGATGCTGACTTTTGGCAATCCATCAACCCCTGGGCTTTCTTGGTAAGATGTGACCAGAAGTAGATTGCCAGGCCTTTTTTTTGAGGCAATGTTTATTGTTTTTGTTTATTGTTTAAAAACTATTGATATACCGCCCCCTATTACATCGGGGCAGTTTACAATAAAAAAAATTTAAAATTATAAATTAGGAAAGGAAGAGAAAAAAGTTACAATAACTTAAGAGAAAGGGAAAGAGAAAGAAGAGAAAGAGGGTGAGGACAGCTTGTCAACAATAGTAGATACAGAGAAGACAGGGATCACGGGGGGAGGTTGAAGGCAGAGGAGAAAAGATGGGTTTTGAGGAGAGAGCGGAATTTAGCAGGAGACTCTTCTAGTCGAAGGACAGTGGGAAGGGAGTTCCATAGGGCGGGACCAAGGTAAAAAAATGTGGATTGCCGAGTTGATTGAAGATGAGCCTGGGAGGGAGAGGGAAGGTGTAAGCGATTAATATGAACTGATCGAAGACTACGGGTAGGGGTGTGAAAAGTTAACAGATCGGATAAGTACTGAGGAGTGTGGAGATTATTGGCCCGATGTACTAGGGTAAGAATCTTGAATTGGATCCGAACGTTTAGTGGTAACCAGTGAAGATGCTGAAGGATGGGAGTAATGTGATCGCGAGAGGAAGCGTGCAAGATCATCCGGGCTGCAGTGTTTTGTAATAATTGTAACCGGTGGCGTTGGTATTGAGGGATGCCAGCATAAATAGAGTTACAGAAATCCAGTCTAGTGATAATTAGGGAAAGAAGGAGGGTGGTGAGAGCCTGAGGAGATAGAAATGGTCTGATGGCACGAATTTGTCTAAGGCAGAAGAAAGAGCGTCGAGAGACCTGGGAAATATGATCACGGAAGGTAAGGTTGCTATCAAGAAGGACACCAAGATAATGAAGCTTAGAGACTGAAGAAATCGGGGTACCTGAGAAAGAGGGAGTGAGTGACGGAATGATAGAAATATGAGGAAACTAGATGGACGCGGTTTTAGAAACATTAAGAACGAGACAGTTTGTAGAGAGCCAGGAAGAAACCAGGGATAAGCAGTTGTAGAGAGGGGTAATGTCAGGATGAGTAGAGGATGTGTGGTACAGAAGGAAAATGTCATCAGCATAATAATAGCCTGAAATACCTGATTGCTGGACTAGTAAAGCTAAAGGGGTCAGAAATATGTTAAATAAGAGAGGGGCCAATATTGAGCCCTGAGGGACACCACAGGTGAGAGGGAAGTTATCCGCAGTAGTGGAGGTGGAAGAGACCGCAAATGACCAGGAGTGCAGGAAGGAGTGAAACCAGTGATAAACAGTGCCTCGGAGACCCGCATCCCATAGCCTAGAAAGAAGAAGAGAGTGGTCTACTAAGTCAAAGGCAGCTGAAAGATCTAAGGATACCGCCACCATGATGTCACCATGATCATGGGAAGAGTGAATCTCGTTCATAACTGCAGTGATAGTGGTTTCAACGCTGTGGCCAGGTCGAAAGCCGGATTGCCGAGGATGCAAGAACCTCGTGGAGTCCAAGTGATGTGAAAGCTGGGAGAAGACAGTTTTTTCCAGAAGCTTAGAAGCGTACGAAAAGTTGGAAACAGGCCGATAATTCGCTGGTACAGACGGGTTCAGGGAGGGATTCTTAAGGAGGGGACGAACCACAGCATGTTTCCATGGATGGGGAAAGGATCCAGTTGACAAACTAGAGTTGATGATGGTAAGAAGTGATTGAAGTAATTCGGGGGAGGGTTCTGAAAACCAGCTGGATGGTATAGGATCCAAAGGGCTAGTGGTTTTGTGGGTGGTAGACAGAAGCTTAACAAGCTCTGGAGAAGTAATAGTATAGAAATTGGACCAAGAATATGAAAGGAGATGGGATGATGAGGGTGAGATAGGAGGAGGTGAAGACAGGGCTTGAGGACAAAAAGGAAGCGATAAGCAAAGGTCATGTACTTTGGAGGAAAAAAAGGAAGCCAGTTTAGTAGGACTGGGGGATGCTGTAGAGATAGAAGTTCCGCGGGTAGAACATGACTGCAGGCAAGAAAGCGTTTTAAGGGTAGTGAAGAGATGCCGGGGTCTGTTTGGGGCTGAGGCAATTGAGTCGGAATAGAAAGAACGTTTAGCATTATGGATGCTGGTACGATAATGTGCATGACAGGATTTGAAATACTGATAGGTGGTAGCAGATTTAGATTTCCTCCAGAGATGTTCGGCCCTCCGTAATTGAGACCGTTGCAAACGAAGTCCTACATGAAACCAGGGATGGCGAACCATGGGCTGAGGACAGTGGGGGCGCAAAGGAGCAACCTGATCTAGTGCACGGGACAGTTCTGTGTTCCAGGATATGACCTGAGAGGAAGGTGACAGAGACAGGAAATCAAGAGGAGGAGGGTGGTAAGCTGTGGGGTTGCAGAGGTAATATAACGAGAATGACGAGTTGGAAGTGGGAGAGGATCTGGAAGAGGAGATATTGAGCGGAGAGTGAAAATGAGGTAAAAATGATCCGACCAGGGAACAGACGTAGGAATAGGTGACAAAATCTGGGCTGAAAGGTTTGACGGGAAGATAATCAGATCTAGAGTATGACAAGCGGTATGAGTGGGGAGATGCACATGCTGTATCATGGAAAGATCTTGGAGGAGTGTAACAAATGCTATGTCTCTGGCTGAAGTAGGGAGATCAAAGTGTACATTAAGATCACCGAGTACAATTAGTTGTGGAAATTGGAGAACCAAATCTGAAATAGAGGAGAGAAGGGTATCCCAAAGAGAGGGAGAAGCTGACGGAGGGGAATAGATTAGCAAGAATTGGAGAGCTGGTTGGGCAGGTAGCTGGAGAAGAAGGGCTTCTGAATAGTGTAGGGATGGAGAAGAAATTTGAGAGAAAGGGACCGAGGAGCGATGTATAATCGCAACTCCGCCGCCGGTGCATGCAATACGTGGGACTGAGATGGCTTCATAATTCGGAGGGAGGCAACATGTTAGAAGAGAATCCTCCCCTTCCCTGAGCCATGTTTCAACCAAAAACAGGGCATCAAGAGATTCCCGTTCAATAAGATCATGAATAAGCGTGGTCTTAGACCGGAGAGACCGGCAGTTTAGCAAGCCTAACCGTAAAGATGTAGGCACAGTAGAAGGTAATTCTGGGAGAAGAAGTTGCCGACCAATCTGAGAAAGCACAGTATATCGGTGAGAAATTGAGGAGGACTTAGGGGGCCGGTGGCCCCAGACCACCGGGATAGCAGACATGAAGACCAACCAGAAGAGAACGAGGAAAAATAGGTACCTGAGACTTGGGAAGAGAGCTTTCCTGAGCCTCGAGAACTCGGTACAAAATGTGCTCCGAATAAAGTCCTGGTAGCCTGTAATTAGGAAGAGGTATAAGTATTGCTTCAGAGCGCCAGCGTGCAGAATATATAGAGCTGTAAGGTGCTGATGTCACCTGCAGAGGATTGGGCTTGCTTTTCAGGGCTTTCCACTGCTTCCGGGAGAGCCCAGGGAGGTAATGGGCTACACAGGCTGCACGGTAAGCTGTAAACAACAGGAAGAGTCACAAGATGGAGGGAGACAGACAGTAGGCAGGTAGCAAAGGCAAGGCAAGTGCAGTTAATAGCAAAACAGGCAAATAGCAGTGAACGCCGCCAGCATGCAGAATATATAGAGCTGTAAGGTGCTGACGTCACCTGCAGAGGGTTGGGCTTGCTTTTCAGGGCTTTCCGCTGCTTCCGGGAGAGCCCAGGGAAATAATGGGCTACACAGGCTGCACGGTAAGCTGCAGAGGGTTGGGCTTGCTTTTCAGGGCTTTCCGCTGCTTCGGGGAGAGCCCAGGGAGGTAATGGGCTACACAGGCTGCACGGTAAGCTGCAGAGGGTTGGGCTTGCTTTTCAGGGCTTTCTGCTGCTTCCGGGAGAGCCCAGGAGATAATGGGCTACACAGGCTGCACGGTAAGCTGCAGAGGGTTGAGCTTGCTTTTCAGGGCTTTCCGCTGCTTCCGGCAGAGCCCAGGGAGGTAATGGGCTACACAGGCTGCACGGTAAGCTACACAGGGTTGGGCTTGCTTTTCAGGGCTTTCCGCTGCTTCCGGGAGAGCCCAGGGAGGTAATGGGCTACGCAGGCTGCACGGTAAGCTGTAAACAACAGGAAGAGTCACAAGATGGAGGGAGACACAGTAGGCAGGTAGCAAAGGCAAGGCAAGTGCAGTTAATAGCAAAAGAGGCAAAGGGTAAAGTGCACATACACACACACACACACACACACACACATACATACTCTGGAAAAGGGCCATATATAGATAGCTATATATCTAGCTATATATATATCTAGCAGTCATCTAGGGGGAACAAAAGTTATAGGTGAAACAACTATTACAAGAGCAGAAGAGTAGCCTAGTGGTTAGAGTAGTAGGCTGAGAAGCAAGAGAGAGTATTCAGATCCTGCTTTTCCCACTGGCATTCTTTGCAGGGCCGGACCTAGGGTTTCTGCCGCCCCAGACAGAAACTCTGCCACACCACCAACCTCATGAAACCCTCTCCTCATCTTGTTTGGTGGGGGGGAGGGGTGGCACAGCAAGACAACAGTTTTGAAGGGACGCTGCTTTGGTACCCACAGCAAAACATGAGTTTCGGCACACATGGCCTGCTGCTCCTGCCACTTTCCTCTAGGAAGCTGCAATGGATGGGGGACAGGAGCAACAGACCATGGTTTTTGTGCCAAAAAGTCATGGCTTGCTGTGTGCACCACAGCAGCGGCACAAAGCCACTGCTTTAAAAAATTTTGGTGTGCGGCCTATTATGGTCTTCCACCCTAGGTGGATGTCTAGTCTGTCTAGTGGACTGGCCAGCCCTAACTTCTTGTGACTTTGGATAAGTGACCACCCTCCATTAGCTCAGGTACAGCTGAGATTGTAAGTCCACTTGAACATGACAATAACTTATGTACCTGCTTGTAAACTTGCCTTGAGCTTGGATTTGGAAAAAGTTATTAAATCCCCATCCATAAACAGTATTAAAATATTCACAAAAGCATTAAAAATATAGCCTCTTTTATCTAAAAGCTTAGCTTGGAAATAAATATATTTGCTTTGAAAAATGTGTTTCACCTATGCTGCCCAACCCTGTAAGATGCACGTTTAACATACCACACCACCATTGTTTACTGCCCTGAAAAAAATAACTGTCTGGATTGCAAAGATCTTGCGAGCAATAACTAATCGCTTTCTTGTCCATAAGTAATTATCCCCCAAAGGCAGCGCAGGAATGGAAAAGACCAGGACTGTGAAAGCGGAAAGCACCCGTAATGAGCTGTCCTAAAACAATCTTCTTTGCCAAACTATCTGAAATAACGTGACTTATGTTGCAAAAGAAGGAAAATATGACCAGAAGAACAAAATTCTTATTTAGCTATCTCTTGACTTTGTTGTGAACACAACAGTCTTCCGATCCGCAGGATGCCCGTCAAATTTCTGTGGGAAGTCATTTCCAACCGCTCACTTCTCTTTCTCCCACCCCAAAATGCATAGATTATGTTTTAGCAACAAACAGGAAAAACATGCGAAGGGAAGCGGAGAGACGTGCAGAAGTGAAGCTGTGCAGAGGCTTTTCCGGGGGCTCTAACCACTACCTGAAGCATTCAGCTCCCTCTCCCAGGGAAGACGGGTAATGTAACAGGCCTCCTGTCAGCTTCCTTACCTGCTGCAGTTCGGCCCGGGGAGCTGTCCGCCGCTCGGTGCTGAAGTCGTCTTCACCGCTATTCCCGGCTGCGGAACAACGGGGCCGGGGCTCTGAGGTGGTTGCCCTGCTGCTTCCAGGCTTGCTTCATTGCCCATGGCGACGCCGGTATAAAGCAGAGTACGACAGAGGCCAGAAATTCGGCAGAGCTAGAAAAGAAAGTCCCTCTTCAGACGTTCACAGATGCATCGCTTCCGCCATCACCAAGCTTTCTAGCATTCACTGCCGCGCGGTCGAGCGCCAGAGACTGAGTGCGCCTGCGCAGTTCTCTCCCTCGCGCTCTCTCTCCTTCTCTCAGGTGGGTGTGTGAAAAGACAGATTGTCACAACTGTCAGTCAGTTAAAGGGGCGGGCTTTACAGAAACTGGTGAGACGTTTCGGCGTGTTTACTAAAGGCGCATGGCTTTAAGCAACCGTGCTGATTGCTACCTAAATATAGCAGGTGGTAGACGGAGAAAAACGCGATCGGTACTAGTAAGCACGCTACTGCCTTAGTCACGAGCACTGATTTCGCGCAGTTTAGTCAGATCATGGAGGTGAAGCGTTACTCTTTTACCGGTTTTGGTGGCAGATACTAATGTGTTTCACCCTTCTATCAAACCAAGGGCTGCATCAGTCACCGAAGAAATTGGTAAACCTTTTCCTTAGAAGCTCAAGTGTAAATAGGTCAGCTAGATCTCTGTAAAGCTCAGTCTTGTAGGACTACCAAAAGGGACTGCTACAAGGAAATAAGATTTACACCTGTGAGTATTAATCTTCTGAAATAAACTCTACATCTTGGAGGGGGAGGGGGTAAAGGGAATTCTTTGGGTTAAACTTACAGATCTGTGTATTTTAAAATTCTGTGTTTTTGCTGAGTCAATCATAGTAACATAGTAAATGACGGCAGATAAAGACCAGCATGGTCCATCCAGTCTGCCCCAGCAATACGGCAAGAGTAGGTGCACCTGTCGCTCTGTGCAGGCCACCCCCTCCCCATGTCTTTGTTTAGGGGTGGACCCACCACTCCATTTAGGACACCCCTATTTGTTGAGAAGTTAGATGGTACCGTTTATTTTGTTTTTATCCTGTTGCTGTAAAGGAATCCGCTGTGCTTGTCCCATGCTGTTTTGAATTCCGTCTTTGCCCCCACCATTTCCATCTGGAGAGCTTTCCAAGCATCCACCACCTTTTCAGTGAAAAATATTTCCTGACATAGCCTTTCAATTTTCCACCTTGCAGCTTCATGTTATGCCCTCTAGTTTTGCAGCTTCCCCGTCTTTGGAAGAGGTTTGTTTGTTCATCGTTCCTCTTTAAGTATTTAAAGGTCTGAATCAATGTTCCCTCTAATTTTCTGTAGGCTGTGTGCGCATAAAATATCAGCTGTGTGCAGCTTTTGAAGGAAGGTTAAATTTTTGTGCGCCACATAGCGACACTCGGAGTTAAATACTTTAAAATTTGACTACACATCAGAATACAGTATGTACACCACACTGATTTTAATCAAATTAAATGAAAATAGACGATTACTAAATGAAGCGGAAAATTTCTAGTAATTACAATCATAACTTTTAAATTTTAAGACGTCTGTGTTGTTTTCTATCAGAATCAGAGCCTTAATTTTTCTGCGCTCTGTTGTAAAGTATGTGCGCTTGCTCGGCGAGGTGTGTGCGCGCGCACACACACACAGCTTAGAGGGAACAGTGGTCTGAATCATATCTCCCCTATCCCACCTCTTCTCCAAAGTGTATATATTTAGGTCTTCAAGTCTCTTCTCATAAGGTTTCTTACGCAGACTCCAAATCATTTTGGTCGCCTTCCTCTGAACAGTTTATTTATTTTATTTATTTAACTTAGCACAAAAGGCAAAACAGAGTTAGTACTCTTTGAGCAACAAATAAAGTCTTCTAGAGACCTTTACAAAGAGGCCTTCTACCTAGGGGGCAAGTGACCTGTGAAACGTTTTCAATAGGTGTTAACACTAGGTGGCAGGTCAAAAGGCCATTTTGAAAGACTTCTATCCAAGCAAGGACTGTTTATCACCCAGGAAGTTGGTCACAGCTTACCTCAGCAGCACAGGCAGAAATAGCTCAACCAGAGCTCTGTGATCCTCAGACTTCAAGGACTATGCTAATTCTGGCGAGAGATCTGCAATTGTGAGTATATACTTCTGGGAATTTTCTGAAAGGACTTTTGTATTAAAGCTAATTAATCTGTGAACCCAGTGTTTTCTTTTAATCAGTCAGGGCCTAGTAGCAGCAGTTTAAGTTTAAATTTAAAACACAGAAGAGAGCTTTCTGGTTAAATTTGGAACCCAGCAGAGAGCTTGTAGTGTGGTGAAGAATGCCCTCCAAGAGAGATAGAGATTGAGGAAAATCCTGAGAAGGGAAAGGATTCACACAGGATTTTCAATTCTGACTTGAAAAAAACACACTGCTCTGCTGAGCTGAGCACAGACACCAGCCCAGGGGAGGAGTTATGCTTCAATGCTGATTGGGCACACCCAGGGGTTGGACAAGGTGTGCTGGGAAAAGAAGCCTTTTTTAAAGCCTTGAACAGGGCTGCTAGGCAGTCAAGGTCGGACTCCAAGTCCAGGTCGGAGTCCAAGTGGAGGTCGGAGTCTGAGGCTAAGTGTGAGTCTGGGAGTAAGAGTGAGTCGGAGTCAGTGAGGAGGAGCAAGAGAGGTTCTGCAGAGTTCTAAAGGCACTACTAAGAGGAGTCCTATGAGGAATGGACGGAGCAATGCTTTAGAATCTTGGGAGAAGACAGAACCCTGGAATAGAAAGCCTCAAAGGCAGGCACACTCTGAAGGAAACTCTTTCTACCGAATAGAGCCTGGACCTGGGAAGCACAGAAAAACCAACACGTGGAAAGAAGGTACTTCCTATACTGGCAGGCAGTGCTATAGAAAGTTACAGCAGGGAGAAAACCTTCCTAAGGGAAATTCTCCTAACAGAAGAATTAACCACAAAACTCCTGAGCTTCCAAACAGGAGAGGAGTCTTGCAGAAAGAAGTCAGTTCTTATACAAACAACGCTGGAGAAGGTAAAGCACAATTTCCTATCTTTAGTGCTTTGTTGAAGAAACCTTTTCATTGCCCTGAACTGTATAAGCAAAGCTCTGCAATAGAAACAGTTAGTGACTGGCAGAAGGGCATAACCCTTACTGATAACTGCCAACCTGATAACAAGCAGGCTGAATTGCTCCTAAAAGAATTTCAGCAGTTTTTAGAGCTGAAAGCAGGGAAACATCAGAAGCTTGAAGAAGACCGTAGTTCCATTAACTCAGAGGAGTACATGCAGGTAGAAAATGATTTGCCTACCTTAACCACTGATCCTTGTAGCATGGACTGCTCTTTTTGTTGTAGAGAATAGCAATATAAAGAGGTTTTGAAAGTTTGTATGAAAGGAATACAGAACATTTGCTATTTCTGCTGCCTTTGCCGTGAGAGTTCATAATTGTTTGCACCTGTGTTCTAAAGCCAGGCTGTGAGTTGAACAGCTGTTAATGTGAGGCTGCAATATTCTTGAGTTACCACTCGAGGCAATGCTGAGTTTAAGCTCCTCTAAATATGAAAAGCTGAGTTAAAGCTAATTCACTTTCAGTTGTTCCTGAGTTCCTGTTTACTTCCGCTTATGTTAAAAGTTGCACCTTTACGTTTGTATCTTTGAATTTTGATGCGCTGGAGAACATCCCCAATACAAATAAATATTCTTGCAAAGCCTTACCATCTTTGGTCGCAACTACAATTTATTCCCTAAAGAAAATAGAAGTGGACTTCAGTTCCCAGCATTCATAGGGAACAGTTCTACCTATACTCAAAAGGGACAATAAGGCCACTCCTGCCTGGGCGCAGGCAGGAGCGTCGCAGTAGTTTAAATTTAATAATCACTCAGGGCCTAGTATCAGCAAAGTACTTTTAGTTTATTTATTTATTTAAGCTGTATTTATATCCTGCTTTTCACCGGGTCAAAGCGGTCAATTGGGGGATACATTTAACATGAGGGGATATGAGACACATACACTAATACTTACAGGGAACATGGGCAATGGAGGGTTAAGTGGCTTGCCCAAGACCACAAGGAGTGCCTATAGGACTAGAAATCCCAGTCCCTCTGGCCTGAGATTGCTGTCCCCAGGTGGGACTTGAACCCCCGGCCCTCTGGCCTGAAGTACCTTGTCCTAACCACTAGACCACTCCTCCCCCAGTTTAAATTTAAAACACAGTAGAGAGCTTTCTGGTTAAATTTGGAACCCAGCAGAGAACTTGTAATTTAAATTTAATAATAAGTCAGAGCCTAGCAGCAGCAAAGAGCTGTAATTTAAATCAAATCAGAATATAACTTAGCACAAAAGGCAAAACAGGGTCAGTAGTCTGAGCAACAAATAAAGTCTTCTAGAGACCTTTACAAAGAGGCCTTCTACCTAGGAGGCAAGAGACCTGTGAAACGTTTTCAATAGGTGTTAACACCAGGTGGCAGGTCAAAAGGCCATTTTGAAAGACTCCTTCTATCCAAGTAAGGACAATCACCCAGGAAGCTGGTCACAGCTTACCTCAGCAGCACAGGCATAAATAGCTCAACCAGATCTCTGTTATCCTCATTTTTGAAGGACTAGAAAAAGGGACTGCTAATTCTGGAGAGAGATATCTGCAATTGTGAGTATATACTTCTGGGAATTTTCTGAAAGGACCTCTTTGTATTAAAGCTAATTAATCTGTGAACCCAGTGTTTTTTCTTAAATCATTAAAAGCCTAGTAGCAGCAGCTTAAGTTTAAATTTAAGACACAGAAGAGAGCTTTCTGGTTAAATCTGGAACCCAGCAGAGCTTGTACTTTAAATTTAATAGTCACTCAGGGCCTAGTATCAGCAAAGTACTTTTAGTTTAAATTTATCCCGCCGCGCCGGAGGGACCGGGTCCCGAGGTTGGTATTGTAACTGGGTCCCCGGTGCTCGGAGCCCTTGCGCTCGGCAGTTTGGGTGGTGGGGGGGGGCATGTGGACGCCGGCATCAGCGGCCCCACGTTGGTGACGTGAGAGTTGTGGATTGGCGCTGGTGCCGGTGGGTGGGTGGGTGGGTCGGCGGCAAGCGAGGGAGATCTGCAGCGTGGGATCTCCCTCTTGCCGATGGACCGCCAAGGAGAAAAGGTTTGTTTTGGGGGTGGCTTACCTCTTGGGCCTACCCCCGCAGGTTCCACGACACACCGCTGCTTGGGCGGCTTTCGGGGGTTGTTTCTCGTCCAGAGGTGGCGTTTGCAGGCCAGCAGTTCAGCATCGTGGCGAGAGGCTGAGGGGGCAGCCCGATTTGGAGTAGGGCGCGTGCATCGTGCCTACTCCGCATGCGGGTGAGGCCTAGCACTTCAGCAGGGCACCGTGTGGGGGGGGCAGTGCATTGCATAAATAGAATTGTACATATAAGACTCCGGCTGACTCCCGCCCCACTTATTTAAAAAAAAAAAAAACGAAAGCCAAGGGGTTCAGGGGATATATTAGGAAGTGGGCTGTTTGGTGGTGTTGCTCTTGGGGTGTTATGGCCCATAGGTCTAGTAATAGCGCTGGAAAATCTGCGGGGGCCTCTAAGGCGGGTGCTGGGGGGCTAGAGACAGGGAGGTGCGGGTGCGGAACTGTGGCAAGGGGAATGGGGGCGGATGGGGATGCGTTGGCCGATGGGGCAGCTCTGTGTGCCCAGCAGGGGCATGGAAGGGGGAAATCCTGGTGGGCAGGGACCAGGGGCAGAACCGGTCATGCCCTTCGGGGCGGTGCTGGTCGGGCACTTCAGGAGGGCCTGGGAGTGGGTAAGCTAGGGCCCCCGTCGCAGGAGGAAGGCGGTGACGGGGTGGGTGGTAGTGACAGTGCCCGCCACCAGCGGTCTTGTAGGGTTAGGGGGAGCAGTGCCAGCGGTCAGCTCTGGGGAAGGGGCTGCGGGGCATGTTGACGGCCCGGGGACACACGGTATGGCAGGTGGGCCTCTGTGGGTGCCCCCCCCCCCCCCCCGCAGCATTTGGATTTTACGCTCCCGGCTTGGGCACTGGGCTTTTTCCGTACCCAAGCCTTTACGGTGCCCCGGGCCCATGGGCATGTGGGGCTGGGCCATGGGGGGGGTTGGGGTATTGGAGGGGGGGGGCGGGTGGAGCGACTGGGTTGGGCCGGATACACGGGGGAGGGGGGTACCTTGTCCAGGAGTTCAACAGCTTGGGAAGCTGGCAGCCTCGGTTCCTCGGCGTGGGGATTGGGTGGGGAGCCATGGGTGGCGTCAAGCACTACGGGGGGCTGGTGCTGCTGGCTTCTCTTCTCCTCTTCCTATGCAGGTCCCGCAGAGCGTGCTGCCCAGGATGGATGTAGCGGATCATGGTCGGGCTCTGGGTGTTGGGCCCTCTCGGGTGGCGGAGGAGCTGTCCGGTTCTGCGGCGGGGGGCCACACGGCGGGTGCGGTGGTGGATACCTCTGGCGAGGTGGGTGAGTATGAGGGGGGAGTGGGCAGCGCGGCAGGGTGCACGCAGACCCTGTCGGCAGGAATGGCGGTAGGAGGAAAAGCGAAGGCGAAGAGCAAGCGCGGGCGCCATTGAAGGCATGCTTCTTCATCATCCTCATCCTTGACGTCCTCAGCTGGTTCCTCAGGCGACTTGGTGGTGGCGGGGGGCGAGAAGGGTGAAGGTGGGGGGACCACGGTGGTGCGATGCGCCGAGTTGTGGGAGGGGGTGCCTCAAAAGTTGCGTCATAGGATCAAGCGTCGCAGGTATATTGATATTTTCTGCCTGTTGGAGGGATGGAAACGCACGGGTGAAAGCTGGAAAAAGCGTAAAGAGGATGAGAAAGCAGGCAGGGTGCAGAAGGCCTTCCGCAATACCCTCAATTGGACCAGGGCATTCTTGCGTTTAGCGAGTGTATGGGGGCACTATTTCCCAGAGCAGTATGGGGCGCTGCTGGCTTACGGGGACACTGTAAGGTAAGGTCATGCATTTGGGCTGCAGCAATCCAAGGGAGCAATACCGTATAGGAGGTGAAGTACTTTTGTCCACTAAAGAAGAGCGGGACCTAGGCGTGGTTGTGTCTGATGATCTTAAAGTAGCTAAACAGGTAGAAAAGGCGACGGCAAAAGCTAGAAGGATGCTTGGGTGCATATGGAGAGGAATGGCTAGCAGAAAAAAGGAGGTGATAATGCCTCTGTATAAGTCTTTGGTGCGACCTCATTTGGAGTATGGTGTGCAATTCTGGAGACCGCACCTTCAAAAGGATGTGAACAGGATGGAGTTGGTGCAGAGGGTTGCTACTAAAATGATTAATGGGCTTCATTATAAAGCATATGAGGACAGACTTAAGGATCTTAATATGTACACCTTAGAGGAAAGGCGGGATAGAGGTGATATGATTGAGATGTTTAAATACCTCCGTGGCATAAATGTTCAGGGAGAGAGCCTCTTTCAATTGAAAGCAAGTTCTGCTACGAGGGGACATGGGATGAGGGTGAAGGGAGATAGATTCAGGAGTGATATGCGGAAATATTTCTTTACGGAAAGAGTAGTGGATCCGTGGAATAGTCTCCCAGTGGAGGTGTTAGAGATGAGGACAGTAACTGAATTCAAAAAAGCATGGGACCAACACAGAGGATCTCTAAAGGTAAAAAGTGGACTGTTGTAGTTGTTATGGAAGGACAGACTAGATGGGCCTTGTGGTCTTTTTCAGTCATCATGTTTCTATGTTTCTATCTTAGCAGCGTCGCAGGCACACGAGGGGTGGGCCTGGTTAAATTATGATGAGGAGTTCAGGGACATGATGGAGGAGAATGGGAAGTTATCGTGGGGAACGAAGGACATTAATCTATGGTTAACCCAAATGTCCATGCGGAGTCGGAGCGGATGTGGCGATGGGGGAGGCAGTAAGGTGGGGCCTTCTACGGTGACGGTGAGTTCGCGGTCCTTTCGAGGGCCGGTGCCCGCTGGGTCTCCAGCAAAATGGGGTGTCGCGGGGGGGGAGACGTCTGTTGGCGTTTCAACAAGTCGTCTTGCCCATTCCCCGACTGCAAGTTTAAGCACGCCTGCTCCCTGTGCGGGAGAGGGCACACTGCCATTAAGTGTAGTCGCAAAGGAGTGGCTGGAGCCCCAGTGGGGGGCAAGTGAGGGAGCCCAGCGGACATTGGCTCCCATGCCTTTGAGAGTCAACGTTATGCTCCCATGGTTGGTGAGATACGGCAGTCTCGAGTGGGGGGGGGCATGGAGTTTGCTATTAAGAGGCTTTTTGGAGGGTTTTCGGATTCCGTTTCGGGGTGTGCCAACGAGGGGCGGGTCGAGAAAAGCTAGTTCGGTGAGATCTCTGGCTGCGGTTGTGCGGAAGAAAATTGCGGAGGAATGCGTGATGGGCTGAGTAGCAGGGCCTTTTTGGGAGCCACCATTCCCGGTGTTCACAGTTTCCCCACTGGGGGTGGTCCCCAAGAAGGAGCCGGGCAAGTTCAGGTTGATCCACAACCTATCTCGCCCTCCTGGAGATTCTGTGAATGATCACATTCCTCGTGAGCAGAGCACAGAGCACTATGCTTCCTTCGACGCGGCGGCGGTTTTAGTTCGGCAGTGCGGGGCCGGTGCTTTGCTGGTGAAGGTGGACATTGAATCGGCATTCCACTTGTTGCTGGTTCACCCATTGTTAGGCTTCCGTTTCGAATCGGGGTTTTATTTCGATAAGTGCATGCTGATGGGCTGTGCGATATCCTGCGCCTACTTAGAAGCCTTTAGTACTTTCCTGCACTTGGTGTTAGAGACGCAGTCTAGTGTCGCCAACATAGTGCATTACTTAGATGACTTTCTGTTTGTCGGGCCTGGTCAGGTGCGCACTTGTGCTACGCTGCTGGAGGCTTTTCTGTGCTTGGCGCGTGACTTCGGTATTCTCATAGCAACTAACAAAACCATGGGCCCCGTAACTCGCCTTACTTTTCTAGGGATCGAGATTGATACCGAGGGCATGGTTGAGTGCTTGCCGGAGCAGAAGGTCGAACGACTCAGGGAGCTTGTGGCGTTAGTGGGGTCGTCGGGCAAGACCACCCTTCGCGTCATGCAGTTGCTAGTAGGGCATTGGAACTTCGCTTGCAGGGTTCTGCCCATGGGGCGCCCCTTCGCCTGGTGGTTATCGCTCGCCATGGCGGGGGTGCAGCTCCCGTATCACCGGATTTGTGTATCAGCGGGAATGCGCAAAGATCTACGGGTGTGGGACGCTTTCTTATCTGATTTTAATGGGTGCTCGGTTCTGCAGCTGCCGGAGCTTTCGAACGCTGACCTGCATTTGTTCACGGTTGCGGCAGGCAGTTTTGGATTTGGAGCCTACTGTCAGGGGGTATGGTGTGCAGAGCCGTGGCCCCTTGAATGGGTGCAGTCCGGTCTGACTCGTAACATCTCCTTTTTGGAGCTGTTCGCTATAGTTGTTACATAACATAAGACATAAGATATGCCATACTGGGTCAGACCAAGGTCCATCAAGCCCAGTATCCTGTTTCCAACAGTGGCCAATCTAGGTCATACGTACCTAGCAGTTTCCCCAAAAGACACAGGTTCCGCAATGCTTGTACTGGGTCAAGCATTGATATCCTGGGTCCCTTCTTAATAATGGTTTATGGACCTTTCCTCCAGGAACTTGTCCAAACCTTTTTTAAACCCAGCTACACTAACAGCCTTTACTACATCCTCCAGTAACAAATTCCAGAGTTTGATTACACGTTGAGTGAAAAAATATTTTCTTTTATTAGTCTTAAATAGTTTACCCTGTAGCTTGTCACAAGCACAACACCATAACCACTAGTCTTCTAGTTGTTGAGGGCGTGGTGGTTGAGAACCTTCTTCTATCAGCTGTAACATTTATGCTTTAAGTAGAAGGATTGTAGTCGTGTTAAACCAAGGTTAAGGCTTATGACAGAAAAAGAATTTATTTTGAACACAGTAGAACAGATCAGGTTCCTGGTACCATTTACAGAATTTTAAATTATAGGATTTTTGCTTAAGGTTCAGCAAGTTGGTGACAAAACAAACAGAACTCAATATTGGCTTTTAAAGTCCTCTTCACTGCAGAAGCTAGCCTTTTCACATATAACCAGATGCCACTTTTCTTATTGTCCTTTGTCAATCAGAGCAATAGAAAAACAAACTTTACTTCTTCTATGGCAAAATTATCTTCACTCAGCCATAATTCTCTCTAGGCTGCACTCCCAGGTGAAGAAGCAAACTTAGGTTATGAAATAAGCATTCACAGTGTCCTCAAGACTCTTATAGCAGGCTTTTCGTATAAAAGACAGGAGCAAAGCACAAACTCTTCTAGCAGCTAATTAACTTTCTCTCCATTGCAGAGTTTCAACACAGCTGACACAGAAGCATGAATCACAGCCTTACTTCATTAGCTTATGCTGCAGTAGATTTCTCCTTTCAAAACACACAGGAATTTACTTTCTCACTCCTTAGCTCTGAGGTTATTTCAGCAAGAGAACAGCTCATTCCAGGCTGGCCTTTCTTCAGACACTTTAAGTCTAGAGCTTGGCATAAAGAACAATCCATCAACATATCTTCTCCCACCTCTGGCTCTATCACTGGTTCTCCCAATTCCATAGGTTCTGACTCACCCACTGGATGAGAGTGCCCTGCTGACAACCTCTCTGGTGGCCTGAAAGCTTCTCTCCTTCCTGGCTCCCACCTTTGTTGCAAACGTGATTCAGGGAAATCACCTCTCTCAGCAATGGGTAGCTCAGCCTGTCTCCAGAAGTTAGCACCTGCTCTGGCTTCTCCAGCATTCCATCGTCCTTGCTGCTCTGAAGTCTGTCCTCTGCAATCACTCCTCTTCCAGCTCCTACTCCTACTGCTACTGCCATAATTTAACCAAGGTTTATACTCACTGGGATCCAACCCCCATCTCTTTCTCTCCCAGGTGTTTGTAATCCCCCTGCCTTCTGACATAAGAATAATCAGTGCAATTACACAGGTACACTACCAAAAAACTGCCTCCAGTTTTGCAACTGATTCCTATAGATTTTGGGGTGCTGAATCCAGGAAAAATAGCCAAAATGTTCCATCACGTCACGTTTTCTTGCAAAATTAGATTTCTTACCCATATAAGGAATGTTCACATAATTTCTTTTTAGCCGACTGCAGTTTATTTTCTTGGCCCAAAATAGAGGTTGTAATGGTTAACTAACTAGAAACACTCCCTCATGATATTTTAGAGTGTTTTGTATTCATTTTATACATTAACAGGACAATTGGGAGGCGGGGGGCTAAATCCAGTACTCGCGCTGGCGCATGTTCTTTCCTGTTCGCCTCGCCTCGTTCGCTCGCTCAAACACGGTGGTTGCGACATGAACGTTCCTGTCAAATTTCAGTTTCTTGCAAGTTCATTATTACCATTTGTTTGCTCAGTCGTAATCCAGCTTTATTCTGAAGTGGTTCACTACAGTTGTAGTTTGCAGTGCTGTGTATTTGTGATGGCTCACAGAGCCAGAGGTTGCGTCAACTCTCCGGACAGTTTTTGTTTTATTTGTGGGGAATATACCGTGAAAAAGCGGCAGAGGAACATTTCTGCATTTATTAAAAAAGTATATTTCTCCTATTTCGGTTTGAAGTTAGGCGATCAAGACAAACCGTGGGCTCCTCACAAAGTGTGCAAGACATGTGAGGAAGATCTACGCTTATGGATGAAAGGTAAAAAACAAGCATTTCGTTTCGGAGTACCTATGATGTGGCGTGAACAAAGAGACCACAGCAGTGACTGCTATTTTTGCTCTTGCATTGTGAAGGGATACAACTTAAAAAATAAGAACGTAATAAGTTACCCCAACCTTCCCTCAGCAATTAGGCCTATGCCTCATAGCAACGAAGTACCTGTGCCTGAACCACCAAAATCTTTGGATCATATTTGTGTGGACGGTTCTGATCATGATGAGACTCATCAGATGGCTTTTCCCGATGAGTCCAGTACTTCCGAGTTTGAAACTGAACCAGATCCGAAACCTGAACTTTTCTCTCAAGCTGAATTGAATGATTTAGTCCGGGATTTAGGACTCCCAAAAGATGCTGCCCAACTGCTAGGTTCTCGGCTTAAACAGAAAAATCTATTGTCACCAGGAACAACTTTTTATTGGTACCGCAACTGCGAGACACAATTTTTGAAGTATTTCAGCAAAGAGGAAGATTTGGTATTTTGCAACGATATATACGGAGTGATGGAAAAGTTTAAACTCAAGTATGATCCTGCTGAATGGCGGCTGTTCATTGATTCGTCAAAAGACAGCATAAAAGGTGTTCTTCTTCATAATGGCAACACATTCGCTTCAGTTCCTATTGCTCACTCTGTTATTCTCCAAGAAAAATACGAGAATTTGGCCCTGATTCTTCAGAAGATTCGTTATGATGAGCATAAGTGGATGATTTGTGGAGACTTTAAAATTCTATCCATGCTATTAGGGCAGCAATCCGGTTTCACCAAATATCCCTGCTTCCTTTGCTTGTGGGATAGCCGGGCCCGCGACCTACACTGGGGGAAAAAAGACTGGCCAATTCGGGAGTATTTGAGACCCGGTGAGAAAAATGTTCTTCATGAGAGCTTGGTACCTCGTGATAAAATTCTATTACCACCTCTCCACATTAAGTTGGGTCTCATTAAGCAATTCATCAAGTCCCTTCCAAAAGATGGTGAGTGCTTTCGGTACCTTTGCTCAAAGTTCCCCCGACTTTCTGAAGCAAAGCTAAAGGAAGGAGTGTTTGTTGGCCCTGATATAAGGAAACTCATTTCAGATGGAGCATTCGCTGAAACAATGTCTGAGAAGGAAAAAGAAGCCTGGGATTCCTTCAAGGATGTTGTTTTCAAATTCTTGGGGAACAGGCGGGATGAGAACTATAAGGATATTGTTGCCAGGATGCTCAATGCCTTCAAAGAACAAGGCTGTAACATGAGCCTGAAAGTCCATTTCTTGCTCTCCCATGTGAACTACTTTCAAGAAAACTTGGGGGAGTACAGTGAAGAACAAGGTGAAAGGTTTCACCAGGACATCAAGGACGCAGAGAGAAGGTACCAAGGAAGATGGAACACCACTATGATGGCTGATTTCTGCTGGTTGCTGCTGCGGGAAACCCCAGATGAAAAATACGCCAAGCAGCGCACCAAGAGAAGCATTCGGGGGAAGAAGAAACGGGCCCACCAGGAGATTGATTGACCCAAGAATGACTTTAAAATCTAAACTGTGTTGACAAATATCGTGTTTTTACTAAACTTTGAAATAAAAATTTGCTAGTTATTACCACAGTGTCGGATCTCATTTATTAGAATTTTATTTTCACACCATCGGGTGTTTGTCTTCATGTATTGCAATGGTGCGGTTTGCGTTTTCTATTCTTACATGCATACCTGTACAACATTTTTTGCACATTTCTTTGCTTTGCTTTGTGTCTAACCTCGCTCTTATATGCTCAATGTTTGTGCACATGTATGTGGCTGTTTTAAGTGCAGACAATTTTGCTACCATCACAGTGTGTTTTGTTGACATTACTCTATTCTTATGTGCTGCCTTGTTACAATTTTCTTTATTCTTATTTGAATAACTACTAAACAATTAGTATAAAGAATTCATCCAAGAAACTTTTATCTCGATCGCACTCAATCTGAAACGTTCACCTCAAACTGCTAACCCAATGTAGCAAAAAATCTGTACGTGATGGAGCAAATTGGTTACCAGATTTGGATTCAGCGCACCAAAAAACGTAAAAATCAATCGAAACATTAGAGGCAGTTTAAAAAATTTTTTTTTTAGTGTACCTGTGTTATTAGAGTGAGGGTTTTTGTCCTCGTGCTTGCAATCTATCCTTCTCACACTGTCAAGCATTTCCTGGAACTTCTTCCAGCTGTTTTTTTTCTGCCTTTGAACTGTAGCTCTGGCCTTTTGACCCTGCACACCTAACAGAGGCCCCTTGATTAAGGTGACTTCCTCATGCTGTTCACCTCCCCCTGCTCAAAATAGTTGACTTTGCCACAAGCTTCATTGCATGTCCCCTGGTCTTTCTATATTCTGATAACGTAAACAATCGATCTACGTTTACCCGTTCCATTCCGTTCATTAATTTATAGACTTCTATCATATCTCCCCTCAGCCGTCTCTTTTCCAGGTTAAAGAGCCCTAACCATTTTAGCCTTTCTTCATAGGAGTATCCTTCCATCCCCTTTACCATTTTGGTGGCTCTTCTCTGAACCTTTTCTAATAACGCTATATCCTTTTTAAGATACGGCGACCAGAATTGCACACAATATTCAATGTGCGATCTCAGCATGGAACGATATAGAGGCATTATAATATCTTTTGTTTTATTTTCCATTCCTTTCCTTATGATACCTAGGGGCTTGTTTACAAAGCCGCGGTAGTGGTTCGCGATCGCGATCGCAGCCACGGCCCCATTGAAATCAATGGGGCCGCGGCTCCGATTACGATCGCAAACCGCTACCGCGGCTTTGTAAACAAGCCCCCTAGCATTCTGTTTGCTCTCTTGGCTGCCGCTGCACACTGGGCCGAGGGTTTTAACATGTTATCCACAATGACGCCTAAATCTTTTTCCTGGGTGGTGGTTCCTAATCTGGAACCTTGCATCGTGTAACCATAGTTTGGGTTGTTCTTCCCTAGGTGCATAACTTTGCACTTGTCCACATTAAATTTCATCTGCCATTTTGATGCCCAGTCTTCCAATTTATCAAGATCCTCTTGCAATTTTCCACAATCCTCTTGGGTTTTAACAACTTTAAATAGTTTTGTGTCATCTGCAAATTTGATAACCTCACTCGTTGTTCCACTTTCCAGGTCATTTATGAATATGTCAAAAAGCAGCGGACCCGGTGCGGGCAGAAAGACGCCGGAGGATTTGGGGCAGGACATCAGCTCCTAGACTGCCTGGACTGCCGTAGCCAGTATTGGCCTCAGCGTTCCCTTCTGTGCCTTGGAAGATCAGACAGGCAGGCCCCGGGCACCTTCTTGTCTGGTGGGGACTTTCCTCCCTTTAAACAGCTTCCCCTGCAGTGGCACTTGGTGCGGGCAGAGAGACGCCGGAGGATTCGGGGCAGGACATCAGCTCCTAGACTGCCTGGACTGCCGTAGCCAGTATTGGCCTCAGCGTTCCCTTCTGTGCCTTGGAAGATCGGGCAGGCGGGCCCCGGGCACCTTCCTTGTCTTCAGGGACCTTTTCACCGCGGAGCATGTCCGTGGGGCGTGGATCGAACGGGCGTGGTCAAAGGGGCAGGTTTTGCTCCTTTGGCGCTCCTTCGGCGATACTGCGGCGGCTCGCTCTGGTTTGTCCTTTTCCCATTATTGTTTTCAGTAATGGGAAAGCGGAAGGCGAAAAGTGTAGATAAGGCTCCTGAGGCTGGTCCTGGAGGAAAACAGATAGATCCCTTGGATAGGCACTTTGCGCCAGTTCCACTTGCGCATTCTTCACCAGATGGAGTCTCCCTCAGTTCTAGCGGGAGATTTCCTCCTCCATTACCTGCACCTTTGAATTTATCTGAAGTGTCTGTTAAGTCTCCTGAAATAGCAAGTATATCTAAATTTCCTATTGTATTACCTATTCCTGTACAATTTGTGCCATTGAATACTGTAACCGATATCTCTTCTGAGCCTACCGGCGGTGAGATTACATTGAAGGATATTTGGTCCGCTTTATTAACTATTGATAAAAAAGTATCTTTGACTCTGAATGCGCTTTGTACTTTTTCTCAGGATGCTGTTGTAACCTTACAGCAACTTGACGAAAAAGTTAGTTCTGTTGATAGAATTGTTGTGCATATGAGTTCTCAGGTTCCTTCACTCGTGATGTTGGGGTTAAAAATTCCTTAGTGTTATATTCTCGAGTGGAGGCTCTTGAAAACTCCTTTCGCTCATGCAATCTCCGGTTTTTGAACTTTCCACATACTTCTTACTGACACCTAGAATACTTTTGGAAAAGTATTTCAAGGAAATTCTTAATATTCAGGAACCAGTTGTTTTGCAGGCCTATTATTTTCTTTCTAGTATTAAAAATGTTAGTCCCACCGAGGGGGATTTAGATGAAATTGTTCCAGCTATATCGAATCTCACTGCTTTTCTGGAAGACTCTACAGACAAAATTACTTCTCGCTCCACTTTATTGGTTACATTTGCCTCCGCCGAAGTTGAGCAGCGGATTCTTCGAGCCTTTTTTAAAAAGAAGTCTGTTCTGTTTTGCGGTCAGGCTATTAACATTTTTCCTGATGTCTCCCGCGAGACTCAGCTTCGACGAAGTCAATTTCTGGCTCTTAAACCTAAGGTTGTGGCTTTAGGTGCCACCTTCTTTTTGCGTTTTCCATGCAAATGTGTGATTGGTTTTGATGGAGCCTCTTATATCTTTATGGATGTGACTCAGTTGGAGAAATTTGTTAATGATCGCTCAGGTGCAGTGATTGGAATCAAAACTGGTTGATAGAAAGTTTCTCCAAATAGTGTAGGCTTAGTTGCCTAGTTTTCTATTATTTCGTTTCTTATACTTAGTTCTCTGCCTGTATCGCTTGATGTGGACTATATCATTGTATCATGTTCCTTTCATTGTATCTTTAGACAGCATGTTCTGTATTGTGATTTACCTTTCTGATTGGTGTAATTTCACTAAAAAATTTAATTTAAAAAAAAAAAGCAGCGGACCCAGCACAGATCCCTGGGGTACACCACTATTCACCTTTTGCGTTCTGGGTGTGGCCGGAGCGCTTGCGAAATCAGCAGGTAGTGTTTTAGAGCGACAATGCAGCGGTGGTCGAGGTTATCAACCAGCATGCGCCTCGGTGCCCGAGAGTTGCTGCGTTGATGAGGGTGTTTGTCTTGGCTTGCTTGCACTTGAATGTTACCGCCAGGGCGTGTCACGTGCCAGACTCCCAGAATGCCATTGCTGATGCTCTGTCCCGTTTCCAATGGGCCCAGTTTCGGCTGTTGGCGCCGGAGGCAGAAGAGATGGCTTTGCCATTTCCGGAGCATCTTTGGAGGGTTGGGATCCAGATTTAATAGCGTTGCTGTCCGCGTTGCTGATACAGGGCACGTGGGCTCAGTATCGGTGAGGTTACTCCCAGGTGAGTGCGTTTGTGAGCGCAAAGGGGTGGAGTGGGGGGAGGGTTCTGGACGGGCTGGTGGGCCAATTCGTGGTGTGGGCGAAGGAGGGTAGGGCGCGGTCAGCAGTTGTAAGTGCAGTGGCCGGTTTTTCCTTCTTTTGTAAGGGAGCCGGCTGGGGGAACCCTAGGGTGTACTTTTTGGTCAAGCGCCTGCTCGCAGGTTGGGCCAGGGTGCACCCCAGGTCTTGGGACTGGCAGCTCCCGGTTTCCCACGAACTATTGCTCCGGATTTGCGAGGCGTTACCGCGCATCACGGTATCGGGCTTAGAGTCGGTTCTGTTTCATGCGCTGTTTGCAGCGGCCTTTTTCAGGGCATTCAGAGTGTGCGAGCTCGTGCCCAGGTCTGCAAGGCGGGGTGCATTTGGCAGGATGCAGTAAGAGCACGTGATGCTGGAGGCGACTCAGGTCCGGATGTTCATCCCGCGCTCTAAGACTGACCAGACGGGTAGGGGTGACTGGGTGGTACTGAGCGCTATTTTTCCCTTGCCATCCTGTCCGGTCCACGCCCTGCTGGACTACTTGCAAAGGTGGCCTGAGGCTCAGGGCTATTTTTTCATACACGAGGATGGCCGGCCGGTAACGCAGTTACAGTTCACGGCCGTATTGCATTTGGCTTTGCGGTTCTTGGGTTACGATGAGCGGTGTTATGCGTTGCACTCATTCAGGATTGGGGCGGCCACAAGCACGGCTGCGGCGGGACTCGAAGGCCGGGTTATCCAGCGGATCGGTAGGTGGCACTCAGGTGCGTATGAAGAGTATGTTCGCCCGGATGGTCCTGTGTAGGGCCAGGGGCGCGGCATGGGGCCGGTACTTGCAGTTACTTTGGGGGTAGGGGGAAAGGGGGGGTACTAACAGTTTTGTTCCCTATTCCAGAATTGCCTCCTGGTGGCAGTCCGATTTGTCCTTCCAGATGGTGTGTGCTCCGGAGACTGGTGGATCATCGGTCATTCCTTCATTTATTGGGCTGAGCGAAGAGCTATTGCACAGCCGTTAGGCGTGCACCTTGGGATGACAGATTCCGGAGTTTGGCTGTGTTGGATGGGACAACAGGGCATGCGATGGTGGCAACTCTTGGAATTCGTTCAGGTGCAGATCGCATGGTGGCAGCGGCCAGTCGGGCTGCTGATCCACTTGGGTGGCAATGACTTGGCGAGCTGGTCATGCCGGCAACTTATCAGAACTGTGCAGGGGGATATTGGTGTGGTGCGGGAGTGGCTCCCAGGTATGGCCATCATTTGGTCGGATATCATTCCACGCCCGGCGTGCTGGTCAGAGCGGCGGTGGTCGCGGGGCCTGGCCAAGATTAACAGGCAGATAGGGCGATGGGTTCAGCAAACCGGCGGGTGGCAGGTGCGGCACCCCTGGGTGGAGGTGAGGTGTGCTGGCTTGTACCGTTTAGACGGGGTACACCTCTCCCCGGTGGGACAAGATCTTTTGCTAAATAACTGGCAGGAAGCCCTAGAATGTTGTTGTTGGTCGCAGCTTTCTTTGGTGGGGGCGGTGCAAGGTTAGGGGCCTACCTTGCGCCGGTGGTGGGGTAGCGAGCTGGTGCTCGTCGACCCGGTGGGGCATTTGAGGTTGATGCTTCTTTGCACGGGAGCGGCAGTGCTCCTTAGGTTGGGAGAGACATCACGGTCGGGTCTCTGCCCGGTGGAAGGCACCTTGCCAGCCTTTGCTATTAACATGGCGAGGCGGGCGGTAGGGGGAATGGGGGGAGGATGATGCACCATTTTGCTAAAAATGGCTGGTGGGAGGCATCATCCGGAAATAGGGGGGGGGGCGCAGTTTTTGGATTTAAGATTGTTGAGTTTGCCCATGTTGGGCCGGTTTGCTATATTGGTTAAATAAAGCTGCAACCAAATAATTATTACCAAAGTCCAGTGTGTGTCTGGTTCTTTCACCCTGGGTGCCGGGGTGAGGGAGAAGGTGGAGAGGGCAGGGTACGGGCACAAATTGGGTGCCAATGCCAGAGGGGTGGGGGGGGGCACAAGGCTAGAGTTGAAGCAAGGAAAGAGCATCCGGGTACCTTGGCTAAAAACACAGAAGAGAGCTTTCTGGTTAAATTTGGAACCCAGCAGAGAGCTTGTAGTTTAAATTTAATAGTCACTCAGGGCCTAGTATCAGCAAAGTACTTTATTTTAAATTGAAAACACAGAAATGAGCTTTCTGGTTAAATTTGGAACCCCGCAGAGAAGTTGTAGTTTAAATTTAATAGTCACTCAGTACCTAGCATCAGCAAAGTACTTTTAGTTTAAATTTAAAACACAGAAGAGAACTTTCTGGTTACATTTCATACCCAGCAGAGATCTTGTAGTTTAAATTTAATAGTCACTTAGGGCCTAGCATCAGCAAAGTACTTTTAGTTTAAATTTAAAACACAGAAGAGAGCTTTTTGGTTAAATTTGGAACCCAACAGAGAGCTTGTAGTTTAAATTTAATAGTCACTCAGGGACTAGCATCAGGAAAGTACTTTTAGTTTAAATTTAAAACACAGAAGAAGGTAGAGCTTCCAGCCCTACCTTCTGACTCTGAGGTTACTTTAAAAGATGTATGGGGGGCTCTGAAGTGCATAGATTCTAAAATGTCTACAGGGACTAGTATCAGCAAAGTAATTTTAGTTTAAAATTAAAAAACGGAAGAGAGCTTTCTGGTTAAATTTGGAACCCAGCAGAGAGCTTGTAATTTAAATTTCATAATAAGTCAGAGCCTAGCAATAGCAAAGAGCTGTAATTTAAATCAAATCAGGATATAACTTAGCACGAAAGGCAAAACATGGTCAGTACTCTTTGAGCAACCAATAAAGTCTTCTAGAGAGCTTTACAAAGAGGCCTTCTACCTTTGGGGAAAGAGACCAGGTGGCAGGTCAAAAGGCCATTTTGAAATCCTCCTTCTATACAAGCATGGGCTGTTAATCACCCAGGATGTTTGTCACAGCTTACCTTAGCACAGGGGTTCTCAACCCTCTCCTCGGGACCCACTTTGCCAGTCGGGTTTTCAGGATAACCACAATGAATATGTATGAGAGAGATTTGCATACACTGCCTCCATTATATGCAAATCTCTCCCATGCATATTCATTGTGGTTATCCTGAAAACCCGACTGGCTAGGTGGGTCCCGAGGACAGAGTTGAGAACCCCTGCCTTAGCAGCACAGGCATAAATAGCTCAACTAGAGCTCTGTGATCCTCAGTCTTGAAGGGCTACAAAAAGGGACTGCTAATTCTGCAGTGAAATCTGCAATTGTGAGAATATACTTCTGGGATACACTGTGATTGTAATGATAGAGCTGATCAAATTGGTGGTGGGGTTGCGCTCTATGTTAGAGAGGGTATTGAGTCAGAAAGGATTAAAGTTTTGCAGGAAAGAAAATTTGCTGTAGAATCTCTGTGGATTGAAATTCTATGTAAAAAGGGGAAGGCGATGGCATTGGGGGTGTACTATCGACCGCCTGGCCGAATGAGCAAATGGATGATGAAATGCTCAAAGAAATCAAGGCAACTAACAAATATTACAGCACAGTATTAATAATGTGTTATTTCAATTACCCCGGTATCGTCTGGGTCAGTGTCACGGCAGAACATGCTTGGGATATAGTTCCTAGATGAAATAATTTACTGCTCCTTGGAGAAGCTTCTTCATGAACCAACTAGAGGTGAAGCCATATTAGACCTAGTTCTTAGTGTAACACCAGATCTTGTGCAAGAGATAACGGTGTTGGGGCCACTTGGCAATAATGATCATAGCATGATCACGTTTGATTTATTTAGTGGAGGAGGGATAGTAAGGAAATCCACAGTAGTACCTTTTAACTTTCAAAAGGTAGACTATGATAAAATGAGGAAATTGTTAAGAAAAAACTAAAAGGAGCAGTTTTAAAGGTTAAAGACTTTCATCAAGCATGGGTGTTCCTTAAAAATACTATCTTGGAAGCGCAGACCTGCTGTATTCCACGCTTTAAGAAAAGTGGAAGGAAGTCCAAAAAACTACCAGCATGGTTTAAAGGTGAGGTCAGAGAGGCTGTTGTTGCCAAAAAAGCATCTTACAGGAAATGGAAAAAAGAGCCAAACGAAGAAACCTGGAAAGAACACAAGTACTGACAAGTCAAATATAAGGCAATGATACGGCAGGCAAAGGGAGAACTTTGAGAAGAAGCTTGCTGCAGAAGCAAAAACACGAAATAAAGACTTTTTCAGGACAATCGTAGCAAAAAACCTGTAAGAGAGTCAGTTGGTCCATTAGATCAGCGTTTTTCAACCACTGTGCCGTGGCACACTAGTGTGCCGTGAGATATTGTCTGGTGTGCCGTGGGAAAAATTCCAATTTCATCCGTAACATGTGGCCTCGGCTCACAAATTAGGGTTGCCAACCGGCCGGTTTTCAGCCGGCCTGGCCGGTTTTTCCATGGCCAGGCCGGCTGCCAGCACAGTTGTAAAACCGGCCATTGAAAAGCCGGTTTTTTGCTCTGGCCGCAAGATCGGGAGCGGCCAGAGCAAAAAACCGGCTTTTGTGCCGAAGTCCGCGGCGCGAACGCGATCGCGATTCCCTATAGCAGTGCAGCCGCTGGTTCTGCTTTGTACAGAGCAGCGGCTGCACTACACTTACATTGAAAAGTAAAGAGAAACTGTGTCAGGAGCCCTCCGATCATGCAGAGCCCGAGGAAGTGATGTCATGGGGGCGGGCTCCTCACAGGCTGTCTTTCCTTTTCAAATTAACTTTAGCTGCAATAAAGTTAATTTGAAAAGGAAAGACAGCCTGTGAGGAGCCCGCCCCCATGACATCACTTCCTCGGGCTCTGCGATGACCGGAGGGCTCCTGACACAGTTTCTCTTTACTTTTCAATGTAAGTGTAGTGCAGCCGCTGCTCTGTACAAAGCAGAAGCAGCGGCTTGGGCAGAGGGGGGGGGTGTGTGTGTGTGAGTGAACCAGCAAGGGGGGGGGAGTGTGAGTGAACCAGCAGTGGAGGGGGGGTGGTGTGAGTGAACCAGCAAGGGGGGGGGGGCGATGGTGTGAGTGAACCAGCAGGGGAGGGGGGGTAAGTGAGTGAGTGACCCAGCAGGAGGGGTGAGTAAGTGACAGGGGGGTGGGTGAGTGAACCAGCAGTGGATGGGGGGGGTGGTGTGAGTGAACCAGCAGGGGAGGGGGGTTGGTATGAACCAGCAGGGGAGGGGGGTTGGTGTGAGTGTTTGATTCCTATTCAAGAGAATTACTTTATATATAGTCAATATAGGCACAGAGGTAAATTTTTTTAACATTTTCTAATGGTGGTGTGCCTCGTGATTTTTTTCATGAAAAAAGTGTGCCTTTGCACAAAAAAGGTTGAAAAACACTGCATTAGATGATACAGGGGTTAAAGGGGCACTAAGAGGTGACTATGCGAGAGCAGAGAGACTGAATGAATTCTTTGCTTCAGTCTTTACTGAGGAAGATGTAGGGTTGTTACCCATGACTAAAGTGGTATTTAAAGGTGACGGAATTATTAGATAAACTGAAGAATAGCAAATCACCTGGGCCGGATGGTATACATCCAAGGGAGTTGAAAGAACTGAAATATGAGATTGTAGACCTGCTGTGAATTTTCATTAAAATCATATGTAATACCTTAAGATTGAAGGATCGCCTTGTAATGCCAATTTTTAAAAAGGGTTCCAGGGCTGATCCGGGAAACTACAGACTCAGCATGTAGATAGTCATGGCCTAATGGGAGACAGCCAACATGACTTTAGACAAGGAAGATCTTGTCTTACTAATCCGTTGTTTTTTTAAAGGTGTGAATAATGTCCCAACGCCGCCCTAGTGGCGAAGAAGCGTCACGGTAGAGAGGGTGGACACAAAAATATTTGTAATTGAGTTTGGCTTAAAGACAGGGTCCAGGTTTTCTTTGTAGTCCTAGTAGCCTTCTGGTAACCAAAAGCTCAAAGGAACATAATAGTCCGAGTGAAGGGAGAATAAAGGCTTTTATTTCCCCTATTGCACAAAAGGTTCAAAAGCTCAGATCTTTACAGCAACAGAAATTGTCCTTATTTCAGGTTGAAAGAAAACAAACAAGAACTGTATTTAACCTGTTAACTTCACAGTAATAACATGAGAAAACAAAGATTCACACTTTCCCCCGGCTACAGCTCTATTCCTTGTCTAAAGACTCAAAGCCTTCCGCCTGACAGTAGCTGCAATCCATTTCAGGGTCCGAAAGGTCGTCAGCGACGTCCACCTGCATTGGTTCAAGGTCAGCGATATCTGGTAGCTTGCATTCAGGCTTTTTATACAACGTTTGCACGATGTCCCAATGTTCTGTGTTTAAAGGTAAGCCCTGGTTTTGTGTACCTCTAGACTGAGAACAGTCTCTCTTGCACACGGCTTTTTTACTGGAGAGTCTCTTACTTGATATAGGTTTGTATCCTGAAGTATAAACAGTTCTAGTAGGACAACATTCCTCTATTCCCTGTTCCTCCTGCGTCACAGCGTTCAGGAAATTATAATCAGAAAAACAGTGATTACCTTTCTTTCTTGGCTTATCCCGGCAAGGTAAGGATTGAGGCCAGTTCCTGCTGGGGTTTGGCCTTACTTGCACAATGGTAGGCTTTCGGTTCTCCCGGAGGCCTTCTGCTGGTGTTAAACCACATTCACACCAAAGCTTCCTTCTGTCTGAGCCCAGAATGTTACCTTTTAAAGAGGTTCTTTGTTACTCCATGTTACGTCCTTCAATGGTTGCTGGCCTCTGCCAAACTCAGGTCTAGGACTTTCTAGCACAGTCCATCTGCTTCCAGGGGTAGCTCCCTTTCTGTATCTCTCCCTCTTGGAAGGCGTGTCCTCTCCACTCCTGGGATACTCGGGGCAAACTCCTTCACCTGGCTCTGCTGAGTCTGCTGGGCCTGTTCCTTTCCCCAGGACTCCTATTTCCTGGTCCTTCTCTCCCTCTTGGAAAGCCTGTCTTCTCCAGTCATCTGGGCTTTTTTTAAGAGGAACTCTTCCCTCCTCTGATTGGGTGCAGGCCGGTATTGCATCACTGGCTCTGGGGTGTGGCTCCTCAGTCCTCCGGAGGTCCCACTTGCTCCCCCTATATGGCTCCTTGTAATGCTGCAGCCGGTGTCTGCCTCTTTTTTCTAAGCTTAAAGCATTTTCTCCTGTCTGCAGAGGGTCTGCAGTACCACATATCCCCCCTCTTAAAATATGACGGGCTGGTGAAGCCTCTTCCACACAGCACGGAATACGCGACATAGCATCGGCATTAAAGTGTAGTTTCCCAGCTCGGTGCTCCACTCGGAACTCATAAGGCTGTAAAGCCATATATCATCTGGTCAATCGATTATTTTCGTTCTTCATAGTATGTAACCACTTCAGAGGGGCATGATCCGTTATGAGGACAAATTTCCTCCCCGTTAGATAGAATTTTAGTGCCTCTATGGCCCACTTAATAGCGAGACACTCCCTCTGAATTGTAGCATACTTTCGTTCGGCCAGTGATAGTTTTCGGCTCAGAAACATAATAGGATGTTCCGCCCCATCCTGTATCTGGGACAGCACGGCACCCAGGCCCATCTCTGAAGCATCTGTTTGTAACAAGAAGGTCCGACGGAAGTCTACCCCGCGTAACACGGGGGCTTGGCATAACGTTTCCTTCAATCGTTGGAAAGCTGTCTCCGCTGTTGGCGTCCATTTTATCAAATTCGGGGCATTTTTCCTCAGCATTTCAGTGAAAACATTGCTTTCCTCAGCAAAGTGCGGTATGAAGCGTCGGTAATAGCCAATAAGGCCAAGGAAGCTTCGTAACTGCTTCTTATGCTGTGGGACCGGAAAGTTCCTGACGCTTTCTACCTTATCTTGTAGAGGACATACTGTTCCACGGCCCACGAGGTGCCCCAAGTACTTAACTTCTTTAGCCGCGAAGGTACACTTTTTGGGGTTTATCGTGAGGCCCGCTTTTCTCATAGCTTCTAATATAGTGCCTACTTGGTGTAGGTGGTCCTTCCAGGTGGTACTGTGGATTACCACGTCATCCATATAGGCAGTAGCGAACGCTTGGTAGGGTCGTAGAATGATATCCATTAAGCGCTGGCACGTGGCCGCTGCCCCATGTAAACCAAATGGCATTCTGCGGAATTGGAAGAGACCTAAGGGCGTGCTGAAGGCAGTCTTGGGTTTTGCATCCCGCGTTAAAGGGACCTGCCAATACCCTTTCGTCATATCTAGTGTTGTCAGAAATTTTGCTTGGCCGAGCCGGTCGAGCAATTCCTCAATTCGGGGCATGGGGTAAGCATCAAAAGTGGAGACGGCATTCAGTTGGCGGAAGTCAATACAGAAACGCATAGACCCGTCCGGTTTTGGCACAAGGACCACCGGGCTACACCATGGACTATGCGACTCCTCGATGACTTCTAATTGCAGCATTTCTTCCACTTGATTGATAATTTCTTGCCTCTTGGCCTCCGGCAAACGATAAGGACGTTGTCGGATAATTTTTCCCGGTGGCGTAAGTATCTCATGAGCCACTAATGAGGTTTCTCCTGGTATAGGAGTGAGGACATCTGTATACTCCTCCAGTAATTGGGCTAATTCCTTCCGTTGGCTTACTGAGAGTTCTTCCCCCATCTTAGGTATGGAGTTTCCCTTACAATCCTCTATTTGGGGACCAAGGTCTTCTTCTGGGGGGTCGCTTCCTACAGCCACGAAGCCTTCCATCTCTGCCCTCCCGGTGGAGCCGAAACCATCCGTTCCTCGGCTGGTGGGAGCCAGCATGGCGACTTCTTCCAGGCTGGGGAAACCCACTCTTTCACAAATTAATCGGGCTATTCTGTCCCCTACTTGAACTTTGAAATCTTCATCCGAAAAGTTGCAGAGAAGTACTTTCAACACGCCTCTGTAGTCAGGGTCAACTACTCCTGCCGCTACATCCAGGCTGTGCTTTGCAGCCAGGCCTGATCGCGGGGCTATCCTTCCATAGCACCCTGGAGGGAGTTCTATTTGTAGGTCTGTACTGACTAACTTACGTCCTTGCGCTGGGATGACCTGGCTTTCAGCGCTATAAAGATCGTAGCCGGCGGCTTGTGCTGAAGCTCTCTGTGGGCAACGCGCTTTTTCCGACGTCCTACAAAATTTCATCACAAACTTTTTTTGCACCTCCCTCAATTCTTTTTCCCGAGTTTTCTTCGGCTTTTCCCAAAGAGGGCTAGGAACCATGTGGTGCGTAGTTGCGGCTAAGCTGCTTCGCTGTGCGTTGGAGTGATCGGCCGGCTTAGACCGTGACTCTGGGTTACCCATAGACTCATGCCAGCTACAGGTGGAACTTGGGATTTTAGGGAGAGATAAGCCCTCTTTAAGGCTCCTCCGAAATTGCGGCCAATCGCGGCCTAATACCAATTCTTGGGGTAATTTAGGCACGACTGCTACCAGCATTTCTCTTTTTATTCCCGAGCCTTTGATCCATAGCCTATAGACAGGATAGCTTGTAGCCGCCCCATGAATGCATTTTATCTTAACCCGGCCTTCTGGATATTCAGGAACTGACCACCCTTGGCCTCTGACCACAAACCATAGCTTTTTGGACATCATGGTTTGGTCAGCGCCTGAATCCAGAAGTGCCCTTACATCCACTCCATGTATTTGTACATTTAACTCCAATCCCTCTCGGACTGTCCTTGGGGCCTCCCCCACAAGAGCAGTGCGAGCATAACAGTCATTCCTTAAATGTCCCAATTTCCCACAAGAAAAACATCGCTTAACCTTTCCTTATCTGGGGGGTTATTACTTTTTACATTGCCATATAATGGACGGGAAAGACTTCCTACTTTCCGGGCTTCCATACCTGTCGCTGATTTGGGGTTACCTATCCTATGTTGGGTGACTTTCTCAGCCTCTAGGTACCGCTCGGTGAGGACTATTGCTTCTGCAGTGGTACAGCAATTTTGTAGTATTAAGAAGTTCTGTACCCTACTGGGCACCGCTGTCATGTACTGTTCTAATACTACGGCGTCCATTAGTGTCTCTATGTTTTTCTTTTCTGACTGTAGCCACTTGTAGGCTAGGCTCCTTATTCTGTAACCAAGGGCCTTTGGCGTTTCGTCCGCCCTAAGGGTAGTAGCCCTGAACATTTTGTTATAGGTCAATGGGGTAAGCCCTAGGCGATCCCTAATTGCTAAAACTACCTCTTCATAGGTGTTGGCTAAGGCAGGCGGCATTGACCTGTAAGGCGGCCAGTGCCTCGCCCGTAAGGGACGCTGCGAGACGTATAGACCACTGTTCAGGCGGCCAGTTAGCTGAACTAGCTATTCTAGTAAAGGAGTCAAGAAAATCGTCCACATCATCATCAGGACTCAATTTTCCCACCACCAAATCATGACATGCGCTTTGTCCAATGCCTTGGTTGTTTAGTCCAGTCGCACTCGACTTTTCTGCATTAACCTTCGCCATCTCTTCCTTTTGCTGAGCCATCCAGCTTTCCATAGTTCGTAAAACTGGTACTTGCTGGGCTTGCATGGCCTGCAACGCTTGGGCTTGATTCTTTAGCGCCACCTCCGCTTGTTTGTCAAACTGGTGGGCCATCCATGCGCATAGATCTTTTGGCTCCATGGCGTATCTGCAAGAATAGAAAAAGAGAAACAACCAAGTGCGGTTCCCTAAACCTTCTCTCTCTTTTTTTTTTTTTTAAACTTCCACCCGTGTCCAACACTAGACAGACTCAATTACATTTTACCTGAGTTCAGTGTGGAATCAGCACTGAAATGGAAGGTACTGTTGTCCGCCACAGTTCTCTGCTTGAGGAATTGGCAACAGGATTTTTCCTTTTTTTTTTTTTTCTTCAGGATTTCCCTAATCCACTCCAGTTTTTCAGCTACTCCACTCTGGGTCTTTTCCTCCTCCGATCAGGTTTCCCCAGCTGATCCACTCCGGGTTTTAGGGTTTTTTTTTTCTCCAGCAGCACAACCAAGACTTTTCCTTCTTCTCTTTCAAGTCAAGAGTTTAAGTTTCTTTTCCGGTGCTGACATAGGTTCTGGGCAAAAATCCAACAACTACGCCATTTTATGTCCCAACGCCGCCCTAGTGGCGAAGAAGCGTCACGGTAGAGAGGGTGGACACAAAAATATTTGTAATTGAGTTTGGCTTAAAGACAGGGCCCAGGTTTTCTTTGTAATCCTAGTAGCCTTCTGGTAACCAAAAGCTCAAAGGAACATAATAGTCCGAGTGAAGGGAGAATAAAGGCTTTTATTTCCCCATTGCACAAAAGGTTCAAAAGCTCAGATCTTTACAGCAACAGAAATTGTCCTTATTTCAGGTTGAAAGAAAACAAACAAGAACTGTATTTAACCTGTTAACTTCACAGTAATAACATTAGAAAACAAAGATTCACACTTTCCCCCGGCTACAGCTCTATTCCTTGTCTAAAGACTCAAAGCCTTCCGCCTGACAGTAGCTGCAATCCATTTCAGGGTCCGAAAGGTCGTCAGCGACGTCCACCTGCATTGGTTCAAGGTCAGCGATATCTGATAGCTTGCATTCAGGCTTTTTATACAACGTTTGCACGATGTCCCAATGTTCTGTGTTTAAAGGTAAGCCCTGGTTTTGTGTACCTCTAGACTGAGAACAGTCTCTCTTGCACACGGCTCTTTTACTGGAGAGTCTCTTACTTGATATAGGTTTGTATCCTGAAGTATAAACAGTTCTAGTAGGACAACATTCCTCTATTCCCTGTTCCTCCTGCGTCACAGCGTTCAGGAAATTATAATCAGAAAAACAGTGATTACCTTTCTTTCTTGGCTTATCCCGGCAAGGTAAGGATTGAGGCTAGTTCCTGCTGGGGTTTGGCCTTACTTGCACAATGGTAGGCTTTCGGTTCTCCTGGAGGCCTTCTGCTGGTGTTAAACCACATTCACACCAAAGCTTCCTTCTGTCTGAGCCCAGAATGTTACCTTTTAAAGAAGTTCTTTCATCTTCTTCTTGGTTACTCCATGTTACGTCCTTCAATGGTTGCTGGCCTCTGCCAAACTCAGGTCCAGGACTTTCTAGCACAGTCCATCTGCTTCCAGGGGTAGCTCCCTTTCTATATCTCTCCCTCTTGGAAGGCGTGTCCTCTCCACTCCTGGGATACTCGGGGCGAACTCCTTCACCTGGCTCTGCTGAGTCTGCTGGGCCTGTTCCTTTCCCCAGGACTCCTATTTCCTGGTCCTTCTCTCCCTCTTGGAAAGCCTGTCTTCTCCAGTCATCTGGGCTTTTTTAAGAGGAAACTCTTCCCTCCTCTGATTGGGTGCAGGCCGGTATTGCATCACTGGCTCTGGGGCGTGGCTCCTCAGTCCTCTGGAGGTCCCACTTGCTCCCCCTATATGGCTCCTTGTAATGCTGCAGCCGGTGTCTGCCTCTTTTTTCTAAGCTTAAAGCATTTTCTCCTGTCTGCAGAGGGTCTGCAGTACCACAATAAACAGGTGGACAAAGGTGAGTCGGTTGATAACTATATAGTATCTGGACTTTCAGAAAGCCTGTGCAAGGCCCCTCAACAAAGACTTTTGGCAAAACTAAAGAGTCATGGGATAGGAGGCATGATATACGCCAGGGATCTGTGCTGGGTCCGCTGCTTTTTGACATATTCATAAATGACCCGGAAAAGGGAATAACGAGTGAGGATATCAAATTTGCAGATGACACAAAACTATTTAAAGTTGTTAAAACTCAAGAGGACTGTGGAAAATTGCAAGAGGATCTTGATAAATTGGAAGACTGGGCATCAAAATGGCAGATGAAATATAATGTGGACAAGTGCAAAGTTAGGAACCACCACCCAGGAAAAAGATTTAGGCGTCATTGTGGATAACATGTTAAAACCCTCGGCCCAGTGTGCAGTGGCGGGCAAGAGAGCAAATAGAATGCTAGTTATCATAAGGAAAGGAATGGTAAATAAAACAAAAGATATTATAATGCGTCTGTATTGTTCCATGGTGAGACCTCACCATGAATATTGTGTGCAATTCCGGTCACTGTATCTTTAAAAGGTTCAGAGAAGAGCCACCAAAATGGTAGAGAGAATAGAAGTATACTCCTATGAAGAAAGGCTAAAAAGGTTAGGGCTCTTTAACCTGGAAAAGAGAAGGCTGAGGGGAGATATGATAGAAGTCTATATATTAATGAACGGAGGGGAACGGCTTAACATAGAACAATTTTTTACGTTATCAGAATATAGAAAGACTAGGAGACTTGCAATGAAGCTACATGGTAAACTATATAAGACTAATGAAATAAAACATTTTTTTCACTCTCCGTGTAATCAAACTCTGGAATTTTTTAGTGTAGCTGGTTTTAAAAAAGCTTTGGACAATTTCCTGGAGGAAAGGTCCATTAACCATTATTAACAAGGTACCCAGGATATCAATGCTTGACCCAATACAAGCATTATTGAACCTGTGTCTTTTGGGGAAACTACTAGGCACGTATGACCTAGATTGGCCATTCTTGGATACAGAATACTGGGCTTGATGGTCTGACCCAGTATGGCATATCTTATGTTCTTATGTGTATCTGGATTTTCAAAAAGCCTTTGACAAGGTCCCTCATGAGAAATCACTGGTGCAATTAAAAAGTCTTTTCAACCTGGAAAACAGACAGCTGAGGTGAGAATCTCATAGAATGTGCAGATTCAGAAAAGCCAAAAATCTGACTTTGTGGTGGAACGTTGATACTAGTCATATAAGGTCTTAGATAGTGCTGGAGAGGAGTCTGCTGTCTTGGTACATGTCGGTACCAATGACATAGGAAAATGTGGTAGGGAGGTTCTGGAGGCTATATTTAGGCTTTTAGGTAGGAAGTTGAAATCCAGAACTTCCAGGGTAGCGTTCTCCGAAATGCTTCCCGTTCCAAAAGGCAGGCAGGGCTCCAGAGTCTCAATGCGTGGATGAGACAATGGTGTAGAGATGAGGGGTTTGGATTTGTTAGGAACTGGGGAATATTCTGGGGAAAGGAGGGGCTCTTCCGAAGGGATGGGCTTCACCTTAACCGGGATGGAACCAGGCTGCTGGCATTAACCTTTAAAAAGGAGATAGAGCAGTTTTTAAACTAGATAATAGGGGAAAGCCGACAGTCACCCAAGAGCGGATGGTTCAGAAGAATGTATCCTTGAAGGATACTACCAAAAGCAGAGAGGTTCTAAAAAAGGGTAAAGTAGCTCAAATGCCCTCGAGTATGGAGCAGACAGAGCTTAAAGATCCCAAATAACCCATGTCTACCAATAGCCAAATTAATATGAATAAAATAAAGTCTCTAAAATGCTTGTATGCAAATGCTAGAAGTCTAAAAAATAAGATGGGAGAGTTAGAATATATAGCACTAAATGAGAAGTTAGATATGATTGGAATATCAGAGACATGGTGGAAGGAGGACAACCAGTGGGACACTGTAATACCTGGGTACAAACTATATCGTAATGATAGAGCTGATCAAATTGGTGGAGGGGTTGCACTCTATGTTAGAGAGGGCATTGAGTCAGAAAGGATTAAAGTTTTGCAGGAAACAAAATTTGCTGTAGAATCTCTATGGATTGAAATTCCATGTAAAAAGGGGAAGGCGATGGCAGTGGGGGTGTACTATCGACCACCTGGCCCGAATGAACAAATGGATGATGAAATGTTCAAAGAAATCAAGGAAGCTAACAAAAGTTACAGCGTGGTAATAATAATGGGTGATTTCAATTACCACGGTATCGACTGGGTCAGTGTCACGGCAGGACATGCTAGGGAGATAAAGTTCCTAGATGAAATAAATGACTGCTTCTTGGAGCAGCTGGTTCATGAACCGACCAGAGGGGAAGCCATATTAGACCTAGTCCTTAGTGGAACACCAGATCTAGTGCAAGAGATAAGGGTGTTGGGACCACTTGGCAATAGTGATCATGGCATGATCGCCTTTGATTTAATTAGTGGAGGAGGGATAGTAAGGAAATCCACAGTACTACCTTTTAACTTTCGAAAGGGAGACTATGATAAAATAAGGAAAATAGTTAAGAAAAAACTAAAAGGAGCAGTTACAAAGGTTAAAGACTTGCATCAAGCTTGGGTGTTGTTGAAAAATACTATCTTGGAAGCCCAGACCAGCTGTATTCCACGCTTTAAGAAAAGTGGAAGGAAGTCCAAAAAACTGCCAGCATGGTTTAAAGGTGAGGTCAGAGAGGCTGTTGTTGCCAAAAAAGCATCTTTCAGGAAATGGAAAAAAGAGCCAAACGACGAAACCTGCAAACATCACAAGCACTGGCAGGTCAAATGCAAGGCATTGATAAAGCAGGCAAAGGGAGAATTTGAGAAGAAGCTTGCTGCAGAAGCAAAAATGTGAAATAAAGATTTTTTCAAGTACATTCGTAGCAAAAAACCTGTGAGAGAGTCAGTTGGTCCATTAGATGATAGAGGAGTTAAAGGGGCACTAAGAGGTGACAAGGCGATAGCGGAGAGACTGAATGAATTCTTTGCTTCGGTCTTTACTGAGGAAGATGTAGGGATGTTACCCATGACTGAAGTGGTATTTAGAGGTGCGGAAGAATTGAAGGAAATATCGATACATCAGGAAGATGTATTACAACTATTAGATAAACTGAAGAGTAGCAAATCACCTGGGCCGGATAGTATACATCCAAGGGTGTTGAAAGAACTGAAATATGAGATTGCGGTCCTGCTATTAGTAATCTGTGAACTATCATTAAAATCATCGCTAAAACCTGAAGACTGGAGGATCGCCAATGTAACACCAATTTTTAAAAAAGGTTCCAGGGGTGATTCGGGAAACTACAAACCGGTGAGCCTCACGTCAGTACCGGGAAAAATGGTAGAAACCATCATAAAGAATAAAATTACTCAGCATGTAGATAGTCATGGCCTAAAGGGAGACAGCCAACATGGCTTTAGACAAGGAAGATCTTGTCTTACTAATCTGTTATGTTTTTTTGAAAGTGTGAATAAACAGGTGGACAAAGGTGAGTCGGTTGATATAGTGTATCTAGACTTTCAGAAAACCTTTGACAAGGTCCCTCATCAGAGACTTTTGGCAAAACTAAAGAGTCATGGGATAGGAGGCAGTGTACTAATGTGGATCAGGAACTGGTTAAAAGATAGAAAGCAGAGGGTTGGGCTAAATGGCCAATTTTCCCAATAGAGAAAGGTGAATAGTGGTGTACCCCAGGGATCTGTGCTGGGTCCGCTGCTTTTGACATATTCATAAATGACCTGGAAAGAGGAATAACAAGTGAAGTTATCAAATTTGCAGATGACACAAAACTATTTAAAGTTGTTAAAACCCAAGAGGATTGTGGAAAATTGCAAGAGGATCTTGATAAATTGGAAGACTGGGCATCAAAATGACAGATGAAATTTAATGTGGACAAGTGCAAGGTTATGCACCTAGGGAAGAACAACCCAAACTATGGTTACACAATGCAAGGTTCTACATTAGGAACCACCACCCAGGAAAAAGATTTAGGCGTCATTGTGGATAACATGTTAAAACCCTCAGCCCAGTGTGCAGCGGCGGCCAAGAGAGCAAATAGAATGCTAGGTATCATAAGAAAAGGAATGGAAAATAAAACAAAAGATATTATAATGCCTCTATACCGTTCCATGGTGAGACCGCACCTTGAATATTGTGTGCAATTCTGGTCGCTGTATCTTGAAAAGGATATAGCGTTATTAGAAAAGGTTCAGAGAAGAGCCACCAAAATGGTAAAGGGGATGGAAGGATACTCTTATGAAGAAAGGCTAAAAAAGTTAGGGCTCTTTAACCTGGAAAAGAGACAGCTGAGGGGAGATATGATAGAAGTCTATAAATTCATGAACGGAGTGGAACGGGTAAACGTAGATCGATTGTTTACGTTATCAGAATATAGAGAGACTAGGGGACATGCAATGAAGCTACAGGGTAAACTATTTAAGATTAATAAAAGAAAATATTTTTTCACTCAATGTGTAATCAAACTCTGGAATTTGTTACCGGGGGATGTAGTAAAGGCTGTTAGTGTAGCTGGGTTTAACAAAGGTTTGCACAAGTTCCTGGAGGAAAGGTCCATAAACCATTATTAAGAAGGGACCCAGGATATCAAAGCTTGACCCAGTACAAGCATTGCGGAACCTGTGTCTTTTGGGGAAACTGCTAGGTACGTATGACCTAGATTGGCCACTGTTGGAAACAGGATACTTGGGCTTGATGGACCTTGGTCTGACCCAGTATGGCATATCTTATGTTCTTCTGTATAATTCTAATGTGCAGATTCAGAAAGACCAAAAAACTGACTTTGGCATAGAACGTTGAAACTAGGCTCAAAAGTATCCCTACCATATGACATAATGGGTGTGTGAAGTAGAAACATCAAGGGGTATGTTTACTAAACTGCGGTAATGCCATTCGCGTTAGGATCCGCGGTAGAGGCAAAAATATCCAAATAAGGACATGGGCGGTACATCGTTACCGATAGCACGTGTTACAGGGCGCCATAAATTAACGAGTGTTACATGATGGAGCCATGGCACGTTACCGCGCGTTAATCTTAAGAAGGCGCGCAGACATGCAAACACAGACATAGAGCTGTAGCACAATGGTTACTACACTGACTGATGGTACGGGGTCATGGGTTTGATTCCCCAGTGTGCCTAATGCTTAAGGCTGGCTGAGGCATCACCCTTTACGTTTAAGTAGTGATTGTTGAGGCATTTTAATTAGTGCTGCCAGCAAACATACCCTCACGGTGGCGTAACCTAAGGTGCCGCATAAGGTACCCCATAACGTACTTCCATAGGGCACATTATAAAGTGCACTGTCCGCCAAGGCACCCTATAATGTCCCCTATAGGACACCTTATAAGGCACCTTATAAGGCGCTTGATAGGGTGCCTTATAGGGCGCCTTATGGGGCACCTTAAGGTTACAGTACTCTGAGGGTGTTTTTGCTGGCAGCACTAATGTACATTAAAAATAGACAATGCCTCAGACAGCCCTATCAAATAACCCCACCATAGGTTTGAACCCATGACTTCTGGCTTCGCAGACAGTGGAGTAACCAGTGGGCTACAGCTCTATAGCTGCTAACAAACCCATGGCTGGCTGCAGAAGGACTGCACGTCACCACACAAACTGTCTGCTGTGGTTACCAGGATTGGGTTAACCCACCCGTACCCATGATGCACTGCACATGCAAATCAGCAGTCGACAGATGGGCACAAGATGGGGTATGCACCCCCACAGCACCTCGGCCTAGTAGGGGGAACTGACCGTGTGTGGTACTGGCACAGAATAGCCACAGACCGTCACATTGTGCGGGTACTGTGCTCACCCTGAGGGTGAGGTGGGGCGCCCAGCACCAGGTCTACAGCACCTTTCATGGCTGAAATACGCCATGCTGCAGGTCCCCATCAGTGTGTGATAGGCAGTTCCTGCAGACAAACCTAGGATACATCTTCTGTATTTCTCAGTCATGTCTAGCCCTTATGGGCTATGATGCATCCAGAATGTTTTAAGGTAAGGATTTTTTGAGACTATTTTCAACGTTCTACCTCAAAGACAAATTTTGGCCTTTCAGAGTGTGAACATTCTATGAGATTTCCTACATTTAGAAGAAGACTGCAATTTTCTACTTCATACACCCATTCTGTTTTATGGTAAGGTTACTTTTGAGACTCATTTCAACATTCTACCTCAAAGTCAGATTTTGGGCTTTTCTGAATCTGCACTTTCTATCAGATTTCCTACACTTAGAATTAGACAAGAGGTTTCTACTTCACACAACCATTATGTTATAAGGTAAGATTACTTTTGAGACTAGTTTCAACGTTCTACCTCAAAGTCAGATTTTGGGCTTTTCTGAATCTGCACTTCACATACCCATTGTATGTGAAGTAGAAACCTCTAGTCTAATTCTACGTGTAGGAAATTTCATAGAAAGTGCAGATTCAGAAAAGCCAAAAATCTGACTTTGAGGTAGAACGCTGAAACTAGTCTCAAAAGTAATCTTACCTTATAACATAATGGGTGTTTGAAGTAGAAACCTCTAGTCTAAATCTAAGGGTAGGATATCTCATAGAAAGTGGAGATTCAGAAAAGCCCAAAATCTGACTTTCAGGTAGACCGTTGAAACTTGTCTCAAAAATAACCTTACCATATAACATAATGGGTGTGTGAAGTAGAACCTCTTCGTCTAATTCTAAGTGTAGGAAATCTCATAGAAAGAGCAGATTCAGAAAAGCCAAAAATCTGACTTTGAGGTGGAACTTTGAAACTAGTCTCAAAAGTAACCTTACCATATAACAGAATGAGTGTGTGAAGTAGAAACCTCTAGTCTAATTCTAGGTGTAGGAAATCTCATAGAAAGTGCAGATTCAGAAAAGCCAAAAATATCACTTTGAGGTAGAACGTTGAAACGAGTCTCAAAAGTAACCTTACCTTACAACATGATGGTTGTGTGAAGTAGAAACCTCTTGTCTAATTCTAAGTGTAGGAAATCTCATGGAAAGTGCAGATTCAGAAAAGCCAAAAATCTGACTTTGAGGTAGAACGTTGAAATGAGTCTCAAAAGTAACCTTACCATATAACAGAATGGGTGTATGAAGTAGAAAATTGCAGTCTTCTTCTAAATGTAGGAAATCTCATAGAATGTTCACACTCTGAAAGGCCAAAAATCTGACTTTGAGGTAGAACGTTGAAACTAGTCTCAAAAGTAAACTTACCTTAAAACAAAATGGGTGTGTGAAGTAGAAATCTCTAGTCTAATTCTACGTGTAGGAAATTTCATAGAAAGTGCAGATTCAGAAAAGCCAAACATCTGACTTAGAGGTAGAACATTGAAACTAGTCTCAAAAGTAACCTTACCATATAACATAACAGTTGTGTGAAGTAGAAACATCTAGTCTAATTCTAAGTGTAGGAAATCTCATAGAAAGTGCGGATTCAGAAAAGCCAAAAATATCACTTTGAGGTAGAACGTTGAAACGAGTCTCAAAAGTAACCTTACCATACAACATGATGGTTGTGTGAAGTAGAAACCTCTAGTCTAATTCTACGTGTAGGAAATTTCATAGAAAGTGCAGATTCAGAAAAGCCCAAAATCTGACTTTCAGGTGGAACGTTGAAACTAGTCTCAAAAGTAACCTTATCTTATAACATAATGAGTGTGTAAAGTAGAAACTTTCAGTCTTATTCTAAGTGTAGGAAATTTCATAGAATGTTCACACTATGAAAGGCCAAAAATCTGACTTTCAGGTAGAACGTTCAAACTAGTCTCAAAAGTAACCTTACCTTATAATATAATGGTTGTGTGAAGTAGAAACCTCTAGTCTAATTCTAAGTGTAGGAAGTCTCATAGAAAGTGCAGATTCAGAAAAGCCAAAAATCTGACTTTGAGGTAGAACGTTGAAACTAGTCTCAAAAGTAATCCTACCATATTACATAACAGTTGTGTGAAGTAGAAACATCTAGTCTAATTCTAAGGGGTATGTTTACTAAAACCCCGTTAGGGTGCGCGCCGCTCTAGTGTGCGGATGCCATATAAGGAGTGGGCGTTTCAGTCAGAAAAAAGCAAAACCGGGATTAATCATGCGCTAATGTGCGCCCCGCCCATTAGTGCATGAGAAAGTTGCGCGGAAAGCATAAGTGGCGCGATGATGTACAAGCACAGGAACAGAGCCACAGTACAATGGTTAAGACACTGACCACTGGTGCAGGGATCATGGGTTCAATCCTCCACTGTGCCCAGTGAAGAAGGCTGGCTGAGGCATTACCTATTATGGGGAAGATTGCTTTAGGAGGCATATTATTTTTATTTTAATTATCTCTACTAGCAAACGCATTCTCAAAACGTGTTAACATAAGGTGCCCCATAAGGCACATTTTAAAGTGCACTGTCCGCCAAGGCACCCTAGAATGTTGCTTATAGGGCGCTTTATAGGGTGCCGTATGAGGTACCGCAAGGTCACAGCACTGTTTTTGATGGCAGCACTGTGCAGTTTAAGGAATGAAAATCATAAGTAGGTGCGCTGACATTCAAGGAGGAGCAGCAGTGTAGCACAATGGTTAAGACACTGACCAATGATGCAGGAGTCATGGGTTCAATCCCCCACTGTGCCTAATGAAGAAGGCTGGCTGAGGCATTACCTGTTGTAGGTAATATTGCTGTAGGGGGCATTTTATTTTTATTTTAAATAGTGCTGCCAGCAAACACACCATCAAAGTATTGTAACATAAGGTACTGCATAAGGCGCCTCATAGGGTACCCCAGAGGGCACATTTTAAAGTGCACTGTCCGCCATGGCACCCTACAATGTTGCTGAAAGGGTGGCCTATAGGGCGCCATATAGGGTGCCCTATGAGGCACAGGAAGGTCATAGCACTGTGTTTGATGGCAGCACTGTGCATTTAAACGCATGGAAATCTGAAGTAGGTGCGCTGACATGCAAGGAGGAACAGCAGTGTAGCACAATGGTTAAGGCACTGACTGCTGATACAGGGGTCATGAGTTTGCTCCCCAGTGTGCCTAATACATAAGGCTGGCTGAGGCATCAGCTTTGCAATGTACGTATTGTTTCCTGCAGCACTTTATTTGTATTTTATGAATTGCTGCCAGCAAACACGCCCTCACGTGCCGTAATTGAAGGTGCCGCATAAGGCACCATATAAGGCACTTCATAGGGCACATTATAAAGTGCACTGTCCGCCACGGCACCCTAAAATGTCCCCTATAGGGCACCCTATAAGTCGCTCCACAGGATAACGTATAGTGCACCTCATATGGACGGTAACCATAAGGCGCCCTATAAAGCGCCCTCAGAGGCACCTTATGGGTACAGTACGCTGAGAGTGTTTTTGCTGGCAGCAATAATGTACATGAAAAAGAGATAATGCTTTGGCCAGCCCTATCAAATAACCCCACTGTGGGTTTGAAACAACGACCTCTGGCTCCACAGGCAGTGAAGTAACCATTGGGCTACAGCTCTATAACTGCTAGTAAGCCCCTGGCTGGCTGCAGAGGGAGTGCACGTCACCACACAGACAGTCTGCTGTGGTCACCAGGATAGGGTTAGCACACCCGTACCCATGATGCACTGCACATGCAAATCAGCTGTCCACAGATAAACACAAGAGTGGAGTGGAGGAGTGGCCTAGTGGTTGGAGCAAGGTACTTCAGGCCGGAAGGTCGGGGGTTCAAATCCCACTAGAGGACAGCAACCTTGGGCCGGAAGGACTGGGGTTTCCAGTCCCACAGGTGCTCCTTGTGGTCTTGGGCAAGCCACTTAACCCTCCATAGCCCATGTTCCCTGTAAAATAGTTATCTCCAAGTTATAATGCCCTGTTCAATGTAATTTCAGTTTGTTCAATGTAAACCGCACTGATGCAGAATAGCGCAGTATATAAGAGAATGTAAATAAATAAAAATAAATAAAGATGGGGTATGCACCCCCACAGCACCTCGGCCTGGTAGGGGGAACTGACCATGTCCACCCCCACAGCACCTCGGCCTGGTAGGGGGTACTGACCGTGTGTGTTACTGGCACAGAGTAGCTACACACCGTCACATTGTGCAGGTACTGTGCTCACCCTGAGTGTGCGGTGGGGCGCCCAGCACCAGGTCTACAGCATCTTCCATGGCAGAAATAGGCCATGCTGCAGGTCCCCAGCAGTGCTAATGTGTGAGGTAGTTAGTTTCTGCAGAAACACCCTGGATATATGTCTGTCTCAGTCAAGTGTATCCCCTATGGACCCCTAGGAGGATTATGTTCCACCACCCTCCACCTCCAGGGCTGAGGGTGGTAAACAGGTTCTCCCATCAACAGATCCATATTCTACCTCCCTGCAATGGTGGCAGTAGAGGGGACCATCAACCCCGGTCCTGCTGGGGAACAGACACCCTACAGGGCAGTCAATGCAGCTCTGTACACATCTATAACACAATAGCAGACAGACATTAGGCCTGGATATGCTAAGCTGCACCCCACCACTATCTGATATTTTCCTGCAGCAAGCCTTCAGCCGCTGCACCCTGCAAGGCGTTCCATCAAGACACATAACCAGCTGCAAACAGTCTGCTAGCTAGTCCATAGTGCATGTTCCTGGTGGAAATGCGTGCACCCAGAACTGGGATGTCAGCATACAAAAACAAGCAGATAAGTCAGTGACTGGGCCCCAAAAGGAAACCCATAAATATCACATGAAAAAAATACTATATAGCACTATGGTGGTGCCTAGCCATGCTGTGGTCACTGCACAGTCAGGGTGAGAGTGATCTCCCAGCAGGACATGCTGAGGCCACCCTGTCTGTGTAAGTGGTGGCCGGGCACTATAATGTCCCAGCCAGTGCCCTATGCCCTGTGCAGATGCATCTTGGCCAGGCCACCCTGTCCAGGCTATACCCATGGTACCTTGCTCCTCATTATGCACATTGGCAGGCCAATACTGGCAACAGTGCTGGCAGTGTGGGCTATGGAGGGTGTTTGCAGCCACCACACACTGGATAGACAGACACACACACCCACACCTATGCCAGCATTGTGCTACTATAGAGGAGTTTAGCAGCCCTGGCCACCACATCAGTCCTGGGCACAGTACAGGCATGGATATGGTACGCAATACTGTTGGGGGTCACTCCCCAGGGTGGTAAACACTGTCAGAGACCAGACCTGAAGCACACACCACAGACATCAGAAAGGTTGTTATGATGGAGCTCAATGAGCAAACTGTGCTTAACGTAGGAATTGCTATCTGCGAGTAATCATAGCAAACGTTTGATAGCTGTGTACCGTATACCCAGGTGTAGGGTGGCATTGCTAAGGTATGCAAGTGCTAGTATTGGGAGATGCAGGCAGGGCCCAATGTCCTGCCTCTCCAGGAGGCATTGGCCAATGGGGCCTGTGGGTGTGGGTGTGGGTGTGTCTGCCCCTGTTGGCTGCTGCTTTACGGCAGAGGTTCCCAACTCCAGTCCTGGTGTGGCAAACACTGTTCGGGTTTTCGTGCTGTCCCTCATGAATATGCATGAGATACATCGGCATACCATGGGGGTGGTGCATAGATATGCAGCACAGGCATCTTTATTAGAGGCAGCATGGAACCTGAATGGTGTTTGGCCCTCCAGGACTGCATTTGAGAGACTCTGTTCTAGGTAATGCGGCTGTTTATGGTGTCTGTGCTCAGTGGGGTAAAATATAGGCGTATTAACCATGCGTATGTTCTCTGCAATAAAGGTTTGTCCTTACTATCACGGTTTAGTTGTGGGAAAAAATATGTGGACTGGATTGGCAGTAGCCCCAGCTGGGCTTTGAACCTGTGACCTGTTCTTGCACACACTGTGTGCACTGCACCACCGTGTTGCCACAGATATGCTGCATTCCCTGGGGAGTCCATGACTGTACATCCGACAGGGCCTGTTTGTTGCAGTGCACGGCACCCACCTGGACAGGGCTAGGCCATGGTCTGCTGTTGCCACCAGCTGCTGCCACCTCCACCACCAGTACCGCTCCATCCTTAGATAGGAGACAGCATAAACCCTGAAGGATTTGTGGCCCTCCAGGACTGCATTTGGGGGAATCTGCTCTAGGTAATGTGCACGTTTCTGGTGTCTGTGCTCTGTAGGGTAAAATAGAGGTGTTTGAGCCATGCTTATGTTCTCTACAATAAAGGTTCATCTTTACTATCACGATATAGTTGTGGGTAAAATATGGGGACTGGATTGGCAGGAGCCCCAGCTGGGGCTTGAACCTGTGACCTTCTGTCTCCAAACACACTGGTTGTGTGCACTGCACCACCGTGTTGCCACAGAGACAGTGCATTTCCTGATGATACCATGACTGATTGTCCGGCAGGGCCTGTCTGTTGCAGTGCATTGCACCCACCTGGACAGGGCTAGGCCATGGTCTTCTCTTGGCAGCTGCCACTGCCCCCCTCCACCTCCAGTACCCCCGTGCCACCATGCTGACATGCCCTTCTGCTGGTGGTGCTGGTGGTACGCAGTCTCAGGCCATCCTGTGTGCAGGTAGGTGGCTGCCTATGGTGCGGGCTCTGGGGTAGGGGTGCCTGCATATCTGTCTGCACGTCCCCCAATCACCGCCTGCCACTGTTCTGTGACCTTGGAGGTACCTGCTGGGTACTATCCCCTGTGACACTGTGATAGACACGCTCATGCCCATGTTGGGCCCTCATCAGTTGCTGTCTGGCTGCTGTACAGTTTCAGCATTCCTAGGTGCCACCTAGGCATCTGCCTAGTCCGCACTGTGCCCCAGCTGCACCACAGCATGTGCCGCCTGCAGCCCTCTGTATCCCCTTTCCCAGCATCTGTCCAGTTGCCCATTCCAACATGCCCACCCTGCTGCTGTGGAACATGGGCATACCATAGGAAACCTGTCCAATGGAGGTCGTAACCCTGATCAGTGCTATTTCACTGTGGGATCATTCACCTTGTATGGGGACGGAGCATAGACCCTTCTAAAATTCATATTTATTTTTTGGGGCTTTCTTGGGAGTGTTTTTTGATGTTTCCCATTACTATCACTATTGCCCAGCTTGCTTATAATTTTTTTATATTTTGTTGGGGTCATTTTTAATGTTTATTTGCCCTTTTGTTCCGTGCACATGTATCACACTGCTCACATTTTGTAGGTTTCCCTGGTTTTGCTGTACATTGCTGACAGAAATGGTTTCTCTTACCTTTAAATCGGCTCTACCGCGAGGTTTTCATTCGCGGTATTTTTTTGCTTGAATTTCAGCCCCGCTCCTGTGCGGGGAGCCTCTCCCCTCCCACTCTCCATCCATTGGCCCCGTCTCTCTGCCCCTGGGGAGCCTTCCTCCGCCCTCCGAGAGCCTTTCCACGCCTTTATCGCACATCAGCGCACCGCGCACATGAGCGGGCACATTACTGCGGCGCGCACGTGTGCGGGGCACAAAAATGCATCATTAGCGTGCGCTAAGGTACCTTAGCGCACGCTATTGTGCGCCGCACACCTGAGCGCCGTTTAGTAAACATACCCCTAAGTGTAGGAAATCTCATAGAAAGTGCAGATTCAGAAAAGCCAAAAATATCACTTTGAGGTAGAACGTTGAAACGAGTCTCAAAAGTAACCTTACCGTACAACATAATGGTTGTGTGAAGTAGAAACCTCTTGTCTAATTCTAAGTGTAGGAAATCTCATAGAAAGTGCAGATTCAGAAAAGCCCAAAATCTGACTGAGGCAGAATGTTGAAACTAGTCTCATAAGTTACCTTACCATATAACATAATGGTTGTGTGAAGTAGAAACCTCTAGTCTAATTCTAAGTGTAGGAAATCTCATAGAAAGTGCAGATTCAGAGAAGCCCAAAATCTGACTTTGAGGTAGAACGTTGAAACTAGTCTCAAAAGTAATCTTACCTTATAACATAATGGTTGTGTGAAGTAGAAACCTCTTGTCTAATTCTAAGTGTAGGAAATCTGATAGAAAGTGCAGATTAGAAAAGCCAAAAATCTGACTTTGAGGTAGAACGTTGAAATGAGTCTCAAAAGTAACCTTACCATATAACAGAATGGGTATATGAAGTAGAAAATTGCAGTCTTCTTCTAAATGTAGGAAATCTCATAGAATGTTCACACTCTGAAAGGCCAAAATTTGTCTTTGAGGTAGAACGTTGAAAATAGTCTCAAAAAAACCTTACCTTAAAACATAATGGGTATGTGAAGTAGAAACCTCTAGTCTAATTCTACGTGTAGGAAATTTCATAGAAAGTGCAGATTCAGAAAAGCCAAAAATCTGACTTTGAGGTAGAACGTTGAAACTAGTCTCAAAAGTAGTCTTACCTTATAACATAATGGGTGTTTGAAGTAGAAACCTCTAGTCTAAATCTAAGGGTAGGATATCTCATAGAAAGTGGAGATTCAGAAAAGCCCAAAATCTGACTTTCAGGTAGACCGTTGAAACTTGTCTCAAAAATAACCTTACCATATAACATAATGGGTGTGTGAAGTAGAACCTCTTAGTCTTATTCTAAGTGTAGGAAATCTCATAGAAAGAGCAGATTCAGAAAAGCCAAAAATCTGACTTTGAGGTGGAACGTTGAAACTAGTCTCAAAAGTAACCTTACCATATAACAGAATGAGTGTGTGAAGTAGAAACCTCTAGTCTAATTCTAAGTGCAGGAAATCTCAGAGAAAGTGCAGATTCGGAAAAGCCCAAAATCTGACTGAGGTAGAATGTTGAAACTAGTCTCAAAAGTAACCTTACCATATAACATAATGGATGTGTGAAGTAGAAACTTGCAGTCTTATTCTAAGTGTAGGAAATCTCATAGAAAGGGCAGATTCAGAAAAGCCAAATATCTGATTTTGAGGTAGACTTTGAAACTAATCTCAAAAGTAACCTTATCTTATAAGATAATGGTTGTGTGAAGTAGAAACCTCTAGTCTAATTCTAAGGGGTATGTTTACTAAACTGCGTTAGTGTGATTCGCATTAGGATCCGCGGTCCAGGCAGAAATCCCAAATAAGGACATGGGCGGTACATCATTGCAGATAACGCACGTTACCAGGCTCCGTAGCTTAACGAGCATTAAAAAACATTGTGTAGAGCGCCACGCAACGCGCGCTCATAGGGTGTCTTATAAGGTGTCTAGCAAGGCATCTAGAACTGTAGCATAATGGCTAATACACTGACTAATGGTGCATGGGATGTGTGTTCAATTCCTGCTGTGGGTCTAATGAGTAAAGCTGGCTGAGACAGCACCTTTTCACTCTAAATCAGTGCTGTCTGAAGTATTTTCTTTGTTAAGTTTAAGTAGTGCTGCCAGCAAACACACCCTCACAGGGCTGTAACCCAAGGTGCCACATAAGGCACCCCAGAGGGCACACCATAAAGTGCACTGTCCGCCAAGGCACCCTAGATTGTCCCCTATGGGGCACCCCACAGTGCACAGTATAGGGTTCCGCATTGGGCACTGTATAGGGTGCCTGATGAGGCACCGTAAGGAGACAGCACTGTGAGGGTATGTTGCTGGCAGCACCAATTTAAATTAAAAAAAGAAAATGCCTCAGACAGCCCTACCAAATAACCCCACTGTGGGATCAGACCCATGACCCCTGGCACCACAGGCAGTGAAGTAACTAGTGGGCCACATCACTAGTGCCACTAACAAATCCCTTATCATACAAAAAAGAATATTAACAGTACCCTCCACCAGCCACTATCAATATTTGTCGGGCATAAACCAAGCGAGAGGCAAAACCACTCTGCCACTCACGAATGGTACACGCCCCTTTTTTTGATTAGATATAAATCATTTTCATCGTGGTTTTTTTCATCGTGATTTAAAATCAACCAAAAAGAGAGCAAATCACACTTAACTTATCCACCGCACGACGTGCACGTTTCGGGGCAGCCGCCCCTGTATCAAGTGCCTCCCAAGGAGATGTAGAGTGTGTGCTCGCCTGCACGTAACTGATAAAAAACGCTGACTTGAAAGCCGGAAAAAGTAGAGGAGAGTCCCTCAGGATTGGCTGACAAAAGACACGCCTACTTACTTAGAACCAATCCCCAAAAAACAGGGGGCCCCAACCAAAATGAGGGTCCCCATAGTGAAAAATGGAATGTCAAAATGTCATAGCCCCAACCAGTCGATGTCCCGATTAAGGCCACCCGGAGCAACTGTGTGTAGATTGAAAATCCACCGCTGTTCCAGTCTTCGTAACCGAGCAGTACGGTCCCCACCCCGAGGGTCTAGGGGAACATGATCTATCGCCGTTGCAGATTTTACCAACTGATCCCATAGATTACGTCCCCGAGAGAACGTGATCCGTAAGGGCTTATTAAAACAAGAGTTTAGAGAGAGAATTGGCCAATGTTTCTTAAGGATGTGGGTCACCTCCCGTGAATGACACATGTATGGTAAAATGCCAGTCAACATATCAGGCGAAACTTCAATAGGATCCTCTCCAGAGCGCTGAACTGGAGGTGGCTCCGATACATCAGCATCCAAAAACCACTCCCGATGGGAGTACAAGGCTCTACGGTAAGCACGGGAAATGACTGACTTTGGGTAGCCTCTATCCGTGAGACGACTCCACAAATCCATCGCATGAAATTTAAACTGAGCGAGAGAGGTGCAAAGATGCCGAATCCGTAAAAATTGACCATAAGGTAAACCTTTTTGAAGGAGTTCCGGATGGAAACTATTATATTTCAATAAACAATTCCGCTGAACTGGTTTACGGTATAATGTTGTCAACAACGAGGTGTCCTCCCGATAAACCACCATGTCCAAAAAGTCCAGGCGGTCCGAAGCAATGTGGGCAGTGGCATCAGAAGTGGCAAAGAAGTGGCATCAGATGTCCAAACAAAGAAGATATCATCCAGGAAACGTTTCCAAATGGCCACATGTGCAAAATAATGAGAGGGATAGATGTAACTTTCCTCAATGTCCGCCATATACAATGTTGCAATCGAAGGCGCCACCGTGGCCCCCATTGCTATCCCATGGATTTGTTGAAAAAACTCTCCTTCAAATAAAAAGTAACTACGAGTGAGTACCAAAGACACCAACTTCAATAAAAAAGCCCTGGGGACACGCTCTGGAGCATACTGAAACTTAGATTGGAGAAGCATCAAAGATTCCCCCTGGTCCACATTTGTATATAGGAAGACGACATCCAGAGTTACAATGTAAACCTCAGAAGGCGGTAATATTAATTGTTGAAGACATGACAAAAAATGGGTAGAATCACGGAGAAATGATCGAACCTGAGCGGCCTCCTTTCGTAAGAACACATCACAATATTTTGACAACGGTTCAAGAAGCGATCCCCTGCACAAAACTATAGGCCGGCCCGGTGGATCAACCAGAGATTTGTGGATTTTGGGCACAAAATAAATCACCGGTATCTTAGGATGAAGAGCCAGTAGAAACCGGAATTCCCGCGAGGTAATCCACCCCTTGGAAAATGCCAACATGAGAATGCCCCGAATCTCCTCCTGCAAACCCAACGTCGGGTCCCGGTCAAGTTTATGATAAACCAGCTCATCCAACACATGAGTTCTTAGCTTGGAAAGATATACTTCCGTATCCCACAACACGATAGCCCCCCCTTTATCCACACTCCGGATTGTAATTGAACTATCAGAAGATAAAGCTTGCAAACTCCTCTGGTCAGCATGTGCGATATTACGACCCCACCTGCTAAACTTTCTCTCACTAATCTCCAAATCCCGCAGCACCAAAGATTGATATGTGGCGATAATTGGATCTGGTACACCAGGGGGCATCCACGTGGAAACAGGTGCCACCACCGATGAAACCGGATCGCGCTGCTCACACCGATCAGTCGCAAAATAACGCAAAACATGCAATTTCCAAAAGAACCGTTGTCTCCCCAACCCCTGGCCCCCATTCCATCACCTGTCCCAACCAGACTGTAAGATGCGATGAGGAGGGTGCCAGCACGACACATCCCCACTGCGCCCACCCCTACCGTATGCACATCAGTCACCATCCCCAACACCCCACAGACCCAGGTTGAAGCATGCAAAGTCAACAGGGACCATGCAAAGTTACCAGTGATGTATCAATGTTGCACAACAATGCAAAGGGGATCCCCCCCAGCTACAATCAACGAAACACCCAGACAGTTCATGGCAGCGACAGTGTGTCAGTCCCCCCAGTGACAGTCGAAGTAGCAGGCCAAAAATGAGGTCAAACAAAGGCCTGTGTCCAACTCCCAGAGGTCCATCTCCCACTGGCAACAACACCCAGGGACAGTTTCACAGATGTGCCATGTCCAAACAAATATGGCTGATGGGGTCTCCAGATGCAGTGTAGTAGATGTGTCATGTATGTTGTCTGTGTCCTGTGTGAAAAGGGGTAGAAATAAGGTAAGGGAATGACACAACCAACCTCCACCATCAGGTCACAATGAAGACAGTCTAATGTTCCAAAACCTCAGTATGGTGCTCACGAAAGTATACAGTGTATCCTCTGCTGACTCAAATTGTCATTTTCCACTGACAATCTTTCATACTTAAATCAGAGTGGCCGTAAGGTTTCAGCAATGATAGGCTACCATTGACTTATGTCTCTGTCAAATGGACAAGCGCCTGTTCACATCAACGACCCCAATTGGAGGCGACCACCCCCTTCCAGACTTTAAAGCTATTTTGGAGTGTAATGCAGTAAACCTTTTGTAATAATATGAAACAAGTGCTTAGCTTTCAAAAGAAGTTTCTGAGTTCATCGCTAATTTGAGTCAGCAGAGGATACACTACACTTTCGTGAGCACCATACAGAGGCTCTGATACATCAGTTTGTCAGACACTAACCCTGTAAAAGAAGACCAGAATAGATTTGTCATACACAAAGGAGACAGTGACATCACAATATGTGCATCATGAATGCGTAGATATCACAAAATGACATGGCCACAACACACAGCACAGTGCACATGGACCACAGCAGGAGATGGCCCTGCAGACCAGGACAGCATCTCAACATGGTCATGTAAATGCCCATGTCACACAGACATCCCAGAGGTCCACAGCATGTCCAGCAGTGGTGGTGCAAAGAGATACCACAGAAAGGCACGTTGATACCAACAGGCCAAGTGCAGCATCTGCACGTGGTGTATGTCCCAGATGATCGAAGGTGGAACCTACCTGAAAGGTATAGCAGTGGTCTGATGGGGAAAGTCCGAGTCAGGCAAGGGCACAAGGTGCCCCAGTGGAGGCTGCAGATGTCAAGGAACTGCGTCCATCACCACGTCTGCATGGTCAGCTGTCAGCGTAGCATGTCCGAGGAATGTTGTGTTGCGTGGAGACAAAATATTGACGTGCAGTGTCCTGCCATCAAACATGAGAGACATCAGGGAACAACATATGACACATGCACATGATGTACAGAAGGGCATAAGCAGAAGGGCATAGAGAGACGGTTGAACATCACTAGACCGGTGTCCAGACATATCCCAGAAACAGACAAAGGCAGAGGAGAGCAGAAGGTAGCATCAGGCAGACATGTCCCAAAGACACAGAGACATACACCGTGAGACAAGGTAGGCATGCCGCAAGCTGTAGATGGCTGCACTGTGGACAATCAGGGACCAGTGGAGACAACCATCCCAGTCCATGCATGGGTGCACCGAGGTTGTCTAATGCCGCAATGGCAGTGAAGTCTGTATGTGCACTCAAACAATACAATGCCCTGAGTCCGGAGATACACACAGCCTAGTAACATGTGCAGTAGGTGCAGTATGTAGACGCCCAAGATGTGCACAGGCAATGGACACATGTGTGTCAAACGGAACATACGGTGGATGGAGTGGTAGGCCAAAGACACGTGCAACACCAGAGGAGCAGTGGAGGGGAAACACATATATCTGTCATGCGGTGCTGCCACCACAGTACACCTACCTGTATGTCCACCCACCCCAGTCACCTGCATGTTGCATTGACGTACACACAGTCCCTACATGCACCACAGCATTGGGCAGTACCGGCAGCCCATCTTGGGGAGGCCTAAACACAGCAGCCTATCCTAAGGAGCCAAAACACATGAGACATATAGAGACATGTCATGACAGTGCCATAAAACACACAGAGCAGCTCACACATGGCGACCCAGAAGCACATCACCACACATGCAGAACTTACAGGAGAAGAGCTCCTCGATCAGATGTTGCCTGGCTGCCATCCCCGCAGGTGTGTCACCACGGCCTAGTGCAGGAGGGCACACAGGATCCGCCTCCAGATCCTCATTAATCTCGACTGGGACATTGTGCCTGAGAGCAATGTTGTGGAGGATGCAACAGGCAATAATGATCTGTGCCACAGTCAGGGGTCTGTACTGTAAGGCACCGTCGGTCCTATCCAGATACCTGAAGCGACTCTTTAGAACACCAAAGGTGCGCTCAATGACTGAGCGGCTGGAGGCATGGGCCTCATTGTACCGCATCTCTGCACCTGGCCGAGGGAGACGCACAGGGGTCAGCAACCAGGCATGACACCCATATCCTGCATCACCTGCAAAAATAAACATTGTACAGTCACATGTGAGATGAGGGACCCACAGAATCAATGATGTAGCAACGTTCGACTGGACAGCAGATAAGCATGGACACAAACATATGATGTCACATCATTGCACATGATGGCAGTGCACCAGAGTCTGATGCTGGGAGACCCAGAGCTCAGGGGAAGGCCAATGGGGGCAATACACATCCACTGTACCATGGCAAAACACATGTCCCAAACCTGTGCCCAGACAGCAGCAGTGGCTGCTATGAGGGCACTTGGCTGACAGCGGCACGGCATACTGGGAGGGGCAGAGATGTTCAATTGTGCAAGTATGTGACAGTCATGATACAGTGCACACAGAGCAGAGGGTCCAGGTGAGAGGGGCAGTGGAGCCAAGATAGAGTGGGCAGACAGGTAGCAGACATAAGAACATAAGATATGCCATACTGGGTCAGACCAAGATCCATCAAGCCCAGTATTCTGTTTCCAACAGTGGCCAATCTAGGTCATATGTACCTAGCAGTTTCCCCAAGGGACACATGGGTGATAGCGGGTGCACCCACAGCTCTGAACATGTGTCACCCCCTACATGGCCAACAGAGAGGAGGCCCCATGCACACTGTACATCATGTGCATGGGTCTGTGCCCTTAACTCCCCCCCTGGATGGGACACGCACAAACATGTGCCACATGGGGTGGGGGAGGGACACACCCCACAGGCATACATATGTACAACTGCCCATGCAGTATGCCTGAGGCCAGGTGTGGAAGGCATGGGCAAGCCAGAGGTATCACATGCAGCCACGGAAGGGACAGACCACATGTGTGAAGTGCCACAAATAGGCAGCACCCCAAAACACCACCGCAATGTAAGGCATGCAGAGGACACAGGTGACAATGGGGTCCCGCTAACCACATACTGTAGGTGCATGTTAGATACGGGTAATACCCACCCAGCAGGACACAGTCCTCATATTGCCCGGCCTCAAATTGTCCGAACAGTGCCGAGTGCTGCAGGATAAAGGAGTCATGGGCTGACCCTGGGAACCGTGGAACCACATTCAGAATATGCATACCTGCATCACAAACAACTAACAACTTGGGCACCCTGCAGGTCCCCAACACCATCAGAACTGTGAAAACAAGTACATGTCGCAGAGCCTTCTCATTCTCTGCGCCTACTATATGGAATCAACTCCCTTTTGAACTGCGTCTAATCCAGGACATTAAAAGTTTCAGGAAAGAGATAAAACCCCACCTATTTAAATGCTACTACAACCAGCCATGAGTCTCAAGATCCATGGAATCGTAGCAAAGCAAACAGATAATCATATGCTTTTGAATCCGCCTTATGTATAAACATGTAAAATATGTGAAATCCAAAAATGTGTAAATATGTATGTATAAATGTAAATATGTATAACTCCATTCCCCAAAACATTAACCATGTGTGCTGTGACCCCCCCTCAGAGCTATGTATTTACTGTCCCCTCCCAGTCCTGATTGACAACCCCCAAAAGAAGAATCGAACCGCTGCTGATCGCTGGAAGCAGCGGTATATAAATGTGTACTAAATAAAATAAATAAATAAACCTGCACATTCAGGGAATGGAAGTGTTTGCGGTTGCGGTACACAACCTCCCTGTCACGTGGCGGGACCAGGGCAACATGTGTGCAATCTATAGCTCCCATCATGTGTGGTAACCCTGCAATCCACTGGAATGCCTGTCCCAGGGCCCCCCAATATTGCCTACTGTTAGGAATTGCAATGTAATTCCCAACCCAGCTGACCATGGCACGCAGTACCTGATGGAGACAGCGAGAGAATGTTGACCTACTCATCCCACCCACTGCGGCCACTGAGGATTGGAAACAGCAAGAGGCAAAGAAATGTAGGGCAGCCAGGAGCTTGGCCAATCCCGGTATAGCATGTGACCGGGAAGTCCGGGGCTCGAGGTCAGGTCGGAGATCCTCGTAGAGCTCCCTAATGGACCCTGTGTCCAGCCGGTAGAGGAAGATTACCTGGTTCTCTCTCATGGCCTGGAGCATGGGCCTGGGCCTGTAGAGGCGTTGCAGGCGGGGCCGTGCCTCAGCACATCTATGGCACCGGTGTCCTCCCACACCTGCCTGTGGACCCCCCACAGCTGCAGTCCGGAGTTGCAGTGGGATAGCACCCATGCCCAGTGCCGTTGCCCCAGGTACATCATCTCCCTCCTCCAGAACACATAGCCCAGCCAGCTCCAGCAACGCAACCACCGCAAAACCTGCATTCACAGTTTGAGCCATGATAGACAGGTGATGGAGGACAGGTGGCTGGGAAATAGGGTGTGGGGTGGGGTCGAAATCTGAAACAATGATACACACCTGGTGAGCCTGGAATGACGCAGTGCGTGTGGGAACGCGCGCCCCCACAATGCACCCAGCTTCTGGAGTGATGCAGCGTGCATGGTAACGCGCATCCCCACAATGCACCCACCTACATGGATGTATGTGATCGCACACGTTGGATGCCAGCGGGGGAAGGGGGTGGCGTGTCCTCCCTACGTAGCACGGTGCAAATATACGGCATCCTACATCTCGCACCTCGCCCAGAGACCTAGGTGCAACTGGAATGCACGACGTGTACCCACACGCATTGACGTAGCGTGGCGCGTACGTGTGACGTAATGTTTGCGACACATATTGCAGGATCCTCAAACGCGCGTGGGAACGCGCCCGTACACACCAAACAATGACGACAAGATCAACGTGCGTGCATGCAGCAGGACTCACGATGGAAGCCAATGGGCGCGTGTATGGTGCAGTGAACACCAACCTTGCCAATATGGAAGGATCCTGGGACAATGGGGCAAAACGCTGCGTTCCGCCTATAGTAACGCACGTAGGATACATCAGCTGAACGACACGTGAATGCATGCGGAACTGTAATGCGCAGCGTAATGCGCAGACAACCACGCCCAGGTCCCACATATAAATATAGCAGGTTCAGAATGCAAAACACCGCAGCACACATACCCAAGCACAGCATGGCAGATAGCGATGGTGGAAACCAGGGAGCTGCAGAGAGGCACAGTGCACAACCACCAGTCCACACACCCGCTGGCGAGGAGGATAGGGAAAGGCCAGGGCCATCTTGGGCTCCACACCACCCCAGCCAACAGGCCACTGCAGGGCAGAAGCGCCGCAGGACCCCTGTGGCAGAGGAGGCCAGAAAAAGGGCGGTGAGGTTTACCAAGGATGAAAATGACCGACTCCTGGCCAGCATCCTTGAACACTTTGAGGTTCTGTTTGGTCGGCAGAGCACAACCACAGCCAGTGCCACACGCACAAGGGCATGGGCTGAGGTGCAGGCAATGGTGGTGGGAGCAGGGGGACCTCACCATGACATTGAAAGCCTCAGGAAGAGGTATTGTGACATTAAACGAAATATCAGGATGGAGCTGAACAGGGAGCGACGTGGAGCACAGGGCATTGGAGAGGGCCCAGCACAGATGGCCAATCTGACAGAGCTCAAGCAGCACCTGGCAGACAGACTCAGGCCTGTCTACATACATGGTCTGCCCCCTGCATTGGACATGGCGCACCCAAGTGCCGGTAGGTCTGAGTGAGCTGTACTGGTGGGGGAACATATACACAATTGTGCAGGGGTGGGCTGGGGGGTGGAGGGGCAGTACATGGCTGACAGAGATCCAGGGGATGACTCTGACACAGGGTCTAGGGGTGGGCCACCACAGGGGCAGCTGTAGGTGCACAGCCCAGTGGGGGGGTAGGTGTTGGCGGAGGGCAGGGGGCGGCACAGCGCAGTGGATGTGTGCGGGGGTGGGGGGATAGGTCCATGGTAGCAGCAGAGCCTGACAATGTATTGTGGGTCGCCATGGGCACCGGGAACATGGAAATGGGATGGTGCAACTCACACCCATGCACAGGTGGCCTCTATGTCCACACCTCTGTAGCCGTGGTTGCATCACACCGACCAGGGTGCCCTGCACCCCACACAACACGTATGTAGGGGGGGTGTGACGGGGCAGACAGGCAGCCACGCCCTACCTAACCTATGTATCCTTTCGCCCTACAGGTGACATTTACTCCACTGAGGTGGCAGAGGATGTGGACGAACACACTGGCCCTGGGCCAGGGTGCATTGAGGATGCTGTGCCAGAGGTGCCGCCGATGGGGGCCACAGCAGTGGGAGCGGGGGGTCAGGCCCCACCTCCGGAGGACAGTGGGCAGGGCCAATGGTAGGCAGAGGCCAGCACGCCACCAGAGGTGTCCACAGCCCACTCACATCGGGAAAGGCAGGAGGCAATGTCCACCATCACAGGGGTCATTGGGGAGATGCGGGTGCACTCCCAGGCGGCACAGAGGGATGCCGAGGGTGAGTGGCCAACCGCTTTGGTGTGTGTATGCCTATGTACAGCTGGCAGATGGTTCCCCATCTCACAGTGTTCATTCTGCCCCCCCCAGGTGTACAGCATGTACTGCATGTGATCGCCCATGAGCAGCGGAGGCAAAGGCGTGAGACACGCCGCATGCGACACGCAATGTCAAGGATGACGGCACTGCTGGACGACCTGGTGACCTCTGCACGAGCCATAGCCGCAAGCCTGGAGCTCCTAGTGGCAGGCAGGGGGGCCCCCACAGGACTGCAGGGGTCACCACCACCACTGCCAGCAGCAGCAGAAGCAGCAGCAGCAGCTGTGCCGGGCATGCCACCTGCACCACGGGGTGGGAGGGGCCACACAAGGCATGGCCGAGGGGGTGCAAAATAAATGAGTGCACATGCAGCCGAACTTGATGTCATGTGTCCTGTGTTGCTTGTGGGGGGCCATGTTACACACAGCCCTACCCGTGTACGCCCCAGGGCCCAACTCCATGCCATATATGCAGCCAGCCTGTGTCCTCACCAACTCAGCTGTGGCCACCATGGGTTGCCCCACCTGCCAGAGCGCAGCCACCCACCGGCACACAGCACCCCGCTGCCCCCAAACCCCACCAGTGCGCATGATCCCCCCTCCCCCCTCCCCCCACCCCCTCCACCCCACCCATCCTCACAAGCAGCTGCTGGGGGCACGTCGGGGTGGCCACGGTTCCTTCCCACTGCAGTGCCCCCCGCAGCACATCGGATGGACATTGGACCCTGTACATTACCACACCGGCACCCCTCGCCCCTGGCTTGGAGGGGCGTGTGTCCCTATGGGAACCCTCTGCTGCCCTCGTCTCTGAGCCTTCCACAACTATCCCCCCGTTGGGCCGTTTGGGGGACATAGGCCGTGCTTGGCTGTATGTGTGCATCACACAATAAGCGTGTAGGTGGGCTCCAAGGAGTAAGGCAGCTGCCAGATATGTATAATACCAATGGTGTGGTTTCACCACATACAGACATACATATTTGTGAAAGTGTCTGGTGAACAGAGTATGCCTCGGAGCCTGTCAGATAACCAGCAATTTCTGTTTAATGAATCCCCATATTGCTGGGTACACAGGTTTGCAGCAGCAGGGATAGGTCACTCTCCTGGTAGCATTGCTGGCCAAGGCAGAAACCCAGACGTACATTCAGTGGCCATATTAGCACAGCCGCCCTTCAGCTTCAGATAACTCTACACCACAGACACAATGCAGGGTAGGTTACAGCTCCGTGACAAAGGCTACATTCCCACCCCAGTGTCCCCGTTCCTGCAGAAGGTGCTTGACAGGCCATCTCAGATTCTGGTTGTACGCCCTGGTCCCTATGACCCTCCCCCCAGCAACAGGAGGGATTCAGGGCCACCCATCCTGGGAACTATGGGCTCCCCTCCCTGGTACACCCTCCCTCAGGAATAGCCTGTGTCATCCCTATTCCTCAGGTTGATGGGACTTGCCCACTGAACAGTCCATTGGGGTGACATCGCCTGTCAGGTGTACGTCAGGCTCACGCAGCTGCATAGGTGCAGGCTCTCTGACCTTCACATTGTCCCCAGCCCCCATTCCCCTAGGCTGACCTGGTTAACCCCCTGTGCCTGGCTGCCAATCTTCCTGTACACGTCCTAGATCCCACTACGCAGTTGCTCCCCCCGGGCGCCCCGTGCCTTTGCTCTCCTCTGCACCGGTCAAACCCCTCCAGCCTGCAGTTGTGCATCGGTGTGGAGCAGTCTGGCGTCCTGCTTCCCCATCCCCCCTGCTGCTGCCCCTGCCCTCGGCTTGGCTCCCACCTTGGCCGTTCCATCCATATACTGGCCTCGGTCTCTACATCCGGGCCCCTAGCCCCCACCCCTCCACACCCAGGTGATGGCACCCTGCCTGCCCACGTGCACCTGTGTACCTGCTGCATTCCCTGCCTAAGAGGCTCTGGCCTCTGTGACCTCCCCCTTCACCCCACCAGGGGGACCATGCAATATGGGCCCAGTGGGCGACCTCTGATCCCTCGCGGTGTTTGTGCCCCTCCTACCCTGCTTTGGTGAGAGGGGACCCCTTACAAGGGTGGGTTCCCTGTCACCCTGCCCTCCTTCTTGCCTCTGTTAGGTGTCCCTGCCACTACACCTTTTGAAATGTGCATGCTGTCTGACCTGTCCACATGTTAGTATTTGGAAACACCTGGGGCAGCTAGCACAGTAGCCAAGAGGGCGCAGAGTCCGACAGATGGGGAAATAGCCGATGAAGAGGATGGGGGGATACGCCATTATCCAGATATATCAGTGAGGAGGGAAGGGCAAGAGTGGTATTGTCAGACTCAGGGGTGCAGGGGAGGGATATATGGAAGCTGATGGGACTAGAGCGGTATAGCCTAACAAATATGTTTGTTCTGTGTTCACAGATGGCGAAACAGGGGCAGGACCTCAGCCCACACCCACAAATAGGGACAGCAGCAAAGGACATCCTGAGCAATCCACAGACGACTCTGTTCATGTGAAACTATCTCAGTCTAACGTACACGAAGCGAAGGAACCGGATGGGATACACCCATGAATACTAAGGGGCCCTGGGGATGTTCCAGCAGCTCCACTGACTGACCGTGTCACTGCCTCATTGTAGTTGGGTGTGGTGCCAAAGGACTGGAGAGAGGCTCATGTGGTGCCGTTACACAGAGGCGGACGTAAGGATGTGGTTGGAGACTACAGGCCAGTTAGTGTAACTGTGGTGGTGAGTACATTATTGGCCACGCTGCTGGGGGAGCATATATTGAGGTGTCTGGGGTCCAGCAGATTACAGGATCAGAGGCAGCATGGATTCACCAGAGGCAGGTCCTGTCAGACACATGTGATTGCCATCCTTGACTGGGTGACCAGGGAGTAGGACCGAGGGAGAGTCCTAGATGTGGTGTATGTAGATGTCAGTAACGCCCTTGACAATGTTCCTCACAGGCAACATATACACAGACTGGGCACCCTAGGGGTGGACCCTAATGCTACTTCTTGGGTCAGAGGTTGGTTGGGTGAGGGGCGACAGAGGGTACATGTACATGGTGTTTGCCCTGAGGAGTAGGATGTCAGTGGGGTGCCCCAGGAAGCTGTCCCTGCTTCGCTTATATGTAACATCTGTGTTGCTTCTATAGCGCAAAGGCGTTCAGGTATGGCTTGCCTCTTTGCGTATGATAACACACCCTGCAATAGGGTGGGAACCCAGGGAAGGGTGGATAACAGTAGGTGGGATCTAGCTAAGTGTGAGGAATGGTCTAGGATTATGCAGCTGGGGTTTCATGTTGACAGATGTGATGTCATGCAATTGGGCCGCAGCAAACCAAAGGAGCAATACTGTATGGGGGGTCAGGTACGTTTGTCCACGGACGAAGAACGGGGCCTAGGTGTGGTTGAGTCTGCTGATCACAGGGTAGCTGAACAGGTAGTGACGGCAACGGCAACAGCTAGGGGGATGCTTGAGTGCATACGAAGAGGGATGACCAACAGTAACAAGGGGGTGATCATGCCTTTTTTGTGACCCCATTTGGAGTATTGTGTTTAATTCCAGTGACCGCACCTTTAAAAGGATGTGACCAGGATGGGATCGGTGCAGAGGGTGGCCACTAAAGTGATTCTTGGTCTGCATTATACGGCATATGGCACAGACTGATGGATCGTAGGATGTTCCCCTTATAAGACAAGCGGGATAGAGGTGACATGATTGAGATGTTTACATACCTCCGTGGCATACCTGTTCAGGGAGGAAGCCTACTTCCATCGAGAGCAGGTTCCGCTAGGAGGGGACATGGGGTGAGGGTGGTGGGAGATAGTTTCAGGTGTGCTTTGCGAGGATTTCTCCTTACGGAGGGTGTAGTGGTTCCGTGGAATAGTACCCCAGTTGAGGTGGGGGAGATGCGAACAATAACTGACCTCACTAAAGCATGGGACAGGATTGCTAAAAGCTAGAGAGGGGACCGTTGTAGTTGTTCGGGACGGACAGACTAGATAGGGCAAGTGGTCGTTCCCTGTCATCATACTTCTATGTTGTTATGTTGGTATGTTTCAATGCCCTACCCTGGTATCACACTTGTGGGCACTGCCGGTACTAGATACACCACCGTGCAGAGCTCATTGCACTTTGTGCCATGGAGGTGCCCCACCCCGCCGGACTACACCCTGAGACGCCTGGACACTACTGATGGACATGGGCAGATGCATACTGCATTTCTGGGCCACAGCATGCTCGCCACATAGGGCCAACAGTCTACAGGACTGTGATAGGTGCACTGTGGATCCTGCATAGCTTTCCACGCTGCATGCCACCACAACAGCACGCTCACCCCAGGCCCCAGGTACATCCTCGCACCCTCACCATATGCGCAGGTCCAGCCACACCTGTGGAGATCTTGGCCCCCCCCCATGCCCCGTATACGCCACCCATCCCTTGTCCACCTGCAGCCATGGCCACTCAGTCCACCCCTAGCCATGTGCACTGCCCACCCCTGTGTCCATTAGCCCCCTTGCTTTGTCCATGTCGGAGTCCACCCTGGTCTGTACCCATCGCCACTGCTGCCCATACCCTTGCATGGACCACCACAGCTGCCCCATACCCGCTGTGTCACGTGTGTGGGTTTGTCCATGTGTGGCACTACCCCATGTGATGCCCGTAATATCACCACACCCCTGACATGGGTACAGTACCCTGCATCCTCCCACAGACACACATGTGGGTGCTCACATGTGTCATTCACACAACACTGACACATAGCAATGAGGGACATCTGGCCACCGTAGGAACATGCAAAATATGTACAACTTTATTTACAGTGCCCACTATGGACATGGACGCCCATGGCGACATTTAGGGGGCCCAGTCATCCCTGTCATTGGTGGTTGTGGCAGGCCATGGCTCGGTCCGTCACAGGGCGGGTGTGCCATGCGTATCCCCACACTACACACCCCGGGGACCCCATCACATGGTGGCTGACCAGGTGCGCCACCGGCAGCGCGCTCCTCCAGCACACGCAGCCGGTCAGCCACCACGGTCAGGGTCGCCAGTACCTGCCCCGTGATGACAGCGTGCTGCCTCTGGGCATGCGTCTGGGCACGCACAGCTGCAGCTAGGCACAGCCCACACATGCAGCCGCACAGACACACATCTCCCCTTGTCTGTGTGGCTGCATGCACGGTGTGCCAGTCAGCGGCTATGTGTGGCAGGCACATGTCCAGGAGGGGTGCATTAGTGGCATCATAGGGCAGGTAGCTGGTGCCCCTGTTGCCCTGTGGTGGCCCATGCTGATGGGGACTTGCCACAGCCGCCACCCCCATCCCCGCCCCCACCCCATCCCCTTCCCCCCGGCCCCCACCTGCTCCACCCCCACCCCGCCCACCTGGTCCCCCTCTGGCCCCTGTCTCCCCACTGCAGGACCCCCTCCTCCCCCTCCGTCCCCACCTGCCCCTCCTCCCCCCACCCCTCCGCCCCTCCCCCTCCTCCCCCGCTCCCACCACCCACTCCACCTCCATCTCCTCTGCTCCCACCTCCTCCCCGTCCCCCTCCTCCCCCTTGGTGTAGGCTGCAGCACCCTCCACGTCGGCCCCCCCCTGCCGTTGTCATCTGACATGGGCTCTGGGGCATTGTCCTCCTCCTGGCCAACGTCGCCGTGTGCCTCCTCCATCCCCGCTGCGGCATTAGGCTCCTCCAGCCCCGCTGGCTCCACGGCAGCACATGCATCCGCTGTGGGAAAGGGGAACACGTATCATCTCCATGGTCACACATCAGCCACGGCAGTCACATGCGTCCTGTGTATCTGCCAGCCATTGCCCCACAGGGCCATGTCACATCACTCACCGTCCCGTTGGGCCATCCGCTCCCGCTGGACACGCGCTACGAAGCGCGGGTACCTCGCCCTTATCTCTCGTGCCTTCTTCTGGAGGTCCTCCACCTGTCGAGTTGACAACACACATTGACATTAGCGGACACAAACCCTTTAGGGGCCTCTGATGCAACACATATATATCTCTGTGTGCAACAGGTGCCCGCCCCTATTGTGTGATACATTCATGCCCCATGCTTTTTCCAGGGCCACCCCCATGTGTGCACCGCGCCAACGCATGTCTGGCTTGGACCCTATGTGCCCTGTGTGTGGGCCCCTGCGACCAGACACAGCACACCTCTGTGGGCCACCTCCACACATCTGCCAGTGCCCATCAGCCAATGCTGGAATGGGAGGTGGGCCTCTGCATTGCTCCGTGCTGCATCTTGGGGATATAGTTGAGCCTTGTGATCACAAGCAGGGCAGTCACCATAGCACCAGGATGGGGGTTAGACCCCTGAAGTGAGGCCTGCTGCATCCTGGGGATATAGTTGAGCCTTGTGATTACAAACAGGGGCAGTCACCATAGCACCAGGATGGGGGATAGAGCCCTGAAGTGAGGCCTGCTGCATCCTGGGGATACAGTTGAGCCTTGTGATTACAAACAGGGGCAGTCACCATAGCACCAGGATGGGGGTTAGACCCCTGAAGTGAGGCCTGCTGCATCCTGGGGATATAGTTGAGCCTTGTACTCCTACACAGGGGCAATCACCATAGCACCAGGATGGGGGATAGAGCCCTGAAGTGAGGCCTGCTGCATCATGGGGATATAGTTGAGCCTTGTACTCCTACACAGGGGCAGTCACCATAGCACCAGAATGGGGGTTAGACCCCTGAAGTGAGGCCTGCTGCATCCTGGGGATATAGTTGAGCCTTATGATCACAAGCAGGGGCAGTCACCATAGCACCAGGATGGGGGATAGAGCCATGAAGTGAGGCCTGCTGCATCCTGGGGATATAGTTGAGCCTTGTACTCCTACACAGGGGCAGGGACATACCCCTGTGTGTCTCTTGGCCTCTGTGATGGACTTGTGGTGTTGTGTGGATAGGGCACATCACTGAGGCTGCAACAGCACCATATACCATTACATTGTACTGGGTACTCCATCTCTGTGGTGGTCACAGCTACACCCTGGGGACAGGGTGGTTCAGTTTTTTTGTGGGAGGGGGGGGGGGTTGATGTTCCTCCCAGCTGGACACACCAACACATGACATTCCCTGGCAGTGTGTGGCTGATAGGTGGTTTGGTTACCAGGTGTTCTCCTTCACATCCTAGGTTGGGGTGCCTGTCCCCATGCACTTACCTCACGTGGGTAGTCAGAACCTCTATTATACCTCCTGGTGAGGTGCTCCCAGGCCCTCCTTACTCTGGCCAGATTCTGCCTCCGGGATGAGCCAGGGAAGAGGCAATCCTGGCGGAGGCAGAATAGCTCAGTGAGCAGGTAGAGATCTGCCATGGTGAAGGCAGGCTTCCTGGACATGGCAGCCATCTCCTCCAGAATTGTTTGTGCTGCATAGCTGCATGCATAGGTGTGTGCATGGGTATGTGCGTAGCCACGTGTGTGGGCACTTGTGATTTTAAGAGCTTGAGGGTGTTTTACAGTTTTGATTGCTGCTACCAACTAAACGTGTGATAGGCTATGGCCTATAAGAGCCTGCATGTGAGACCTTGATTTTAAACCCCCTACCCTTTAGTATTGCTGCTAAGACTCAGAATTGCCTGTTAGAGATGTCTGCTTATTGCAGAGTCTGCGTGATTCCATACAAAACAGTCTGCTTCAGACATTTCTCATTAAGATACTTTCACATTCCTTTGCCTAGAGATGTCCTCGATGTGGAGATGTATCTATCACTTTTAATGTGCCTTTTGATCACCCAGAGAGAGACCCTGATTGGATAAAAGGGGGGGGGGGGCATTGGCACCAATGGAGAGCTTGTGTGTATTTGACTGTTAGCAACTGTATATAAGGAATTTGCCCCTGTTCAAGCTTGCTCAGTCACTTTTGGACTCGTTTCTTTCTGGGCCTTGTGCACATTCCATTGGCTTGGATTCTGTAAGTGACTCCTGGTATTAATTGGTTGCATACACTCCGCTGCTACAAAAGGAATAGCCTCAGACAGCCCTACCACATATCACCACAGTAGGTACAGACCCCTAACCTCTGTCTGCACAGCCAGTGCATTTGCCAGTGGCCTACATCTCTATAGTTCCTGCTACATGCCTGGCTGGCTACAGAGGGACTGCAGGTCACCATTCATACCGTCTGCTGTGGTTGCCAGGGTTGGATTGGACCAGCCACACCCATGATGCACTGCACATGCAGATCAGCAGGCTACAGAGGGTCCCGTGTTGCGGAATGCACCCCCCCAGCACCTCGGCCTGGTTGTGTGTCCTGACCATGTGCAACCCCACAGCACCTCAGCCTAGTGGGGGTTCTGACCGTGTGTGTTACTGCCACAGAGTGGCTACCGTCCATCACAGTGGATGGGTCCTGTGCTCACCCTGAGGGTGAGGTGGGGTGCCCAGCACCATTTCCACTGCACCTGGCAGTTCTGCGATGGGCTATGCTACAGGTCCCCATCGGTGCCTCTGTGTGATAGGTGGCCCCTGCAGATACCCTTAGCATTTGCCTGTGTCCATCTGTACATCACGTCTTGCCCATGTGGACTGTGATGCACCCGGACTAGTTCATACACTGTGTGGGTGCCATGGTCACATGAGTTCATGTCCAAGGGAGGAGGGGGGGGGGGGCCGGCAGGGTTTGGGCCCATAGGCGGTTTACATACCAACACCCAACCTGCCCTCTGTGGCTCATTTTCCCCCCCTACACTGGTGACAGTAGAGGGGGACCAGTCACCCCAGTCCTGCCGGGGAATAGACACTCCACCAGAGCAGTCTATGCAGATCTGTATGCCTCCATACATTGGGCAGTGACAGACAGACAGACAGTAGACCTGGTACTGCGCAGCTGCCCCACACCACTATCTGACATCCTCCAGCAGCAAGCAAAGTGAGTCACCAGCTGCTACACCCAGCAAGGTGTTCCAGCCACACACATACTAACTGCAGACATCCTGCTTGCTAGTCCATAGTGCATGTTCCTGGAGGTGGCATGTGCACCCACACCTGGGATGTGCACACACCCACCAAGCAGATGGGTCAGTGATAGGGCTCCAGAGGACAGAGCCCATATATCTCACTTCAGATGGACACTATGTAGCACTATGGGGGAACCCAGCCATGCTGTGGTCACTGCACAGTCAGGGTGAGCATTACCACACATCAGAACATGCCGTGGCCACCCTGTCCATGTAGGTGGTGGGCAGGCCCTACAATGTCCCAGCCATTGCCCTGGGCCCTGTGCAGGTGCATCCTGCCCAGGCCGCCCTCTCCGGCTATACCCACAGTACCTTGCTCCTCATTATGCACATTGGCAGGCCAATACTAGCAACAGTGCTAGCGGTGTGTGCTGCAGAGGGTGTTGGCAAACGCAACACACTGGATAGACTGACGCACACCCCCACACCTATGCCAGTATAGTGCACCAATATAGGCTTTTGGCAGGCCAGGACACCGCACCAGTCCTGGGCACAGTGCGGGCATGGCTATGGTATGCTGTACTGTTGGGGTCTCTTCCCAAGGTGGTGGACACTGTCAGGTTCCAGACGTGACATACACTCCACAGACATCACAGAGGTTGGTATGGTACAGCACACTGGGCCGCTTGTGCTAACATTAGGGATTGCTATGTGCCAGTTATCATAGCAACCTTTTGCTATCTGTGTACCGTATTCCCTGGTTTAGGGTGTCATTGCTAGGGTATGCACGTGCTAGTATTGGGAGATGCACACAGGGCCCAACATCCTGCCTCTCCAGGACGCTGTGGCTAATGGGGCCTGTGGATGCGGGTGTTTCCGCCCCTGTGGATCAATGCTCTTGGACAGGGGTTCCCAACTCCGGTCCTGGTGGACCGCACCATGTTCGGGTTTTCATGCTGTTCCTGATGAATATGCATGAGATACATCTGCATACCCTGGGGGCGGCGCATCGACATACAGCACAGGCATCTTTATTGCAGACAGCATGGAACCTGAATGTTGTTTGGACCTCCATGACTGCCTTTGGGAGACTGTGCTCGCGGTAATGCGCCTGTTTGTGGTGTCTGTGCTCGGTACAGTAAAATGTAGGTGTTCCAAGCATGTTTATTCTATCAGCAATACAAGTTTTCATCTTTCCTACTGCGGTTTCTTACTGGTATAAAGTATGGGAGCAGAGTTGGCAGGGACCACAGCTCAGGATTGAACCTGTGACCTTCAGCTCTTGAGCGCACTGGCTGTGCTTACTGCGCCACAGGGACAGATCATTCCCTGAAGGTTCTGTGACTGTCATACTGAGCCTGTCTGTTGCAGTGCAAGGCACCCACCTAGACCCGGCTAGGCCATGGTCTGCTGCAGCCAGGTGCCACTGCCCCCTCCACCATCTGTGCGCCCTCCGCCACCATGCTAACATGTCCTTCTATTGGAAACAGCATGACACCTGCATGATTTGTAGCCCTCCCGGGCTGCATTTGACAGACTCTGCTCTCGGTAATGCGCCTGTTTGTGGTGTCTGTGTTCTGTGCGGTAAAATGTAGGTGTTCCAAGCATGTTTATTCTATCAGCAATACAAGGTTCCATCTTTCCTACCGGTAAAATGTGTAAGAACAGAGTTGGCAGGGACCACAGCTTGGGATTGAACCTGTGACCTTCAGCTCCTGAGCGTACTGGCTGTGCTTACTGCGCCACACGGACAGATCATTCCTTGGAGGTTCCGTGACTGTTTGTCATACTGAGCCTGTCTGTTGCAGTGCAAGGCACCCACCTAGACCCGGCTAGGCCATGGTCTGCTGCAGCCAGGTGCCACTGCCCCTTCCACCATCTGTGCGCCCTCCGCCACCATGCTAACATGTCCTTCCATTGGAAACAGCATGACACCTGCATGATTTGTAGCCCTCCCGGGCTACATTTGGCAGACTCTGCTCTCGGTAATGCGCCTGTTTGTGGTGTCTGTGCTCTGTGTGGTAAACTGTAGGTGTTCCAAGCATGTTTATTCTATCAGCAATACAAGGTTCCATCTTTCCTACCGCGGTTTCCTACTGGTAAAATGTATAGGAACTGAGTTGGCAGGGACCACAGCTCGGGATTGAACCTATGACCTTCTCAGCTCCTGAGCACACTGGCTGTGCTTACTGCGTCACACTAATGCCACAGGGACAGATCATTCCCTGGAGGTACCATGACTGTTTGTCCTACTGAGCCTGTCTGTTGCAGTGCACAGCACCCACCTACATGGGTCTGGGCCATGGCCTGCTATGGTCAGATGTCACTGCCCCCTCCGCCACCGGTACCCCTCCGCCACCATGCTGCCATGCCCTTCTGCTGGTGGTGCTGGTGGTGGGCAGTCTCAGGCCATCCAGTGTGCATGTAGGCAGCTGCCTATGGTATGGGTGGTGGGGTAGGGGTGCCTGGATGGACGCCCACACTTCCCCCCAGCACCGCCTGCCACTGTTCTGTGCCCTTAGGGGTGGCTGCTGGGTACTGTCCCCTGTGACACTGTGGGAGGGGACACTCATGCCCCTGTTGGGCCCTCAACAGTTGCAGTCTGGCTCTACTGTTTATGCATTCCTGTGGGCCAAACTGAGCATCACCCTAGTCCCCACTGTGGCCCAGCTGCACCACAGCATGTGCCACCTGCAGCCCTCTGTATCCCCTATTCCAGCATCTGCCCAGTTGCCCTTTCCGACATGCCCACCCTGCTGTTGCGGAACATGTGCACGCCATGGGGAACCTCTTCAGTAACAAGGGGAAGCCCTAATCTGCGCTATTTCACTGTGGCATCATTCACCTTCTATGGTGACTGAGCATACACCCTTCCACAGTTAATATCTTTTTCTGAGGCTTTCTCAATGGTATTTTTGGCTGTTTCCCATTGATATCACTATTGGCTAGCTTGGTTATGTTATTTTCCTCGTTTCTTATGGTCATTTTCACTGCTTATTTGCCCTTTTGTTCCGTGCACATGTATCACACTTATCACGTTTTGTGGGTTTCCCTGCCTATGCTGTACATTGCTGACGCTGAAATGGTTTCCCTCCCCTGCAAATGTGCATCTACCGGCAGGTTTTCAATCGCGGTAGGATTCAGCCCTTGAGTTCAGTGCGTCGGTGTGCCTGGAGCCTCTCCCCGCCCACACTTCGCCCATTGACCCCTTCTCTCTGCCCTCTCTCCACCTTCTGCGGTGTTTTACCACGCCGCGGAAAATTACGATCATTAACATTACATAACGCGCATTATGTAACATTACCACAGTTTAGTAAACATTCCCCTAAGTGTAGGAAATCTCATAGAAAGTGCAGATTCAGAAAAGCCAAAAATCTGACTTTCAGGTAGAAAGTTCTAACTAGTCACAGAAGCAACCTTACCTTATAACATAATGGATGTGTGAAGTAGAAACTTGCAGTCTTCTTCTAAATGTAGGAAATCTCATAGAATGTTCACACTATGAAAGGCCAAAGATTTGACTTTGAGGTAGAAAGTTGAAACTAGTCTCAAAAGTAACCTTACCTTAAAACATAATGGGTGTGTGAAGTAGAAACCTCTTGTCTAATTCTAAGTGTAGGAAATCTCATAGAAAGGGCAGATTCATAAAAGCCAAAAATCTGACTTTGAGGTAGAACGTTGAAACTAGTCTCAAAAGTACCTTACCTTATAACATAACGGTTGTGTGAAGTAGAAACCTCTAGTCTAATTCTAAGGGGTATGTTTACTAAACTGCGGTAATCATGAATAACGTGCGTTATGTAACGTTAACGATTGTATGCGCATCATAACGCGCGTTATGATGCGCTTACGATCGTTAACGTTACATAACGCGCGTTAATCGTAAACTCCCACGGCGCGGTAAAACACCGCAGAAGGTGGAGAGAGGGCGGAGAGAAGGGGTCAATGGGCGGAGAGTGGGCGAGGAGAGGCTCCCCTCACACTAACGCGCTGATTTTCAGGGCTGAATTCCAACGCGAATGAAAACCTGCCGTTAAAGGCACATTACAGGGGAGAGAAACCATTTCAATGTCAGCAATGTACAGCCCAGGCAGGGAAACCAAAAATAAGTGATAAGTGTGATACATGTGCACAGAACAAAAGGGCACAGAAACACTGAAAATGACCCCAACAAACTGGAAAAAAACAATAACCAAGCTGGCCAATAGTGGTATCAATGAGAAACATCAACCCCTCCCCCCCCCCGAGTAAGCGCCATAGAACAGATATAAATCGTTGAAGGGTCTATACTCCGTCCCCATACAAGGTGAATGGGCCCACAGTGAAATAGCGCTGCTCAGGGTTTTCCCCACCATCGGAGAGGGTTCCTATGGCATGTACATGTCCCGCAACATCAGGGCGGGCATGTCGGAATGGCAACTGGACAGATGCCGGAGAAGGGGATACAGAGGGCCGCAGGCGGCACATGCTGTGGTGGAGCTGGGCCACAGTGCGGACTAGGGTGATGCCTAGGTGGCCCATACGAATGCTGAAACAGCAGAGCAGCCAGACAGCAACTGCTGAAGGGCCAACATGGGCACGAGTGTATTTCCCACAGTGTCACAGGGGATAGTACCCAACAGCTACCCCCAAGGGCACGGAACATTGGCAGGCGGGGCTGGGGGGAGCGTGGACATCTATGCAGGTATCCCTACCCCAGAATCCGCACCATAGGCAGCCGCCTACCTGCACACTGGATGGCCTGAGACTGCGCACCACCAGCTCCACCAGCAGAAGGGCATGTCAGCATGGTGGCTGAGGGATAATGGTGGTGGAGGGGGCAGTGGCAGCTGGCCAGAGCAGACCGTGGCCTAGCCCTGTGTAGGTGGGTGCCATGCACTGCAACAGACAGGCCCTGTCTGACCAACAGTCATGGTATCACCAGGGAAAGCACCATCTCTGTGATAACATGGTGGTGCAGTGCACAAAACCAGTGTATTCAGAAGCAGAAGGTCACAGGTTCAAGTCCCAGCTGTGGTTTCCGCCAACCCAGTCCTCATATTTTACCCACTACTATAACGTGCTAATACAGACAGAACCTTTCTTGCAGATGACGTAAACATGCCCAAAACACCTACATTTTACCCTACAGAGCACAGACACCATAAACATGCACATTACCTAGAGCAGAGCCTCCCAAATGCAGTCCTGGAGGGCCAAACACCATTCCAGTTCCATGCTGCCTCTGATAAAGATGCCTGTGCTGCATTTCTATGCGCCACCCCCATGGTATGCAGATGTATCTCATGCATATTCATGAGGGACAGCATGAAAACCCGAACAGTGTTTGGCACCACAGGACTGGAGTTGGGAACCTCTGCCGTAAAGCAGCAGCCAACAGGGGCAGACACACCCGCACCCAGAGGCCCCATTATCCAAAGCCTCCTGGAGAGGCAGGACTTTGGGCTCTGCATGCATCTCCCAATACTAGCACTTGCATACCTTAGTAATGCCACCCTAAACCTGGGAATATGGTACACATCTTTAAAGAGGTTGCTATGATTACTAGCAGATAGCAAGTCCTAGGTTAAGTACAATTATCTGAGTGAGCTGCATCATAGCAACCCTCCTGATGTCTGTGGAGTGTGCTACAGGTCTTGTGTCTGACAATGTTTACCAACCTGGGGAGTGACTCCTACAGTATTGCGTACCATAGCCATGCTGCACTATGCCCAGGACTTGTGTGGTGGCCTGGGCTGCCCAACACCTCTATAGTTGCACAATGCTGGCATAGGTGTGGGGAGTGTGTGTCTGTCTATCCAGTGTGTGGTGGCTGCCAACACCCTCCACAGCCCACACTGCCAGCACTGTTGCCAGCATTGGCCTGCCAATGTGCATAATAAGGAGCAAGGTACCATGGGAATAGCCTGGATAGGGTGGCCTGGCCTGGCCGCATCTGCACAGGGCATAGGGCAATGGCTCGGACATTGTAGTGCCTGGTACCACCTGCATGGACAGGGTGGCCATAGCATGTCCTGCTGGGAGGTCACTCTCACCCTGACTGAGCAGTGACCATGGCATGGCTAGGTTCCCCCATAGTGCAATATAGCATTTCTTTTAGGTGATATTTGTGGGTTTTCTTTTGGGGACCAATCACTGACCTATCTGCTTGATGTGTATGCTGATATCCCTGTTCTGGGTACATGCATCTTCTCCAGGACCATGCACTATGGACTAGCTGGCGGACTGTCTGCAGCTAGTATGTGTCTTGCTGGAACACCTTGCAGGGTGCAGCGGCTGTAGGCTTGCTGCTGGAGAATGTCAGATAATGGTGGGGGGCAGCTGAGCATTTCCAGACCTGCCGTCTGTCTGCTATTGTGTTATGGATGTGTACTGCTCTGCATTGCCTGCCCTGTAGGGTGTTTGATCCCTAGCAGGACTGGGGTGATGGTTCCCTCTACTGCCACCATTGCAGGGGGGTAGAAAGTGGATCTGTTGGAGGGAGATCCTCTCCCCCACCCTGAGCCTCAGAGGGTGCGTTGGGTGGTGGTATGTAATCTCCCTGTGGTTCCCAACACCCCCCTTCACTTACATCATGTGACCATGGCACCCACACACTTTTCTGGGTGCATCATAGTCCATAAGGGCTAGATGTGACATACAGATGAACACAGGCATATCCTAGGGGTGTTTGCAAGCACTACCTATCACACATTGGCACTGATGGGGACCTGCAGCATAGCCTATCTCAGCACAGACAGGTGCTGTGCGAATGATGCTGGGCACCATACCTCTCCCTCAGGATGAGCACAGGACCCGCACACTGTGACGGTCTGTAGCTACTCTGTGCCACTAACACACACCGTCGGCACCCCCTACCAGGCTGAGGTGCTGTGAGGTGCATACCCCATCTTGTGATCATCTGTAGACTGCTGATTTACATGTGCTGTGCATCCTGGGTACGGATGGGTTGACCTTATCTTGGTAACCACAGCAGAATGTGGGTGTGGTGCCGTGCTGTCCTCCTGTAGCCAGCCAGGTGTTTATTAGCAGCTCTAGCCCACTGATTACGTCACTGCCCATGGAGCCAGAGGTCATGGGTTCAAAACCCACAGTGGGGTTCATCAATAGGGCTGTCTTAGGCATGATCTATTTTTATTGTATATTAGTGCTGCCAGCAGAACCACCCTCAGGGTACTGTCACCTTAGGGTGGCTCATAAGGTGCCTTATATGGTGTCCTATAGGGGACATTATAGGGTGCCTTGGCAGACAGCGCACTTTATATTGTGCCCTATGGAGTGCCTTCTAGGGTGCCTTATGTGGCACCTTAGGTTACGCCACTGTGAGGGTGTGTTTGCTGGCAGCACTATTAAAGTACAACTAAACTTCCTCACAGCCCAATACTTAACCCTTTCCAGGCCAAGCCCAACACTTTCGGGATCCAAACTTCTGCCTAAATATTCCTATCAAATGGTATATAATACATGACCATGGCAGAGGGAACGTCACTATTGGAACATATTGAATAAGAAGGGTACAATTTTCCTGACATATGCAAACTTTAACCTGGCTGCAGAATGTGGATTAAAATATTATAGTAGGCCTTCAAAGGGTTACACATGACGCCTCAGCCAGCCTTATTCATTGGGCACACTGGTGAATCAAACCCATGACTCTTGTACCATCAGTCTGTGTAGTAACCATTGTGCTACACCTCTGTTTCTGTATTTGGGTATCTGCGCGTTCTTAAGCTTAACGCGCAGTAACGCTCTCTGTAATGATCGTTGCTGCGCGGCGCCTTATAACGCGCGTTATTGGTAACGATGTACCGCCCATGTCTTTTTTTGCCATTTCTTCTACTAACGCGGCTCCTAACGCGAATCACACTAACGCAGTTTAGTAAACATACCCCTAAGTGTAGGAAATCTCATAGAAAGTGCAGATTCAGAAAACCCAAAAATCTGACTTTCAGGTAGAACGCTGAAACTAGTCTCAAAAGTAACCTTACCATATAACAGAATGGGTGTATGAAGTAGAAACTGGTAGTCTTCTTCTAAATGTAGGAAATCTCATAGAATGTTCACAGTCTGAAAGGCCAAAAATCTGACTTTGAGGTAGAACGTTGAAACTAGTCTCAAAAGTAACCTTACCTTATAACATAATGGGTGTGTGAAGTAGAAATGTCTAGTCTAAATCTAAGGGTAGGATATCTCATAGAAAGTGCAGAATCAGAAAAGCCAAAAATCTGACTTTCAGGTAGAACGTTGAAACTAGTCTCAAAAGTTACCTTACCATATAACAGAATGAGTGTGTGAAGTAGAAACCTCTAGTCTAATTCTAGGTGTAGGAAATCTCATAGAAAATGCAGATTCAGAAAAGCCAACAATCTGACTTTGAGGTAGAACGTTGAAACTAGTCTCAAAAGTAACCTTACCATATGTCGCCCACTCACCCCCCAGAGGCCATAGGCATGGGTGGATTAGCAGGGTAAGTTCTTTAATAGCTGTGGAGTATAGTAGAGAGGCTTGGCAATGCCCTCTGGGATTTGTAGTTCCACAACTTTAGCAAAAAGAAAGTAGTTGTAGTCGGAGTGATAAGGATTTAAACAGGATTTATTCCCTTCCCAGGGTTGGATTTTCACACAATGAAATAATGCAACACAAAAACCATACGTCTGGTATCAAAGTTAAAGAAACATATGAACAAAGGATATGCTTATCTTCAGCTTTCACAATGGAGGCAAAAATGGTAAAAGAAAACAGTTTCCTTCACAAAACTCTTCCTGTCTGTTTTCTTTATGAATTAGCTCCTACAGCTCTTCAGCATAGAGAAGATATGCTATCAGATAAGGTATATGTACAGTCCATGTAAATATCACCGTTAGACTCCTCACATGGATCACATTGCATCTCTTCTATATCTGGGTAAGTTTCCCAGTGAGTGAAACTTCTGTTCTGACTGCTGAGTTCCTCTCTATAGCTTTGGGAGTTCCCTTCCCCCACCAGCCTAGAGGAGGATGGGTAATTACCGTAATCACTATAGTCTCTCTCAGAGGCGGCACATAATTCTTGGTAAGTACAGGGCTGACTGCTATAGTCTAAGCTTCTCCTATTAGGAAGAATAAGGTTACCTTTCAGCAGTTTCCCTTCAACGTTCCTCCCTCGAGCACAGCTCTGCTCGTGGGAAGGCTTTTCACTCCGTGTCTGTTTGAGCTTTCTCCTTGGCACCAAATTATCTTCAGGATAATGGTTTTCTCCTGCTTGGTACCTTGTGCTGGGTGACTGGTCTTGCCTTAGCCTGGCCTCAGAGCTACTACCTCTGCTTCCTCTGTAGCAAGGTTCTCGGAAGCACTGGTCAGCTGTGCACTGCTCTTCCAAACAGCCCTTCCTGGGTTTCTCAGCACTGCACCTCCCTGGTAGTCTCCTTTGGTCAGCAATTGGTTTTAACCAGCATGGAGATCCTTCTCTCCTGCCTCTCAAGCTTCTCTCCCTGCTTGGAGTTCTCCTGCTATCGGGACTTCTCTCCCTGCCAGCACGTCTCTCCTCAGCAGTTCTCTCTTTTGCAGTTCTCCCTCTAGCCGCTTCTCTCCCACTCTCAGGTGAGTGACTTTTAACTGCGTAGCTTGTGATGTTGGCTCCGGCCCTTGTCAGCTGCCCCTCATCCCCTGATGAGCCACGAGCTAGCTTTGAGTCTGGGCGTTCCCCTACACCACGTGAAATAGCTTGTGTATAGTTCCTATGGCAACTTTTTGCCATGTGTATCTCTGAGCTGTCAAAGTTAGCTCCGTTTTGTTCAGAATCCCCTATCTCCATGGGCTCTGACCGCTGCACCTCATGACACATATAACATAACAGTTGTGTGAAGAAGAAACCTCTAGTCTAATTCTACATGTAGGAAATTTCATAGAAAGTGCAGATTCAGAAAAGCCAAAAATCTGACTTTCAGGTAGAACATTGAAACTAGTCTCAAAAGTAACCTTACCTTATAACATAATGGGTGTGTGAAGTAGAAACTTGCAGTCTTATTCTAAGTGTAGGAAATCTCATAGAATGTTCACACTATGAAAGGCCAAATATCTGACTTTGAGGTAGAACGTTGAAACTAGTCTCAAAAGTAACCTTAACGTACAACATAATAGTTGTGTGAAGTAGAAACCTCTAGTCTAATTCTAAGTGTAGGAAATCTCATAGAAAGTGCAGATTCAGAAAAGCCAAAAATCTGACTTTGAGGTAGAACGTTGAAACTAGTCTCATAACTAACATTACCATATAACATAATGGTTGTGTGAAGTAGAAACGTCTAGTCTAATTCTATGTTTAAATATGTTTATTCAAGGCAGCCATCACACATAACAGAATACAAAAAGGAGTAACTGCATAACAAATAACAGAATACATAGTCAGCCAACTGCACAACCCCAAACTAGCAACATCGAAAGTGGGGCACTACGTCCATTAATCCAAACCAATTGCGACGCCAAGCATACCATCCCCAAAACAGAGAATATGAATGCTGGCAGCCTTTCCTTTTCTTTTCCCCCATTGTACCACCCCCATCCCACCCCCACCTCCCAGCCCTCCCACCCCTCTGCGCTCCTAATCCCCCCCCCCAAGATATTAAGTTAGATAAGCCCAGACCTACCCACCACCACCCTTTCCCCCCCCTCCCTCCCCCCAGAAAGATCTATCACAGGACCCGCCTTCAATGCAGTAAGGATACCCCACTCACCAGATGAAATATTATCCGAAGGCCCCACCCAAAATCCTCTGGCGCGCCCGGACCGGTAGCAACTGGAGAAGTGGGCCCCACCCCCGCAGAAAATTAGCCCAATGCCTGGGAAGGCCTCTGGCCCGGGATCGGGCAAACAATAGAAAGGAATGTAGTCGAATCCTCCATTGCCCATAAGTCGGCCCCCGCTGCTCTAGCCAGGCTTGTAATATGGTCAAACGGGCAGCCACCAAGACCAGACGAAGCCAATGCCACTCAACCCGACCCAAGCACTCTCCCCATCGCTCCTCCCACATATCCAACACCAAATTCGCAGCTGTGAAAGTCAGCCCGTCCCCCATGCAACGCCTCAGATGCCGCTGAACCCCTTCCCAGAATCCCACAATCCGCGGGCAGGACCGAAACATATGCCCCAACGTGGCCGCTACTGCCCCACACCGTGGGCAACTGTTCGACGCCCCAAGACCGGCCCTCCAGGCCCGATTGGGCGCAAAATAAAGCCGCCTAATAAGCTTATACTGCATGTCTCGGTGAGCCACCACCACACTAAGATCAGGGATATGAGCTAGACATTGTGCTATTCCCTCACCAGTAACCTCGACCCCTAAGTCAGCGGCCCACCGCTCAGCTAACCCCCCTTCATCGCCAGTCTCCCGCAAAGCCGCCATTGCTCTGCGCAAGGAGGCCACTCACGCCACCTGGTCCCCTCCCATTAGCACCTCTTCCAGCTTGGAACTTACTGCCCCATGCAACGACCCTGCTGGGAGACCGCGTATATAACTCCGAAGCTGAACATAAGGAAACACGTCCCGGTCCGTCAAAGCATATCGAGATTGCAACCTGTCAAAAGATTCTATGCTACCATCCTCCTGCAGTACATGTTCTAGCGTCGTAATACCTATCGACTTCCAACAAAGAAAATCATGACCGATGAGTCCCGGGAGAAACTCCCTATTACCTTGGATGGGGAGAAAGGGCGACCACTGAGCCGATATATCAACCTGCCCACATAGATACTTCCACCCCTTCCGCACAGGATCTATCAACACCTCCTGAAGTACCGGATCTAAACTGGCCACCGACTTCGCATGCAAAATGTACCCAAGGCACAAAGGGCGCACCAAACCTTCCAGCTGGGCCAGTGGGGTGTAGTCGCCTATCCCCCAGATCCAATCGCGGACATGCCGGAGAAGACAGGCAAAATTATACTGCCGGATATCTGGCACACCCATCCCCCCATGTGTCCAGTCCCCTTGCAGCCTCCCTAAGCGAACCCTGGGTCTACGCCCCTTCCAGAGCAACAAATTGAGTATCTTTTCCAGTTGACGCAGGTCAGTGCGCCGCAAAACTATCGGAAGCATTTGGAGCAGGTATAACAGTTTCGGGAACAATGTCATCTTAAACAAAGCGATGCGCCCACCCAACGAAAGGGGAAGATCTCGCCATTTCTGTGCCTTCTCAAACAGGACACTGACCACCTTCCGCACGTTGAGACTATATAAATCTTTTAAATCAGCAGGGATATAAAGCCCCAGATACTTAAACTTCCCCTTTGCCCATTTTAGGGGAAATCCCGGCCCCCACCCCTACACCAGGGCAGGGTTCAATGGAAGGGCCTCAGATTTGTCAAGATTCAATTTAAAACCGGACAGTCTCCCATAGTCCCCAATCAGCCCCAGCAAGCCTGATAAGCCTGCCCGTGGGGCATCCAAGTGAATCAATAAGTCGTCCGCGAAAGCTGCCACTCGGAATTCAGATGTGCCAATCGCGACGCCGTGGAAAGCAGTGGATGCACGGATCTGACACAACAAAGGCTCCAAAGTCAAAACAAAGAGCAATGGCGACAGAGGACATCCTTGCCTGGTGCCCTTACAGATCTGAAATTCAGGGAACAGATTCCCATTCACCATAATCGCCCCTAAGGGATCCGAATAGAGTACACGAAGCACGTCCACAAAAAAACCCCCGTACCCCAACCATGTCCAGCACCTGATACATGAACCCCCAGTCCACCCTGTCAAAAGCTTTTTCAGCGTCAAAACTGATAAGCATAGATGACCGGCCCTCTCTTCGGCTCGCGCACATAGAAGCTAAGAGTCGATGCACCCCAAACACCGCATGTCGCCCCCGCACGAAACCCACCTGGTCACTCTGGACTAGGGCTGGCAGATATTCCGCAAGACGGTCAGCCATAATCTTTGCCAGTATCTTGATGTCCACGTTCAATAAAGAAATCGGTCTATAGGAACCAGGGGAGAGCGGATCCCTCCCAGGCTTGAGCAATATGGTGACCAAAGCTTTATTTTTCTCATAAGGGAACTTCCCCGCTTTGATCAATCCATCAAAATAGTCGCTCAACGGACTAACCACCCGATCCCCCAGAATCTTATAAAACTCGCCACGCAACCCATCCACCCCGGGAGCTCGTCCGATCTTCAAGCGCTTAATCCCAATCGAGATTTCTTGGGCCGTAATAGGGCCATTCAGAACCCGGGCCTGCTCATCTGACAACCTGGGCAACTTACACTCCCGGAGAAAGGCACCTCCCCGTTCCATATCAACATCATCCGCACTATATAAGTGATGATAATAGTCCCGAAAGACCCGCTCTATATCTGCAGGAGTGCGCTTTAGAGTCCCATCGCCATGCCTGATAGCCCCTATCTGCCGAGGCCCCCCATCCACTCGTACCAGCGAAGACAAGAGTTTCCCGGCCCGATTTCCATGCCGGTACAACCGATGCCGATAGTAAATCATCGACTTCCGCGCCCGCTGGTGTAATAACGTATCTAACTCGGCCTGCACCTCCTGGAATCGACGCCTATTAGCTCCCCTCCTATCTTGCGAAAAAAGCCGGCGCGCTTTAGCAAGCTCCCTCTCAAGCTGTATGATCCTCAAATTCAACCTTCGACGTTTAGAGCCATGGTAACTAATAATTTCCCCTCTGAGAACCGCTTTCCCAGCCTCCCAAAATAAAATAGGATTATCGCGATGCTGAGCATTATTGTCCACGTAGGCGTCCCACTTAGCACGGAGATGAACCACAAAGGCGGCATCCCCCTCCAAATCAAGCGGATATCGCCATAGCCTACCCCGACTACCACTCTCAGAGCACAGCTCCAAAATGACCATGGCATGGTCCGATATGACTGAAGGACCAATCTCCACCGAAGGTACCCTCCCAAACAGCTCTTCGGAGATCAAAAAGTAGTCCAGTCGGGACCAGGTTCCATGGCTTCGAGGCAAGTGAGTGTATTCCCGTTCCCCGGGATGCAAAATTCTCCAAACATCCAACAGCCGATGACCATCCCAGATACCCAGCAACCGCCGCGCACTCCGCCTATCTCTGGGAACCGACCCGCCCGACCGATCCAGAGCCTCATCCATCACTGAATTGAAATCTCCCCCCACCAGTAAACTATAGCCGCTAATCCCAGAGATAATGGATGTCAACTGTTGATAGAAGCGGGCTTCATAAGTATTGGGAGCATACACCGACCCCAAAACCACTCGTAGACCATTCAACACCCCCCATACAAACACATATCTACCATCCACATCTGTCACCACTTTCTCCTCCATCCATCCAACCCCTTTAGCAATCAGAATAGCCACTCCCCTCTTCTTCCCCACCGCTGCCGCCCCATAAACTGTGCCAATCCATCCCTTCCCTAGCTTCTGATGTTCAACGGAGGACTGATGCGTTTCCTGCAACAATGCAATTCCTATTTGCTTCCGCCGCAACTGTTGCAATATCTTATACCTTTTAATAGGAGATCCCAGGCCACAGACATTCCATGAGGCGATCTTTAACTTCCCACTCATTCAGAGGGCACAAATTAGACACTGAATAGGAAAAAGCCCATACTAGTGTGAGTGCCCCCCCAGCCTGGGGCCCACACCACGCCAAACTCCCCCACAACAGCAGGGTCAGCCGCTTCCAAAGCACTAAGCAACAATCCCGAGTCCCGGAGAAAATCAGCAAAAACTAACCACTTCCCCCCCACCCCCACTCTCCCCCCATCTAACCCCCAAACCCCCCACTAGTCTATCTACCCCCCCACTCCCCACCCATCCACCCCCCTTGCTCCCCCCTCCTACTATACATCCACCTCCTGCCATATTGGCCTCTCCGTGAATCCCGAGACATGTGGAGCCCTCCCCTTCCAGCCCAGCTCTACCCTGCTACGTCCCTTGCTATTCCCCCCAGTCCCATACCAGCTCCCCGTGGCGCTCAAGCCCGGATCTGGCGCCCAGAGGTACCAACACTAAACCTGCCACCCCAGGCCTGGACCAGGCCCAGGAACACCCCCCCCCCCCAGAGGCAAACCCCAGGGCCCAGACCCTTAGAACCTCCACTCCCACCCCACCCCCCATTGTCGTTGGACTGTAGAGCCTCGTAGATAACCCATTTAGGCATAACCCCCCCCCCCCACATACACTTAAAGGCATACAGCCCTGTATTATGCAGTGATAGCAGGTGGAGCACTAACCAAAATTGCCCAGCGCCCCATTCCCTCAGATGAGTACAACAAAATAAAACACAGTAAAACAATAGGCTCCCATTACAGAATGAAAGAATGAAAAACCCACAATCACCCATACCACCCGAGACACAAATAACAAAGGTGCCTGGGCCTCAAAAACTGCCCAAGAGAAAACGGGGACTACCCACCCCCAAACATCTGCACAGTACAAAGTACAAACCGTGATACACACTATCACGTACCAGGAAGTGAACAAGGAAAATTGCAAAAATGTGAAGTGAAAATACATCATGGGAAAATACATAGCAAATTAAGATGCAAAGAAAGGAAAAACATAAGAAAACAGAAAAATAGAAAAATAACAAAAAACAAAAAAGAAGGGGGAGAAGGGGAGGGGAGTGAGCCCGGAGAGTATCCAAAGCTACCGGCCCCCGCCCAAGACATCGGGAGGGAAAAAATCGAGGCCTGTACAAGCAGAGCCCCACCCTCCAGCCGCTGCCCGGCTCAGAGACAGCGCAGCACAACTGAGCTGCGGGCCCCCCACTTACAGCCCGCAGCCACCCTCCAAGTCCAACAGAAAAGTTCCACAGCATTCATGTCCAGTCCAATCCCGAACTCTCGGCCAGCCGTGCAGGCCCGTCCCCCCACCGGCAATCACCAGCGCTGCTTGCAAAAAGTTAAGGCCTCCTCAGGAGTATCGAAAGCACGCTGAGCGCCCTCCCAGTCCACCCGCAATTTTGCGGGGTAGGCAAGAGTGAAGCGCACTCCATGTGCAACTAGCAGACCACAGACCTCCTTATAAGCTCTCCTTCTCTGGGACACCCCGGCCGAGTAATCTTGAAATATCAGAAGGGACACGGCCTCTCCATCTCTGCCACTCCGCCGCTGCTTCCTGGCCGCTCTCAGTACACACTCCTTTTGATACGCATTTAGGAACCGGGCTATAACTGCCCGAGGGCGATTCTCCCCTACTCGCACCGGGCCGATGCGGTGTATCCTTTCCAGAGTCACTGTCCCAATGTCCGCATCCAACTGCAGATTGGTCCGGATCCAGTCCTCCACATAGGTTTTGAGGTCGCGATCTTTCACTGACTCACTAATCCCGATAAATCTGAGATTCTTGCGCCGGCTCCGATTTTCCAAATCCTCGAGCTTCTCAGCCTGTAGTTTCACCACGTGCTCCAACTGCTGCAGGAGAACTGAGTCCTGAGCCCGGCCATCCTCTATCGAGCTGATACGCTGCTCCGCTTGCTCGACACGGCCCGTAAAGTCTGTGACCGCCTGAGCCACCTCGGAGATCTGGGAGGCCAGCCCGCCCAGTCGATCCTACAGCGCCAAGACCACTGCTCTCGACACCTCCGCGACCATGCCGCCCGCTGTTTCAGTGCCCGGGCTCACCACCTCTAGGCCCGCCATTTTTGCTTCCGTTCCTCGCGGCTTCTCCCGCCGAGCAGGCTTGGATGCCATAGACGGAGTTCGCCAAAATCAGGTCCCCAGACTATCCTGCCAGGTCTTATCCACCACAGCACCCCAATATTCGTGAGGGAATAGCTAATTATGCCCTGGGAAGGAGTCAGGTCTCCGGAGCTAGAGAGCACACGTCCACTCTAGTCCACCATGCCACTGGAAGTCTCCTAGTCTAATTCTAAGTGTAGGAAATCTCATAGAAAGTGCAGATTCAGAAAAGCCAAAAATCTGACTTTGAGGTAGAACGTTGAAACTAGTCTCAAAAGTAACCTTAACGTATAACATAATGGTTGTGTGAAGTAGAAACCTCTAGTCTAATTCTAAGTGTAGGAAATCTCATAGAAAGTGCAGATTCAGAAAAGCCAAAAATCTGACTTTGAGGTAGAACGTTGAAACTAGTCTCATAACTAACCTTACCATATAACATAATGGTTGTGTGAAGTAGAAATGTCTAGTCTAATTCTAAGTGTAGGAAATCTCATAGAAAGTGCAGATTCAGAAAAGCCAAAAGTCTGACTTTGAGGTAGAACGTTGAAACGAGTCTCAAAAGTAACCTTACCGTATAACAGAATTGGTGTATGAAGAAGAAAATTGCAGTCTTCTCCTAAATGTAGGAAAACTCGTAGAATGTTCACACTCTGAAAGGCCAAAAATCTGACTTTGAGGTAGAACGTTGAAACTAGTCTCAAAAGTAAATTTACCTTAAAACAAACTGGGTGTGTGAAGTAGAAACCTCTTGTCTAATTCTAATTGTAGGAAATTTCATAGAAACTGCAGATTCAGAAAGCCAAAAATCTGACTTTCAGGTAGAACGTTGAAACTAGTCTCAAAAGTAACCTTACTTTATAACATAATGGGTGTGTGAAGTAGAAACTTGCAGTCTTATTCTAAGTGTACGAAATCTCATTGAATGTTCACACTATGAAAGGCCAAAAATCTGACTTTGAGGTAGAACGTTGAAACTAGTTCAAAAGTAACCTTACCTTAAAACATAATGGTTGTGTGAAGTAGAAACCTCTAGTCTAATTCTAAGTGTAGCTAATCTCATAGAAAGTGCAGATTCAGAAAAGCCCAAAATCTGACTGAGGTAGAATGTTGATACTAGTCTCAAAAGTAACCTTACCATATCACATAATGGTTGTGTGAAACAGAAACCTCTAGTTTAATTCTAAGTGTAGGAAATCTCATAGAAAGTGCAGATTCAGAAAAGCCCAAAATCTGACTGAGGCAGAATGTTGAAACTAGTCTCATAAGTAACCTTACCATATAACACAATGGTTGTGTGAAGTAGAAACCTCTAATCTAATTCTAAGTGTAGGAAATCTCATAAAAAGTGCAGATTCAGAAAAGCCAAAAATCTGACTTTGAGGTAGAATGTTGAAACGAGTCTCAAAAGTAACCTTACCATATAACAGAATGGGTGTATGAAGTAGAAACTTGCAGTCTTCTTCTAAATGTAGGGAATCTCATAGAATGTTCACACTCTGAAAGGCCAAAATTTGTCTTTGAGGTAGAACGTTGAAAATAGTCTAAAAAAAACACTTACCTTAAAACATAATGGGTGTGTGAAGTAGAAACCTCTAGTCTAATTCTACGTGTAGGAAATTTCATAAAAAGTGCAGATTCAGAAAAGCCAAAAATCTGACTTTGAGGTAGAACGTTGAAACTAGTCTCAAAAGTAATCTTACCTTATAACATAATGGGTGCGTGAAGTAGAAACCTCTAGTCTAAATCTAAGAGTAGGAAATCTCATAGAAAGTGCAGATTCAGAAAAGCCAAAAATCTGACATTCAGGTAGAACGCTGAAACTTGTCTCAAAAATAACCTTACCATATAACATAATGGGTGTATGAAGTAGAAACTCTTGGTCTAATTCTAAGTGTAGGAAATCTCATAGAAAGGGCAGATTCAGAAAAGCCTAAAATCTGACTTTGAGGTAGAACGTTGAAACTAGTCTCAAAAGGAACCTTACCTTAAAACATAATGGGTGTGTGAAGTAGAAACCTCTAGTCTAATTCTAAGTGTAGGAAATCTCATAGAAAGGGCAGATTCAGAAAATCCAAAAATCTGACTTTGAGGTAGAACGTTGAAACTAGTCTCAAAAGTAACCTTACCATATCACAGAATGAGTGTGTGAAGTAGAAACCTCTAGTCTAATTCTAAGTGTAGGAAATCTCATAGAATGTTCACACTCTGAAAGGCCAAAAATCTGACTGAGGTAGAACGCTGAAACTTGTCTCAAAAATAACCTTACCATATAACATAATGGGTGTGTGAAGTAGAAACTCTTGGTCTAATTCGAAGTGTAGGAAATCTCATAGAAAGGGCAGATTCAGAAAAGCCAAAAATCAGACTTAGAGGTAGAACGTTGAAACTAGTCTCAAAAGTAACCTTACCTTATAACATAATAGAATGAGTGTGTGAAGTAGAAACCTCTAGTCTTATTCTAAGTGTAGGAAATCTCATAGAAAGTGCAGATTCAGAAAAGCCAAAAATCTGACTTTGAGGTAGAACGTTTAGAATAAAAACACATTAATTAGCAGAAATAGAAAAGAACTCCATAACAAATGCAGAAAGGAATCAGATGAAAAGCAGGGAGAGTAAAGCAAGTAGGGAGAGCAGTGCCTGGATATCCCTTTCCCCTATTACCCTGGTTCCATAAATCAGGGAATGGCAGCTCAAAGTAGTAGGTTTTAAAGGCTTTCTTGAATTTAAAATAGCAGGATTCCGTATGTATATAGACGGGTAGTGCATTCCAAAGGAGAGATGCAAGGAAAAAGAAACAGAAATTAGGTCTTACCTGCTAATTGTCTTTCCTGGAGATCTCTCCGGGCCAGTCCAGGAACAAGAAGGTTGTCAATCTTTTTCAGCAACTGAGGACTGAAATCTGAAGTTTTGCAGACCTGATATCTGGCTCCCCCTGCTGGTCGCACCTCAGTCTACGCCTGTCCAAGCAGTTAAAGAAAGAAAACAACTATGTACAAATACTACAGAATACCATTCATTTTCCATGCGCACAGCCCTCGACATGTTCTTCCTCAATATTGAGCATATTGTCCTATTTTTGTTTTTACTTTATTTTTAATTTTTATCTTTTTTTTTTCAATGTTAAGTGTGTTTGCCATGCTCGTATGAAACATAGAAACATAGAAATATGACGACAGAAAAAGACCACATGGCCTATCTAGTCTGTCCTTCCATAACAACTACAACAGTCCACTTTTTGCCTTTAGAGATCCTCTGTGTTGGTCCCATGCTTTCTTGAATTCAGTTACTGTCCTCATCTCTACCACCTCCACTGGGAGGACTATTCCACGGATCCACTACTCTTTCCATAAAGAAATATTTCCGCATATCACTCCTGAATCTATCTCCCTTCACCCTCATCCCATGTCCCCTCGTAGCAGAACTTGCTTTCAATTGAAAGAGGCTCTCTCCCTGAACATTTATGCCACGGAGGTATTTAAACATCTCAATCATATCACCTCTATCCCGCCTTTCCTCTAAGGTGTACATATTAAGATCCTTAAGTCTGTCCTCATATGCTTTATAATGAAGCCCATTAATCATTTGGTAGCAACCCTCTGCACCGACTCCATCCTGTTCACATCCTTTTGAAGGTGCGGACTCCAGAATTGCACACCATACTCCAAATGAGGTCGCACCAAAGACTTATACAGAGGCATTATCACCTCCTTTTTTCTGCTAGCCATTCCTCTCCGTATGCACCCAAGCATCCTTCTAGCTTTTGCTGTCGCCTTTTCCACCTGTTTAGCTACTTTAAGATCATCAGACACAACCACGCCTAGGTCCCGCTCTTCTTTAGTGGACAAAAGTACTTCACCTCCTATACTGTATTGCTCCCTTGGATTGCTGCAGCCCAAATGCATGACATTAAATCCCAGCTGCCAAATTCTAGACCATTCTTCAAGCTTAGCTAGATCCCTCCTCATGTTATCTACCCCTTCCTGGGTGTCTACTCTATTGCAGATTTTGGTATCATCCGCAAAGAGGCAAACCTTACCCGACAGCCCTTCCGCTATATCACTAACAAAGATGTTAAAAAGAATCGGACCAAGGACAGATCCCTGGGGCACACCACTGGCAACATCCTTCTCCTCAGAGTGAGCTCCATTTACCTGTACTCTTTGTCGCCTCCCACCCAACCAACTTCTAACCCAAGCAGTAACTTTAGGGTCCATCCCTAGGGTGCTCAGTTTGTTTATAAGTCGCCTGTGAGGAACAGTGTCAAAGGCTTTACGGAAATCTAAATACACCACATCTAGAGCTCTCCCTCGGTCCAACTCCCTGGTCACCCAGTCAAAAAAATCAATCAGATTTGTCTGACAAGACCTGCCTCTGGTGAATCCATGCTGCCTCGGATCCTGTAATCCGCTGGACTCCAGAAACCTCACTATTTTCTCTTTCAGCAGCGTTTCCAATAATTTACTCACCACCGAAGTTAAACTAACCGGCCTGTAGTTTTCAACCACATCCTTACTTCCGCTTTTGTGTAAAGGCACCACATGAGCCTCTCTCCAGTCCTTTGGCACCACTCCCGACTCCAACGAGGCATTGAAAAGGTCAGTCAGTGGAGTATGATTGAGCTATAGCAATAGACTGAATAATGAAATAACGTGTTGATAGTCGCCATGGGCTTGAACCCACGACCTCTCCCCGAGGGAGCCCCAGAGATCCCCCTACGGGAAAACCTTATGCAAACGGTTCTGCAAATCTATGATGTCGGCTGCATAAACAAAATCATTCTTCGTCCGAGACCGCCTTGCAACCAGAAATCCAACAACTGTCAACGGGTGGGCCCTGGACTGGCCCGGAGAGATCTCCAGGAAAGACAATTAGCAGGTAAGACCTAATTTCTGTTTCCTGATCGTCTCTCCAGGCCAGTCCAGGAACAAGAGGGAAGTACCAGAGCAGTACCTAACCACGGGAGGGGCCCGCAAGGCCCGCAATGACAGTCAAAGCCCCCACGTTTGTATCCGCCCTGGCCAAAACATCTAACCGGTAATGTCTAGCGAACGTGTGAAGAGATGACCAGGTCGCCGCTCGACAGATGTCAGCGGGTGGAATCAACGCATACTCGGCCCAGGACGCCGCCTGACCACAAGTAGAGTGAGCGCGCAGACCCTCCGGAGGAGTCTTCCCCCTGGCCTGATACGCCGTCACGATCGCACGCTTCACCCAGTGCGCAGTGGAAGCCTTGGACGCTGCTTCGCCCTTGCGAGGACCTGCAAAGAGCACAAACAACCTGTCAGTTCTACGAAAAGGTTTAGTTCTCTTGAGGTATCTTCTGAGCAACCTGCCCAAATCCAACTTTTGTAACACAGCATCAATGGGCAAACCTTCCTGGACCCGAAAGGCGAAATAGTCTGATTCACATGAAATTTGGAAACCACCTTCGGTAGAAACTAGGAAACAGTTCGGAAGAGGACCCTGTCCTCGGAAAATTGAAGATAGGGAGCCCGACAAGAAAGCGCTTGGAGATCAGAAATCCTCCTCGCCGGAAACAGGGCTACCAAGAAAGCCACTTTCCAGGAAAACTCCCGCAATGGAATGACGTCGGACGTATGAAAAGGAGGGCACGCCAAGGCCTCAAGAACGAGATTCAAATCCCAAGGAGGAACCACACAGCGAAGAGGAGGACGGATGTTCTGAACCGCCCGAAAGAATCGAAGCACGTCCGGATGGGTGGACAGACGAGCCCCCTTCCGGGCCTCTCGAAAACAGGAAATCGCTGCCAGGTGGACCCGAATGGTACTGAGGGTCAAACCTTTATCCAACCCATCCTGTAGAAAAGACAGCACATGTGGCAATGAGGCGTTCCGAGGCCGGACGCCCCGCTGTACACACCAAGATTCAAAGACGCGCTACACACGAACGTAAGCCAGGGAAGTCGACCGCCGACGAGCTTGCAACAGAGTGGACACAACCGACGGCGAATACCCCTGATGAATCAGTCGGTCCCTCTCAATAGCCAAGCCGTAAGCGAGAAGCGATCCACCTCCGGCATAAGGAGCAGACCCTGAACTAGTAGACCCGCCCGCGGAGGCAGCCGCCAGGGACGGTCCACGAGGAGACGCACCAGATCCGCGTACCACGCTCTCCGGGGCCAATCCGGAGCAATGAGAATCACGCGATCCCGGTAACTGGCTATCCGCCGAACTACCCTGCCGATCATCGGCCACGGTGGAAACACATAGAGAAGGCCGCTGTTCGGCCAGGGCTGAGACAGGCCGTCGAGACCCTCCGACATGCGCTCCCTGTGCCTGCTGAAAAATCTGTGGGCTTTGGCATTGTCGAAGGTGGCCATGAGGTCCATGATCGGCTGCCCCCATCGGAGAGTCAAAGAGTGAAACACCGCCGCATTCAACGCCCATTCGCCTGGATCCACTACATGCCGACTGAGGAAATCTGCTTGCACATTGTCTCGACCCACGACATGCGCCACCGAGAGAGCTACCAGATGCTCTTCCGCCCAGGTCATGAGCCGCAGACTCTCCTCCAGCAACACTGCACTGCCGGTCCCCCCTTGCCGGTTGATATAGGACACGGTCACCGCATTGTCCGAGAAGACTCTCACTGCTTTGTGCAGCAGAAGCGTGCGAAACTCCTTGAGCGCTAAATAAACCGCTCTGAGCTCCAACAGATTTATAGAGGCGTGTTGAATCTCCGGTGGCCAAACCCCCTGAGCCAAGTTCCCCAGACAATGAGCCCCCCCAGCCCACCAGACTGGCATCGGTCGTGACAAGAACCCAGTTGGGCTGACGTAAGGGAACTCCCACTCGCAGATGCACGGGATCTAACCACCACTGGATACTGACGGAGGCACTGTGCAACCGGGGCAACTGGCAATCCAGCGAATGTTCCTGAGGCGACCATCTGGACAGCAACGCCTGTTGTAACGGCCTCATGTGGGCCCTTGCCCAAAGTACCAGGTCCCAGGCCGCCGCCATTTATTTATTTATTTATTTTATTTATTTAACATTTATATACCGCATCTTCCAAAGTTCAGTTGCGGTGTACAATTAACAACAATTAACAAAGCGCAGTTTGTTTTACATAGAACGTCATAACTTTTACATAGAACATCATAAATTAAACAAACACAGTTTAATAAACAAACAGTATATTTAAGCTAGAACCGTGAGTATCAAGTTAACTAACGTATTGTAGTGTCGAACAGCGTAAAAAAGAACATAACATATGCAACTATATACATGTGGAGGTATTTGGGCATAAGAGCTTGGATCGTCATTTCGTTTAAGCTATAAGTGTTATCCGGATAGAGTTAGGTTTGTACTTGATGTGAACAGGTGGCTATTTAGCCTTTGTCTAATATGGGTTCTAGGGTTTCCATTGTATTATAGTGTTTAGTGAATAGATATGTTTTCAATTTTTTGCGGAATTCCACGATCTCTGTTAGTGATCGTAGATCCTCTGGTAGGGAATTCCAAATGGTTGGAGCTATGTGAGAAAAGGCTCTATTATTTGTTAATTTATGTGCTTTGGAGCCCAAGAGCTGCAGATAACGCCATGCTGTTGGCGCCTTGAGCCGTAAGAAGTTCTGCACTTGAGACCGGATTTTCTGCACCCTTTTCTCCGGCAGAAAAACCGCCCCTAACTGGGTATCAAAAATGGCCCCCAAGTAAAGGATACGCGTAACCGGTTGCAACTGGCTTTTGTCTTGGTTGATCACCCAACCAAGTTGCTGCAGGAGGCTGACGACCCGCGCCGTGGCCGTCCGGGACTCCGCCACGGACGGCACCCGAATGAGCCAATCGTCGTGGTAAGGATGCACTAGGATCCACTCCTTGTGCAAGGCCGCCGCCACCACCACCATCACCTTGGTGAAGACCCGGGGCGCCGTAGCCAGGCCAAACGGTAAGGCTCGGAATTGGAAATGACCCAGATGGACCGCAAAGCGAAGAAATTGCTGATGCTCAGCCCTGATGGGAATATGAAGGTAGGCCTCCGTAAGGTCGATAGACGTCAACACCTCTTGCGGCTGCACTGAGGCAATGACCGAGCGTAGCGTCTCCATGCGGAAGTGCGGGACCCGCAAGCAGCGGTTGACGTTTTTGAGATCCAGAATAGGACGAAAAGAACCCTCCTTCTTGGGCACCACAAAATAAATCGAGTACCGACCTGATCCTAATTGATCTGGAGGGACGGGAACCACCGCCCGAATACTGAACAACCGGTGGAGGGTCAGAGCAACCGCCGCGCGCTTGTCCGCCGAACCGCAGGGAGACACCACGAAAGCCTCGGGCACCGAACGAGCAAACTCGAGGGAGTATCCCTCGCGAATGATTTCCAGGACCCACTGGTTGGAAGTTATGGTGGCCCAGGCCGATAGGAAGGCTTGAAGCCGTCCCCCCACCGGGAAATCTGCCTGGACCAACCTCACTTCATTGTGGCTTCTTAGCGGCCTGCTGCTGGGACCCGAAGTATCCCCTCCCGAAACCTCAAGCCCCCCGAAAGGACTGACCCCTGGCCGGAAAGCGACCCCTCTGATAGGGGGTAAACCGGGAACCACGGAACCTGCGAAACTCCCGAGATGCCCCCCTGTGTAAAGGGGCCGATTTGGAAGGCTGCTGCCGGTCTTCCGGAAGCCGACCACCCTTAGAATCTCCAAGATCCTTTACAATCTTTTCTAAAGCCGCTCCAAAGAGCAGCGAGCCTTTATAAGGGAGTTTACTGAGTCTCGCTTTGGAGGAGGCATCCGCCGACCAATTACGCAACCAAAGAAAGCGACGAGCAGCGAATACCATTGCCAGGGACTTGGCGGAAATGCACACTAAATCATAAAAGTTATCAGCTAGGTAAGCAGCCGCTGACTCTAGCTTTGCGCCCTCCTTCTGAGCAGAAGATGCCCCCTGAATCCACCGAATGGACGCCCTGGAAACAAATGCCCCACATATAGCCGCTCGCAACGATAGAGCACAGGCTTCAAAAGTCTGTTTCAACAATGCCTCCAGCTTTCTATCGTGCAGATCCTTGAGTGCCGCACCGCCTTCTACCGGAATGGTGGTCTTCTTGGTGACCGCCATCACCAAGACATCCACCTTAGGCAACTTCAACAATTCGAGCTCGTCCTGCGGCAAAGGATACAAACGGGCAATAGCCCACGCTCCTCTCAACGAAGCCTCTGGGCATTCCCACTCAGATTCCACCATCTACTTCATGACTCTGCGCACAGGAAAACACCGTTGCTCTGATTTAAACCCCTGCAGAAGGGGATCTTCCAAAGGTGCCTCCGAAGCTGCTGGTAGCGCAATATTGAGCGCCGACAAAGTCTGGGTAATGAGGGCCCCCAATTCCTCCTTCCGAAAGACGCGAAAGGTGTTGGGATCCTCGCCAGCGCCCAACTCCGCATCATCGACGTCAGGAGACCACTCCAACCCTGAGTCAGAGAGAAGTTTGCCTTCCTCCACCCCTGGGAGGTCCGAGAAGTCCAGAGGAAGCTTGTCCTCACCAACCGCTGCTGCGGGAACCAACTTAGAGGGACCCTCGCCCGGATCCGATAGAGAGGGCAGAGAGTTGACACCAGGGGCAGCCACCGGGGCAGAGGGCTTGATCTGGGCCTGCTGCCATTTGATGCAATAAGCCTGATGAAGGGCTAAAATAAAATCAGCAGAAAACACAGACTGCAAACCCTGCGAAATATCAGGCAGGGACTGTGGGGGAGCATCCCCCACCTGTCCTTGCCACTTGGATTTTGCCCTCTTTTTCGCTGGTTTTTCCTGAGTCATTAAAGGTACTTGAGCTGCCTCAGAAATGGCTGCCGTTCCCGCCAAAACTGAGGTACCCTGAGAGCGGCCCTCCGAGGAACCCTCCAAGACGTGCCACCCCAGAAGACCCAAAAAAGAGAGTCAGACAGCAGAGCAAGTCACCAGCAGCCCCGGGAAGGAAAAAACAACCCCGCAGCGAAATACCGCGCCGAAAATCGGCACAGAGCACTGCCGCGCTGAAAGGACCCGCTGAGTGAGCAACCGCCGGCAAACACGCTGCCCCAAGAGCAAACACAGGTAAAACGTACCTTGCAGTAAAAGAAGAGCTCTGCGGCTACAAATGCAAGTCGGCTCTGACACCCACTGCTAGCGGGAAGACGCCGAGCACGCCGAGGGCAGCAGGAAGATATCTGGGGCTCCCAGCACTGCACTGCTCCCTCTCTCTGAAGGATCGGAGGTGATTAAGAGACAGGCTCTGCCTCTATCAGCCCCGATAGCAACTGCCCCCACAGATGCCGGATAAGCTCTCCTTTGACGGGGGGGGGGGGGAACCCTGCTAGGGCTCTACCCAGAACAAATAGGAAGACAAGCTGATAAAGAAATAAAAGAAATAAAAGAATAAACTCTCTGAAGAGGAGCCAGCCAGGAAGTCCCTTCCAGCTGCTGAGGACTGAAAAGACTGAGGTGCGACCAGCAGGGGGAGCCAGATACCAGGTCTGCAAAACTTCAGATTTCAGTCCTCAGTTGCTGAAGAAGATTGACAACCCTCTTGTTCCTGGACTGGCCTGGAGAGACGATCAGGAAAGCAGAGTGACATGTGGATTTCAAGCTGTGCACCTGACAGAGGGGAGGATCATTTGATGTGTATCCTGAGATTGAAGGAGTCATGAGAGATAGTGAGGAAGCAGCAAGGATGCCAAGTAGGAGGCATCAGGATTTTTAGTAATTTCATGAATAATTAGAAGAATCTTGAAATGGCATCAAAACGTCAAGGCCAGCCAACGGTTCTGAAAAAATAAGGATGATACTTGATGATACTTGATCATCTTCTGTTGCGCTTGTGAGGAGGTGAATTGCCATGTTGTGTATAAGTTAAAGCTTCTTTAGTTGAGATAACCAGAGGTCATACTAGATGGTGTTACAGTAATCTATAACAAAAGTGTGCAGTAAGGTTTTTAATGCAGCCTTAGATAAGAATGGACAAATTAAATGAATCCAGCAGAGAAAGATCCCCACATAGTATTTGCTACACCTAGGTGGGTTAATGATTGGGAAAGCGGCGATCATAGGATATTCAGTGGACTAACTGGCAATAAGGAGGTACAGTGGGGCTAATAGACCTCCATGAAATCCATAGAGCCTGTGACTTCTGAGGACTGAACTGTAACTTGTTTTTAAGTAGCCATGAGGGGCCAGATTCTAAACAGGTGTTTGTGGAGAGGTCCAAACTGGGGGCAGTTGAATAGTGAACCAATAGAATGTCATCAGCGTAACAGAAACTGCTGTGTTCCTGAATTAGTATGGCTAGTGGAGCCAAAGGTGAGTTCATCATTCCCTAAAGTTGTAAATTGTGAGACTAAAATTTTTACCAAATAAGCAAGCATAACATACTGTAGATTTATGACTGTATTATGTTGTCTATTATTCTTTAATATCAATACATGTATGTCACACTTTTAAAACTTTAAAAAATCAAATCAATATTCACCTGGATAAGTGCCAGCCAACAAGATATTCAGCAGTACTAACCTGATAGTAATGCTGACTAATTCATCTGCCCCCCCCCCCCCCCCCCCCCCCCGGCACTATCCAGATAGTGTTGGGGTGATCAAGGGATGGAACTTGGCAGAGCCAGCACTTAGTAGTGGATCATGTATAGTCACTATCCAGATAAGTTAAGGCATCTGAAAAGCTATCCTAAATTTATCCAGTTAGCTGTCTGGATAGAAAACAGAGTATCCAGATATGGAAAACGGAGTATCCAGTGCTGAATCCAGATATTGTGACAGCCACTATCTGGATACAGGTGCTGAATATCTGTATTTTTTCAGCCATACTTTAAAAAAGTGTTGACTGCCATAGCTGAAAAGCAGCCCAATAGACAATAGGACAAGCTGATCCAGACTTGGTTTTATTCCACTGCATGTACTGAGGTGTAGTTTTCATTTCTTTAAGAAAGTAATACTGCAAGTCTTTGTATGCAATAAAGATAAAACCAAGAGTAGATCCAATTGTCCTATGTCACTTATAAAGAATTTGTAAAGTTATGTAAAGCTCAAGAAAGAGATAAATTATTGTAAAATAATCTAATTCATCATATGAGGCATCGAACTGACAGCAGATTATAATCCTCTTCCATATCAAGGACAGTTTCAATAATTTTGTCTTCATCAGTTGCTCTTAGATCTTCCTGCTTGGTGTCAGCATCTATTGTGCTGCTGGTGCTGTCATCCATGAAGACTGAAAACATTTTCTCTTTAAATGGATAAGCTTCTGGGCAACTGCAAACCCCATCCATTCCATGTTCAAATTCCAACTTTCCTGTTAGGTCCTCTATTGTCCAAATGTTTGTATCCTCTATAGAAAAAAAGAAGTCAGAATTTTTAGCCCACAAAAGAAAACAATTATCTGCCTGATATTTAACAATAGTGATCAGGATTTTTTAAATGTTGGCCACCATGGTTAATTGAAAGCCAGATATTCAGTGATTGGATAGCGACTGGTGCTGAATATTGAGTGCTGTCACTATAGGGTAACAATGATTCCATATCGTCTCTCCGGGCCAGTCCAGGCAAGTGAAGTGAGGGTTGTCAACCTTCTCTAGCAGCTGAGGACTGAAAAACTGAAGTTTTGCTGAAATATTATCTGGCTCCCTCTGCTGGCCGAACCTCAGTCTTTCAGTCCTCAGCAGCTGAAGATGACGTCTCTTGTCTGGCTCCCTTTGAATCGTTCAGTTTTTGGCCTTTTTTTCTTTGGTTTTCATCTGGTTTTGGTTTATTTGGCTGTAAAGGGGTAAGGGTTCTAGCAGGGCTCTCCCCTTCGGCCTCGATCATTGTTCCCTCTAAGGTGTGCGCGTGTGCGCGCGCACACACCTCGCCGAGCGAGCGCACATACTTTATAACACAAAATTACAGTTCTGATTCTGATAGAAAACAACACAGACGTCTTAAAATTTAAAAGTTGTTGTGTATTTACGGTTTTCACAAGTTCTACAATATTTTCTAGTGCAATCAATGTGGTGTACATACTGTATTCTGACGTGTAGTCAAATTTTAAAGTATATAACTCCAAGTGTCGTTATGTGGCGCACAAAAATTTAACCTTCCTTCAAAAGCTGCACAGATGATATTTTATGCGCACACAGCCTACAGAAAATTAGAGGGAACATTGGCCTCGATCTGTTCCTACTGCTGGATTGGGATTCTTCGGAGTGCTAGAGGCAGAGCCTGCCTCGTCCCCAGCTCCAGGCCCAGAGGGGGAAGCGGTACCAGGTTCTGGGAGCCCCAGAAACCATCGGTCAGCCTCTGGAGCCGCAGGCACGCCGCCACTAGCAGCGGGGGGTCAGCTGCCTTGCTGGAATGCTTCCGCGGTCGGCGGATCCCTCTCGGGCTCAGGTCAGTCAGTTTGTGGGTTTTTTGCCTGAAGGAACAGTTGGCGCGCTTAGCGCTGTGCGGTTTTCGACGGTGTCTGTGCTTTTAGTTTCGCCGGAGTTTTGCTTGGGGCAGTCTCGTCGGGCGGTCTTCCTTTATTTATTCTTTTTTGTTTTGCCGCGCGTTTCGCCGGCATGGATCCTCGGTCGGAGGCTCCGGAGCTCCTGGGGGGTTTTTCTTCGGCCTCAGATTTGGCGGGAGCAGCAGCCATGTCTGCGGCATCTGTTCCCTTGCCTTCTCACAAAAGCTGCTCTAAGAGAAAGGCTAAGGCTAAGAAGCCGGTTAATGTGGAGGAAGCTCCTTCACTCTCTTTGCCTACAGGGCAGGAAGCTTTAGAAAACACTTTTTCTGCGGCCTTTATTCTGGCTATGCATAAGGCCTATTGTATGAAACAGCATCAGGCTCAGGTTAAGGGCTCGGCTCCTCTCCTCTCCCAGGGTCTGGATACAGTATCTTCTCTTTTGGACCGGGGGAAGGTTCCTCCAGCGCTGTCCAGGGCAATCAAGGGGCTACCGATAGCTTCGGGGTACCCGGCCCAGAGCTTCCCAGTATGGAAGAGGGGGAGCTTTTGATGGACCCTGTCCTAGAGCAGTGGGCTGATCTTGAGGAGGGGGAGTTGGGGATTGCCGACGATCCTAGTCTTTTCAGAGTGTTTCATAAGGAGGAATTGGGTACTCTTATTTCCCAGACGCTGACCACTTTGAATATTGTGCTACCTCTGGCTCAGGATCAGCTGTTGGAGGACCCTCTGCTCCAAGGGTTTAAAACGGAGCAGAAGTGTTTTCCGGTACACCGCATTATGAAGCAGATGGTGGAATCCGAATGGGAATGCCCAGAAGCAACGCTGTGGGGGGCTCGGGCTATCGCCCGCTTGTATCCGCTGCCGCAGGAGGAGCTAGAGTTGCTTCGATTGCCTAAGGTGGACGCCTTGGTGTCGGCGGTTACCAAGAAAACCACCATTCCCGTAGAGGGCGGGGCGGCCCTCAAAGACTTGCAGGATAGGAAGCTAGAGGCTCTGCTTAAGCAGACCTTTGAAACTTGCGCCCTGTCGCTCAGAGCGGCCTTCTGTGGGGCCTACGTGTCCAGGGCTTCCATTTGATGGATTCAAGGAGCCCAGAACAAAAGCGACGAGGAGGACAGCGCGAAGCTCGAATCGGTGGCTGCCTATCTTGCGGATACTTTCTATGACCTGGTTCGAATTTCCGCAAAGTCTATGGCGGCGGTAATTGCGGCTCGGCGATTCCTCTGGTTACGCCATTGGTCGGCGGACGTTTCGTCAAAGACACGTCTCACTAAGCTGCCTTACATGGGCACCCTGCTTTTTGGTGCAGCCTTAGATAAGATTGTGAAGGATTTGGGTGACTCCAAAGGGGGTCGCCTCCCAGAGGACAGGCCAAAGGGTCAACGACCGGCCGGGGGCTCCAGATTTGCGGGGCGGGAGCCTCGCAAGTTCCGCGGTTCTCGTTTTGTCCCTTATCCGAGAGGATGCTCTGTGACTCGAGGTCAGTCCTTTCGAGGGGCTCGAGGGTTAGACAGAGGTTATTTCCAAACCCAGCAGAACCCCAGCAAAAAGCCCCAATGAAGTGAGGTTGGCCCAGATGGAAGTCCCGGTGGGGGGACGTCTTCAGCAGTTCCTTTCTGTCTGGGCCACCATAACAACAGATCTCTGGGTGCTCGAAATTATACGCGACGGTTATGCCCTCGAGTTTGCACGGCCGTTGTGGGACGCTTTCGTGGCGTCTCCTTGTGGTTCTGTGGAGAAGGCGGCAGCGGTGTTCGAGACCCTTCAGCGCTTGTTGCGTCTTCGGGCGGTGGTGCCGGTTCCACTCGACCAGTTAGGGTCAGGTCGGTACTCCATTTATTTTGTGGTTCCCAAGAAGGAGGGGTCTTTTCGTCCTATCTTGGATCTCAAGCACGTGGTAGCCCTACTCGAGCGGTTGGGCTGGGTAATAAATCAGTCCAAGAGCCATTTACAACCGACTCAGAGACTTCTGTATCTTGGGGCGCTGTTCGACACGAGGGTAGGAGCAGTGTCCTTGCCCGAGCCCCGGATAAAGAAGCTGATGGGGCAAGTGCGGGCGTTTCTGCGCCTAAGGGCGCCAACGGCTTGGCGTTACTTGCAACTGCTCGGTTCCATGGCGGTGACATTGGACCTGGTGCCCTGGGCTCGGGCGCATATGAGACCGTTGCAACATGCGTTGCTTTCAAGTTGGTCTCCTCAGGATCACCCCCTGTTCCGCAGATTGCCTCACGCTCCGTCCGTTTAGCGACAGTCTGCTCTGGTGGTTGGATCCCGCTCATCTCCGGGCGGGCATGCCCTTGCGGTCCCCGGATTGGTTGCTTCTCACGACCGATGCCAGTCTTGCGGGCTGGGGGGCTCACTGCCAGTCTCACATAGCTCAAGGGCAATGGACGCGGGAAGAGTCGTCCTTGTCCATCAACCTGCTGGAGCTTCGAACGGTGAGGTTAGCGCTGCAAGAGTTTCGCATGCTCGTCGATGGCAAAGCGGTGAGAGTTTTCTCCGACAACTCCGTGGCGGTGTCTTACATCAACAAGCAGGGAGGTACCGGCAGCGCGGCTCTCTTAGAAGAGAGCCAACGGTTGATGGGCTGGGCGGAGGTCCACCTGGTAGCACTTTCAGCGGCTCATGTGGCGGGCTGCGACAATGTACAGGCGGATTACCTCAGCAGGCATGCCGTAGATCCAGGGGAGTGGGAGTTGAACGCGGCAGTGTTCCACGACCTAGTCCTCCGTTGGGGTCAACCGACGATGGATTTGATGGCCACCTTCGACAATGCGAAAGCCAGTCGGTTCTTCAGCAGGAGGAGGGAACGTATGTCCGAAGGTCTGGACGCCCTGGCGCAGCCGTGGCCGTCGGTAGGGCTGCTCTATGTGTTCCTCCGTGGCCTTTAATAGGTCGCGTCCTATGGCGGATAGAGGGCCATGGCGGACGGGTAGTTCTGATTGCCCCGGATTGGCCACGACGACCGTGATACGCGGATCTGGTCCGCCTGCTGGTGGACCATCCTTGGTGGCTTCTGGCGCGAGCGAATCTCTTGGCTCAGGGACCGCTTCTCATGCCGGACGTGGACCGCTTCTCGCTTACGGCTTGGCTCTTGAGCGGGAGAGGTTGAGGCGTAGAGGTTATTCGCCGTCAGTCATCGACACTCTTCTTCGAGCCAGGCGTTCGTCTACTTCTCTAGCGTACGCTCGCGTCTGGCGGGTTTTTGAAAGCTGGTGTGGGGAGCATGGTCTTCGGCCGGGCTGCTCTCTGGTGCCTGAGATCTTGTCTTTTCTGCAAGGAGGTTTTGAGAAAGGCTTGGCTCTCGATACGCTCAAGGTTCAGGTCGCTGCGCTGGCGTGTTTTCGGGGTAGGATTAAGGGGATGCTCCTCTCTCGTCATCCCGATGTTTGCGGTTCCTGCGAGCAGTCCAGAACTTGCGCCCTCCGGTTTGCTCCATCGTTCCCGCTTGGGATCTTAATCTGGTGTTGGAGGCTCTAGCGCGGCCTCCCTTCGAACCAGCTAGGGAGATATCCTTTAAAGAGCTCTCCTGGAAGACTGCATTCTTGGTGGCCCTCTGTTCGGCTAGGCGTGTGTCGGATCTTCAAGCTCTTTCGTGTAGGGAACCTTATTTGCACTTCACGCATGAGAAGGTGATGTTGCGTCCCGTGCCCTCTTTTCTTCCAAAGGTGGTTTCCAGTTTCCATGTGAATCAGTCAATTTCCCTACCGAATTTTTTGGATCGCGAGGGAACGCCCATCGATTCGGTTCTCCGAAAGTTGGATTTAGGTAGGGTGCTTAAACGGTATCTTCGTCGGACACAACCCTTTCGCAAATCGGAGAGGCTGTTCATTTTGTTTGGGGGGCCTAGAAAGGGGGAAGCTGCCTCCAAGGCCTCCATAGCGCGCTGGGTTAAATGTGCTGTAACGGCGGCTTATCAAGCGAGCGGCCAGTCGCCGCTGGGGCTTTTCAGAGCTCATTCGACTCATAGCCAGGCGACGTCCTGGGCTGAACTGGCGCTCGTTCCACCAGTGGATATCTGTAGGGCGGCGACTTGGTCGTCGTTGCATACTTTTCGAAGCATTATCGGTTGGACGTGCAGGCCACGGGAGATGCCAAGTTGGGAGAGTCCGCCGTCATTGCGGGTCTCGCCGGTCCCTCCCAGGGGTAGTTACTGCTTTGGTACTTCTCTCACTTGCCTGGACTGGCCCGGAGAGACGATATGGAAGAAGAAATTAGACCTTACCTGCTAATTGTCTTTCCTTGAGTTCTCTCCGGGCCAGTCCAGGCCCCTCCCAGTGACCTTGGCGAGACTCCGCTGGGCTCCATGACATTATCAAGCGGCGTGGAGGTTTTCTGAAGAGTCAATATTGGGCTTCCGCTTCTTGTCAAGGCTTGATTAGGTCTATGGGGCTCCCTCGCTCTTTGGGGGGCTCTTTCCCTGAGTACCTTCAGTTCTGGGGACGTTACAGACGTCCTCCACGGGCTTTTGCCCATTCGATAAAAAAAAAAAAATATTGGTCAAGGGAAGAGCCCTGCTTCGCATAGCTTAGGGTAAGATGTGTGGGGGCTCGTAGTTTTATGCGGGTTCCGTTGGTTCTCCCTTAGTTATCGTTCTGCTGCTTTGTAAGTTAAGACTGAGGTTCGGCCAGCAGAGGGAGCCAGATACTATTTCAGCAAAACTTCAGTTTTTCAGTCCTCAGCTGCTAGAGAAGGTTGACAACCCTCACTTCACTTGCCTGGACTGGCCCGGAGAGAACTCAAGGAAAGACAATTAGCAGGTAAAGTCTAATTTCTTCTTTTCAGCCACTATCCAGACAAGCTACCTGCCTTCCACTTAGGAGATCTTTCTTGTGTCATAAATTATGCAGATAATTACCTAGGGGTGTGTACGTGTGCGCGTGCGCGCATTGAGTCAATGTTGACTCCTGGCAATATAGCCCCTGAGTTTTATTGTTAAGGTGTAACCAGAAATAGATTGTCCGGCTGTTCTTAAACACAGTTTGTTTATAGCATGAGGTATTCCCAGTTGGTCACTTATCCATGTACTAGCCAGGCCAAACCCTGCTTAGCTTTTGAGATAGCTGAGATTGAGTTCATTCTGAAAATCACCGCTATCCAGATAAATTCTAGTTCTACTCCAGCACTATTCGGATAGTGCTGAGGCAGTCAGAGGGAAGTGCAGCAGAATATAAGTCCTTTTAAATATCATACCCTATACTTTGATTTCCATAGGCATAGCTGAATGGAAATGAAGTGCCTTTTACAATCTTTGAGAGTTAAGCATGCCTATTTTATAAAGACAAACAGATAGCAGTGGTCACAAAAATATACCAAACAAATGAATAAATGAACAAACAAGTTTTAATACTAAAATATACAAAGAAAAACATAAATAACCATACTATATATGAAAGTTCTTAAAAAGCATAACGTTTCAGCCAAAGCCTGCATCAGAGGCATCTAATACAAATAGCAGCAACCTAGTATGGTTAAGAACATGTCTTTTCAAATTATTCTAAAACAATCTATAAAAACACAATATAGGAAAAAACCATCAGCAGGAAACAAAGCACAGATTCATAAAAGCAGAAATAATTATATGAATAATAACACCGCACTTTGAATACTGTGTGCAATTCTGGTTGCTATATCTTAGAAAAGGGTATAGCAGAATTAGAAAAGGTACAGAGAAGAGCCACCAAAATGGTAAAGGGGATGGAAAGATACTGCTATGAGGAGAAGCTTAAAATGTTAGGGCTCTTCAACTTAGAAAAGAGACAGCTGAGGGGGGGGGGGGGATATGACAGAGGTCTATAAATTAATGTATGGAGTGGAACCGGTAAATGTAGATCAGTTGTTTATGCCAACAAAAAGTAAAAAGATTAGAGGACATGCAATAATATAACCCATTTAATAAGAGAAAATATTTTTTTACTCAACGAAACTCTGGAATGCATTAGCAGAGTAAAAGCTGTTACTTTGGCTGGTTTTTAAAAAAGGCTTGGACAAATTCCTGGAAGAAAGTTCCATGAACCATTATTAAAAAGGACATGGGGAATTCATTGCTTACCCCAGGATAAGCAATGTGCCTTTTTGGGAACCTGCCAGGTACTTACAACTTGGATTGGCCACTGTTAGAAACAGGATACTGGGCTTGACGGACCTTGGTCAGACCCAGTAAGGCTTTTCTTATATTCTTAATAAAACGAATGGAAAGATACTAGGTGGTATTTTTACTAAAGTGTGTTAAGAGAGCAAGAGGGCCGTTAACTCCCATTATTGGCACCCTTGTGCTCTTAATGCTGCGAGAATGCTGTATTAATGAGCGTTAAAGGCTCCTGCAGGAACAGGAAGTGGAGAGTGGGCTTTGACAGGGGGTGCTCCCATAATGTCTGTTGCACAGTCATGAGTTAGAGCCCGTTAATGCTAGGAACACTAACGCCAAGTAAAAGCTTGCGGAAAGAGGGTATTTTGAGGGGAGAGAGCCTTTTTAAATGTGTGAAATGTGACTGACAGATGGGGGAAACCAAGTCAGTGGTAGTAGTGCTACATTAGTAGCAACAGCATAGTAGCCAAAGGCCACTATGTTGATGTTGCAAATGGACCAATGTGGACAATGCAGTGCGGGTTGCTGGTGCATAAGGAGGACCATGCAGCTGCCCAGGTGGCACAGCTGTGATGGCCGGCATGACCCCACAGTGAAAACGACAGCACACAGACATGCAGCTACTGTTGAAAAGCACAACTGTGGGGTGGACCAAGGAACACTGGCTCCCACCTCCACCCACTGCTGAAGACATCTCAGGAGGGACAGTCTGTCAGCGACAGTGGCAGTACCCCTAAAGGGGCAGTAAAAAAACAGCCACCCCTGAAAGTACTGGGGTAGCATGCATCCACCTCTCCCACTAAAGATGGAATTGGCAGTAGCTGGGGACAGGGGGTGGCAGTGGCAGGTGGGTGGAGGGGCAGCAAGACCAGGCATGTGTGCTGCTGATGCCCCAACTGAACTTGGCCCGCCTAACTTGCCCATTAGATGGGCCGGCATTGCACCCCACCCCCACTGACACCATGTTGTCATGTCAGCATGATGCGGGTGCAGTAGTGTGCCCCCCGCCAGCAGCAGATAAAGGCTCTGGCCTGGTCCTGTGTGTCATGTGTGATGCCGCAGTTGCCTGAATCACTGTGAGGATGAACAGTCAAGCTACAGGAACCATAGAGCACTTGATTCCACACTACTGAGGTTGGATGTACTAGGTCATGTGCCCAAAACCCAATATAGGGGAACGGGAGTGCAATGACAGTCACAGTTGCATGGATGCAACAGCAGGGATGCTGCCTGCAGCACTGAACCAGTGGTTCTGCCACAATGGCAGGGAGGGATGGAGTGGCCGGCAGGCTGCCCACAATCACCATTGCCCCATAGCACCAGTCCAGTTAACAGAGTAGAACACTTGTGCTGTGGATCAGAATGCCCCCCCCCCCCACCCGCACATAGTGAGTGGATATGTGCATGTGTGGGGGAAATATGGCCACTGTAAAAGGCATATATACAATAGGAGAACAGGGCATGTCAGAGACAAAATGCCCATCCAGCAACCTTACCTGCAAGATGATAACACCGGTATCACTACTATACATTCATGAAGGTATATGCAGCAGGGGACAAACACATAGGAAGACAGTCCTGCCGAACAGCTTACTATCAAGTGAAGACAAACAGTACTCTACAAGAGAAATAAGGGTAGAATAGGGGGAGAAGACACCAGGGAAACAAGAGAGAGGGATACTACTAGTAGTAGTAGTAATTTAGAGGATACTTGCACCAGGCATTAGGAGCAGCAAGGAGAGAAGTCAGGGGATGGTAGTAGAAGGCCAGGGCATAGAGAGTGGGTAGGCAGGGGAAGAGTGCATGAGTTGTGGGATGAGAGATGAAAGGTGCTGAGGAACAGTACAGGGGATGCATTTATAGGATAGGCGAGAATGTCTGAGATGGATAAGTAAACGTACATGGAGTCAGTGAAGAAATATCAAGAGTGTCTCGGGACTGGTGGGGCTCTGCATAGATGGGGGAGAGAGATGACTCTGAGGGAGCAAACAAGGATTAGGTTGCAGTTGCAAGATGGGAGGACCCGTTTTAGTTCTGCGTTCAGAGAGGAAGGCACTCTATGTGAACTGGGGACCCCTCTGAAGTAGCAAACCCAGTCACCAACACCACATGTGAATCCACATCAGACATCTGCAAGATGTGACTTCATGGCCACAAGCACCAACCAGGTAAGGATGACCATGGCCATTCTGCTTGTTCCACCATACCATACGATGTGTGTGTGCCTGTTGCGTAGGCTCTTCCCCTGAGTGGACATATCCCATGTGTTAGACAGGAATGTCAGTTTCACCAGCAGTATAAACAGCCAGTGCAGTCTACAGAACAAACAACATGTCTCCCTCACACACCTGTAGAGCACACCTTGTCAGACAGGGCAGACCCCTCTGCATGGCTACATCCACCCTGACAATGACCACATCTACAGCCATGGCAGCTCTGTGGCTCCACACAAGAGCAGTATGTATATGAGAGGAAGGTTCAAGACCCAGTAGTGGATCATGTATAGTACATTCCATTAAGTAAACTATCTCATTGCAGGTACAGCACAGGTATCCAGGTATCAGTGTCCCACTGGTTATCCTCCTTCCACCATGTCTCTGAGATTGCAATCATATCTAACCTCTCATTTAGTGCTATATATTCTAATTCTCCCATCTTATTTTTTAGACTTCTAGCATTTGCATACAAGCATTTCAGAGACTGTATTTTATTAATATTAATCTGGCTATTGGTAGGCATCAGTAATTTGGAATCTTTACACTCTGTCAGCAGCATACTCAAGGGCATTTGGGCTACTTTACTCTTTTTTGGAACCTCACTGCATTCGGTAGTATCCTTCGAGGATACCTTCTTCCGAACCATGCGCCCTTGGGCGACTGTCGGCTTTCCCCTATTTTCTAGTTTATTTTTATGTATTTATTTACATTCTCTTATATACCGCGCTATTCTGCATCAGTGCGGTTTACATTGAACAAACTGAAATTACATTGAACAGGGCATTATAACTTGGAGAAAACTATTTTACAGGGAACATGGGCTATGGAGGGTTAAGTGGCTTGCCCAAGACCACAAGGAGCACCTGTGGGACTAGAAACCCCAGTCCTTCCGGCCCAAGGCTGCTGTCCTCTAGTGGGATTTGAACCTCCGGCCTGAAGTACCTTGCCCCAACCACTAGGCCACTCCTCCACTCCTAAAAGCTTCTCTATCTCCTTTTTAAAGGTTAATGCCAGCAGTCTGGTTCCATCTTGGTTAAGGTGAAGCCCATCCCTTCGGAAGAGCCCCTCCTTTCCCCAGAATGTTCCCCCGTTCCTAACAAATCCAAAACCCTCATCCTTGCACCATCGTCTCATCGTCGCATCCTGAGACTCCAGAGCTCTGCCTGCCTTTTGGGTCCTGCACTTGGAACAGGAAGCATTTTGGAGAACGCTACCCTGGAAGTTCTGGATTTCAACTTCCTACCTAAAAGCTTAAATTTAGCCTCCAGAACTTCCCTACCACATTTTCCTATGTCATTGGTACCGACATGTAGCAAGATAGCAGACTCCTCCCCAACACTATCTAAGATCCTATCTAGGTGGTGCTTGAGGTCCGCTACTGCAGGGCTACTGCAGGGGGTCAGATATCTGCCACCTGACTGAAGACATAGCCTAGAGGTTTAACTGCAGCTTTTAATGTATGGCACAGTCTTCATAGGATGCCCACAACTCCTTTTGACCTTGGGCAGGTCACTTAACACTCCATTGCCTCCACAGACTGCAGCTTCTCACAGTACCTATTGGTCAAATAGAGGGCAGTTACATACATACAGATATCACCTACTTGTGATATCTGATTGAGGTATTACATCATGACTGTGTCTGTGCAGCTTTGACTCCCTCACATCTCTGCATACATGCGGACACATCCTACCCCTCAGATGGCCACCTGCAGAGATGTACTTATCTCTCCCAATGGCCCAGTTGTTTGCACTTTGTTCGGGAGAGTTGTATGGTTGTTCGATGGCTGGGACAGGTGTGGGACCAAAATGTCTAGTAGCAGGCCTTCCTTGTGGCACTTACACATGTTTCCCCTATGCAGTACAAATGCATTGGAGATGGCACCTCAGGTACATAGCTGCCACCAGCCCATATCGCACTCTCATCTGCCGCCACACCTCTTTCATCCCAGGCACTCTTTTCTGAATGTTGACCTCTCACTCACACCTCTCCTGTGAGTGCACATCACCACTTTGGCTGCACACATGTGCTGCTACTGAATCTGCAGGGGAACATGTCATCCCCATCCTCTGCCACTTGCTGCCAATGCAGCATTTTCCATGGTCGTACCCCAGTGCATCAGTACAGCTGCCTCCCACATGCTCATGCCACTTACTGATTGCCATATAGGGTGCCCATGGATCTGTCAACTTTACATTGTCTTTCCCTGGTGCTCCCTTATTCAGTGTTTTCGGGTGTTAAGGTGCACGCTTGACACCTTAATGCCCAATATCCTGTTAGCACACATTAAGTGGCCCATTGTGCCATTACTGCTGGAATGCCTCCTACCTGCCCAGAGCAAATAGAATGCCAGGAAGCATAAGAAAAAGAATGGAGAATAAAAAAAAGGATATTATAAGGTCTCTGTATTGTTTCATGGTGCGACTGCAACTTGAATATTGTGCACAATTCTGTTTTCCGTATCTTAAAAAAGATACAGCGGAATTAGAAAAGGTACAGAGAAGAGCCATCAAAATGGTAGAGGATGGAAGGATACTCCTATGAGGAGAGACTTAAAAGGCTAGGGCTCTTCAACCTGGAAAAAAGACGGCTGAGGGGAGATACATTAGAGATCTATAAATTAATGAATGGAGTGGAATGGGTAAATATAGATCAATTGTTTACACCACCAAAAAGTAAAACAAGTGAGGTTACTTACCTGTGATGGGGGTTCTCCATGGAAAGCAGGATAAATCAGCCACACCTACTGATGTCATCTTACGGCGCCATAAATTGAAGTTTTAATGCATAATTGCTATTTATTTGCAGTTTATTACATTCATAATAAGAAAACAGTGAATATGGCAGATGCAAAAGTAAGGGTTTTTTTGTGTTGAGCAACAAGAAAATCTGGACATGAACATAAACCAGCAACAGTATACATATTGCAACTGATATATTATATGATATATTATTATTAACTGATATCTGATATCTGATATATTAGTAACAATAATAATAGTAATACCAATTGGTGGGTTGAGGAGCCATGGCGATAGTGATAGTTCCTAAACTCTCTCCCCAAGATTATACCTTACTATGACAGAGTTCGACAGACCCGGTATTGACTGGGCAGGACATGCTAGGGAGATAAAGTTCCTAGATTAAATAAATGACTGCTTCTTGGAGCAGCTGGTTCATGAACCAACCAGAGGGGAAGCCATATTGGACCTAGTCCTTAGTGGAACACCAGATCTGGTGCAAGAGATAAGGGTGTTGGGGCCACTTGGCAATAGTGATCATAGCATGATCGCGTTTGAGTTAATTAGTGGAGGAGGGATAGTAAGGAAATCCACAGTACTACCTTCTAACTTTTGAAAGGGAGACTATGATAAAATGAGGAAACTAGTAACTGGAGCAGGCCGTACTCGACGCTCCCTAAAGCCTTCCCCTAGGGCTCCGCCCTATCTTTGCATCACCCCCACACCACCCCCCCTTCCACAAATACTCACACATCAACTTTATGGTCAAAACGCATGGTCGCAGCTTTAATTAACCAATACAACATATAACAGTAAACAGCTAGTAACCATAATTGTTTTAGCCCAACGGAATGAGGCCTCACCCGCCATGTCTATAGCAAGGTGGGGCCCGCTTCCGCTTTCCCCACCTCTCTCCCCTTCCGGGCACCCGACTTCGCCTTATCATTAGCAAAAGCCCACCCTGGGGTTCTCTGGGTCGGGGGTACCCCACCCCCGTCCCAAGTTTAGCCAAGGCTCTGGACCCCGGAACCTCCGGGATCCCGCTCGCCCCCCCCCTGCTGCGACACCCCTCACCTTGATCCATAACCTGGGGGAGGGAGGGAGGGACGCCGCTCCACGAAGCCCAAACCGACTGGCTGGCTCCCCGTACAGCGCCTCTCCCAGCCTGCCCCAGCCTCGACTTCCCATTGGCTCTCCCCCGCGCACCACACACCGGGAGAGCCAATGGATTTAAAAAATAACCCCCCGCGTCCTCCACCCCCCCCCCCCACACATGCTGTTCCCGCGTCTCCCCGAGCCGCCCAGTTACAGGCGGCCGGCTCCGGACGCTACCGTTCGCGGCCTTCATTTAAGAAAAATCTAAAAGGAACAATTGCAAAGGTTAAAGACTTACATCAAGCTTGGGTGTTGCTGAAAAATACTATCTTGGAAGCCCAGACCAGCTGTATTCCACGCTTTAAGAAAAGTGGAAGGAAGTCCAAAAAACTGCCAGCATGGTTTAAAGGTGAAGTCAGAGAGGCTGTTGTTGCCAAAAAAGCATCTTTCAGGAAATGGAAAAAAGAGCCAAACGATGAAACCTGGAAACAGCACAAGCACTGGCAAATTAAATGCAAGGCATTGATAAGGCAGGCAAAGGGAGAATTTGAGAAGAAGCTTGCTGCGGAAGCTAAAACGCGTAATGAAGACTTTTTCAAGTTCATCCGTAGCAAAAAACCTGTGAGAGAGTCAGTTGGTCGATTAGATGATAGAGGGGTTAAGGGGGCACTAAGAGTCGACAAGGTGATAGCGGAGAGACTGAATGAATTCTTTGCTTCGGTCTTTACTGAGGAAGATGTAGGGATGTTACCCATGACTGAAGTGGTATTTAAAGGTGCGGAAGAATTGAAGGAAATATTGATATATCGGGAAGATGTATAACAATTATTAGATAAACTGAAGAGTAGCAAATCACCTGGCCCGGTTGATATACATCCAAGGGTGTTGAAAGAACTGAAATGTGAGATTGCAGACCTATTAGTAATCTGTGAGCTATCATTAAAATCATCTGAAATACTTGAAGATGGCGAACGTAACACCAATTTTTAAAAAGGGTTCCAGGGGTGATCTGGGAAACTACAGACCGGTGAGCCTGAAGTCAGTACCGGGAAAAATGGTAGAAACCATCATAAAGAACAAAATTGCTGAACATGTAGATAGTCATGGCTTAAAGGGAGACAGCCAACATGGCTTTAGACAAGGAAGATCTTGTCTTACTATTCTGTTATGTTTTTTTGAAGGTGTGAATAAACAGGTAGACAAAGGTGAGTCGGTTTGTATAGTGTATTTGGACTTTCAGAAAGCCTTTAACAAGGTCCTTCATGAGAGACTTTTGGCAAAACTAAAGAGTCATGGGATAGGAGGCAGTGTACTATTGTGGATCAGGAAGTGGTTAAAAGACAGAAAGCAGAGGGAAGAGCTAAATGGCCAATTTTCCCAATGGAGAAAGGTAAATAGTGGTGTACCCCAGGGATCTGTGCAGGGTCCGCTGCTTTTTGACATATTCATAAATGACCTGGAAAAGGGAATAACGAGTGAGGTTATCAAATTTGCAGATGACACAAAACTATTTAAAGTTGTTAAAACCCAAGAGGATTGTGGAAATTGCAAGAGGATCTTGATAAATTGGAAGACTGGGCATCAAAATAGCAGATGAAATTTAATGTGGACAAATGCAAAGTCAAAATGGTAAAGGGGATGGAAGGATACCCCTATGAAGAAAGGCTAAAAAGGTTAGGGCTCTTTAACCTGGAAAAGAGACGGCTGAGGGGAGATATGATAGAAGTGTATAAATTAATGAATGGAGTGGAACTGGTAAACATAGATTGATTGTTTATGTAATCAGAATATAGAAAGACTAGGGTACATACAATGAAGCTACAGGGTAAACTATTTAAGACTAATAAAAGAAAATATTTTTTCACTCAACGAGTAATCAAACTCTGGAATTTGTTACCGGAGGATGTAGTAAAGGCTATTAGTGTAGCTCGGTTTAAAAAAGGTTTGGACAAGTTCCTGGAGGAAAGGTCCATAAACCATTATTAAGAAGGGACCCAGGATATCAATGCTTGACCCAATACAAGCATTGTGGAACCTGTGTCTTTTGGGGAAACTGCTAGGTACGTATGACCTAGATTGGCCACTGTTGGAAACAGGATTCTGGGCTTGATGGACCTTGGTCTGACCCAGTATGGCATATCTTATGTTCTTATGTTCATTATGGCAAACCTTTCTACCTAATTTATGCTTGCGCAAACCCCCAGCCCTTCTACCCTCTATCAGGCTCAAATTTTCCAACCCCGCCTCCCCCCCCATTCCCTCCCTTGTTACCCAATCTCCCAAGTCCCCCCCCCCACACACACAGCTTAACAACAGTAATAATAATAATGGTAATAGTGGTAGTAATGATAGCAATAATAATGGTAATAATAATGTTAAACATTCGCCACACAGTATATATAGTGCATTTCAAGGGTGGTACTGAGCACAGACCGATATCAGATATCGAAAGAAAGCGAGAAAGAAAGGTAGAGAAGGGCATATGGTCAGATTTCAGCAAGCTGAGACTATCAACTGCCACCTTCCCCTGTCCTCTCCAGGACATCAGCCCCTTACTGCAGAAGAATCTTATTCCATATCTCCTCCCCACCCAATGTTATACAGCTAAATACAGCTAAATAAATAAATGTTTGACGCTTAACTGCTGCAGTCAGTTTCTCCAGGATATCTCCCATACCTTGATCAGCCATTCATCGAAGCTGGGTATGCTAGATCTTTTCCAAAACCAAGCTATGACTGAATGTGTTGCTAACATAAGAGATGCTGCGATCTGAATGCAAGATTGTGAGACACATCTGTGGGCAAAAAGCCCAGCAGACAAGACTCAATATTGTAATTGAATTGTACTCCTGTCATCTGGGTGGTGAATGTATAAACTAATGACCAAAACCGCTGCAGATGCACACATGCCCACCACATATGTTCAAAATCTCCTTTCCGTCCACAAAGTCTCCAACACAATGAATCATCCACCCAGTGATACCAGAAAAGGTATGTCGGTGAAACCAACATGCAGAATAATATCCATAGCTCCGTGTTCACAAGGTAAGGGAGATAGAGCATGTATGAGAGTACTGGTAAACCTTGGTCCAGAACACATCAGACTTGTTCAGTATAATTAACACCCCTCTTCTTTGGGGTATGAGATCCCAAAAACAGGGGAGATCACAGGCCAGTAAAGTTGTGCCAAAAGTGACTGAGGATACTGTGAGTCAAAAAGAAGGCAAGGCAGTCGAGCTATCACCCTTGGTGCATTAAAACAATGAGATATTTGTAAATACTTAAAGTCTGATATTCAGGTCTCCCACTTCTGTTCGAGCTGGGCTTTTTTAAGCAGATTGATCAAAAAGCGCCGAAATACGTGAAGTCAACAAACACCCTAAAGTCCTTTCCCTGAAACCCCTGACGAAAGGAAAGGAAGAGATCAGAGTGTAAGGTGAAAGCTGCGGGGACACTCCTAGTTTAGAGCATATATGTGTTAAGATGTCCCTTACTTCTGCAGTGCCTTGAAGAAAAGGGATCACAACTAGTGGCATCGGGGCAATCCATACCCCTTCCAGTTTCATCCATTCAACATCCTTTACCAGCATCCACATAGGAATAATCCATAAGCAGGAGCAGGGAGTCCAAGCCCTCCCAGTTGTTTAGGTTGAATCAAAATTCTCCAGTTTATACGCGGTTTGAGGTCCTGCCAGAGGAAGCGCGTTATAAGCTGTCGAATGGTCCTGAAAAAAGCTTTTGGTATAGTAATCAGGAGCTGTGTAAAGAGGAATAAGTTTGGGCAGAAGCAACATTTTAATAGTGTTAATTTGTCCTAGCCAGGACACTGTAGAAGCCTGCCATGAGGACAGTTCACAGCAAATGGTCTGGAGAAGGGGGCCACAACTGAGAGAGTACAGCCGGGATAAGTCCCGAGGAACATTAATCTCTAAATATCTGAACTGATTAGAAACCACCATAAGAAGTTGTTATACCTGAACCATTTCTTGATAAGCAGGGAAGCAATACTGACTTTTGTTTATTGATGGTGAAGCCAGAGAGGCAAGAAAAGCAATCCAGCACGTTCATAATGAGGGATCCGAGAGGTAAAGCAAAGTGTCATCTGCATATAAGGATATTGTATGCCAATTCCACATTAACAGTTCCCACAACAGTTGATAGGGTAGCAGTCATAGCAGATATGGCATCCCACAGCGCATCCAACGTTATAACCGCAGGTTTCACCAAGCCCCGTTGCACTGGGAGCAGCTCCCCTCCAGGCTCCAACAGCCGCAGATCCACCGCTGCAAGAGGCAGCTCAATATCTCCGCCTCCCGTCAGCTGCTTCCCTCCTCTAGAGAATGAGTCAGACACCTCCAGCAAAGACCCTTCACCCCGCAGCTCCGGGGTACTCATCCACAAGCCTGACAAAGGGGGAAGAAAAACGCCGTCGGTCGATGACAAACTTCCCGGCTGTAATGGGGCGACCCGCTGTTCAGGTGAGAGACTTACACCTGATGCGCCCAGCGCAGCGAACAGTTCTTCATGCTGCACTGGCAAAGACGCCGCTCAGGAACCAGCAACCACAAACCCGCACAAGTCCAGGGTTCTCTGGCCAGCAGAAGAAGGCAGTGACTCGCTTGCTTTCTTTTCCTCCGCCCCATAACTAGCGAGGAAGAGTTCACCTCAAGCGCCGAACACTGAACCTTACTGAAGAGCAACCGCTGACATTCCGCTTCCTGCTGCCATCTTGCCCCCCACGGAGGCTTCAAGGGGCCAGGAGTCACAGGCTTAAGCACTGTTACAAGTTAAAGAAGATATGAGAGGCCTTCGGGAGGAGCATGTTGCTTTGATGAAGGAAAGGTCAGTGCTGGCTCGAAAGACTGAGTATTTAGAAAACCTAGCACGATGGAATAATCTTCGCCTATTGAACTTTCCCAGATCCTCACTCATGTCCCCCTTGGAAATGGTGCAGACGTACTTTGGTGAAGTGCTTAAAATCCCATCTGAACACCTATCGCCTGTGTTTAGGGCGCAATATCTTTCTACTAGTGCCAGGGGAGATCGGAAAAATGACTCGAAAGTAATGGGTGGAGTGGGTGATTTAACTGGATTTCTGGAAAGTTCTATGGAAGTGATAACAGAGAAATCTACTCTGCCTGTGACTCTGGCACTGGAGTCCAATAAGGTTTTGATTATTAGATATTTTTTTAAGAATATTAATGACAAGTTTTTAGGCTCGCAAGTGCGTATATTTCCTGATTTATCTCGGGCAACCCAGTTAAGGAGGAAGGAGTTCCTAACTTATCGGGCTAGGATCGTCTCCCTGGGTGCTACTTTTTTGTTAAAGTATCCATCTCGTTGTTATATTTCCTATCAAGGAAAGAATTTCCTGTTTTTCGAGCCTAAATAGCTTCTTGATTTCTTAAATGCTAGGGATGAGATCAAGGTAGATTTGGGTACACACATGGCTGACGCATAAGTCTTATCCTGCCTGGAAATTTATTTTTCCTTGATAATTTCCTTATGGAGACTTTTTTGCATTTGATAATGGAAGTTTTCTTTGTTCTTTATTTTCCTGGTGCCCCCCCCCCCTTTTTTTTGTGGTCTAATATTTGGCTGATGATGTTAATTTTTCCTTTGTATTCATTTGTGAATTTAATATATGTCGTCGCCAGTTTTCTTGGTTCAATCATGTAATTACCTGAATGTTCTTATATATATATGCCAATAAAATTTATGTTTAAATTTGTTTTATTGAGCATAGTTATAGTAGCATCATCAAACAAAAACAACAACTTTACAGTACATTCCAACAATGCAACACTCACAGTCTTAAAACAATTCACAATCTTTTAAAGTTTTCTCCCCCCCACCCCCTCCCACCACCCACCTCCCCCTACCCTCCCTGCTTCACGCACATCAAAATTACTCTAGAACAATAACTTGTCCCCTGTACTATAAAATAAACAAAGAGTATTCCAAATTAACAGATAACAGCAGACGCTATACACAGGTACTACCAATAATAACACCCAAGAGTGCAACCAATTCCTCGGGGCGAAGCATGGATGGTGCAACAATCATCGAACCCCAAAGAGCCAAGATCCAATATACTACCCCCATTCACCACTCTACCCAACCACCGCCCACCCTATTTCACAGAACCCAGGAACCCTCCCCAACCACCTATTGATATATCTCCACCCCTCCCCCCTCCTGGATCTTCAGTCCTTCACTCTCCAATAACCCTAACCCCTATTCCCTCCCTCCCCCAGTTCCACAGACACAACAGATCCACACCCCCCCCAGTGACTTTTAATAAAGTACATTAAGAATTCTACTTCTATTCCATGGCGACAATCTGTGTAAGAAGGGGCCCCATTCCTCCAAAAACAACCCAGTGGCCACTTCCCCCTGCCTAACCCCTTGTTGTTCAAGGAGTAACAACCCATAAACCTCCCTCCTCCACTGACCCATAGTCGGGCCTCTTGGAATCAGCCAGTTTAACAGTATCACTTTCCGCGCTATCAGCAATACCTTATTTATTTTATTTATTTACATTTCTTATATACCGCACTATTTGACATCAGCGCGGTTTACATCAAACAAAACATTTCAGTACACAAAAATGTCTGAGTTACATTAAACAGGGTTAACAACTTGGACAACAGGGTAATTTTACAACTCAGGTAAATAAACTTTGATTGTAGTGTAAACTATTTACATCAATAAGTTAGGGCACCGTTGAGACGTAATGGTCAGTTGAGCGTTGAACTTACTAAGTGGGGAATTCAGGGTCAATGGGTGATTCAGAGTTTCTATAACTAACAGTGATGGGTCGTGATTCTGCACTCACTGGGAAGTATATAAGGAATAGGTAATGTTTGAGGGCCTTTCTGAATTGGAGTATGCTGGTAATTGCTCTAATATCAGGTGGCAGCATATTCCAAAGCTTCGGGGCACGGAGACTGAAAGCTCTGTTTGCTGTTGATGAGGTGCTTTTTGTAAGTTCACGGGGAACCAATAGCGTATTTAATGCCATTGATCTTCTTGATCTATTAGAAGAAATGGGTTTGATGAGATCAGTTAATGATGTGGATGAGAGACTATTTACCGCTTTGAAGGTAAGTAGTAATGTCTTGAAAATGATCCTGGCCTGTACAGGAAGCCAGTGTAACTGCCTAACCAACGCCTCTGACCACCTCCCAAGCCCTCTGCCCATCTAGTCCCACCCAATACCAATACTCAAGAATCTATTTTAATTGGACATCCCAAAATGGTGGCAAGGCACTCCACAATACTCCTCGAAAATTGTACCACTGCTAAACATTGCCACCACATGTGTCCTAAGTCAGCTCTAGCTATCCCACAGCGAGGGCAACTCGCAGTGGCACTGCTACCCGCTCGAAACGCTCTACAAGGGACAAAATGACATCGGCGCAAGATACGGTATTGCATATCTCGAAACCCTGCAGTCTTAATCCTCCTGGGGATATCGGCTAGTAAATTTGCCATATCCTCCCCGCTAACCTCTGCCCCCAGATCATGTGTCCATGCAGCAGCCAGCTCCCACTCTTCCGGAAACCCTTTTAATCGGAGATACTCCTTGTGCAAAAAAGCTACCCGTGCCCGCTGTTCTCCTCCCGCATGCATCAATTCCTCAAATTTAGAACAGATATCCGTATGCAGGTCCTTCTTGTCCAGACTGTGGATATAACTACTCACTTGCATATAGTGGAACCAATCCCTATTCACCAAACTATATCTACTCTGCAAATCTGCAAACTCCAAAAGCTACCCTACTTCATTTACCACCTGTTCTAAAGCTACTATTCCCTTAGACTCCCACCCCCGAAACACTCCCCCCTGTAGCCCCGGACAAAAAGCCCCGTTCCCATATAAAGGCAAAATCGGGGTTACCCTGGGGTTCCACAAACACTCCTGACATAACATACACTACACCCTCCTCATAACCTTAAAGATAGGGTGGCTCCCTAACATCGGGGACAAGCCCGTCGCTGTCGCATGTAATACAAATCTCAAGGCCAACGGCTTCGCTATTTCCTGTTCATACACTAAAGGCATATAATCCGCCGTGGTGCCCAGCCAATCTCGTAGATTCCTCAGCAAGCAGGCTTGCCACCCACCCACTCCCTGGACCTTGAGGGTTAAGGGAGGGGCTGGCCTTGAATACCCTTGAGGGTTAATGTTGTAGTTGTGTTGGTGCTCAAGTGATAAGGCAAGGCAAAGAATATTTCTTTTTTGTGAGGTTTATTTCCCGCTTTCGCAGTTCAAATGCAGCAGACGTAAATGAAATAATGTGGTACAAAACAAGATTGAGAAACTGAACTTAAACAAGGCTTTTATCACTGCTTGACTGAATGTCCATTACTGATCACATTCACCTGTCATGTGATCTCCTTTTCATTAAGGTAACAGAAAACTCTGATACCAGCACTGCTCCTGAATTGCACCGAATATGCTTCCACTTATTCCCTTCACATAAGCTCTTTTATCCCAGCAAACAGTGAGGTAACTTTGCTATTTTCTTACATACAACACCGGCAAGCAAATCACTTAAATGTCCTTTGGAATCATACAAGTAGAGCAATCCATCGGGACTTCCTGTTCTGTAGATGGAAAAGAAATTAAAGGCATTTCTTCTTCCCAGCTGATCAATGGCTTTGCTACGTTCTGAGTAGAAACTGCTCTGCTTTTAAGGAACTCTCTGAATTCAGTGAGAAGTAATTCAGCCTGTGTATTTTCTGAGCTAGGCTGTGAAAATCCTCCTTCAGGTAAATGCTTGTTTATCTTTCTTATCTCTAGGCAATTATGAGTGCTTTTACTTGGACAACATTTCAGCGTGTAAGCATTTCCCTTCCCCCACCTATCTCCACATGGCAGTGCAGGGTAAAACGCTTCAGCTGTGTTTAGAGAATCCCTCAGAGTGTTAAAAGGAAAACAGTCAGGCTTTTCTTGACTTAACCAGTTAGTATCAAACTTTCTGCCTTTATCCTGTCTTTCACAATTAAAATTCACTCTTTCTGGCTTTCCACTGTTAAGCTTGCTAGCCGTGCCACACCCACCAGATACCTTGTGCTTGGGCTTCTTCCAGGGTAATTCCTTATCCCTTTGCCTCCTATTTCAAGGTTCTTCTGGGTCCTTTAAACTCCTGAGCTGCAGCCTTGGGTCTCTCAGTGCCTTAGAATTCTTCTGCTTCCAAAAATCTTTCTCTGCCCCTCCCAGCTCCTGTCTGCTCCTTCTTGGATCACAGCTGCTTAGTGGTTCTCTCTCCCACGGTTCCTGTTCCTGGTCATCTGACCTGTCCTCGTCCAGGTGCTTGTGTCCTTCTTCCCAATCCTGGTGGTCCTCTCTTTGCTTTAACTGTTTCTGGGTTTTTAACAAGCTGGCTGAGTGCTGCACTGCCCGCCTCCTGCTTGGGCGTGCCCAATCAGGGACTTGGCTTTTCACCTGCCTTGAAGTGAGGAGTGGTTCCTGATTAGCTCTGCATTTTTTTCTTTCATCAGAGAAAATCCTGCATTCCCCTGCAGTACCGGCTCTCTCCACCGGATCACTATCAGTTTCCATTGCCTCATAAGAGTCTGCTACATCACAGGCTATATTATAGCTCCGCATATCTGGGGCGCCCATGCCTCCACCCCGCCATGGTCTCTGCAGTGTCTTTCCACTTATCCGAGGCCGCTTCCCTCTCCAATAAAAGAAATTTAAGCACTTTTCTACCTTGGCTATCTCGTCATCAAAATAGGCAGAGTTTGTAACATATACAACCATTTTGGGAAAATAGTCATCTTGTACAGGGCTATATGGCAACTTTCCGTTGCCGAGCTCCAAATTCAATAATGTTCCCTCTCAGAACCGCCTTTGCGGCCTCCCAGAAAAGAATAGGGTGTCGCTATGCCGGCCATTAAACTCTACATATTCTTCCCACCGAGCTTGTAAAAAGGTCTCAAAGTGACCACTCTGAGTATACCCCAAAGGGTAACGCCAAAAAGCCCCCTTTCTCCTCGCCCCCCACGCTACATCCAGCCAGACATAGGCATGATCAGACACCACCATTGGGCCTATCTCCACTCTAATCACCCGGTCAAACAGCCCCCTAGACCCCAGAAAGTAATCTATCCGTGACCCCGTGTCATGCACTCGAGAAATATGTGTGTAATCTCTATCCAAGGGGTGCAACACTCTCCAGTAGTCCAACAAGTCAAAGCCCTCACAAACACCCCGCACCCACTGAGATTTCCTATCCTGAGTGGCCCCTCTAGCTCCTGATCTATCCGTGGCTTCTTCTAAGACACAATTAAAGTTCCTTCCCATTATAACCGGGATTGGGCCAATTTCACTCAAGCATTTATTTAGTCTACTGTAGAAAGGAGCATCATAGGTATTTGGGGCATATAGGTTCACCAATCCCAATTTAGTACCTTTAAACATCCCCACCAAAATAACATAGCGCCCTCCAGGATCTTTGATACATTGCTCCACCTCCAATTCTACCCCCTTCTTCACCAGAATCACTACTCCCGCTTTCTTCCCTCCTGTTGAAGCCCCATATACCTTCCCGACCCATCCTCTTTCCAGCTTGGAATGTTCCAATATACTCTGATGTGTCTCCTGCAAGAATGCCAAATCTGTTTTCTTATCTCTAAGTACACGTAAAATTTTATAACGCTTCACTGGGGACCCTATCCCACATACATTCCAAGAGATCAACCGCAGGCCCTCAACCATTGCAATCATTTGTAGTCTGCTGACTTGCATGTTCAATACATACCCCTGAGAGGTAAGGAGCTCCCCCAGCCTAGAGCCCCTCCCCGCACCCCTTTCCGCCCATACAAGCCTCTGGTGTCTCACCCTACGCCAACTCTGCCTACCTATCTCTATATCCTCCTTCGGGAGGTGATCTCGTGTCTGCCCCCAACCCCCCATTCCCCCCCTCCCCCAAATCCTCCCCTTCAACCCCACTGTACCTATATATCCCCAACCCACTCTCCCTTCCCCCCTACCCTCCTCCCAAAAGCCCTACTCTCCCCCATACACCACCCTTCTCTCCCCCATATGGAGTACTCTACCTGATCACTGTAACACATTAATCTCCCCCCTTAAGCAACAAAGCTTTCAATAATCCTCCCCGACATTTTCATTTAACATCTACTCAACATTCCCCCTCCCAATTACCAATCAGGACCTCAACACCCCAGCAACAGCACAAATATTGAAAACGCTACTTAGGAAAAAAAAACCCCATAGTCCAACATATTTCTGCTTCAGCTGTCACCACCGGGTGTCTTTGGGCCCGACCGCATCTCTCCATCCTCTTGTGCAAGTTCAGTCATAAACCTAGTGGCTTCAGCGGGTGTTTCAAACATCCTCTGTCTATTTTTGTAATCCACCCGCAAATGTGCCGGTTATAAGAGGGCAAAGCGCACCCCCCTCTTGACCAACTCAACACAAATTTCAGCATACTCCTTGCGCTTTTTACTCACTGCAGCGGAATAGTCCTGGAAAACCAAAAGTTTGGCGGGTCCCGACGCTGTGCCCGAGCCCGTCTCGCCGCTCGGAACACATCTTCTTTCTGAGCATAATTTAGAAAACGGGCTATAACCACACGAGGCCTATCTCCTGCACCTCTCCTCACTCCCAAACGGTGCGCTCTCTCAATCTTGACAGAGCCCAGGGCAGCAGTCAGCTTGAAGTTTGTCGACAGCCATGTTTCTAGATATCCTCTCAGCTCTCCATCAGTGATGGTCTCAGGTATTCCCACAAACCTCAAGTTTTTTCGACGGCTGCGATTCTCAAGATCATCCAATTTGTCCTCGTGTCGCTTGATCAACTTCTCCAGACTTTGCATGCGCTGGGCCTGAGCCGCCTGCACATCCTCCACCTCCGCAATCCTCTGCTCAGCCTCCCCCATGCGTGCTCCAAATTCCACAATCGAGCTGTTTACCTGGGCTATTTGCTCTGCCAAGCCCTTAAACCGGCTTTCTAATGCTGCAACAACAGCATTGGTGACCTCCTCCACGAGGTCCAGATCTCGTTCGGCCCTCGGGCTGGATGCCGTTTTAGCCGCCATCTTCTCCTCGACCACCCGCACTCTGTCCTTCCGCATTGATTTCGCCGCCATACACCCTCTGCTTCTCCTACCGTAACCTTGTGATTGCAATGCCCCTCCGCCACTTGTTTCACCTCTCTACAAGATTTCCAGAGGGTGCCAATGCCGTCGAGCAACTTCTTGGAGGGGGGCAGCCCTTAGAGCAATGCAGAGATCCTTCCTGCCGTGCTCACTGCCTAACATGATCTCCCCACTTTCACTTTAAAATGATCTATCAACTGTGCTGAGGCTCCGTGTTTGTATCTGCTGATGACCGACAGATGATCCGCAAGCTTATGTTTCATTCTCAAGGTGTTGTGTAGGACCGGGTATATACAGAAAGAAAGAAAAAACAATTAACATGCAATACTTTTTGTCGGCCACACGAGGGAGCTCAAGGCTAAGAAATAAATCACTGACAGTAGAGCTGGAGCTGCCAAAAAACTTTGAAGAGCATTAATCCAGCTGACAAATGCAACGAGTCCTCATCATAACCCATGTATCCTGCTTCTTAAATGGTTATGCACAATAACTTATTGGAGACTCGGATCCTCCAGACGGCCAGATCCAACTGCACAGCTCTCTACTATCCCTTTAATGCAAATTAAAGTGGCCATCTTGTTTATCAAATTTAACTGATGCGTTCCAACTAGAGGCGGGGTCCATCTTAGAGCAGCAACTTGCGTTCCAGCCAAGCAGACTGTACAGCTGAGCTCTTAATCAGGAGATTGTTTTGCGTTCCAGAAATGACGGGCCTCTCTTTTCCCGCCGAATCATGAACTTCCACCTGCGTTCCACTATGCGTTTCAACAGGTAAGGCTATAATGGTGGTTCAGTCTCAATCAGGCAATGCATCCAACACCCAGCGCTATCTTCCTGCGGCTCAGAATCATTACCACCTTACACATAGAAGAATTTCGAGCTCTAAAGGCAGTTTCAGGCTTTCACAGACTGGAAGCAGAGTTTAATTCCCTCCACATTTAGGCTTCCTCTCTGACTTCAGAGTTCACTTCTGAATATCGGGGATAGCAGCAAATATAAAAATCAGTAGCCCCTTCACAGACCACACTTCTTATGTACGGCTTACCCGATTTCTCCGATGCTACTTTTACACCAGCACAGCTGCTACCTAGACAGAGCTGTTGTGTTGCAGGATGACAGGCTTTGCCTTTTCACTTCAGGCTGGCAGTGCGGAGACAGAGAGGAAGGGAATACAGAGCTAGTAATCTCGGGTTAAACATCGAAGCTGCATCTGAATATAACCCGGACTTGTCGGAGTCTCTGGGGATGTTTTTTCACTCCATTTTATGCAGTTGTTAAGCAAAGCAATAGCGATTTAGGAGGAGAGACTCGGGAGCTTCAGCACATCGTGGCCATTCCTCATCGGGCTCATGAGCGCCCCTCCTGCCAATAAAATTTAAATTAAAAAAAGGATACTGTATGCCATCTAGATGCCAGGAAGATACCGATTTCCTCCTCTCATTGCCTGATGTGGGGCACAACTGTCTCCAGTCTGAAGAGAGCCTAGAAAGCCAATACAGTCTGCTAGTTCAGAAATTCAATGAGAAACATTATTCCACTCGAAAATGAGGGTGAATGGAGCACTTGCGTCAAAGGCTTAAAACTCTTACAGCACTCCATTGTGTTGCTAAAGTATAATTTTGTCCTAAAAGAAACTGAAACTAGCAATTATAGGTCGAGGGTGAGTATGCAATTCTTTTTTTACACCAAAACTCTGGTGTGCACGTTCCATCTTAACTGGACTTGGCACTGTTGGAATGCATAAGGTGTAAAGTTCTTGTATGAGAGTCATAGTGTTTTCCCTATCTCCTGGTTATTCTGGGATCCCTGTCACCCGGATATTGCATCTTTGCTGGTAATTTTCCAGGTTGTCATGCTTCTCCCACAGATGTTTAGCTAGGTGAACAATTTTTTGTAGCTTAGAGTGAAAGATGGCAGTAGCGTCGATCTGTTCCCGTATATTGATATCGTTTTGAGTGACTTAATCATCCAGGGACTTTAGATCTGCCCCTATATCATTCAGTTTTTGAGAGATCCAGTCAGATGAGCCGCAGCTCTTGAAGAATATCCCCCAGATCCGCTTTTGTAACTGGTGGTGATGGACCCAAGGACAGCTCTTGTGAGGAGGTTGGAGCTCCACCCGGCTCAGAAACAGGAGGGTTAATAAGAACATAAGAACATAAGATATGCCATACTGGGTTAGACCAAGGTCCATCAAGCCCAGTATCCTGTTTCCAACAGTGACCAATCTAGGTCATACGTACTGTGATGAGGAGAGCCCTGCTGAACTGATGGAAATAGGAAAAGATAGTGAATATACCTTTAAGGAAAGAGACATTCCTGAAATTCACAGGTTCCAGACTGCAGTCCAAGAAAGAAAGCATGGAGTTGATAGAGCCAGTTTGCCACACCCAAGCTCTGCTGACTTAAGTGCAAGCTTAAGGGGTAATGGCAAACACCTGTGCAGAGACAGAAAAGGCTAGCTAAGAAGCAGCCTTATAAACCCTGCTCAGAAGGGGAGGAGGGGGTTCAGGATCAGGTTGCGGTTCAAACTGTTTGTGTTCCAGTTCCAGTCCAGAATCGTGGGCAGGTTCAGAGAGTTTAGCGTGTTTCAGCTGTTCCAGGAGTTCAGAGAGAGGAACTCAGAGGAGGAAACATCAGGGGAAGGAGAAGGACGTGGAAGGAGCCTGAGAGCCAAGAAACCACGTGTGCTTTGCTTAGAGAAAGAAAGCAGGGTAGTCGTCTACCTCGGGTCTTGGACCGAAGGTTTCAAGCTGCTCAAAGGTGGGTGAACAAGGCTATAGCTAGAAGTAACCAGAACCCAGCCTGGAGCAAAGAACCGTGGCTGAACAGCGGAGAGGAACCAAGGCAACTGAACCAGGGAGAGATATCCCATACTAGAGGTACAGACATTCCTTACCGGGGAAACCAGTGCTGGAGGGAGGTCCAGGGATTTCCCCAGAGCATTCACCGTGGAGCAGATTGTGGGAGTTCAGAGCCAGACATATATGCTTTAGAACAAGAGGATATGCAAGTGGACTGTGCGGAGCAAAACTCCATATCAGGTGAATTGCCAATGGATTGTACATTATGCCAGACAGAAGCTATGAAAGTCTGTGATAAGAAATGCTTGATAAAGTAAGGTCTTGAGAAGCAGTGTGAATGAACCTAGTTTTGTTTTCCTAAGAAATACCTACTAACTCAAGAGAACATTGCCAACTTCTACATTTTTGTGTTTAAAGGAGCAGAAGGTAAATGAGGACATTTAACTTTGCTTAAACAGAGAAGCTGTATTTTGTTTTGCCGATTATCTTATGAAAACAACTACACATGTTTTTAAAGCTTATGAAGCTTCCTCAGTTCCAGCTTATGTATAATTTCTGAAGTATTGCTTGGAGAAGAATATCCTGACATTGTGTGTTTGAACCTTAGTGCTTTTTGGGGAAAAATAAGCTTTTATTTATTTATTTTTATTTTATTTAATAGTATTTCTATGCCGCCTTATCTTACAATTAAGGCGGTATCACAGCAAAACAATCAAAAAGAGGTGATAGTGTATTCATGCAGTGAGGGTTATACCATAGTTTGAGTGTATGATGTGTTGTGTGTTTGATTAGGTTGAGCTATGTACATTTTGCGCTATGATACAACATGTGCTATAATTCAATCTTCTATACGTTTAGTGTTAGGAAACAACATGTGCCATTATATATTCTCTTGTCCGTGGGTCTGGGGGGGGGGGTTGGTCATTCCTGGTAGATAGATTGATCATGTGATGTGTCCATAGTGTTCTATGAACAGCGTTGTCTTCAGCTGTTTGCGAAAGTCCTTGAGGTCCGTCGTTGATCTCAGATCGTCTGGGAGGGTGTTCCAGATTGTTGGGGCAGCCAGAGAGAGTGCTCTTTCTGTGGTATCCTTGCATGCTTTTCTGAAGTCACTAGAGGTGTTGACTCGGTTGAAGGTTCTTTTTCTTCTTGGGCGTGTGCTGGTGTCTGGTTGTATGAGGGTGTGCAGGCTGTTGGCTGAGGTGTGTTGTTTGATCTTGAATATGTTTATGATTGTTTTCTATTTGATGCGTGAAATGATTGGGAGCCAGTGTAGTTCTTTCAGAACGGGTGTGATATGCTCATGTCTTGACGATCCAGATATTATGCGGGCTGCCGTGTTTTGTGCTAGTTGTAGAGGCTTGAGTGTCTGTTTTGCTAGTCCTAGGTAGATTGGATTGCAGAAGTCCAGTAAGGGGGTAATTAGATCTTGGCATACAGTACGGAAGTGCTCAGTGGCGAGGAGGGGTTTAAGTCTTCTGATGATTCTCATCCTGTAGTATGCATTTTTGATTGTCTTGCTTACATGTGCTTTGAGATTCAGTTCATTGTCCAGGGTCACTCCGAGGTATTTTACTTCTGATTTTATTGGTATGGTTGAGTTTTGTATCTTGATGTCCGGTGGGTGGATGAAGTCTGGGTTACGAGTGATGATTAGTGCCTCAGTCTTGCTGTAGTTGATTTTTACACCATATGGTCATTTGTGTAAGGCAGTTTGTAATTTTCGAGTAGTCAGGGTTGTCAACTGAGATGGGTGTGTATATCATAATATCATCTGCATAGATTGTATATTGAATGCTGTTCTTCTTCAGGATGTCGCATATTGGCTGGATGTAGATGTTGAACAGAAGTGCTGAGAGTGCGGATCCTTGTGGTACTCCTTGGAGGACTTTTATGGGTTGAGAGGTGTTGTGGTCTATCTTGACCTGTATCTGCCTTTCAGTTAGGTATGAGTGGAACCATTTTAAGGTGGTTCCAAGTAGCCCAATGTTTTCTAGTCTTTCCAGGAGAGTTTTGTGGTCTACTGTGTCAAATGCTGAGGAGTGTGGTGAAGAGCGCCCTCCTGAGGAAATGGAGACTGAGGGAAATCCTGAAATGCAGCAGGATTTACACAGGATTGACAATCCTAAAAGGAAAAAAAAGCCCTCTTCTGGTGAGCTGAGAATGGAGACCAGCCCAGGGGAGGAGTTGAGCAGTGCTGATTGGGCACACCCAGGGGTTGGACAGGGTGTGTCTGAAAAAGAATCCCTTTATGAAGTGGGGAAGGACGCTGCTAAAAAGGAGATGCAGCAGAAGCAGAAGGAGAAGGAGAAAGAGAGTGTGTTGAAGAAGAACAGGTGGAAAGAAAGGCAGAAGCAGAGTGGCTGGGAGAAACAGGAAAGCCATGAGCTGCTGACCAGGAAGCAGTTTGGCTGCACGTCTGAGCCTGGTGGTAACAGAGGACCTGCAAGGATCTTAACAGGAGCTTGGAAAGGAAGTCCTACGAGAAGTGGACAAAGACTTGCTTTAGAGCCTTGGGGAAAGGCAGAGCCCTCGTGGATACAGTTTGGACCAGAGAGACCCAGAAGCACTCGCAGCTGCAAAGCTTTTGAGCTTCCTAAAAGGAGAGGAGCCTGGCAGAAAGACAGCAGTTTCTATGGGAGCCTGAATAGAGAAGGTAAAGTCCCATCTCCTATATTTAAGGCTGTTTTACAAGATCCCAATTGTTACCCTGAGTCATGCAAGCTAAGAGCTGAAGGGGGAAACATTATTGACTGGGAGAAAAACTCAGCGTTGGCTGACCCTCGTTTGTCAGGAACTGAACAGGCTGAATTGCTCCTTCAGGACTTTAAAGAATTAAAAGCAGGCAGACAGACAAAGCTGGATGAGGATAAATGTTCAATGCAGTCAGAAGATTTTATGCAAGTGGAAAATGCTTTACCTGTGATAAACTCTGACGATAATAGCATGGACTGTTCAATATGCTGTAAGGAAATAGCAGTATAACAAAGCTTGCCGGTACTTGTATGAAAAGAATACAACGTAACAGTTTCTGCTGCTGTGCTCTGAGAACCTAATTGTTTGCACCTGACTTTGACTCCCCACTGTGAATGGAACAGTGACTGCAGGAGGCTGCAATATATGTAAGTCACCTCTTGAGGCAGAGCTGAGTTAAGCTCCATAGAAGAAAAGCTAAGCTCACTTTATGTTGTCTTATTCCTGAGTTTCTTCTGTTAACCTTTGAAGCACCAATTATGTTCATGTATCTGAATTTTGATGCGCTGGAGGAATCTCCCCAACACGAATAAAATATATTCTTGCAAAGCCTTACCGTCTCTGGCGCAACTACATTTATCAGTGAGAGAAAGGAGAACAAAACTACATCTCCCAGCATCCCAAGAGAATAGTTTTAAATCCATTCCTCACAGGACAATAGGCCGCTCCTGTCCGTTAGCTCTTGGGCGGGGGCAGGAGCGTCACAAGTGGCTTCGTTTTGAGGATTCTACGCATGCGCTAAAGGTGCCACGCGGAAGACGTACAGGAAGGCAACTGCCCAGGAGGAGCCTGACTGCAGACTATCCAGAAGGGAAGAAGTCACAGCATCGGAGGGCTACTGGCTACAACGTGGTTGAACTGCCTGAAGCAACACCTAAGCCAGGTAAAAAGTATCCACCCGGGAGAGGTCAGGATACAGGGCAAAGGGATGACTGCTGGGCCAGGTTGAGAAAAAAAAAAAAAAAAAGGGAAGGTTTTTTTTTTTTGGTGTGTGATACCGCACTTGGTTTTTTGTGTCTTCTGTTTATATTCACAGAGGTTCCAAGATGTCTCTAGATACCCAGGAAGTGTTTAAGTGGACGGCCACGCAGCTGGAGAGACAGAGAGACTTGACCTTGGAAGCCCAAGAAAGAAATGCTGCTAGCCTTCAAGCTCAGCAGAAGCCATTATTGGACATGTTACAAGCATGGGTAGCCGAGCAGAAGAAACCATCGGAGACACCAACCGCTCCCCCAGGTTTTTCTATAGCAGCTGCACCTAGCTTTAACGCAGGGACAATGTTCAATTTTGGACAATTGAAAGATACAGATGATGTAGATGATTACATTGAATGTTTTGAAAGAGTGGCACAGTTAAGCGCTTGGCCAAAAGCACATTGGGCCATTCGGTTTGCAGCGTCACTTACAGGGGAGGCTATGGCCGCGTATAGAAGCATGCCACCTGATCTCGCTGGAAATTATGAGGAAATTAAGAGAGTGGTCAGGGAGAGGCTTGGCCTTACTCCGCTAGTTTATCACAATCTCCTGCGAGCAGTAAAATTGAAACAAGATGAAACCCCAAAAGCATTATGTTATAGGATTCGTGTGCTGATAAACAAATGGCTTGATCCAGGGGGTAAATCTAAAGAGTCCATCATAGACAGTCTCATTGTAGAACAATATTTGAGTGCTGTACCCGCCGAAATACGGATCTTCCTGATTTTGCAGAGCTGTAAAACCCTGCAAGAGGCTATTGACCTCACGGAGCGCTTCTTGGAAGCCAAGTTAATGGCCCATGAAGGCGGCAAGGCTCCTAAGGGAACAGCGACATGCGAATCAGAAAGGAGGTGGAGGTTAAGTGATGAGACAGGAAGAATGTGTATGCCAACCATGAAGGGTGCAATTTCGCCTAGGAAATGTTTTAAATGTGGGCGAGAGGGTCATGTGCAGAAAAATTGCTATTTTCAGACCGCTTTAGTAGCAGTAAATGCACAGAAGGCCAGAGAAGGATTTCTCATTGAAGTAGAGGTGCAGGGAATTGCCACCACCGCATTACTTGACTCCGGCGCGGAGCAGACAATGCTGTCCAAGGCGCTGTGGCAGCAAATCGAAGCATCGGGGGTAGCAATTCAGCCTGTGCACAATGTAAAAATCCACTGTGTTCACGGAGGCACTTCATTATACCCCATGTACATCCTCCAGGTGAAAGCGCTAGGAGCTATTAAGAAAGTTCCCATAGCAGTAGTGCCCAAGCTACCGCACAATATAGTCCTGGGTAGGGACTGGCCGCAGTTCCAGAAAGGGGTGGAACAGGACCTACTCCTAAAAGAACCAGAAGCTTCCCAAGAATCACCAGTAGAAGCTCTAACTCAGACCTCAGGGAAGAATATGATTCCTAGTCCCTTGTTTGCTCAGCTGAAGAAGCAAAAACGAAAAACACGTGCCCTAAAAGAAGAAGTAGTGAAAAAGCCAGTTTTCGTGCTTAAATATTGCAAGATGAGCCCAAATACTCAGGCCCCTAAAAGAACCTCAAGTAACTCTGCAGGTTATGACCTTTATAGTGCAGAGGATGTGGTAGTTCCTAGGCAAGGGAAAGCCTTAGTTGATACGGCTTTACAAATGGAGATGCCATTGGGTTGTTACGGCCGAATAGCCCCACGGTCGGGCCTCGCCGTAAAACACTTTATTGATATAGGAGCCGGAGTTATAGACCCGGACTATAGGGGTTCTATAAAAATTCTCCTGTTTAATTTCGGCAAGGAGGACTTCAAAGTAATGGTTGGAGATCGAGTGGCTCAACTAATCTGTGAGCGCGTGGGACTGCCTCCTCTGGAAGAAGTATCCAGCCTGTTGACGACGGCCCGTGGAACAGGTGGTTTTGGGTCGACAGGAGGCACCACTCTCCAAGGCTTAGCAGCGATTCTGGAAGAGAAAGAAGAAGAAGATCTGGGACCACAACTTGCCGTGTGTAACAGTAACCCAGAGCCCAGAATCGATGAAGGCCTTTCCTGGGCACAGAAGCAGGAATTTGCCCAGCTACTAACCAGATACAAGGATGTCCTCACACCAATGCCGGGTAAGACGGACTTGATCGCCCATGAGATCATAACGCCGCCCGGGGAAATAGTACGCCAATGCCCATATAGGTTACCGGAGGCGAAGAAGGAGGAGGTCGTGCAGCAGGTACAAGAAATGTTACAGATGGGCGTTATTGAGGAGTCGCGGAGCCCATGGAACAGCCCAATTGTTCTGGTTCCCAAACCAGACGGTTCCATAAGGTTCTGTATCGACTTTAGAAAAGTTAACTTGATATCTCGCTTCGATACTTATCCGATGCCACGGATAGAAGAACTCCTTGATCGCCTGGGTCGTGCCAAATACCTCACTACATTGGATATGTCGAAAGGATACTGGAAGGTCCCACTGACCAGGGATGCCAGACAGAAGACCGCATTCAGTACCCCAGTAGGCCTGTACCAGTTTAAAAGAATGCCTTTTGGCCTACACGGAGCTGCCGCCACGTGTCAGCGCCTAATGGACCTGGTTTTGCGACCGCATCAAACATACGCTGTAGCCTACATGGATGATGTGGTCATTCACAGTGACAACTGGACACAACATCTCCCTAGAGTTGAAGCCGTTCTTATGGCACTACGGGATGCTGGCCTCACGTTAAACACAGCCAAATGTCTATTTGGAGGCCGGGAAGTAAAGTATTTGGGCCACCTGGTGGGTAATGGGGTAGTGAAACCTCTTACTGATAAAATAGCCGCTGTTCAAGCCTTCCCAAAACCAACTACTAAGAAGCAGTTAAGGAGCTTCCTTGGGTTAGTGGGGTACTACAGACGGTTTGTTCCAGGTTTTGCAGAGAAAAGCACCCCTTTAACTGAGATGTTGAAAAAGAATGCGCCTAATCAACTGAGATGGCGGGAGGATGCTGAAGGGGCATTCCAATTGCTGAAGGATAAGTTGTGTGCAGCACCCGTTCTGAGGGGTGTGGATTTCACCCAACCGTTTCTAGTGCAGACGGACGCATCGGAGACAGGCCTCGGCGCAGTGCTGTCCCAGCGGCACGACGGTACGGAGCACCCAGTGCTGTATCTCAGCCGGAAGCTGGCCCCCGCTGAAAAGCGATATTCAACGATTGAACGTGAATGTCTGGCCATTAAGTGGGCCATTGACGCACTCCGCTTTTATCTCACGGGAAGAAGATTCACCTTGATTATGGACCATGCACCACTAAAGTGGTTAAACCAGATGTATAACCATAATGCAAGGTTAACCCGTTGGTTTATGGCTCTTCAGGCATTCAAATTTAATGTGGAGCATAGAGCGGGAAAGCTCCATCAAAACGCAGACGCCCTGAGTAGAATCACATGCTGTGCCCCTGGTCAGAAGCCAGCCAGTGATATCTTAAGGGGGGGGGGGATCTGTGGTGAAGAGCGCCCTCCTGAGGAAATGGAGACTGAGGGAAATCCTGAAATGCAGCAGGATTTACACAGGATTGACAATCCTAAAAGGAAAAAAAAGCCCTCTTCTGGTGAGCTGAGAATGGAGACCAGCCCAGGGGAGGAGTTGAGCAGTGCTGATTGGGCACACCCAGGGGTTGGACGGGGTGTGTCTGAAAAAGAATCCCTTTATGAAGTGGGGAAGGACGCTGCTAAAAAGGAGATGCAGCAGAAGCAGAAGGAGAAGGAGAAAGAGAGTGTGTTGAAGAAGAACAGGTGGAAAGAAAGGCAGAAGCAGAGTGGCTGGGAGAAACAGGAAAGCCATGAGCTGCTGACCAGGAAGCAGTTTGGCTGCACGTCTGAGCCTGGTGGTAACAGAGGACCTGCAAGGATCTTAACAGGAGCTTGGAAAGGAAGTCCTACGAGAAGTGGACGAAGACCTGCTTTAGAGCCTTGGGGAAAGGCAGAGCCCTCGTGGATACAGTTTGGACCAGAGAGACCCAGAAGCACTCGCAGCTGCAAAGCTTTTGAGCTTCCTAAAAGGAGAGGAGCCTGGCAGAAAGACAGCAGTTTCTATGGGAGCCTGAATAGAGAAGGTAAAGTCCCATCTCCTATATTTAAGGCTGTTTTACAAGATCCCAATTGTTACCCTGAGTCATGCAAGCTAAGAGCTGAAGGGGGAAACATTATTGACTGGGAGAAAAACTCAGCGTTGGCTGACCCTCGTTTGTCAGGAACTGAACAGGCTGAATTGCTCCTTCAGGACTTTAAAGAATTCTTAGAATTAAAAGCAGGCAGACAGACAAAGCTGGATGAGGATAAATGTTCAATGCAGTCAGAAGATTTTATGCAAGTGGAAAATGCTTTACCTGTGATAAACTCTGACGATAACAGCATGGACTGTTCAATATGCTGTAAGGAAATAGCAGTATAACAAAGCTTGCCGGTATTTGTATGAAAAGAATACAACGTAACAGTTTCTGCTGCTGTGCTCTGAGAACCTAATTGTTTGCACCTGACTTTGACTCCCCACTGTGAATGGAACAGTGACTGGAGGAGGCTGCAATATATGTAAGTCATCTCTTGAGGCAGAGCTGAGTTAAGCTCCATAGAAGAAAAGCTAAGCTCACTTTATATTGTCTTATTCCTGAGTTTCTTCTGTTAACCTTTGAAGCACCAATTATGTTCATGTATCTGAATTTTGATGCGCTGGAAGAATCTCCCCAACACGAATAAAATATATTCTTGCAAAGCCTTACCGTCTCTGGCGCAACTACATTTATCAGTGAGAGAAAGGAGAACAAAACTACATCTCCCAGCATCCCAAGAGAATAGTTTTAAATCCATTCCTCACAGGACAATAGGCCGCTCCTGTCCATTAGCTCTAGGGCGGGGGCAGGAGCGTCGCAGGAGATGTCAACGAAGATCATTATGATTCCATTCTTAGTGTTGTCTATGGTTCGGAGGATGCTGTCGAAGAGGTAAATCAGTAATGTTTCGACTCCATGGTTGGGGCGAAATCCGTGTTGGTTGTCATCCAGTGGTGCCTGGTTGTCGATGTGTTCTTGTAGTTGGTGTTGTACTGTTTTTTTGATGATTTTTGCCAGAAAGGGTATGCTGGATATTGGTCGATATGCTGCCGGGTTGTTCTTGTCCAGAGTTGTTTTCTTTGGGATCGGTCTTACTGTGGCGAGCTTTAGTTGTTCTGGCATCAGTCCTTGAGTGAGGGAGTCGTGCACCATGTTGTGTATGATGTGGATGAAGCTTGATTTTGTTGCTTTGATCCATGAGACTGGGCAAGGGTCTGTGGGAGCGGTGCTTGTATTTATTGAGGAGATGATGTGGGAGAGCTGCTCTGTTGATGGTGTGCAGAATGTGTCCCACGTCTTGGTGTGCGAGATGGGCTTCGTGTGTGCGCTGCGTCTTGTTTGCTCCGCGGAGTGAAATTTTTCCTCGATGTAATCAGCAAATGTTTGCGGGTCTATTTGTACTTCACATTCTGTCCTTTGCTCTTTTGTGAGGTTTTTCACGATTTCGAATAGCTCTCTGGGCTTTTTGATGGAGGTGTTTATTATGTTTGTATGATATTCTCTCTTTGAGTGGTTGATGTGTTCATCGTATTGTTTTTGCTTTGTTATGTATAGCTGCTGGATGTCAGGTGATTTGGATTTTCTCCATTTCCATTCTATCTTTCTGAGCTCCCTTTTTTCTTGTCGTATGGTTTTGTCTTTGCCTTTAACCCTTGGCTTACATGACTATCCTTGAATGAGGAAAAACTACAAGTCCCAGAATGCCTCCCTGTGGACAAGAATAGTGTTTAATTCCTTTATTAGAGGACTAAAATTGGCAGCCCTATGCCTCTAGGCCCTCGGCTGGGGCTGGGGTCACGACAGTACCTAGCAGTTTCCCCAAAAGACACAGGTTCCACAATGCTTGTACTGGGTCAAGCATTGATATCCTGGGTCCCTTCTTAATAATGGTTTATGGACCTTTCCTCCAGGAACTTGTCCAAATCTTTTTTAAACCCAGCTACACCAATAGCCTTTACTACATCCTCCGGTAACAAATTCCAGAGTTTGATTACACGTTGAGTGAAAAAATATTTTCTTTTATTAGTCTTAAATAGTTTACCCTGTAGCTTCATTGCATGTCCCCTAGTCTTTCTATATTCTGATAATGTAAACAATCGATCTACTTTTACCCATTCCACTCCGTTCATTAATTTATAGACTTCTATCATATCTCCCCTCAGCCGTCTCTTTTCCAGGTTAAAGAGCCCTAACCTTTTTAGCCTTTCTTCATAGGGGTATCCTTCCATCCCCTTTACCATTTTGGTGGCTCTTCTTTGAACCTTTTCTAATAATGCTATATCCTTTTTAAGATACGGCGACCAGAATTGCACACAATATTCAAGGTGTGGTCTCACCATGGAACGATATAGAGGCATTATAATATCTTTTGTTTTATTTTTCATTCCTTTCCTTATGATACCTAGCATTCTATTTGCTCTCTTGGCCACCACTGCACACTGGGACGAGGGTTTTAACATGTTATCCACAATAACGCCTAAATCTTTTTCCTGGATGGTGGTTCCTAATCTGGAACCTTGCATCTTGTAACCATAGTTTGGGTTGTTCTTCCCTAGGTGCATAACATTGCACTTGTCCACATTAAATTTCATCTGCCATTTTGATGCCCAGTCTTCCAAGTTATCAAGAGCCTCTTGCAATTTTACACAGTCTTCTTGGGTTTTAACAACTTTAAATAGTTTTGTGTCATCTGCAAATATGATAACCTCACTCGTTATTCCACTTTCCAGGTCATTTATGAATATGTCAAAAAGGAGCGAACCCAGCACAGATCCCTGGGGTACACCACTATTCACTTTTCTCCATTGGGAAAATTGGCCATTTAGCCCTACCCTCTGCTTTTTATCTTTTAACCAATTTCCTGATCCACAATAGTACACTGCCTCCTATCCCATGACTCTTTAGTTTTGCCAAAAGTCTCTGATGAGGGATCTTGTCAAAGGCTTTCTGAAAGTCCAGATACACTATATCAACCGACTCACCTTTGTCCACCTGTTTATTCATACCTTCAAAAAAACACAACAGATTAGTAAGACAAGATCTTATTAAAAGAGGGCTGCTACACAGAACCCTGTCCTGTGCTGCTGAGGTAAGCTATATTCTGATTTGATTTAAATTATAGCTCTTTGCTGCTGCTAGGCTCTAACTTATTATGAAATTTAAACTACAAGCTCTCTGCTGGGTTCCAAATTGAACCAGAAATTTGACTCCAGCTTGTTTATATCCTTTTGAAGGTGCAGTCTCCAGAATTGCACATGATACTCCAAATGAGGTCGCACCAAAGACTTATAAGAGGCACTATCACCTCCTTTCTTCTGCTGGCCATTCCCTTTCCCTTTGCTGCACGTCTAGCACTTCAACCACAGAGAATGAAATGGCTGACTTTCCTGCCACTGTACCGCTCTTCTGTATGCCACTGATGTATTCCACTGTGACACTACACCTAGGTTACTCTTCACCACCAATTGAGTGATTTAAAGATATAGCTCTATTTATTTTTTCTCCAGAGCTGCCCCAGTCAGCTAAAGATAGAGCAGCAAATTTCTCACCTCTGGATGCACAGCGTGGGAGCCAGTGCAGAACAGCTGTAATTGAACAGACTGAGCAGTACAGCAGGAATCGCTGTTCACAAATTCACTAGTGTGGCGAGCACTAGTGCATGGGTGGGTTAGAAGTGCAGGAGGAGCTCTCTACATAGCGGTTTACTGTGGCAAACACTTATCTACATTGTGATTTACCTCAGCAGATCCATCTTCCCGTTTTGGGTTCTTTTGCCAAAAACATTGCCTGATTTCAGGTATGTGGCCATGAAACGGGTTGGAGGCATGGAGAGCAAAGCTATCTTGTGGCCATTTTCCTCAGGCCTGGGGGGGGGGGCTGGTAGGCTGTGGGGCCAGAGGGTGGGTGCCAGGATCAGTCAGTACTGGTCAGTGAAGTACCCTGATTGGTCTGCGTAGAGGTGCTACTGAGGTCAGAACCACTCTGTGAAGGGGTTGGCTGCCTGTCCATTCTCTGAGGTCAAGGCAATAATGTCTCTGGAAAGTGTGCATGGAGGGTTAGGTGGCAGCTTTGCAAATGTTAGTCACTGGTACAGGGTGTAGATTGGTGGCAGCCAGTGCCCAGGCTAGTGGGCATGGACCCCTGGCACATTTTGGGCCCCTGCCTGAGCCAGGCAGGGGCAATGCAGGTCACATTCCACTCCTTTGAGTCAATGCTGACTCCTGACAACCCAGCAGCTCCTGGGTTTTTTGGCAGTGTGACTGAAGTAGATTGCCAGGCCTTTCTTCCGAGGCAATGGAGGTTTGTGGCTTGCCCAAGGCCACAAGGAGTGCCAGTGGAAATGGAACCCTGGTTGCGTGGTTACCAAGCCAGTATTCCAACAACTAGACTACTCCTCTACTCCTTGCTTTGTGACCGGGAGTCCCAGTTTGTTGGGGTTGAAGGAGATGAACAGTTAGACCTTTTGCCCAGTGGGAGTTGAACCCTGGTCTCCTGGTTACCAAGCCAGTACTCCAAACAGTAGGCTACTCCTCCACGCTTTACTTTATGACTGGGCATTCCGGTTCATTGGGGTTAAAGAAGACGAACATTTAGGGCCTTTGCCCTTGGGACATTGTCCTGTGTAGGTAGATGCTCTGGCGCAGCTGATGGTGTGGAGTCTTGCTCCTCTGGGGAGGCATGGGGGTCTGGGAAGAAGGTAGGCAGTTAGGGGTTGGCCAATCTGTGTGTATGGTGGGTGAGCCACTAAGGTTTGTGGCTCGCTGATCCGTCTGGTGGATGTGATCGCTATCGAGAAGAGGGTCTTCTGGGGGGTGTATTTCAGCAACGCTGCTCGTCAGGGTTGTGTTAGCTGGTGGATGATAATGTTCAGGTCCCAAGGGGTACTGGGGCCCAAATTGCAGGTCAGAGGCAGACCAGGCCTTTTATGAATCGGGTGACAAGCAGGGGTGTGGCAGTGCAGTTGTGGAAGGCTGCAATCCCCGAGAGGTGAACTCTGATGGCTTGCATTTTTCAAAGACCTGCGGCACCAGTATGAAAAGGTGGCCAGTCCATGTGAGGCGCACCAGTCCATGTAACACGTACCATTCATTGAAGCGTCTCCACTTCAACTTGTGGGGATTTTCCATGGACAGGCATCTTGCAGCTAGTAGGTTAAGGGACGATAGGGCCGGCCTCTCACTTTTTGCGCTCTCAGAGGGAGTGTTGGCAGGTTGGGGGTGGAACATCCTACTGCCATCCCAGGTGAAGAGATCTGGTCTCAGTGGCAAGTGAATGGGGTGGGGACTCCCGAGCTGGGCAGTGGAACCCCATCTATCTGGGCCCCTGGGGGTGATGAGGCATGTCAGGGAAGATATGACTTCTGTTGGTACTTGTAGATCAAATGATATCCTCATTGGGGAAGACATGGCACAATAGTGGGCGGTAGAAGAATCTCCTTAGCGGATGGTAAAGGAATCTCCTTGGAAGAGGTAACCTACATGATAACTTGCCATATTTGTGATGGTACTAGACCACTGTTGTGAACGCCTGTTGTGGTTCCCAGGATGAAATGCTGCAGTTAACATGTGGCCCTGTATCCTCCTGAGTACAGTACCCCTCCCCCCAGACCACTGCCCTATAGATCTTTAGGAAGCTTAGGTTGCAATGTCCTTTGGGATGTATCCTCTACATTTGACTCCGTTTCACATCCCATCCTAATCAGCCGCCTACAAGAAATTGGCATTTGCAATACCACATTAAAATTGTTCACCTCATAACTAAGCAATAGAATACAACAAGTTAAATGTGGAATAAACTACTCACAACCCTTCACTATACCACAAGGCATCCCACAAGGATTGGCACTCTCATCAATACTTTTCAAGATATTGTGATGTAGAAGCCCCTATAGAGCCCATGGAAATAGAAAGAAAGGAAAAGCTTACCTTTAAAACTGACAGTCAGCCAGCACACATAGCTCACTGTTTACAAGAGAAAGACAAACAGAGGGAGATAGGAGCTGAGCTGACACGCCCAAGCTCTGACGTAGCAGCAAGCCTGGAGCTTGATCACTTACACCTGTTCAGAAAGGCAGAGCCAAGCCTCAGGCAACAGAAATATAAACGCTGGTTGGGAGCAAAGGAGGGGCAGCGAGGACAACAAGAGAAGCAAGGAAGGAAGCCAGAGAGGGAGCAAGAGGAAGGAGCTCCTGAGAGACGTGGTTGGAGAGGCTCAGGAACCCTAGAAAATTGGAGATTTGGCAAAGAACCTACCTACAGTTCTGGGAGAGAAGCCGGCAGACTAGAAGGTGGGAAGACACAGCCTGTTGCCAGGAACCAGCCTGGGCAGAGAGAACAGGGAGCCCTTCAGTCCTTACTGCCAAGGAAAGGTTTCAGAGTTTGCACAAGTGGAGACCCAGCACCAAAGCAGGGAGGTTAAGAAGCTCTACCTGGAACAGAGAGCCAGGGGGTGGCTCTAGTCAGGAATTACAAACGGAGAGTCACAGAGCATTTCCTTATAACTGGAAGGAACTAGAGGAGAGCCAGAGAAGAAGCTCCAAAGCCACAGGTATTTCAAACCCTTGCTGTCTAGAATTGTATACAGGGGAAACACCCAAGTTTACCTTAAACACAGTAGTAACAGCTGGCAGCCAAGCTCAGTAAATCCTGAGCTGGAAGATATGCAAACGGACTGTAATGTTAATGACATAGCTGAAGTTCCAATGGATTGCACGCTTTGCTTAGCCGATGATATTGAGTCACTGTGTTACGTCTTTGAGTTAAAGAGCTGTGAAATAGCAAAGGAAAAGAAGTTATTTTTACTTTGCCAAAAGAAGCTGTTTGGTTTTCCCATCTTTGTTACTTAGAAAAGGCACTGCACGTTTTGGAGCCAGAGTGTGAAAAACAGCTACCTTATTTTGTTGTAAATAATCCTCAAGCAAACACCTGGACACTCTCCTATTTTGTTCTACCCTAAGTCCTAATGTGAGGGGAATAAATTTCTTGTCAATTTGCCTTAAACACTCGACTCATAACTATTCCTTTATCAGAGGTCTAAAAAGGGACTACAACTCCCAAGAGGCATTGCGAAAGCAGAAAGGTGTGGTCTCACTTTCTGATTAAAGGACATCATGGCAGGCCAACCCTCAGCCCTAGGCGGAGGGCTGACCTCGTGACAATATACATGTACTCTGTGAGATTATCAAAAAACACGGAATACTATTTCATCTATATGCTGATGACCTCATACCCCGATTGATCTTGGAGCACCAAACCTTAAAACCATAACAAAATGCATAGAAGATGTAGCCCTCTGGCTCAACAAAAACAACTTATCACTGAATTATAAAAAAACAGAAGCATTATACATCAGTGGTAATACAAACTTCAACCCTCCTCAACAAATCCAACTACCAAATCAAACCATTCCCGTAAAAGAAGAGGTGTGATATCTTGTCATAATAATAGATAAAAACATCAACCTCCAATCACACATAAACCTAATTGCAACAAAAGCATACCGCAAACTGAACCTTATAAGAAGACTCAAACCACTCTTTCAACAAGACCATTTCCGAACTGTTTGCCAAACCATCATCATACCGATTATGGACTATGGAAACTCGATATACCAGGGTCTAACAAAACAAGTCATGCACCCTCTGCAGATGGTTCAAAACATGACAGCACGAATCATCAGTGGAGACAGCAAAACCGACCACATTACACCAGTACTGCAACAACTACACTGGCTACTAATTCAATCACGTGCCAAATTCAAGACCATACTAAACATTTTTAAAATCATCCATCACCTCTCAGCAGAGGTAAATGGAGCTCTCTCTGAGGAGAAGGAATTTACCAGTGGTGTGCCCCAGGGATCTGTCCTTGGTCCGATTCTTTTTAACATCTTTGTTAGTGATATAGCGTAAGGGCTGTCGGGTAGGGTTTGCCTCTGCGGATGATACCAAAATCTGCAATAGAATAGACATCCAGGAAGGTGTAGATAACATGAGGAGGGATCTAGCTAAGCTTGAAGAATGCTCTAGAATTTGGCAGCTGGGATTTAATGTTAAAAAATGTAAGGTCATGCATTTGGGCTGCAGCAATCCAAGGGAGCAATATAGTATAGGGGGTGAATTACTTTTGTCCACTAAAGAAGAGCGGGACCTAGACGTGATTGTGTCTGATGATCTTAAAGTAGCTAAACAGATAGAAAAGGCGACAGCAAAAGCTAGAAGTATGCTTGGGTGCATACGGAGAGGAATGGCTAGCAGGAAAAAGGAGGTGATAATGCCTCTGTATAAGTCTTTGGTGCGACCTCATTTGGAGTATAGTGTGCAATTCTGGAGGCCGCACCTTCAAAAGGATGTGAACAGGATGGAGTCGGTGCAGAAGGTGGCTACTAAAATAATTAGTGGTCTTCATTATAAAGCATATGAGGACAGACTTAGGGATCTTAATATGTACACCTTAGAGGAAAGGCGGGATAGAGGTGATATGATTGAGATGTTTAAATACCTCTGTGGCATAAATGTTCAGGGAGAGAGCCTCTTTCACTTGAAAGCATGTTCTGCTATGAGGGGTCATGGGATGAGGGTGAAGGGAGATAGATTCATGAGTGATATGCGGAAATATTTCTTTACGGAAAGAGTAGTGGATCCATGGAATAGTCTCCCAGTGGAGGTGGTAGAGATGAGGACAGTAACTGAATTCAAAAAAGCATGGGACAAACATAGAGGATCTCTAAAGGTAAAAAGGGGACTGTTGTAGTTGTTGATATGGAAGGACAGACTAGATAGGCCATGTGGTCTTTTTCTGTCGTCATATTTCTTTTTTTTTAAGACGTTTATTTTCATTTTACAACAAACAAAAGTAACAACACACCAAAAGATACAAATACACACATACAATAAGGAAAACAACCCCAATTACCCCCCACCCTATGCTTCTTCTCTAAGCTAATAAGAGTCATCACATAAGCGCTTACACACATCAGTTATTATACAGCAAACAAGCAAAAATGGTATTGATGATACAGGCTGATCCTGTGACAGAAATGTATACAAAAGTAAACAGCCAAAGGAGAGCAGTTAGCAGTTAGAACATAATCATGAAACATCTTCCTTTTAAACAAGCAATGAAGGGCTTGAGTGGAAGAGATTGACATACGAGGTAGTTGCTCATAATTACAGTAAAATGGACATAATTCCACCAATCATTGAGGTTCAGATGGAAGCCAATTTCAGTATGTCGTAATGAAGGAGATAGGAAATAGCTATGCCCAGTAAATGGGCCTCCTGAAAAAAACACTAACTCAGAATAATCATGATTAAGAGAGCTAGGGATTGTCCTTCTTTGGAATGGACTATTGATGCCTTTTACAGTCAGTAATGATAACGTACATGAAGCCATGCCAAATAGTTAAACAATCTGAAAAAGAAACATAATAGCACACAGAGGTACACAATATCGCTCATAGTACCAGTAAATGACTGCAGAAACAACATGATAGAAATTAAACTAAGGAAAACCATGAAGCGCCCCTTATAACAAAATAAGCACCGGAGTGCCTTAGAGAAGAAGCAAAACCCCAGAAATTACTGGCGGCCTGATGTCTGCGGGGAGAAACCCCAGAGAAGGCCTGAATTGAAACATAAATCCTACAATGCTATACAGGCTCCGAGACTAACCAAGGATCTCATCGTGGAAAGAAAGGAGACCAACAAGGTATATATAAAGAGAAAGAAAAGTCCAGGCAGTCTCCGTTTCAGGCAGCGATCACCACATCGGGCCATTCAAAATGGCGGACCGTTCCAGCGGATTCCATCCAAGCTGTTGGATTAGCGCATCTGGTCTGCTTCTTTAGAAGCTAGAAATGTTGCTAGCAGATCAGGATCTTCGAAGGTACGAGTTTGGTTATGGAGAGTCACTCTGAGCTTCGCTGGATATAAGATGCCGAAGCGAGCCTGTAATTGTTGAAGTCTAGGTCGAAAAGCAAGGAGTCTCTTCCGACGGTCAGCTGTGGGCTTAGCCAAGTCAGGGAAGAAGGAGACTTTATGATTTTCAAACTCCAAATGACGATTCGCCCGGGCAGCATTTAGAATTTGCTCAACTTGCTGATATCTCAGTAGACGAAAAATGATGGGCCGGGGGGTCGTCCGATTGAGCGCCATGCTGGTAGGAACACGATGTGCTCGGTCAATTTCCAGATCTCTGTGAAAAGTAATCTTCAGCAAGGAGGGAAGAGTTTTGACCAGGAATTCTCTCATATCTCCTGCTTCCGCGCCCTCCGGTACACCAATGAGCCTTACATTGTTGCGACGGGCTCGATTATTGCTATCCTCTAACTCTTTTTGTAGATTCTGTATCTGACGCTCAGCCTCATCCAGTTTCACCAAGCGCACCACGTGCGAGTCGAGGACCCCCGCCATATTGTCCTGCCGTAATGAAAGACCTTCAAAACGATCCTGAAGTACACCAAAATCTTCTCTCATGGCTCGGAGCGCTTCTCTCCGTTGGACTGCACCAGTTCCTGCACACCACGTATTTCCTCCAAGATCTCCTGTTGCATTTCGGGGTTATCCCGAAATGGCACCATCTTTTGTGGGGAAGGCAGCTCTGTCTTGGAACGTTTTCCGTGTGAAGAAGAGGGAGATCCGAAGTCTAAGCGCGCTGGTTTATGGGCCGCCATCTCCCCCGAGGCACCCCGGTAAGTTCGGAGCAAAATATTAAGTTAATGTAGGTATTAAGTCAGGATTCTGAGTAGGCCCCTCGGGAGCTTCAGCGCAAAGCGTCTAACCCGCTGGACATCAGGCTCCGCCCCCCCCTGTCGTCATATTTCTATGTTTCTAATCATAAAAGAAGCCTCCCCCTGCTCTAGAAGATCTAAACGTAGATCGAGTGTTTACCTTATCAGAATATAGAAAGACAAGGGGACATGCAATGAAGCTACAGGGTAAACTATTTAAGACTAATAAAAGAAAATATTTTTTCACTCAACGTGTAATCAAACTCTGGAATTTGTTACCAGAGGATGTAGTAAAGGCTGTTAATGTAGCTGGGTTTAAAAAAGGTTTGGACAAGTTCCTGGAGGAAAGGTCCATAAACCATTATTAAGAAGGGACCCAGGATATCAATGCTTGAACCAATACAAGCATTGTGGAACCTGTGTCCCTTGGGGAAACTGCTAGGTACATATGACCTAGACTGGCCACTTTTGGAAACAGAATACTGGGCTTGATGGACCTTGGTCTGACCCAGTATGGCATATCTTATGTTCTTATGTTCTTAACCATAAACAAATACACGATCAACATCTCTCCTAACTACAGAAAGAGCAAGCAATCAACCTCCAAAAGAGCATTTTCCCTAGCCGCACCACAACTCTGGAACTCCCTCCCTGAAGATATACATGCAACTGGAGACATTAAAAACTTCCATAGAAAACATAAAACCTTCCTGTTCACAGAACACTATGGTCACATTACCTAATTCTACAGTTTCTCCACTCTCCCAACCAAAGACTCCTTGACTAACCCATATGGACACAAATGCCTATTCATATCCAAACAAACACAACCAACACGTTATTGTGTAAATATGTTGATCAAATTGTAAATAGTTCTCCCCTCTTTACCCCAAACCAATTACAATCCTCCATAGCCCATGTTCCCTATAAAATAGTTATCTCCAAGTTATAATGCCCTGTTCAATGTAATTTCAGTTTGTTCAATGTAAACCGCACTGATGCAGAATAGCGCGGTATATAAGAGAATGTAAATAAATAAATAAATAAAATGTATCCTGTTCATGTTCTGAGTTTAATGTAAACCGCTTTGATTTTAGGATAAGGCGGTATAAAAATAAAACAGGTTAAATAAATAAATGGTCGCCATTATGTATTAATTATTTTCAATGTGCTTTCCTGTTGCGGGAAATGGTCCCCATTGGCTGGGGGTTAGCTTATGGTGGGGATACACCAGTCTCGAGGTGTAGTGGAAGAATCAATAGAACAGTGGGAAAACCAGTAGAAGTTCAACCCCTGATTGCTTGAGGAAGAAGGAGGATACCAAAGGTCCCGAGGCCAGCTAAATAGCTTAGCCTTGTTATGGTGTGGTTCCGGAGCCCTCAGTGTTAGGCTACCATCTAGGCTGGTGGCTTCTGTCAGGGCAGAAGACTTGAGGTGCAAACTTTGAGTCAGCTCGGAGCAGGCTCCATGAGGATCCCAGATGCTGTGCTACTGGGACATGGACTGTACGGTACCAGGTCGCATGATTGAACTTTGTGGTTTCTGGAAAGGGAACTCCTGTTCCACTGGCTATGTTATGAGGTAACACAACATGGTAACTGTACATGGGAAAGGCAGGCTTGGGTCTGGCCTGAACCCCTGACCATTGGAGTACCAAGTATGTAGTTTTCCAACACTAGCCAAGTGAGTTGTCTGACACTTCCAGATGGGCCTTAGTTCACTTGGGTTTCCCTGGGATTTGGGTCTGGGCATGATGGGCCCTAAGCCACTGCTTCCTATTCGTCTCTCCAGGCCAGTCCAGGTACCTTAGGGTAGTCAACCTCCTCGAGCAGCTGAGGACTGAATACTGAAACTCTTTGCTGACAGCCTATCTAGCTCCCTCTGGCATCAGAGACTCAGTCTTTCAGTCCTCAGCAGCTGAACAGGACGTGGGGCTGATAGGCTCCCAGGAGAGATGAATAGGAAATAGGCTGTTAGGCTGTTAAATGAATAGGTTAAAGTAAGAATGAAAAGCTAGAAAAAAAAAAAAAGAAGAAAAACTTGTTTGCTTGATTGCCCTGGCAGGGCAATAGAGGCAGGGAAGTATCCTTTAAAGTTGGTTAAACAAATAAATAAATAAAAGGAGCAGATCGGACATTTCGCAGCTGCCAAAACCTTTAAGCAGCAAGGAGCAGAGCCTGCTCCAACTGAGGGTCCGTCGCTCTGGGGGAGTCGAGGAAGGAGCTTGGAGCTCCAGATTCCTCTTCCCTTCCTCCGATAGCTACCAGTTCCATTGTCCGCTAGCAGCAGGGAGATAGAGAGCAGGAGCGCAAGCATGACTGGTCAGGAAGGAGCGTGGCAGGTGTTTGTTCTTCACAGCGGGAGTGTTTGTCCGCCGCCACGAGTGTTAGACATCGCAGAGGCTTGTTTTAATGCGGGTGTTGGCGTCGGCAATGTCTCTTTCAGTTTTGGATCGCCGCGGGCGCCGGGGATCGGGCTCCTCGGATCGGGGTGCTTCTTAGTTCTTATTGATTCTTTTGGGTTCCAGTGTTGGTTCTTTTGGTGCACATGGAAAACAGAGTAGCATCAGGAGATGTTATGGAAAGGCCTCAGAGCTCCTCAGAAAAGGTGGGAACGGCAGCCATTTTGTCAGAGCCTGCTGTTTCTCCCGCTGTACAAGCTAAGTCTAGTAAGAGAAAGGCTAAGTCTAAAAACATATTTCCTGCTGAGTTTTCAGTTCAGCCGCAGTTGCCAGAAGTGCAGGGAGCTTTGGACTCCTTATTTTCGGCTGATTTTATTCTGGCCATGCATAAGGCATATGTTTTAAAGATGGCTCAGTCCTTGGGTAGTCAGGCTGCTTCCAGCCTGTTGGAGTCACAGAAGGGGGAGTCGAAGGAGTTAGACCCTGGGGAAGGGGGTCTCAGCAAAGGGCAAAGAGTTAGAGACTGGCTTTGATGGCTTCGGGCCGCAGTTCTCTAATCCTCAGATAGAAGAGGAAGGTGAGATTCTTTCTGAAACAGGGTTGGACTCCTGGCCAGTGGAATTGGAGGAAGGTGAAATTGGGCCAGGCGAAGACCCGAATGTATTCCGGGTGTTTCGCAAGGAAGAGCTGGGGCTCTAATCGCTCAATCCCTCGCGGCATTGAATATAGTGCTCCCAGCGGTGCAGCAGGAGCCACTGGAGGATCCGTTGTTGTAGGGCTTTAAGGCTGAACAGCGCTGTTTCCCAGTGCATAGAGTGATTAAGCAGATGATAGAATCAGAGTGGGAATGAGAAGGGGTCACGCCTTGGGGCGGCTTTACCCGGTTCCCCAGGAGGAGAAAGACTTGTTACAGATGCCTAAGGTGGATGCGCTAGTGGTAGCTGTCACCAAGAACGACGACAATTCCGGTAGAATGAGGTGCAGCTCTTAAGGATCTTCAGGATTGTAGGTTAGAGGCGCTTTTGAAACAGGCCTTTGATTCCTGTGCCTTAGCTCTGCAAGCCTCTATTTGTGGGGTGTATGTGTCAAGGGCTTATCAAAGAGGCCCTTTTGTAGCCAGGTGGCAGTCCTTTCGAGGAGCTAGAGGGTTCAGCAGGGGCTATTTTAGCTCCCAGCAGAACTCTGCTAAGAAACCACAATGGTCTAGGCGGAGATTCCCGTAGGAGGACGTTTGCAGGAGTTTCTCTCCACCTGGACCGCCATAACTACGGACCGGTGGGTGCTGGAGATTATCCGCAAAGGGTATGCGCTAGAGTTTGTACATTCACTAGCGGAGGCTTTTGTGTTATCCCCGTGTGGGCCACAGGCAAAGAGGACGGCGGTCAACGACACGCTGCAGCGCTTACTGCGACTTCAGGCGGTGGTGCCAGTGCCCCAAGACCAGTGCGGCTTAGGTTGATACTCGATTTATTTTGTGGTCCCAAAGAAGGAAGGATCTTTTCGGCCAATTCTGGATCTAAAACAAGTGAACCGCTGCTTGCAGGTGCCTCATTTTTGGATGGAAACCCTAAGATCGGTTATTTGAGCAGTGAAGCCGGGAGAAGTGCTTTCATCCATAGATCTAGCAGAGGCTTATTTACACATCCCGATCAGAAGAGATCATCAAAAGTTCTTGCGTTTTGCAGTTCCCAAGGGTCATTTTCAGTTTTGGGCATTGCCGTTCGGGCTGGCGACAGCACCGCGAACTTTCACCAAGGTGATGGTAGTGGCTGTGGCAGTGCTGCAAAAGGAAGGGATTCAAGTACATCCCTACCTGGACGACTGGCTGATCCGAGCGGGATCTCTCGAGGACTCGATCATAGCAACCTTCGAGTAGTAGAATTCCTGGAATAGCTAGGTTGGGTCATCAACCATGCAAAGAGCCAGTTGCAACCGGTGACGCGGCTGACGTACCTCGGGGCTGTGTTCGACACGGAGATAGGGTTGGTGTTCCTACCGGCGGATAGGGTGCAGAAGATTTGCTCTCAGGTAGGAGCGTTCTTGAGAGTAAAGGCACCAACGGCTTGGAGGTACTTGCAGTTGGGTTCAATGGCGGCGGCCTTGGACCTGGTTCCGTGGGCAAGGGCGCATATGTGTCCACTTCAATAAGCGTTACTGTCCAGATGGTCTCCAGAGGATCACCCTCTCTCTCGGAGATTGGTGTGCCCGGAGGAGGTGTGCAGCAGTCTGCAGTGGTGGTTGGTTCCACAGCATCTTCAAGCTGGGGTGCGTCTGGAACATCCAGAGTGGGTGTTGGTAACGACGGATGCTAGTCTGTCTGGTTGGGGAGCTCATTCTTTGTCTCAGGTAACACAGGGAACATGGTCTGTGGAGGAGAGCAGTTGGTCGATAAATCGTTTGGAGCTGAGAGCAGTTCGCTTCACCCTGCAGGAGTTTGTCAATCTGCTCGAAGGTCAAGCGGTTTGGGTGTTCTCCGACAATGCAGTGACGGTTTCTTACATCAACAAGCAAGGAGCGACGGGCAGTGTGATGTTGCTGGAAGAGAGTCAACAGCTGTTTCAGTGGGCAGAGATCCATCTCGTAGCACTTTCAGCGGCACATGTAGCAGGGAAGGACAACATTCAAGCCGACTACCTCAGTCGAAATGTCCTGGATCCCGGAGAATGGGAGCTGAACATGGCGGTCTTTCACGAAATTACAGTGCAGTGGGGTCAGCCAGTCATGGATCTTATGGCCACCCTTGCCAATACCAAGGTGGCCAGGTTTTACAGCAGGCGCAGAGAACACATGTCGGAAGGGCTTGACGGCCTGGTACAGCCCTGGCCGTCGGGCGAGCTGCTTTATGTGTTTCCACCGCTGATATGACGAGTCATTTGGAGGGCAGCGGGCCACGACGGAAGGGTTATTCTGATTGCTCCGGATTGGCCCAGACATCCTTGGTATGTGGATCTGGTGAGGCTTCTGGTGGATTCGCCTTGGAGGCTGCCCAATCAAAGCTGAGCCAAGGGCCTGTGTTAATGCCGCAGGTGGATCGGTTCTTGCTTACGGCTTGGCTCTTGAATGGGAACGGTTGGGACGGCGAGGCTACTCGCAGTCGGTGATAGCCACTATGTTAAAGTCCAGGAAGAGGTCGACGTCCTTGGCGTATGTTCGAGTGTGGTGCATTTTTGAAGGGTAGTGTGAAAACTGTTCTGTTAAGCCGGGTTCGGTGGGGCTTCCCGAAATACTGTCGTTTCTTCAAGGGAGCCCTGAAAAGGGGCTAGCCCTAAACACTCTTAAGGTTCAGTTGGTGGCATTGGCTTGTTATTGCAGGGGGGCACTCTCTCATCACACCCAGATGTTCGCCGATTCCTTAGAGCAGCAAGGAATATTAGACCTTCGGTTAGGCAGCTAGTACCTCCTTGGGACTTGAACTTGGTGCTGGAGGCATTGACGCGCTCGCCTTTTGAGTCGACAGTGAATCTGAGAGAGCTATCATGGAAAACGGCTTTCCTCTTGGCGTTGTGCTCTGTGAGAAGAGTTTCGGATCTACAAGCGCTTTCGTGTCGAGAGCCGTACATTCAGTTTACTTCAGAAAAAGTGGTGTTATGGCCGGTGCCATCCTTTCTTCCTAAGGTGGTGTCCGCATTTCATATAAATCAATCAGTCTCCCTTCCCACCTTTCCATGTCAGGAAGGGAATAAAATGGATCGCTCACTTAGAAAGTTAGATTTGGGTCGTGTGCTTAGGCGGTACCTCAGAGCAACGGAGTCGTTTCGGAGGTCCGATAGGTTGTTCGTGCTGTTTGGGGGAACTCGTAAAGGGGAAACGGCTACGAAGGCTTCTATCGCCCTTTGGGTGAAGTGGGCTATAGGGGCAGCTTATGAAGTGGAGGGGAGGTTGCTTCGCAAGGACTCAGGGCGCATTCTACTCAAGGGCAGGCAGCGTCTTGGGCTGAGTTTGCGTTAGTTCCGCCAGTGGATATATGTCGAGTGGCAACGTGGTCATTGCTTCATACTTTTGCGAAGCACTATAGGTTGGATGTTCAGGCTATAGGGGATGCGAAGGTTAGGGCCTCGGCTATTGTGGCGGGGCTCACAGGACCCTCCCGAATTTAGGTACTGCTTTGGTACTGCCCTAAGGTACCTGGATTGGCCCGGAGAGACGAATAGGAAGGAGAAATTAGGCCTTACCTGCTAATTGTCTTTCCTTGAGTTCTCTCCGGACCAATCCAGGTCCCGCCCAGTTCATCTGCGAGTTATTGCCAGGTCTGGAGGCGCGGCCTTAGTGCGGAGTTGGAGTTTACAATAGTCGAAGGGGAATTTGGGGGTTCCTCTGGGAATAGGAGCAGTCTCTTTGTATTTCAAAAGAAAACAAAATTCATATATGGAAGTAAAGGATTATAAAGGATGCTTCCTAAATATATAGGGAATGATCATAGATAGCTAGGGCTATGGCTGGCTCTCAGGTCAAGTTTGTTATTTTTCAGAGTTATAGTGTAAGTTTCCACTGCTTGGACAATAGTAGACTGAGTCTCTGATGCCAGAGGGAGCTAGATAGGCTGTCAGCAAAGAGTTTTAATATTCAGTCCTCAGCTGCTGGGGGAGGTTGACTACCCTAAAGTACCTGGACTGGCCCGGAGAGAACTCAAGGAAAGACAATTAGCAGGTAAGGCCTAATTTCTCCTTCTGCCAGCTGATGCAGTATAGCTGATGCTCTATGCTCCTTATTGGTTCACAGGGGTGACTGCTTTGGATAGGCTGAGGCACAACTCAGAGAGGCTAGGGCATGGGTGTAACACAGGCCAGCCAGTGGATATCCCTGCGCCGATGGGAATGTACGGTACTCCTGGGAGATCCTAGAAGCTTTGGATATGATAGGAACCCTATGATGTGGGGTCAGGAGAGCGGTAGCGCACACTGTTAGTGGGGTTATAGATCAGGATGTAGTCACTGGGCCACCAAGCTTTTGCTATTCCCATGGTTCCCAGGAGTAAATGCTGCAGCTACCATGGGGCCCTATATCCTCGAAGAGCACATGGCTGCAATGAGGCTCTTACTCTGGATCTCTGCCCTGGTGCTCTGTGACATAGAAATCCAGAGGTAATGGACATCCCCTTGTCTGGTTGCTCTGTGACATAGGGGTCTGGGTGCGCTGTGACGTAGGCGTCTGGAGGCAACGGACATCCCCTTGTGAGGGTCCTCCGGTGATCAGTGTGTTGTGGCAGAAGGAATGCCACAGACCTGATTAGACTGACTCGTACAGTGCATCTAGGCAAAGCATCTGTGCATGTTGGGTCTTTGATTACCAGAGGGTATCTTGGGCCTGTTGCCCTGTTTTATTTGGCCTGGTTCCCTTGGCACAGTTGTTGGTGGGCAGTGTAGGTCATTCTCTTCTGCATGTGGTCAGTGGCTTGGAGAGAAGCAGGCGAGAAGGTAAGCAGGGCAGTCGGAGGGTGCTGGAATGCAGGCCCAGGTTGGGGGGGCTGCTTCCCAGCACCGCAGAATATTTCTTTTTAAAACTTTTTTGGTCATCGCTGTGATCTTGGTTGCAGAGGTTCAACATCTTGCCGGTCTTCTTTAGGATTTTATTTATTATATATATATATATATATATATATTGTGATGAAGTAGACGCCAGAAAACCCATGGAGGTAGAAGAAAACACTGATCTCTTTAAAGGAAATGATATACATAAAGTGCAGTTAGTGAGAAGTGCAGCTAGAGGGAGCATGCACGGAGATTAAGAAGGTAGGCTGACACGCCCAGGTTGGGATGATGCAAGAACTAATTCAAAGCATAAGCAGATACACCTGGTCAGAGGGACAGAATCCTTACCTAAGAAACAGCTTTATAAGCAAAACATAGACAAGCCAGAGGAGAGAGGAGCGGCACGAGCCGCAGCAGCTGCTGATAGAGAAAGGAGACGGCTCCAAAGAGAGGAAAACAGGCAGTTGAACTTGCAACCCTTACAGGAAAGGAACAAGTTCCAGGAGAGCCAGTTTCAGTTCAGAAGTACCTTCATGCTTCTTCCCCTGTATGTGAGCCCCAAGGAGTTCAGAGGTGGGTGAACCAGACTCAGCCCAGGAGTCTAAGAGTCACAGATCTGAACCAGGAACTGAGGCCGGGTCACAGAAAGGCCTGGAAGCCAGGGAGCCGTAAGAGCAGCCAAGGCAGCTGGAGAAATCCTGTTGCATATTTGCCAGACCGGGTACAGCCAGGCTGGAGAGCCTTAGGAAGAAGTTCTGAAGTACCTCTGAACTCTTGGGTCTGTGTCTCTGGTAGTCTCCCTACCAGGCACTCTCCCACTTCTCCTTCTGTCCTTCCTGAAGACTTCCTTCTGGAGCTTCCCAGTTTCCGCAGCAAACTTCTTCTCAAATTCTCTCTTTGCCTGCCTTATCAATGCCTTGCATTTGACTTGCCAGTGCTTGTGCTGTTTCCAGGTTTTGTCGTTTGGCTCTTTTTTCCATTTCCTGAAAGATGCTTTTTTGGCAACAACAGCCTCTCTGACCTCACCTTTAAACCATGCTGGCAGTTTTTTGGAATTCCTTCCACTTTTCTTAAAGCGTGGAATACAGCTGGTCTGGGCTTCCAAGATAGTATTTTTCAACAACACCCAAGCTTGATGTATGTCTTTAACCTTTGCAACTGCTCCATTTAGTTTTTTCTTAACTGTTTTCCTCATTGTATCATAGTCTCCCTTTCGAAAGTTAAAAGACACATACCAGCTGCAAACAGTCTGCTAGCTAGTCCATAGTGCATGTTCCTGGTGGAAATGCGTGCACCCAGAACTGGGATGTCAGCATACACAACAAGCAGATAAGTCAGTGACTGGGCTCCAAAAGGAAAACCATAAATATCACATGAAAGAAATACTATATAGCACTATGGGGGTGCCTAGCCATGCTGTGGTCACTGCACAGTCAGGGTGAGAGTGATCTCCCAGCAGGACATGCTGAGGCCACCCTGTCTCTGTAGGTGGTGGCCAGGCACTAAAATGTCCCAGCCAGTGCCCTATGCCCTGTGCAGATGCATCTTGGCCAGGCCACCCTGTCCGGGCTATACCCATGGTACCTTGCTCCTCATTATGCACATTGGCAGGCCAATACTGGCAACAGTGCTGGCAGTGTGGGCTGTGGAGGGTGTTTGCAGCCACCACACACTGGATAGACAGACAGACACCCCCACACCTATGCCAGCATTGTGCTTCTATAGAGGAGTTTAGCAGCCCTGGGCACCACACCAGTCCTGGGCACAGTACAGGCATGGATATGGTAAGCAATACTGTTGGGGGTCACTCCCCAGGGTGGTAAACACTGTCAGAGACCAGACCTGAAGCACACACCACAGACATCAGAAAGATTGTTATGATGGAGCTCAATGAGCAACTGTGCTTAACGTAGGATTTGCTATCTGCCAGTAATCATAGGAAACGTTTGATAGCTGTGTACCGTATACCCCAGGTGTAGGGTGGCATTGCTAAGGTATGCAAGTGCTAGTATTGGGAGATGCAGGCAGGGCCCAATGTCCTGCCTCTCCAGGAGCCATTGGCTAATGGGGCCTGTGGGTGTGGGTGTGGGTGTGTCTGCCCTGTTGGCTGCTGCTTTACGGCAGAGGTTCCCAACTCCAGTCCTGGTGTGCCAAAAACTGTTCGGGTTCTCATGCTGTCCCTCATGAATATGCATGAGATACATCTGCATACCATGGGGGTGGTGCATAGATATGCAGCACAGGCATCTTTATTAGAGGCAGCATGGAACCTGAATGGTGTTTGGCCCTCCAGCACTGCATTTGGGAGACTCTGCTCTAGGTAATGCGCCTGTTTATGGTGTCTGTGCTCTGTAGGGTAAAATATAGGCATATTAACCATGCGTATGTTCTCTGCAATAAAGGTTTGTCCTTACTATCATGTTTTAGTTGTGGGAAAAATATGTGGACTGGATTGGCAGTATCTCCAGCTGGGCTTTGAACATGTGACCTTCTGTTCTTGCACACACTGTCTGTGTGCACTGCACCACCGTGTTGCCACAGATATGCTGCATTCCCTTGGGAGTCCATGACTGTACATCCGACAGGGCCTGTTTGTTGCAGTGCACGGCACCTACCATGATCTGCTGTGGCCACCAGCTGCTGCCACCTCCACCACCAGTACCGCTCCATCCTTAGATTGGAGACAGCATAAACCCTGAAGGTTTTGTGGCCCTCCAGGACTGCATTTGGGGGAATCTGCTCTAGGTAATGTGCATGTTTCTGGTGTCTGTGCTCTGTAGGGTAAAATAGAGGTGTTTGAGCCATGCTTATGTTCTCTGCAATAAAGGTTCGTCTTTACTATCACTAGTTAGTTGTGGGTAAAATATGGGGACTGGATTGGCAGGAGCCCCAGCTGGGGCTTGAACCTGTGACCTTCTGTCTCCAAACACACTGGTTGTGTGCACTGCACCACCGTGTTGCCACAGAGACAGTGCATTCCCTGATGATACCATGACTGTTTGTCCGGCAGGGCCTGTCTGTTGCAGTGCATTGCACCCACCTACACAGGGCTAGGCCATGGTCTGCTCTGGGCAGCTGCCACTGCCCCCCTCCACCTCCAGTACCCCTGTGCCACCCTGCTGACATGCCCTTCTGCTGGTGGTGCTGGTGGTATGCAGTATCAGGCCATCCTGTGTGCGGGTAGGCGGCTGCCTATGGTGCGGGTTCTGGGGTAGGGGTGCCTGCAAATTTGTCCGCACGTCCCCCAATCACCGCCTGCCAATGTTCTGTGCCCTTGGGTGTACCTGCTGGGTACTATCCCATGTGACACTGTGATAAACACTCTTGTGCCCATGTTGGGCCCTCATCAGTTGCTGTCTGGCTGCTGTTCAGTTTCAGCATTCCTTGGTGCCATCTAGACATCTGCCTAGTCTGCACTGTGCCCCAGCTGCACCAGAGCATGTGCCGCCTGCAGCCCTCTGTATCCCCTTTCCCAGCATCTGTCCAATTGCCCATTCCGACCTGCCCGCCCTGCTGTTGTGGAAATGTGCATGCCATAGGTAACCTGTCCAATGGAGAGGGAAACTCTGATCAGTGCTATTTCACTGTGGGATCATTCACCTTGTTTGGGGACGGAGCGTAGACCCTTCTAAAATTCATATTTATTTTTTGCGGCTTTCTTGGGAGTGTTTTTTGATGTTTCCCATTACTATCACTATTGCCCAGCTTGATTATAATTTTTTTAGATTTTGTTGGGGTCATTTTCAATGTTTATTTGCACTTTTGTACCGTGCACATGTATCACACTTATCACTGTTTTGTAGGTTTCCCTGGTTTTGCTGTACATTGCTGACAGAAATGGTTTCTCTTCCCTTTAAATCGGCTCTACCGCGAGGTTTTCACTCGCGGTATTTTTTGGCTTGAATTTCAGCCCCGCTCGTGTGCGGGGAGCCTCTCCCCTCCCACTCTCCACCCATTGACCCCTTCTCTCCGCCCCTGGGGAGCCTTCCTCCGCCCTCCGGGAGCCTTTCCACGCCTCTATCGCACATCAGCGCGCCGCGCACTTGAGCGGACACTTTAGTGCGGCGCGCACGTGTGCGGGGCACAAATACGCATCATTAGCGTGCGCTATGGTACCTTAGCGCACGCTAATGTGCGCCGCGCACATGAGCGCAGTTTAGTAAACATACCCCATAGGTTCCAAAATATACTTGTATTGGGTCAAGCAGTGATATCCCGGGTCCCTTTTAATAATGGTTTATGGACCTTTCCTCCAGGAACTTGTCCAAACTTTTTTTAAACCCAGCTATACTATCAGCTTTTGCTACATCATTTGATAACAAATTCCAGAGTTTGATTACGCATTGAGTGAAAAAATATTTTCTCTTATTAGTCTTAAAGAGTAAGAACCTGTAGCTTCATTGCATGTCCCCAAGTCTTTCTATATTCTGATGACGTAAACAATCAGTCTGCGTTTACCCGTTCCATTCCATTCATTAATTTATAGATCTCAATCATATCTCCCCTCAGCCATTTCTTTTCCAGGTTGAAGAGCCCTAACCTTTTTAACCTCTCTTCATAGGGGTATCCTTCCATCCCCTTTACCATTTTGGTGGCTCTTCTCTATACCTTTTATAATAACGGCGACTAGAATAGCACACAATATTCAAGGTGCAGTCACACCATGGAACGATACAGACGCATTATAATATCCTTTGTTTTATTTTCCTTTCCTTTCCTTATGATACCTAGCATTCTAGTTGCTCTCCTGGCCCCTGCTGCACTCTGGGCGGAGAGGATTTTAACATGTTATCCACGATGACGCCTAAATGTTTTTTCTCGGTGGTGGTTCCTATTGTGGAACTTTGCATCGTGTAACCATAATTTGGGTTGTTCTTTCCTAGGTGCATAACTTTGCACTTGTCCACATTAAATTTCATCTGCCATTTTGATGCCCAGTCTTCCAATTTATCAAAATCCTTTTGCAGTTTTCCACAATCCTCATGGATTTTAAAAACTTTAAATAGTTTTGTGTCATCTGCAATTTTGATAACATCACTCGTTATTCCCTTTTCCAGGTCATTTATGAATATGTCAAAAAGGAGCGGACACAGCACAGATCCTCGGGGTACTCCACTATTCACCTTTCTCCATTGGGAAAATTGGCCATTTAACCCTACCCTCTGCTTTCTATCTTTTAACCAGTTTCTGATACACAATAGTACACTACCTCCTATACCATGACTTTTTAGTTGTGCCAAAAGTCTCTGATGAGGGACCTTGTCAAAGGCTTTCTGAAAGTTCAGATACACTATATTAACCAACTCAGCTTTGTCTACCTGTTTATTCACACCTTCAAAAATACACAATAGATTAGTAAGACAAGATCTTCCTTGTCTAAAGCCATGTTGGCTGTCTCCCATTAAGCCATGACTATCTGCAAGTTCAGTAATTTTGTTCTATATGATGTTTTCTAACATTTTTCCTGGTACTGATGTCAGGCTCACTGGTCTGTAGTTTCCCAGATCACCCCTGGAACCCTTTTAAAAAATTGGTGTTACATTGGCCATCCTCCAATCTTCAGGTATTACAGAAGATTTTAATGATAGCTCACAGATTACTAATAGCAGGTCTGCAATCTCATATTTCAGTTCTTTCAACACCCTTAGATGTATACCTTCCGGTCCAGGTGATTTGGTACTCTTCAGTTTATCTAATAGTTGAAATACATCTTCCTGGTGTATTGATATTTCTTTCAATTCTTCCATGGTATCACCTTTAAATAACACTTCAGTCATGGGTAACATCCCTACAGCTTCCGTAGTAAAGACCAAAGCAAAGAATTCATTCAGTCTCTCTGCTATGGCCCCTCTTAGTGCCCCTTTTACCCCTCTATCATCTAATGGTCCAACTCTCTCACAGGTTTTTTGCTATGAATGTACTTGAAAAAGTCTTTATTATATGTTTTTGTTTCCACAGCAAGCTTCTTCTCAAATTCTTTCTTTGCCTGCCTTGCATTTTCTTTCTTTGCCTGCCTTGCATTTAACTTGCTAGTTTCCAGTTTTCGTCATTTGGCACTTTTTTTCCATTTCCTAAAGATGCTTTTGTGGCAACAACAGCCTCTCTGATCTCACCTTTAAACCATGCTGGCAGTTTTTTGGACTTCCTTCCACTTTTCATAAAGCGTGGAATACAGCTGGTCTGGGCTTCCCAGATAGTATTATTAAACAATACCCAAGCTTGATGTAAGTCTTTAACCTTTGCAACTACTCCTTTTAGATTTTTCTTAACTATTTTTCTCATTTTATCATAATCTCCCTTTCAAAAGTTAAAAGGTAGCTCTGTGAATTTCCTTACCATCTCTCCTCCATTAATTAAATCAAACGCGATTGTGCTATGATCACTATTGCCAAGTGGCCCCAACACCCTAGCATGTCCTGCAGTGACACTGACCCAGTCATTATCGGGGTAATTGAAATTATTACTGTGCTGTAACTTTTGTTAGTTTCCCTGATTTCTTTGAGCATTTCATCATCCATTTGTTCATTCTGGCCAGGTGGTCGATAGTACACCCCCAGTGCCATCACCTACCCCTTTTTACATGGAATTTCAATCCATAGAAATTCTACAGCAGATTTTGTTTCCTGCAAAACTTTAATCCTTTGTGACTGAATGCCCTCTCTAACATAGAACGCAACCCCTCCACCAATTTGATCACCTCTATCATTATGATATAGTTTGTACCCAGGTATCACAGTGTCCCACTGATTGTCCTCCTTCCACCATGTCTCTGGGATACCAATCATATCTAACTTCTCATTTAGTGCTATATATTCTAACTCACCCATCTTATTTTTTAGACTTCTAGCATTTGCATATAAGCATTTTAGAGACTGATTTTATTGATATTAATCTGGCTATCGGTAGGCAGGGGTATTTTGGAATCTTTAAGCTCTACCTGCTCTGTACTCAACGGCATTTGGACTACTTTATCTTTATTGCAACCTCTCTTCTGATATGCCCTAACTTTATTCTTTTGGTAGTATTCTTCAAGGATACATTGTTCTGAACCATGCGTTCTTGGGTGACTGTCGGCTCTCCCCTATTATCTAGTTTAAAAGCTGCACTATCTCCTTTTTAAAGGTTAATGCCAGTAGCCTTGTTCCATCCCAGTTAAGGTGAAGTCCATTTATTTGGAAGAGCCTCTCCTTTCCCCAGAATATTCCCCAGTTCCTAGCAAATCCAAAACGCTCATCTTTGCACTTTGCATCATTGTCTCATGCATGCATTGAGACTCCGGAGCACTGCCTGCCTTTTGGGTCCTGCTGTGGAAAGGGTACTGGCATGTACCAAGACAGCAGACTCCTCCCCAGCACTATCTAAGACCTTGTCTAGGTGGCACGTGAGATACGCTACCTTCGCACCAGGCAGGCATGTTACCAGGTGATCCTCATGTCCACCAGACACACAGCTATCTACATGCCTTATGATCGAATCACCAACTATAACGGCTGTCCTAACCCTTCCCTCATGGGCACATGGCCCTGGAGAAACATCCTTGGTGCAAGAGGGTTTTACATCACCTGGAGGACAGGTCCTAGCTGCAGGATCACTTCCTGTCACGTGACCTCTCTCCTCCATGGCAACAGGGATGCTGCCAGACTGGAGGTGGGACTTCAGGACTATATCCCTGTAGGTCTCGTCAATGTACCTCTCTGTCTTCCAAGTCTGGTACTCTAGCCTCCAGAGATCGGACTTATTCCCTGAGAGCAAAGAACTCCTTGCACCTAGTGCACACATAATACCCCTCACCAACTGGGAGAAAATCATACATGTGACACTAAGTGCAAAAGTCTGGAAAGCCCCCATCTTGCTGCTGGACCTACATCTTGGTTTTAAAGTTGTGTTTAGATATTTAAGTTCTTTACTTACTAAGAGTTGCTGGGGATACTAATAAAATTATACCTAATAAGTTTAATGTATCTTGTTCACCTGAAGCTTAATTAATCTTAGGTCTTTAATGTATGAATGTAATGTATGAAAGCCTCCTTTCCTTTAAGATTTTTAAGCACCTATAAAGCTACGATTATCCAAGTGCTTGTGCTTGGTCCTGTGCTTCTAAGGTGATCTGTGACCATTTTCCAGGGGGAGCCCTTTCTTGGATAGAGGGAGTCTTGGGGTCTAAATTTAACCAGAAAGCTCTCTTCTGTGTTTTAAATTTAAACTAAAAGTTCTTTGCTGCTACTAGGCCCTGACTGATTTAACAAATATACTGGCTTCACAGATTAATCAGCTTTAATCTAAAGAATTCCTTTTTCCCCAAGATTTAGAAAAATTCCCAGAAGTAAATACTTACAATTGCAGATCTCTCTCCAGAAGTAGCAGTCCCCTTTTGTAGACCCAGGAAATCTGCTGCCTGCCCTAATACAAGCATTGTGGAACCTGTGTGTCTTTTTGGGAAACTGCCAAGTACTTGTGACCTGAATTGGCTACTGTTGGAAACAGGATATTGGGCTTCATATACTTTGGTCTGTCTCAGTATGACATTTGTTATGTTCTTATGTAAACAACCTAAATGTCCTCAATCAAAATCAGAGAACATCACAAAACATAACAGAACACACAGGCAGTGTAACCGATAGATTTAAAACCAAACTGTGCCATATAATCAAAAAAGCAAAAAACATGACCTGCCATTAGCAGAGCAATCTATTATAAGAACAAGTGCAAAAAATAGCAACAAAATATCCCAACTAAGCATGCTTAATGGTATGCTTATGCTTATGGAAGGACAGACTAGATAGGCCATGTGGTCTTTTTCTGTCGTCATATTTCTATGTTTCTATAAGGGGACTGTTGTAGTTGTTATGGAAGGACAGACTAGATAGGCCATGTGGTCTTTTTCTGTCGTCATATTTCTATGTTTCTATGTATGTTTACAAAGCGCATGTGTGTGCATGTGTATCTATCCATTGCACTAAACAATACAACAATAACAAAATGGCTCGAAGACATGAATGACTGGCTCATAGCCGATAACTTAACAGTCAACTACGACAAAACTGAGGCAATGTTCATCACCAGGAAACCCATCTTCATACCTCCACAACCTATAAGCATCCTAGACAAACATATAGTAGTCAAAGAAGAAGTTAAGTATCTGGGCATAACACTAGACAGAGCTCTGAACCTAAAATCCCACATCACCAAAACTGCAAACAAGGCATATCATCGATTGAAAACAGTCAGACAAATCAAACCAATGCTCCGTCAAGACCACTTCCGCACAGTGAGTCAAGCATTCATTACACCACTACTTGATTATGGAAACTCACTATATCAAGGCCTTCCTTAGCAGACACTCCACCCACTACAGATGGTACAAAACACCATAGCACGCATCATTACAGACACACCAAGGACCGAGCACATCACTCCTGTCCTACAATAACTGCACTGGCTCCCAATGGTGGCAAGAGCTAAATATAAAATAATCATGATCATCTTCAAAGTCATTCACCATCTTTCAGCAGACGTACTCCAAAACATAATAACAAGGGACATCAGCAATAGACCAAGAAGAACCAATAACAACAACATGATCGGCACACCTGCAGGCTATCACAAAACCAAACAAACAACTTCAAAAAGAGCACCATCACTACTGACATCCACTCTATGGAACTCCCTACCAATGAGCCAGAGAGCTTTAGATGACCTCACAGACTTCCACAAAGACCTCAAAACATTGTTAAGAACATAAGAACATAAGATATGCCATACTGGGTCAGACCAAGGTCCATCAAGCCCAGTATCCTGTTTCCAACAGTGGCCAATCTAGGTCATATGTACCTAGTAGTATCCCCAAAAGACACAGGTTCCACAATGCTTGTATTGGGTCAAGCATTGATATTCTGGGTCCCTTTTTAATGGTTTATCAACCTTTCCTCCAGGAACTTGTCCAAACCTTTTTTAAACCCAGCTACACTAACAGCCTTTACTACATACTCCGGTAACAAATTCCAGAGTTTGATTACACATTGAGTGAAAAAATATTATTTTATTTATTTATTTAACAGGTTTTCTATACCGCCTTTTCCTTAAATCAAAGCGGTTACCAAGACACAAGAAGGGAGAACAGAGACAGGGGGGCATACACTGACTAAACTAAAGAGTGAAGGTAAAATTGGGATACGCAACATCAAGGAACCGTTACAGTAAAACAAGTTACATGCTTTTATTAGTCTTAAATAGTATCTCCAGGAACAAGCAGGAATGAGTCCTCACATATGGGGTACGTCGGAACCGACGGAGCCTGCGCGGGAAAACTCCCCAGCTTCCCAGAAAGGAAGCTTTTGGGGCCTCCCACAGCGCATGCGTGCTGCCTTCCTGACCAACTCTCTTCAGTTCTTCTTTTTCCGCGGAGCCAGCAGGTCGTGTTCCTGTCACCGCTGAAGAAATTGTTATTTTAATTTGTTTCTTTGACCGCGTGTCTGCCTTCCCCGATTCCAGACCGGTACCGCCGGTCCTTTTTTCGTTTAAAAAAAATATATATATATATATTACTCTTTCCTACACTTGGTGTATTTTTTCTGTGAGGCCTAGGCCTTCTCAGGTCTCCCTCATGGAAAAACCAGTTCCTGGTTTTAAAAAATGCACTAAGTGTACCGGTACTATTTCAATTACAGACACCCATGAGTGGTGTCTTAAATGTTTGGGGCCTGACCATTCCATTCCGGATTGTCCATCCTGCTCTCTGATGTCCAAAAGGGGCTTACAGAACAGAGCAAATAAATTTCATATGCTGTTTTCTACCGATACTCCAGCATCAGCATCCTCCAGGTCTTCTTCTCCTGATGGATCTCAGGTAACCAAACATTCTTCGGGCAAGTCCTCAAAAGGCAAATCTCCCTCTAAGCAGCGAGAGGCCCTTGCAATTGACCCTGAGGACCCTGCCCCAGCCAAAAAACCTCGGCGGGAAGCTCCGGCTTCCAAAGCTCCTCCTATGGGGTTACAGGTAGACATCGATGGCACGGCCTCGACCGATCTCCTGTTAGACTGCTCTGGGGTACCGGCTAACACCGGTACCGACTTCCAGGCAGTTGTGGCGGCTATGGGTACTACGGTACAATCCATGCAGCAGGCCTTACTGACCTTCATTAATGCTGCACGGCCATCGGTACCGCGACAATCGGTTCCGACTCCGATTCCAGTACCGCAATCGATACCGGTACCCAGAGCATCTATTTCCAGTAGCATGCCGGTTCCGGTCTCCGGTTCCGGAGCTTTCTTCGATACCGCTCCGATACCCGGTACGCCCGATGTCGGTACCGATCGGTACGCGTATCGATCTCTGGAAGCAAATAGACGATACTTTGAATCCTCTGAAGAGTCTGATACCTCAGATGATTCTGCTGACGTCTCTTTCACTCTTCCTGAGGAGCCCTCCTCTCCAAAAACGAGAATGTCTCCTCCAGAGGATTTGTCCTTTCAAGACTTCATTATTGAAGTAGCTAAAGGACTCTCCATATCTGTATCCTCAGAAAAGGAACCTAGAGCAAAGAAATTAGATATTTTAGGATACTCTAAGGTTCCTAAAGAGGCAGCCACCTTACCCATACATGAAATTCTTCAAGAACACATGATGGATTTGTGGGAGGCTCCTCTTACCCTATCTCCACATTCTCGACGTTTGGACACCATGTATCGGGTTCCTCCTTCTCCTGGTTTTCAAAAAACTCAGCTTCCTCACCACTCTATTGTGGTGAAGTCTGCTATGAAAAAGATAAAGAGTACCAAAAGACACTATTCTACCCCTCCAGGAAGAGAATGTAGGACTCTGGATGCTTTTGGGAGAAAAATCTTCCAAGCTAGCATGCTTATTGCCAGAATCAATTCATACAGCCTTTATATGGGCATGTTTTTGAAAGAGATTGCATTAAAGATACGTCAATTTCTTCCCTTTATCCCAGAGGATAAACAGGAGGAATTCCTTCTTTTGCTAAAGCACACTCAAGATGTTTCCAAGTTCTCAAAGAGCAGCCTTTGACTCTTTTGAGGGAGCAAGCAGAGCCTCTGGCATAGCCATAGCTGCTCGCAGACTGGCTTGGCTCCAGGCCTCTGATTTGGAACCCTGGGTACAAGAAGGCTTGGGCAATTTGCCCTGTACAGGTGAAAATCTCTTTGGCAAAGAGTGGCAAATCAAAGCCACTCAAATGGATGCAGAGAATGCTGCTTTAGATAGACTTTCTAAGTCTACCTCTACCCCTGCCAAGAAAAAACCTTTTAAGAAAACTTTCTATAAAAAGACCAGATTTTCCACAAATACTGGCCAGCAATCTTCCCAAGTTCGCTTTGCTCCTAAGCGTCAGCAAACTAAGCAGGCCAGAACAAAGGCCACAGGGACTGCTACAATCCAACAGTCCCAACCTCCTCAGGGTTTTTGACTTGGTTCTAGAGAACTTACCTTTTCTGGCTCTGCAACAGCCAGAACCTCTCACCATTCCAGGAAGGTTGGCTCTTTTTGCTCCCAAATGGGAACAAATCACATCAGAATCGTGGACCCTCTCTATCATCAGAGAAGGCTACAAACTACATTTCTCCAACCTTCCTCCCCATACCATGGTGAGACAATTCAATTCTCCCCCATCTCTCCTGTACCTGTTGGGACAAGAGGTGACCACTCTTCTCGCCCAAAGGGCAATAGAAGAGGTTCCTCTTCCTCAACAAGGGTCAGGCTTCTACTCCCCCTATTTTCTGATTCCCAAGAAAACAGGGGGATACAGACCCATTCTGGATCTCAGAGAATTGAACAAATTCCTCTACAAAGAGAAATTCAAAATGCTTTCTCTAGGTACTCTCCTTCCCTACCTACAGAGTCAGGACTGGCTTTGTTCTCTAGATCTCAAGGATGCGTACACACATATACTCATCCATCCATCCCACAGAAAATTCCTACGGTTCATATTCCAGGGAAAACATTTCCAATACAGAGTACTCCCCTTCGGTCTAGCCTCTGCTCCAAGGGTATTTACCAAATGCATGGCAATAGTAGCTGCATTTCTACGCACTCTGGGAATCTTTGTCTTCCCGTACCTCGACGACTGGTTTCATTCGAGCTCCATCTCAGTCCGAGACTCAGACTTCCCTGGACCACACCAGACGCATATTGCAGTATCTGGGACTTGTCATCAATCTGCCAAAGTCTCAACTCACCCCTACTCAATCCCTAGAGTTCATCGGGGCTTGGCTAGATACTACCACTGCAAGGGCCTATCTTCCTCAGGCCCGTTGCAACCGTCTAGTGTACTTGGCCTCTCAAATTCAGTCCAGAAGCCACTTGACTGCCAGAGAGATGCTACAACTGCTAGGTCACATGGCATCCACGGTTCATGTAGTGCCTTATGCTCGCCTACATATGAGAGCAGCTCAATGGACCTTGTCCACACAATGGACCCAAGCATCAGGAGCTCTCTCAGACCAAATAGCAACCTCAAAACGTCTTTTTTGGTCTCTCCAATGGTGGATATCCACTCAAAATCTGTTGTTGGGGGCCCCCTTCCAACCTTTGTTACCCCAAGCAACTCTCACTACAGATGCCTCCCAAACAGGTTGGGGAGCTCATCTCCAAGACCTCTCCACTCAGGGCATTTGGTCTCCACAGGAGACCACCCTTCATATCAACCTTTTGGAGCTGCGAGCAATTTTCCTTGCTCTCAAGGTCTTTCATACCCTCCTCATCAACATGACAGTACTTGTTCATACCGACAATCAAGTAGCCATGTTCTACATAAACAAGCAAGGAGGGACTGGCTCTCTGTCGCTTTGCAACGAAGCTCTAAAACTGTGGGCCTTCGCCAGAGAGCATCGGATCCATCTCCTGGCAGTGTACCTCCCAGGAATCCAAAACTCTTGGGCAGACAGACTCAGTCGAGTCCTGCTGCCACACGAATGGTCCCTGAACATGGCTCAGGTACTCAGAATCTTTCAAGAATGGGGGACCCCGGACATAGACCTCTTTGCAAGTCCGTACAATGCCAGACTTCCCCAGTTCTGTTCCAGGATTCCGTGTCAGGGAGCTCAGGCCAAGGATGCCTTCCTCCTTCATTGGGGTCAGGCCTTCCTATATGCCTTTCCACCCATTCCCTTGATTCCCAAGACTCTATTCAAACTTCAGAGGGATCAAGGATCCATGATCCTCATAGCTCCACGCTGGCCACGCCAAGTGTAGTACCCTCTACTTCTGCATCTCTCCCAGACACCATCCCTGGATCTGGGAGCTGCTCCAGACCTTCTGTCTCAAGAGGAGGGACTTTGTGGCATCCAAACCCCAAGTCCCTTCACCTCAGAGCTTGGTTACTGAAGGCCTAGACCTTCAAGACTTGAATCTTTCTCAACAGGTGAAGGATGTCCTCCATGCATCGAGGAAACCTTCCACCAGACGTTCTTATGCTTTTAAATGGAAAAGATTTTCAATTTGGTGTGCTAACAAAGGTCTTAACCCTCTAGCACTACCTTTAACTTCTTTACTTGAATATCTCCTGCATCTTTCCAATGCAGGACTTAAAACCAATTCGGTAAGAGTCCATTTGAGTGCTATTGCAGCATCTCTTCAGCCTATCAATGGACAATCTGTTTCCTCTCATCCTCTTATTGCAAGATTCATGAGAGGTCTAACTTTAACTAAACCTCCCATTCGGCCTGCTCCAGTGGCATGGGACTTAAACGTAGTTCTTGGTCAGCTTATGAAGCCACCCTTTGAACCCTTAGCCACTACCTCCTTGAAATTTCTTTCCTGGAAAGTCATTTTCCTTATTGCAATCACTTCTGCTCGTCGCATCAGTGAACTGCAGGCTTTAGTGGCTAATCCACCTTATACAAGGTTCCATCATGATAAGGTAGTCCTTAGGACAAATCCCCACTTTATGCCTAAAGTGGTCTCACCTTTTCATCTTAATCAAGAGGTATATTTACCTGTTTTCTTTCCAGCTCCTCATGCATCAAATGCGGAGAGGAACCTTCATACTCTAGACTGTAAAAGAGCTCTTGCCTTTTACCTCCACAGGACACAGCAACATCGAAAGTCTTCTCAACTTTTTGTTGCTTTTGATCCTTCTCATTTAGGACTTCCAGTCTCAAAAAGAACACTGTCCAATTGGATTGCTCAGTGTATTTCTTTTGCTTACCAGAGTAAGAACCTTTCTCTGGAAGGCCATGTCACAGCTCACAATGTGAGAGCCATGGCCACATCTATGGCTCATCTTCATTCTGTATCCATCGATCAGATCTGTCGAGCAGCCACTTGGGCCTCGGTTCATACCTTCACAGCCCATTACTGCTTGGACAAGGACTCCCGCCGGGATGCCTTGTTTGGTCAGGCTGTCCTCAGATACCTGTTCCATTCTTAAACAACTCCTGCCCACCTTCCCTCAGTGGATGCCTGAGATCCATGGGAAGATGAGGAATTCTTGCAGGGGGATCTCCCCGGCATCTTAGCTAGGGAGTCCCCATATGTGAGGACTCATTCCTGCTTGTTCCTGGAGATAGCACAGTTACTTACCTGTAACAGGTGATCTCTGGGAACAGCAGGAATTAGTCCTCACAACCCACCCACCTCCCCTAGGAGTTGTATCTCTCTCTCTCTTTCCTTTCCTCTCTCTATTGTCTCAGCTTTAAACTCGAACTGAAGAGAGTTGGTCAGGAAGGCGAGAAGGCAGCGCACATGCGCTGTGGGAGGCCCCAAAAGCTTCCTTTCTGGGAAGCTGGGGAGCTTTCCCGCGCAGGCTCCGTCGGTTCCGACGTACCCCATATGTGAGGACTAATTCCTGCTGTTCCCAGAGATCACCTGTTACAGGTAAGTAACTGTGCTTTACCCTGTAGCTTCATTGCATGTCCCCTAGTCTTTCTATATTCTGATAACGTAAACAATCGATCTACGTTTACCCGTTCCACTCCGTTCATTAATTTATAGACTTCTATCATATCTCCCCTCAGACGTCTCTTCTCCAGGTTAAAGAGCCCTATCCTTTTTAGCCTTTCTTCATAGGAGTATCCTTCCATCCCCTTTACCATTTTGGTGACTCTTCTCTGAACCTTTTCTAATAACTCTATATCCTTTTTAAGATACGGCGACCAGAATTGCACACAATATTCAAGGTGCGGTCTCACCATGGAATGATATAGAGGCATTATAATATCTTTTGTTTTATTTTCCATTCCTTTCCTTATCATACCTAGCATTCTATTTGCTCTCTTGGCTGCCGCTGCACACTGGGCCGAGGGTTTTAACATGTTATCCACAATGATGTCTAAATCTTTTTCCTGGGTGGTGGTTCCTAATATGGAACCTTGCATTGTATAACCATAGTTTGGGTTGTTCTTTCCTAGGTGCATAACTTTGCACTTGTGCACATTAAATTTCATCTGCCATTTTGATGCCCAGTCTTCTAATTTATCAAGATCCTCTTGCAATTTTCCACAATCCTCTTGGGTTTTAACAACTTTAAATAGTTTTGTGTCATCTGCAAATTTGATAACCTCACTTGTTATTCCACTTTCCAGGTCATTTATGAATATGTCAAAAAGCAGCGGACCTAGCACAGATCCCTGGGGTACACCACTATTCACCTTTCTCCATTGGGAAAATTGTCCATTTAGCCCAACCCTCTGCTTTCTATCTCTTAACCAGTTCTTGATCCACAGTAGTACACTGCCTCCTATCCCATGACTCTTTAGTTTTGCCAAAAGTCTCTGATGAGGGACCTTGTCAAAGGCTTTCTGAAAGTCCAGATACACTATATCAACTGACTCACCTTTGTCCATCTGTTTATTCACACTTTCAAAAAAACATAACAGATTAGTAAGACAAGATCTTCCTTGTCTAAAGCCATGTTGGCTGTCTCCCATTAGGCCATGACTATCTACATGCTGAGTAATTTTATAGTTTCTACCATTATATATACCATTATTTTATAGTTTCTACCATTTTTCCCGGTACTGACGTGAGGCTCACCGGTCTGTAGTTTCCCGGATCACCCCTCGAACCCTTTTTAAAAATTGGTGTTACATTGGCGATCCTCCAATCTTCAGGTATTAGAGATGATTTTAATGATAGTTCACAGATTACTAATAGCAGGTCTGCAATCTCATATTTCAGTTCTTTCAACGTCCTTGGATGTATACCTTCCGGCCCAGGTGATTTGCTACTCTTCAGTTTATCCAATAGTTGTAATACATCTTCCCGATGTATCGATATTTCCTTCAATTCTTCCGCACCTTTAAATACCACTTCAGTCATGGGTAACATCCCTACCTCTTCCTCCATAAAGACTGAAGCAAAGAATTCATTAAGTCTCTCCGCTATCGCCTTGTCGCCTCTTAGTGCCCCTTTAACTCCTCTATCATCTAATGGACCAACTGACTCTCTCACAGGTTTTTTGCTGCGAATGTACTGCTTCTATTTCCTTGCATGCATCATTGTAGTACTTTTCCTTGTCCTGTCTTGCTGCATGTTGGAAATCTCTGTTGAGTTCTGTTATTGTCTTTCTTTCTCCTCTGGCTTTAGCTTCTCTGCGTTTCTGGGCAATTTTCAGAGTTTCTTCCGTCAGCCATTTTGGCCATTTTTGCTTTTTCAGAGACTTCTCGCTTTCTTCCAACACAGCCTTCTTGATGTCATTCCATAACTCTTCTGGAGCTCTATCATTTGTATCTAAAGCAGCAAATCGATTTTGCAGGCAGTCTTTAAATTCCAGTGGTATATTGGTCAAGGTCATATTTTGCTGCATTCATGAGTGGCTTGCTCTTTTTCAACTTTAACTTGAGTTTTCATACTAGTAGTTGGTGATCTGTACCATAGTCAGCTCCAGGTTTTGTCTTTGTTGATGTTATAGAACTTTTCCATCGTTGACTTCCACAGATGTAGTCAATTTGATTTTTATACAATCTATTGGGTGAAGTCTATGTGTACAGTCGCCGCTTGCGTTGCTGGAAGAAGGTGTTTGAGTTGAATAGATCGTTGGTCTTGCAGAATTCTATCAGTCTTTCTCCACCTTCATTTCTGTTGCCAAGTCCATATTTTCCATCTACTTTGCTTTCTTCTTTGTTGCCAACCTTTGCGTTCCAGTCACCCATGACTATCAGGATATCCTGTTTGCATGTTCTGTCAATTTCAGCTTGTACTTGTTCATAGAACTCTTCAGTGTCATTCTCTTCTGCAGCTGTTGTTGGGGCATATACTTGAATTATAGTTGTGTTGATAGGCATTCCTCGTAGACGAATAGAGATTAAGCGTTCGCTGACTGCATTGTATTTCATTACAGTTCTTGCAAGTTTCTTCTTTATTATAAATGCAACACCATTTCTTCTTTGTCTTTCATTTCCAGCATAGTAGACCATGTGATCATCTGATGCAAAGTGCCCGATGCCAGTCCATTTCAGTTCGCTGACACCCAACAGATCAAGTTGTACACGTTCCATTTCATTCTTGACCACCTCCAACTTCCCTTGGTTCATGCTTTGTACGTTCCATGTTCCAATGCGTAAGACATCTTTACAGTTTCTGACTCTCATTTCATGCACAGCTACATCAGCAGTCAGACGTCCCGAGGGCTTTGATACAACCACATCATAAATGCTGGCTTTACTCTGAGAAGTCTTCAGCTCTTCCCCAGTAGCTAGTTGAGTGCCTTCCGACCTGGGGGTCTCATCTTCCAGCACTATAGCACAATTTGTTTTGTTGTAACTATCCATTGGGTTTTCATGGCAAGATACAGAAGTAGATTGCTGGGCCTTTCTTCCATGCAGTTTATGTTTGGTGTTGTTGCCGTTGTCACAGAAATGTAATCCTCCGCTGTTAACACTATCCCATTCTGCTGCTGCCCAGATGGGTGATTTGTCTTTTTGTCTGGCACCTCAGCTGAGACCTGTCCATCTTGGGAGACCCTGCCATTAGTTAAACTACCGATAGTTTAGCTCTCAGCATCGCTGATGCACACAAGCCCTCACAGCACGACAAGCTGCAAACCAAACGAGGGAAAAAAAAATGTACCCTACTGTGTTCTTTTTGTGGCAGCATGTTGCAAATGGACTACTAGAGCTGCCGACTTCCATTTAAAGTGGCCTTCTTGCTGCCGAAACGAGGCTGTCCAAAATCAAAACCCTTAAAACTAAACAAAAATGAGTCATTTGTAAAATATTGTAGGTTTGTACATATATGGCTGCAGCATTTTTTTCAATAGGACAAAATATATGTTTTTGAAACCCCTTCCTAAAGGTGGGTGTTTGAAGAGGTGGTTGCTGGATAGGTCAGATGAGGGGCAATATTAAAAGCAGTCTGCAGTAACAATCACTGGACTAGCAGAGCTAGAAAATAAACATTTAGGGCTCGATTCCATCCCGGACGTAGATCCCCTCTGGGCGTCTGATCGTGAGGGGGCACGTCTAACCCTGTGGGATCAGAATCACAAACAGTCCTGCACGTGTGGCCAGTTCAGCGATTCTGTCTGGCCTACATGTGCAGGACTGCACCCGGCTAATTCAGTCAGGGCAATTAAATGGAGCCACGGCACCATGGCGTTCATGGCACCATTGCTCCATTTAAAAGCCACGATGCCAGCCACTGACCAAAACGGTATATTCCCCGCAGCCTGACCCCTGATCCGGCCTCCGAAAGCCAGGGTCAGGCTGTGGGGAATGTTCCTTGCACACCTCCCCCCCCCCCAGCCCCTTCTACGTCCCAAATGTAAAAAAAAAAGAAAAGTCCAGGGAGTTATTCCACCTTGGAGGTGAAATAACTTCCCTGGCCATTTAGCCGGCCCTGGAAATATAGGGCCAACATTAGAATCAGCCCTGTACTTCCAGGGCCGGTGACCGCTCCACTCTCTGTCCCAGAGCCACCCATTCCCTGCCTACGACTAACTGCCCCACACAACTAGCGGGGAAGTTAGTCGGGGGCTGAAGCCGGCCCATTGGAACGTCCATCCCCGCTATTCATGCTTCAGAATGACCCCCTTAGGGGGATATGCAAATTACTGTCTGTGCTGAAGAGGTGAGGGTAATATTTACCCACATTTATATCTAGTATTAAGATGTAACTTTAAATCTGTAGGGAATAGTATAGGGGAATAAAGTGCACATACTAGACAGAGGGTGAAGAAGTAAATTCTGGAGGGGGACGGGGCAGTGGAAATTACTCACTCTAAGAGAAAGGTATCACTTTGCACTGGCACCAGCAGGCCTGTTAAAAAAAAGAGTGGAGAACAGTTACTTATGATTTAGAGGTGTCAGGCCTCTTTATCTAAAAGAGCTTGATTCTCTTGGTGGCTAATGCAAATGAGTTTGCTTTACATGAAAGTTTGATTCCTGAGTGTGGGTTAGATATCCTTGCATAAGTTTCTTTTAAAAAATGTTGTGATAAGTTCCATGTTTTTGACTGCGAGGATATGGAATATAATCCTCTAAAAGAGTTTTTGTTCTTTTCTTTTTTTTTAGGTGGATACTAGGTTGCTGCTATTTACAGTATATTAGAGCCCCTGACCCAAACATGTGTTTTTTATGAACTTTTATATATTGTATGGTTATGTTTTTATCTGTATATTTTTGTATTAAAACTTGTATGCTCATTTATTTATTTGTTTGATGTATTTTTGGGACCTCCACTATCTGTTTACATAGAAACATGACAGCATATGTCCTAAAACCACATTAAAGTCCCATGCCACTAGGGGTGGTTTAATGGGAGGCTTAGTTAACAGAAGACCTCTCATGAAGCGTGGAGATGGGTTGACCATCCAAGGGTATGTGGGAAACCACTATGGCACTTAGGTGGACTCTTACCAAATTGGTTTTGAGTCCAGAGGAAGAGAGGTAGAAAAGATATTCAAGTAATGCTTCCATGGGAGTTGAAAAGGTGTTAAGGTCCTTTTTCAAACACCAGAGAGAGAATCTATGCCACTTGAAGGCGTAGGAGCGCCTTGTGGAAGGTTTCCTAGAAGACAAAAGGATAGCTTTCACCTGTTGAGAGAGGCCTTGGAATTCCATGCCTTCAGCAGCCATGCTGTAAGGTGTAGGGATTGTGGATTGGGATGCAGCATTGTCCCGTTCTCCTGTGAGAGGAGATCTGGAGCAGACCCCAGATCTACTGGTTGAACTCGAGAGAGACGTAAAAGCAGAGGATATCACAGTTGTCATGGCCAACCCAGGGGGGGGACCCAGGGGCGGGGGCGATTCTGATGGGCAAGCAGATATCGTCACCTCCTCTTCCCTGCAAGAGGGGAACATATCCTTGCAAACTAGCACATATACAGGGAAGGCCTACCACATCCTGTCAATAAAACACACCTCATGCTGATTTCTTTTATCAAAAAACCACCTTCATTTCCTTCTTATATCACAGAAGCAGGCATATAGGAAGCACAACCAAAATACAAAGGAACGTGGAGAATTCCCTCATCCTCTTTTCACAAGTTTATAGCTATGAAGTCATTAACAGATCCTAGTACAGTGAAAAAGAAGGCCCATTCAGTACTTACTACACTCAAAGAGAAAATAAAGGAAACCTCTCACACAGCACAAAGAATCAGGATCATACACATACAGTTGTGCAGCACATCATACAGTTGTGCAGCACAACTTCCCCTTTGTGAGAATGTTGCAAGGATAATTCACTGGTTAACATGTAACATGAAAGGCCAGCTGAGGAACAGGCAGAGACTTTGGTAGGTCTCTCTCCTTTACTTCAACAAGTTCCAGAGCTCAACCAACTGAACATTGGCTGGGAAAAATTGTATTGCCAAAGTTGTTGCCCTCGTTACAGTTTCTGCCTCTGTCCAGACAGAGATCCCAATACACAGCACAAAGGACTGGTTCCATGTGCAGGATGCCTGCATGCTGAAGCTCTCAAAAAACAAATGAGAAGCGGTGGCGAGACCAAGGAGCATTCAAGACAGTGAGAAGTACATTGATGAGATGCTTTTTGAAACATCCATGCTTTCCAACAGAGGTGAAGATGGGAGCCTACAGAATGATGAAAGTTGGACACAAGTCACCAGGGCATGCAGAATCACCAATCCAACTCCTCCAGCCTTTGAAATGAAGAACCATTATGCAGCCCTGGAAGTGGAGGAGATGAAAGCATCCCAGGAAAGGGAAGAACCAGAACTCAAGCACTCCAAAGTTGCAGAATCACTGACCACAAGGAAGCAAAGGGCCAATGGTTGATGACTCTTGTCTGAGGGGTACTGAGGCGTCCATCTTCCAACCAGACTTGATGTTCAGAGAGGTAGGCTGTCTGCCAGGTGCCAAAATCCAAGATATTACAAAGAGTTTGCCGAGACTCATCATGTTGCTCATCCATGTCGACACAAATGATACAGCCAGGTATCCCACTGAGTGTATCAAAAGTGACTTTGTGGCTCTGGGACAAAGGGTGAAGCAGATAGATGTGCAGGTGGTGTCTTCAATCCTCCCTGGTTGAGGCAGAGAAGCTTGCATCCTGGAGATAACATCATCCAGCAGCCATGCATTTATCAAGAGTGTTTTGCTTTCCTGGACAATGGGATGATCTTCCAATGGCTGCAGAGCAGAGATGGTGTCCATCAGTCCAAGAAGGGTTGACATGTCTTCAGTAACAGACTGGCTAACCTACTGAAGAGGGCTTTAAACTAGATTTGTTGGGGATGGGTGAAGAAAACCCCCAGGTAAGTGAAAGCCCCACCTATAGAAATGGGTAAAATGGGCAAATCTGGAAAGCAGTGTGTATAAATGCCCGTAGCATGGGAAATAAGGACCCAGATGTTGTGACTTTAATAGAAGAGGCTGACTTGGATTTAGTGGCAGTTACAGAGACATGGTTCACAGACAACCATGACTGGGTTGAAATTATACCAGTCTATACTTTATTCAGAAAGGACAGGGTAGGAAGAAGAGGAGGAGAGTGACACTATATGTAAAAAATAATATTAAAGCTATAGAATTACAGGCTTAAAAGGGAGAGAGGAGGCACTGTGGGTTAAACTAGAAAGAGGGAAAGGGAAATCCATTTGCATTGGTGTGATATGCAGACCTCCCTCACAGGTCTGTGTATGATGCCACCTGGGACATTCCCATTCTGATGGATAAGAAACTGGATGCCAGGAAACCTGACATAGTGGTAAAGGAGAAGAATACCAGAACAGCATTGATAATAGAAGTATTAGTACCAAGTGATTATTCTGTGAATCACATGGAGGCAAAAGATCCTGAAGTATCAAGAAATGCAATTACCAACAGATTAGCACGAATCCACGTGCTTACTTAAAAACCCAGTCTGAAACGTGGACAGCAGTAGAAGGACGTTCTTTATTGATCTAAAAAAGCCTTCTATTGCTGTCCATGTTTCAGACTGTATCAAGAAATGCAGTCAGAGACAAAGAAAATATGGTAGGAAGATATAGAAATCTTTCCCATTCTACTGGGAGTGACAAGCTTGATAAAAAAGAATTTCCAAGCACATCCTGACAAACTACCGATACCTGTTAAATCTTACGAACTCCAGAAAGAAACTCTCTTTGGCATGATACAAGTACTTGCCGAGCATTAGCAGTAAATTTGAGAGACTAAGATGATACTCCACAAACCCGGGCTTAGAAGTGAGGTTCATGACTGCCACAGTATGTGCAAAACTAACCCATTTGGAGAAACTACCCCGAGAGAGAAGAAGTGGATGGAGATTTAATAGAAGACATACACAGCATTGCCAGGAAAGGGGAAGTGCTATTGATAGGTGATTTCAATATGCTGGATGTTGATTGGCACAGCCCTGCTGCAGTGTCATTTAGAAGTAAGGAGATCCTAGATTCTCTACAGGGAGAACTATTCAGACAACTGGTAACAGAACCCACATGTGAAGGGGCCATACTGGACTTGGTGCTTACCAATGGTGAAAGTGTTTCTGATGTCATAGTGGGAGATCATCTTGCATCCAGTGATCACCAGACGGTGTGGTCCAGTATTAGGACTAGGGCTGATAAAATCCATTCAAAAGCGAGGATCTTAGACTTTAGGAAAACTAACTTTTCCAAGATGGGCCAATACCTCAAGGAGTCACTAGCGGAATGGGAACAGCTGGGGGATGTTGAAAAATAGTGGGCAAAACTGAAAGGTGATACTTTAAGTGTAACCAACTTTTTTGTTTGAATGGTAAATAAGGGTAAAAGGAAAAGGAAACTGCTATGGTTTTCGAACGGAGTAGCTGAAAAGGTGAAGAAAAAGAGGGAGGTCTTCATGAAATACAAGAGATCACAGAGAGAAGAAGACAGGAATCTTTATATGGAAAATCTTAGCGAGGTTGGCAAAGTATTCACGAAAGCAAAGATTCAAAAAGAGGAGGAAATAGCCAATGCAATAAGATAGGGGGGATAAGACCTTTTTCAGGACATCGCCGCTGCGTTCGACTCGGTGAGTCACGAAATTCTCCTGGGAAGGTTGAAAGAGAAGGGCATCTGCAACAATGCACTAGAGTGGTGTAAATCCTATTTGGAAGCAAGATGGCAATACGTAAAGTCTGGATCTGAGGAATCAAAACACTTCCATCAAAAACAAGGTGTACCTCAAGGCTCTTCCTTGTCCTCCCTACTATTCAATATTTACATGCAGCCCATCTGCAACATCATAAGATCATTTAATGTGAGCTGTTTGATATATGCAGATGACATTCTTTTATACATGCCGTTCTCCACAGCCCAAATGGACCTAACATCAGCAATAGACTGTTTCAATGCTGTCTCAGCGTGGCTTCAATCACAGAATCTACGCATTCAACATAAAAGACAGAGGTTCTTTTCATCTCCAGAGACCCCAACTTTACTCCTCCACCCCATGTCAGTGTTAATGAAGCGGACTTACTAACCAAAGAAACAATAAGATACCTCGGAGTTACGTTGGACCAACGCCTGGATATGAAACACCACATAAACAACATTGTCAAAGCTGTATACTTCAAAATCCGCACAATCAGGCATCTGCGCTCCCTACTGGACCCAGATGACTTCCGGACCATATACCAAGCGCTAATACTGCCGCACTTCGACTTTGCAAACGCCATCTTTCAAGGGCTCCCCCACTCCACGCTGGCCCCTTTACAGCTGGCCATGAATGCTGCAGCAAGGGTCCTACACGGAGCCGCCAAAAGTGACCACGTGACCCCCATTCTCAAACAACTTCACTGGTTACCTATCCATGGAAGAATCATCTTTAAAACCCTTCTCCTAGCGTTCAAGACAATCAAAGGTATTTCATCCCCTTCACTCACAGATCTTATTCACATGGTGCCCCCCAACAGATCCAGAAGAGCAATAGCCATAAACCTACTAGTAAAACCAAAGGAATCATCAAAGTGCAACATATCAACCACAAACAGGGCGTTCCGCTACTATGTACCTAAATGCTGGAATGCCCTACCCCCTGACATTAGGGCGATTGCCGACCTATCACAGTTCAGAAAGGCACTCAAATACCATTTATTCCTCCAATGCTACCCAAACTCCAATGACACCCCTCTGAAGAGATGACCCACTCTAAGAAACAACCCTCACGTTCATTATGTTATTTCACCCACTCATTGCCATGTAAATATCTCATGTATATAATCAACCCTGTTATCCAAGCTACTCTTTACTATGTAAAAATCTCATGTATATAGTTACCCCTGTTATCCAAGTTTGGACCCCTGTTCGATGTAAAACCAAACAGCATGTTGTTATGGTTGTTGTGTTATAATGTAAACCGCGCTGATGCCAAATAGCGCGGTATATAAGAATTTGTAATAAATAAATAAAATAAATAATGTTAGTGAGAGGAGGAAAGCAAAAGTGGTATTGTCAGACTCAAGGTAGAAGCTGATGAGGATAAAGTGGAATTGCTTAAAAATATTTCTGTTCTGAAAAAACCAGACATGGGGGAGGAGCAAGATGGCGGCAGTGTGACTCTACCGGTCGGAGCACATATTCTGTGGGGTCTGTTTGTTGCTGCGCTGTGTTCCGAGGCCAATATGGGCCGGAGAAAGCGAAAGCAGGCTTACCTTCCCTCGGGGGAACCTGCTTCTAGTGCTGCGGCACAGAGGACTCTCCAGATGTGTGGATTTACGGGTCCGGTGGAGAGAGCGGCGTCTACATTCTCTTATATACCGCGCTATTCTGCATCAGTGCGGTTTACATTGAACAAACTGAAATTACATTGAACAGGGCATTATAACTTGGAGATAACTATTTTACAGGGAACATGGGCTATGGAGGGTTAAGTGGCTTGCCCAAGACCACAAGGAGCACCTGTGGGACTAGAAACCCCAGTCCTTCCGGCCCAAGGTTGCTGTCCTCTAATGGGATTTGAACCCCCGACCTTCCGGCCTGAAGTACCTTGCCCCAACCACTAGGCCACTCCTCCACTCGATCCTATCTCCTATGACCTAATACCAACGCATGTATATAGTTGTATCAGTTATGTACTATCTTACGATCCTATCTCCTATGACCTAATACCAACGCATGTATATAGTTGTATCAGTTATGTACTATCTTACGTATATAGATACTACACTTTGTTAGTTAACTGTTTTTACACTGTCCCAGTTCAAAAACCCACTTTGTTTATTTATGATATGTTAAGATGTTCTATGTAAAAATTAAGATGTTCTATGTAAAACAAACTTAGCTTTGTTAATTGTTGTTGTTTGTACACCGCACCTGATCTCTGGAAGATGCGGTATAAAAATGAGTGTTAAATAAATAAATAAATAAATAAATAAATACAGCGGGTCCGGAGGGATCTTTGGACCTGAGCACGGTATCCGAGGTGTTTCTCTCTCCGGAGCAGCGGGCCCCCCCTCCATGCCCCGGAAGCGTTTTGGACGTTAGAGGGGAATCTCCCGCTGGCGTGGTGACGAATACGCCGCGGCAGGAGAATGTCGAGGGCTCTTCTATTGAGGTGAACGCTCCGAGTGGGGTCCCTGGAACCTGAGGTCGATCTGGAGCTGGCCCGGAGATGCCGGGTAGCTCTCTCCGGGGAAGTGAGTCCCTGCTGTTGCATTCAGGTGCTGGAGTGTTGGTGAAGCCTGCAGTGATTACAATGGAGGTGCTATGGGAGGCTCTTGCTACAATCAATGCTTCCTTGGAGAAATTTGTGGTCTCTGTCAGTTCTGAATCTGTAATTGTGAAGGGTCAAATTCAACAGGTCTCGTCGGTACAGAAGGAACAGGAGGGGAAATTGGTCCAGTTGGCTGCTGAAATGGAACATTTCCGTGACTTACACCAGGCCCATGTGAAAGATCGGAATGTGAATATGAGGAAGCTGGAGTACTTGGAGAACCAAGTCCGGAAGAACAATTTAAGACTGGTTAATTTTCCCAAGTCTCCTTTATGCTCTCCTCTGGAAATGGTTCGTAGATACTTCCGGGAGGTTTTGAAGATCCCCGAGGAGGCTCTACCACCATTAACCAGAGTTCAATATTTACTGGTGGGCACTGGTAGTCAAGGGAATAATAATCTTCCCCGGGGGGCCTCTGGGGATCTTACGGGATTCCTAGAGAGCTCATTGGAGTTAGTCACGGCCCGTACTACCCTCCTTATTACGCTTGCCCTCGAGTCTGACAAAGCATTAATTTTCCGATTGTATTTTAGAAATTTCCAGGAACAGTTTATGGGAGCAAATGTAAGGATTTTTCCTGACTTAGCACGGAGTACCCAGCTTAAGAGGAAGGAATTTCTGGGGTAAAAACCCAGGGTACTTTCTCTGGGCGGGTCGTTTTTGTTAAAGTTTCCTGCACGATGTTGTGTTACATATGATGGGAAGTTTTATATTTTTTTTGAGCCCTCTCAGCTCTTGGAATTTCTGGTAGCTAGGGAAGAGATTGATGTGAAAGTTTCCTCCCCTATGGCTGACGCATAAGTCTTGCATTGCTTTAATTCTTGGTGCTTTTTTTTTTTTTCCTGATTCCTCTCCCTTATTTGTGGTCTAATTTATGGTATTAATAAGAAATTACTTCCTGTGAATGTATGGTGTAATATTTTATTGCATTATTGTATTACCATGTTTCCTGTCATTTAGCTATTTGAATGTTAAATGAGAAAATTTAATAAATATTAAAGAATTAAAAAATATTTCTGTTCTGTGTTCACAGATGAAGGGCCAGGAGCAGGACTTCAGAAAACATCTAGAAAGAGGAACAGAAATGACAGGGATCTTAAATGATTTTCAGAAGACTGTGTTTGTGAGGAACTAGCTAAACTAGAAGTAGACATAGCGATGGTACTAGATGGGATACCTCCAAGACTACTGAAGGAACTGGGGGGTGTTCTAGCAGCTCCACAGACTGACCTTTTCAATGCTTCTTTGGAGTCAGGAGCGGTGCCAGAGGATTGGAGAGAGGCACATGTGGTCCCTTTACACAAAAGAAGAAGTAAGGATATGGTTGAAAACTAGTTAAACCTCGGTGATGAGCAAATTATTGGAAACACTGCGGAAAGGGAAAATAATGAGGCTTCTGGAGTCCAATGGATTACAGGATCCAAGACAGCATGGATTCACCAGAGGCAGGTCTGGTCAGATAAATCTGATTGATTTCTTTGATTGGATGACCAGGGAGTTGGACCGAGGGAGAGCCCTAGATGTGGTATACTTAGATTTCAGTAAAGCCTTTGACATTGTTCCGCACAGGCGACTTATAAACAAACTGAGCACCTTAGGGATGGACCTTAAAGCGACTGGGTTAGAAATTGGTTGAGTGGAAGGCGACAAAGGGTACAGGTAAATAGAGGTCACTCTGAGGAGGAGGTGGTTACCAGTGGTGTGCCCCAGGGATCTGTCCTTGGTCTGATTCTTTTTAACATCTTTGTCAGTGATAATACGGAAGGGTTTTCCTCCTTGTGTATGATACCAAAATCTGCAATAAAGTAGACACCCAGGAAGGAGTAGATAACATGAGGAGGAATCTAGCTAAGCTTGAAGAATGGTCTAGAATTTGGCAGCTGAGATTTAATGCTAAAAAATGCAGGGTCATGGATTTGGGCTGCAAAAATCCAAGGGAGAGGTACAGTGTAGAGGTGAAGTATTTCTGTCAACAAAAGAATAGCGGGACTTGGGCATGATTGTACCTGATGATCTTAATGTAGCTAACAGGTTGAAAAGTTGAAGGCAAAAACTAGAAGGATGCTTGGGTGCATAGAGAGAGGAATGGCCAGCAGAAAAAAGGAGGTGATAGTGCCTTTTTTTAAGTCTTTGTTGCAACCTCATTTGGAGTATTGTGTACAATTCTGGAGACTGCAATTTCAAAAGGATATAAACAGGTTGGAGTCGGTGCAGAGGGTGGCTACTAAAATGGTTAGTGGTTATAAAGCATATGAGGACAGACTTAAGGATCTTAATATGTATACTTTAAAGGAAAGGTGGGATAGAGGAGTTATTTATGATAGAGATGTTTATATACCGCTGTGGCATTAATGTACAGGAGAAAATCCTCTTTCGATTGAAAGCAAACTCTGCTATGAAGGGACATAGGATGATGGTGAAAGGGGATAGACTCAGGAGTAATATGCAGAAATATTTCTTTATGGAAAGAGTGGTAGATGTATGGAATAGTCTCCCAGTGGAGATGGTGGACACGAGGACAATATCTGAATTCAAAAAAGCATGGGACAAACACAGAGGATCTCTAAAGGAAAAAAGGGGACTATTGCTGAAGTTGATATAGAAGGGCAGACTAGATAGACCATGTGGTATTTTTCTGTCATCACGTTTCTATGTTTCGTGCTAGACCAGTTTGGACCAGTGGATTGTGTTCCCCTTCCAGCAGATTGGTGAAGACAAAGACCAATGAAGAGCCCAGGTTTCAATGACATCACCAGCAAAAACCTCTGAGCTGCCGACCACTGAAATGTGTCATCATTAACGTGCGCTCTATTCGCAAAAAATGGCCTGTTGTACTAGACACAATCTCACTTTACGACCTAGAAATACTTATGATCACGGAAACCTGGTTATCATCGGAGGACAACGTTATCCTCAATCAACTCCTACCCCCCAATTTCTCCATACACACAAGACATAGAGAAAACAAAAAAGGAGGTGGGGTGCTTATAATCACCAAAGCAGACCTTGACTTCCATATAACAGGCTCCTCTAGCACAAGCAGTCTAGACATCCTCTCTATTGCAAACCAGCATTGCTCTCTCAACCTGTTATACAGAACGCCGTCGGCTTGTCCAGATGACCTCCCAACCATTATTGACCTTGCGGCCAACACCCTCCCAATAAACCAAATTGGATAATGGGTGATTTCAATCTCTCATCGTTACCCCAAAACCATGCAAATGCCTTCCTTGGTGCCATGGAAGAACTCGCACTCAAACAAATCATCAATGAACCCACACATATAAAGGGGAATGTGCTTGATATGGTATTTGCTCCTCAGCCAATCATCGAGCAAAACCGTAATCTACCAATATCAGTGATTGATGTACCTTGGTCAGACCACAAATTGATTATTATCCAGATACCCACCAACAATGAGCAGCTGCACAGAAGCCGAAATCAGAACACATCACGAGCATCCACAAGAAGCTTTCGCCCATTTAACAGGGAACACATTCTATCTGAGACCCAATCCCTCCTCAACAAAACCACGCCTGACCTTGAAGAACTGATATCATCCTGGAACTCCAACTTAAATGCCATCGCACAACGCCCGGACGCCAACAACACAGCAAGGATGAAGAGAAGCTCTGCCCCGTGGTTCTCTCCTGAGCTGCGATCTTCTCTTACTCAACTACGTAGACTTGAGCGCCAATGGCGCCAATCGCTCTCTATTGAAGATCAGACCGCCTACCAAACTCACCTCTCAATTCATCGTGAAGCAATCACAACCAAAATGAAACAATATCACACCGACACCCTAAAGAGATCATTGAATAAACCACGTGACCTCTTCAACTTGGTCAAATCCCTCTCGAAAGAACCATCTCCCGATCAGCACAGTGTGATTCACCCACAAGAATACGCTGACTACCTGCAATCCAAGATCATTCAAACTAAAAAGGATTCAGCAGTACAGTTTCAGGAACCAACAGGCCTAACCCTACTTGACAAGTTTTCTACACCTTCCACTAAATGCATTGAAGATACCATAGCATCCCTCAACACCTCCACTGCACAGACTGACCCATGCCCAGCCTTCTGGATCAAGGAACTACGTGGTGTGTTCAGTCCATTCATCGCAAACCTAATGAACCTCTCCTTCACAACAGGATACTTCCCCGCAACACTCAAGCAGACATCCATTAGGCCACTATTGAAAAACCCCAAGCTTGACCCGCAAAAGGCCGATTCTTATAGGCCAATAGCCAGTATTCCCCTCCTAGCCAAGATAACTGAGAAAGAGGTACAACGGCAAATTCAAAATCACATAGACTCCGCGGCTCCCCTAGATCACTGCCAACATGGGTTTAGAGAATATCATGGAGTCGAGACCCTACTTACCAGCCTATTCAACGTTATAATCACAGGCATAGACAACATCCATCAAGGTTTTGTGCTCATCTTCTTAGACATCGCCGCTGAGTCACGAAATTCTCCTGGGAAGGTTGAAAGAGAAGGGCATCTGCAACACTGCGCTAGGGTGGTGTAAATCCTATCTGGAAGCAAGATGGCAATACGTGAAGTCTGGATCAGAGGAATCAAAACACTTCCATCAAAAACAAGGTGTACCTCAAGGCTCCTCCTTGTCCTCCCTACTATTCAATATTTACATGCAGCCCATCTGCAACATCATAAGATCATTTAACGTGAGCTGTTTGATATATGCAGATGACATTCTTTTATACATGCTGTTCTCCACAGCCCAAATGGACCTAGCACCACTAATAGACTGTTTCAATGCTGTCTCAGCGTGGCTTCAATCACAGAATCTACGCATTCAACATAAAAAGACGGAGGTTCTTTTCATCCCCAGAGACCCCAACTTTACTCCTCCATCCCATGTCAGTGTTAAGGAAGCGGACTTACTAACCAAAGAAACAATAAGATACCTTGGAGTTACGTTGGACCAACGCCTGGATATGAAACACCACATAAACAACATTGTCAAAGCTGTATACTTCAAAATCCGCACACTCAGGCATCTGCGCTCCCTGCTGGACCCAGATGACTTCCGGACCATATACCAAGCGCTAATCCTGCCTCACTTCGACTTTGCAAACGCCATCTTACAAGGGCTCCCTCAATCCACACTGGCCCCATTACAGCTGGCCATGAATGCTGCAGCAAGGGTCCTACACAGAGCCGCCAGAAGTGACCACGTGACCCCCATTCTCAAACAACTTCACTGGTTACCTATCCATGGGAGAATCATCTTTAAAACCCTACTCCTAGCATTCAAGGCAATCAAAGGTATTTCATCCCCTTCACTCACAGATCTTATTCACATGGTGCCCCCCAACAGATCCAGAAGAGCAATAGCCATAAACCTACTAGTAACACCAAAGGCATCGTCAAAGTGCAACATATCAACCACAAACAGGGCGTTCAGTTACTATGTACCTAAATGCTGGAATGCTCTACCCCCTGACATTAGGGCTATTGCCGACCTATCGCAGTTCAGGAAGGCACTCAAATACCATCTTTTCCTCCAATGCTACCCAACCACCAATGGCACCTAGACATCCCCTCTGAAGAGATGACCCACTTTAGAAACAACCCTCACTTTCATTATGATATTTTTACTCATTGCCATGTAAATATCTCATGTATATAATTGACCCCTGTTATCCAAGTTACTCTTTACCATGTAAATATCTCATGTATATAGTGACTCCTGTTATCCAAGTTTGGACCCCTATTCGATGTAAAACCAAACAGCTTGTTGTTATGGTCGTTGTGCTATAATGTAAACCGCGCTGATGCCAAATAGCACGGTATATAAGAAATTGTAATAAATAAATAAATAAATCACTCCCATTCCTCTATCTGGCTGAGCCACCAGAAGTCCCTTGAGTATTCATCCCAAAGCATATGGGAGATAAGAACATAAGAACATAAGATATGCCATACTGGGTCAGACCAAGGTCCATCAAGCCCAGTATTCTGTTTCCAACAGTGGCCAATCTAGGTCATATGTACCTAGCAGTTTCCCCAAGAGACACAAGTTCCACAATGCTTGTACTGGGTCAAGCATTGATATCTTCGGTCACGTCTTAATAATGGATTATGGACCTTTCCTCCAGGAACTTCCTCCAAACCTTTTTTAAACCCAGCTACACTAACAGCCTTTACTACATCCTCCGGTAACAAATTCCAGAGTTTGATTACACGTTGAGAGAAAAAATATTTTCTTTTATGTCTTAAATAGTTTACCCTGTAGCTTCATTGCATGTCCCCTAGTCTTTCTATATTCTGATAAGGTAAACAATCGATCTACGTTTACCCGTTCCACTCCGTTCATTAATTTATAGACTTCTATCATATCTCCCCTCAGCCATCTCTTTTCCAGGTTAAAGAGCCCTAACCTTTTTAGCCTTTCTTCATAGGAGTATCCTTCCATCCCCTTTACCATTTTGGTGGCTCTTCTCTGTACCTCTTCTAAAATCGCTATATCCTTTTTAAGATACGGCGACCAGAATTGCACACAATATTCAAGGTGCGGTCTCACCATGGAACGATGTAGAGGCATTATAATATCTTTTGTTTTATTTTCCATTCCTTTCCTTATCATACCTAGCATTCTATTTGCTCTCTTGGCTGCCGCTGCACACTGGACCGAGGGTTTTAACATGGTATCCACAATGACGCCTAAATCTTTTTCCTGGGTGGTGGTTCCTAATGTGGAACCTTGCATCGTGTAACCATAGTTTGGGTTGTTCTTCCCTAGGTGCATAACCTTGCACTTGTCCACATTAAATTTCATCTGCCATTTTGATGCCTAGTCTTCCAATTTATCAAGATCCTCTTGCAATTTTTCACAATCCTCTTGGGTTTTAACAACTTTAAATAGTTTTGTGTCATCTGCAAATTTGATAACCTCACTCGTTATTCCACTTTCAAGGTCATTTATGAATATGTCAAAAAGCAGCAGACCCAGCACAGATCCCTGGGGTACACCACTATTTACCTTTCTCCATTGGGAAAATTGGCCATTTAGCCCTACCCTCTGCTTTCTATCTTTTAACCAGTTCCTGATCCACAATAGTACACTCCCTCCTATCCCATGACTCTTTAGTTTCGCCAAAAGTCTCTGATGAGGGACCTTGTCAAAGGCTTTCTGAAAGTCCAGATACACAATATCAACCGACTCACCTTTGTCCACCTGTTTATTCGCTCCTTCAAAAAAACATAACAGATTAGTAAGACAAGATCTTCCTTGTCTAAAGCCATGTTGGCTGTCTCCCATTAGGTTGTGACTATCTACATGCTGTTCTTTCAACACCCTTGGATGTATACCATCCGGCCCAGGTGATTTGCTACTCTTCAGTTTATCTAATAGTTGTAAGACATCTTCCCGATGTATCGATATTTCCTTCAATTCTTCCGCACCTTTAAATACCACTTCAGTCATGGGTAACATCCCTACATCTTCCTCAGTAAAGACCGAATCAAAGAATTCATTCAGTCTCTCCGCTATCGCCTTGTCGCCTCTTAGTGCTCCTTTAACCCCTTTATCATCTAATGGACCAACTGACTCTCTCACAGGTTTTTTGCTACGAATGTACTTGAAAAGGTCTTTATTTCGCGTTTTTGCTTCCACAGCAAGCTTCTTCTCAAATTCTCTCTTTGCCTGCCTTATCAATGCCTTGCATTTGACTTGCCAGTGCTTGTGCTGTTTCCAGGTTTCGTCGTTTGGCTTTTTTTTCCATTTTCTGAAAGATGCTTTTTTGGCAACAACAGCCTCTCTGACCTCACCTTTAAACCATGCTGGCAGTTTTTTGGACTTCCTTCCACTTTTCTTAAAGCGTGGAATACAGCTGGTCTGGGCTTCCAAGATAGTATTTTTCAACAACCCCCAAGCTTGATGTACGTCTTTAACCTTCGCAACTGCTCCTTTTAGTTTTTTCTTAACTGTTTTCCTCATTTTATCATAGTCTCCCTTTCGAAAGTTAAAAGGTAGTACTGTGGATTTCCTTACTATCCCTCCTCCACTAATTAAATCTAAGGCGATCATGCTATGATCACTATTGCCAAGTGGCCCCAACACCCTTATCTCTTGCACTAGATCTGGTGTTCCACTAAGGACTAGGTCTAATATGGCTTCCCCTCTGGTCGGTTCATGAACCAGCTGCTCCAAGAAGCAGTCATTTATTTCATCTAGGAACTTTATCTCCCCAGCATGTCCTGACGAGACACTGACCCAGTCGATACTGGGGTAATTGAAATCACCCATTATTATTACTGCGCTGTAACTTTTGTTAGCTCTCTTGATTTCTTTGAGCATTTCATCATCCATTTGGTCATTCTGGCCAGGTGCTCGATAGTACACCCCCACTGCCATCACCTTCCCCCTTTTTTATGGAATTTCAATCCATATAGATTCCACAGCAGATTTTGTTTCCTGCAAAACTTTAATCCTTTCTGAGTCAATGCCCTCTCTAACATAGAGTGCAATCCCTCCACCTACTTGATCAGCTCTATCATTACGATATAGTTTGTACCCAGGTATCACAGTGTCCCACTGGTTGTCCTCCTTCCACCATGTCTCTGATATTCCAATCATATCTAACCTTTCATTTAGTGCTATATATTCTAACTCTCCCATCTTATTCTTTAGACTTCTAGCATTTGCATACAAGCATTTTAGAGAATGTATTTTATTCATGTTAATTTGGCTATTGTTAGACATGGGTAAATTGGGATCTTTAAGCTCTGTCTGCTCCATACTTGAGGGCATTTGGGCTACTTTACTCTTTTGTGGAACCTCTCTGCTTTTGGTAGTATCCTTCAAGGATACATTCTTCCGAACCATCCGCTCTTGGGCGACTGTCGGCTTTCCCCTAATATCTAGTTTAAAAGCTGCTCTATCTCCTTTTTAAAGGTTAATGCCAGCAGCCTGGTTCCATCCCGGTTAAGGTGAAGCCCATCCCTTCGGAAGAGCCCCTCCTTTCCCCAGAATGTTCCCCAGTTCCTAACAAATCCAAAACCCTCATCTCTGCACCATTGTCTCATCCACGCATTGAGACTCTGGAGCTCTGCCTGCCTTTTGGGTCCTGCGCGTGGAACAGGAAGCATTTCAGAGAATGCTACCCTGGAAGTTCTGGATTTCAACTTCCTACCTAAAAGCCTAAATTTTGCCTCCAGAACCTCCCTATCACATTTTCCTATGTCATTGGTACCGACATGTACCAAGACAGCAGACTCCTCCCCAGGTGGCGCGTGAGGTCCGCTACAGAGCAAGCCTCACACAACTTCACTGTGGGCAAAAATGAGTGCTCAACAGTAGCAAACTATGTACAGGAAGGTAGACCAGAAGGTTGTCAGTAGAAAAACAGAGCAATAAAGTTCCAGGGGCAAGCCCTGGACTGGTCTAGCAGGACTCAAGAAAAGGACATTATCTACTAAGCAAAGTTCCATATTGTCCTGCTAGACCAGTCCAGACAAGAGGGATGTACCAAAGCTATGACACCTCTAGGCGAGAAGAAGACACAGCAGCTCGCAAAACTCTTGAGCTGAAGGCAGTGTTCACCTGCGTGTGAACATCCAAGCAGTAATGCTTGAAAATGGTGTAAGGAGATGCCTACTTTGCTGCCCGATAAATATCTGCAGGGGCTAGTGAGTTCTGCTCCATCCATGAGGTTGCTTGTGCTTGGGTAGAATGGTTGTGAAAACCCTCAGGAAATCGCCAGTTCTGTGACAGGATTCATTGTGTTTCTTATGATCTTCTATTTATGTCAATGTTTCTATAACCACCAGAACTAACACTGAAAGAGCGATGTGAAAAATAAGAAGAGAACCAGAATAGCACAGAGCCCATAAAACCAAATGAGGACAAGGTATCAAGGAGAAGATTGTAGTCAACAGTGTCAAAAGCAGCAGAAAGGGCAAGAAAAATGAGGATTGAGTAATGGCCCTTGGATTTTGCAGGAACAGGTCACTGAGACTTTGGCAAGAGCTGCTTTGGTTGAATGTAAAGAATGAAAGCTGAATTGTAGAGGATCCAGAAGAGCTTGAGAGGTAAGAAAGTCGAGGCAATGGCATGTTCTAATAGTTTAGAAATGAAGGGGAGGAGGGAGATGGGTCGATAGTGAGAAGCAAGGACTTGCCCACCAATGGACCATGGAAACAGGCTAGTGCTGTTACCTTAATCTTCAGGGAACTAAGAGATAGACTCTTCTTTAGACCATCTTGCAGAAAAGCCAACAAGGACAAAACCTTGGCCAACTCCACCTGACTTCCTGCGCAAAGGTGTATGGGTCTATAAGAAGCTCTATACTCTTCCGGAGGAGCAGCACAGTGAGTGGTTTAAAATTCCAAAGGTGAATGCACAAGTCACGGTCATTACCAAATGGACCACCATTTCCGTGGAAGGCAGATCGGCCTTAAAAGATGTCCTGGACTTCAAGGTTGATTCCTTGCTGAAGAGCCAGTTTGCTGTGTCAGTGGCTATTCTACAGCTGGAGATATGTATCGGCTTAACTCCTTGAGCCTTGCTCCAGTGGATTCAGTCTCTTCCACCTGATGATACTCTTGGAGTTGGCTACAGTTTTCCTTTCTGATGTCATGTATGACCTGGTGCAGCTGGCGGCCAAGGCATTGGATTTGGTTCCATCACTGGGTGGCAGACACATCCTCCAAAGCCTGGTTGGTTCAATTGGCCTTTAAGGGAAAGCGCCTTTCATCACAGACTCAAAGGGGGAGATGATGAAGGTTTCAGGAATTGGATCCTTGCATTCCAGGACATAGCAGAATTGAATGGTGTCTAACACCCAGCGATCCTTGGTAATCCAAGCCCACTCCTGCAAGAAAAGGTGAAGCCTGCCGCCTACTGAAGGTAACAGGGAATGGGCCTCCAAACCTTAATTGTGTGGCCCAGGAGGGATCTCCTCTGGAGGGGGCCATGTCCTGGGTCCACATGCTACAGGAAAGGACTGAGAATGAGACAAAGGCCCTGAAGCAAAGGGGAAGAAAGACTTTCCAGGTCAGTAGGATAGTCCCGAGACTCCCGGGAATCTGACCAGCACACCCTTGGCATTCAGGCAGAGGCTGACAAGAATGGAGCACTCACTTGCTTCATGAGCCCCTTGGACCTATCTTCTGAGAGGCGGTAAGATTTTGTCTCATCTAGTTTCTCCAAATCTGTTCCAAACAGGAGCTTTCCCTTAAAGGAATTGCTTAAAAATATTTGTGTTCTGGTACCTCCAGCTGTAGAATAGCCACTGACACAGCAAACTGGCTCTTCAGCAAGGAATCAACCTTGAAGTCCAGGACATCTTTTAAGGTCGATCTGCCTTCCACGGCAATGGTGGTCCATTTGGTAACCACCGTGACTTGTGCATTCACCTTTGGAATGTTAAACCACTCACTGTGCTGCTCCTCCGGAAGAGTATAGAGCTTCTTATAGACCCATACACCTTTACGCAGGAAGTCAGATGAATTCCACCAGAGAATTAGGGTAAATCTTACCAGAGCATGCGTTAAGGCTGCATTGGTCATGCTGTGGTCAGTAAAATGGAAGATGACCAGTTGCTTTGGGACTCTTCTATTACTCGTAATTTAAGCATATCCTCTACTTTCTTTGCTATGGCCCATTTTCATGCTTCTGGATTCAGTAAGGCCATTGGTGAACCATCACCCCAATTACATTGTAGACAAGATGGGTATGTCCCAGAACATTGAAGAAAATGTCCCTATTCCACTGCACCAGATGAGTTAGATCCATTTTCTGAGCACTTAATAAATGTTCCCAAATAGAACCTGGTCTGGTTCTGAAGGTGGCCCAAACTCCCCTCCTTGGACCACTGCAGCCAAGACAGGAGTCCATTTCTTCAGCAAGTTCACATGGTAGATTGTTATTTTCTTCCTCTTATCTGGTTGCACAATCTTGTAGTTAACAGGTCCCAAGGGTGCTACCACTTCATAGTGACCCTGGCATTTACAGAAGAGCTTACTCTCCAACATGGGGAGTAAAACAAGGACCAGATCCCTGTATTGAAATGTCCACTGCACTTCCTTCCAATTATAGGCATGGGTCTGGGCCTCCTGAGCTTTCTCCAAGTACTTACTATCTTACTGTTTTCCAGTTTTCCTTACGTGCTAAGTCTACCACATTCCGGCCAGGACTGGGTTTCTTTTCCAAGATTTCTCTAAGTATCTTCAAGATTCCCTAGGATTGTCACCCAAATAGCAACTCAAAAGTGGAAAAACTGGTCGAACTTTGGAGTACTTCTTTGAAGGTGAACAAAGCTAGGGGAGTAAAAGTCCCAATCCTTCCCCTCTTCGTTCACAAATTTCTTTAACATCTGTTTCAACGTTTTGCTAAAATATCAGTTGTATAACCCATAAACCACCAGTTAGTGGGTGATACAAGGACGTCCGCAAGATCCTGATCTTCAATAAGGAGCATATCTGCTTCATTATATAGGAGACAAATGGTATCCCCTGGTCCATAAGGATTTCAGCAGGTATACCCAACCAGGAGAAGATTTCCCATAGTGCACTGGCCAGGGTTGCAGTCTTTGTATTCCGCAAGGCTACTGCTTCTGGAAAATATGTTGCATAGTCCATTACCACCAGGATATATTTGTTGTCAATGCTCCCGTACAATCCATCGCAACCCTTTCAAATGCAGTCTCGATAATGGGCATTGGCACTAGGGGACGGGTCTAACCTTGGCCGGACTATGCAGCTGGCAGGTAGGGCAGGATTGGCAAAGAGCTGTACATGTTTATGGAGCCCTGGCTAGTAAAGCTGGGCTAAAATTCGCTCTTGGGTTTTCTCTACCCCCCAGGAGTGCACCCAAGGGATGACTGGGAACAAACTCCATTATCTGCCATCAGTACAGCTGGGGGGACTACCAATTGCTCTATCTCTTCTCTATTGCTCTGCTGGCAACTCTATACAATGTCTTGTCTCACCAAAAAATAGGAAAACCCCTCCGGTAAGGGTCCCCTCTATTTCTTGAACCTGGTCTAAACTGGCCTAGACTCTCTACTCCACCCCATTCAGGTGGCCTGTTCCCGGATCCTGGCTTTCCTAGTTGGGGAGCTGGGTTCTCTCGATAATCATCTGTGGGTCCTTCAGGGGACTCCTCCGCCTCAGAACCCGTCTCTACAGCTGTCCCTATGTTCAGGTTATGACAGGCCTTTTCCAACCAGCGCTATCTGTGGGACTTTGAAGTTTTGGGGTTCTTCACAAACAAGTCCAGATCCCTCAAATAGAAGAGTTCTGGAAAACCATCCGCAGTCCCCTCATCTGAGTTGCTTTTCTCCAGTTCCAGATGTCCTTGAAATTTGGGAAATCTCGGCCTATAATCACTGGGTAAGTCAGCCAAGGTAAGACTAGCACCTTGAAAGTCTCCGATCCCGTGGGGGTTTTCAATACAACTTGCGCCATCGGATATGTCCGTTGATCTCAATGGACACAAACTAAGGTCACAAGCTTCTCATAGTTGATATGATTGCTTGTCCTGGTGTCCTGCCTGATGAGAGCCCTCATGCTTCCTGAGTTCACTGGGGCTTGTCGACAAGTGCCCTCCACTTCTAGGGTTATCACAAACATTTCCCCCTCCGCTAGGAACACTGCCATAACACTACACTCATGGGAGGTCATACATCCGCTGGTTCCCCCATTATCATGGGGCACTCATGGGCCTAATAGTCTCTGCCTCCACACTTGAAACAGATCAAATAGCTACCCGTGGATTCTCAAAGGGTTGGTAACTTCAGAGGCCTTGGTGTGGAGGCCCTCAGGTCTTTCTCTGGCCACCTTGGGCTATGGATGACTTTGTATTTTTTGCCTTGGGTGCCTCGGCTTCAGGCTGAACTGCATAAAGTCCTTCTGCTATTTCCGCAGCACTCTCCAGGGTCAATTTAGAGAACTGGCACACCCACTGTCTTAGTCACGGTGTCTCATGGGAGAGGTCAGGCCCTCTGGGAACTGCTCCAACAGAACAATCTTGGCCATCTCCACTTCAGTCTTCTGCTCTGGTTGTAGCCATTGTCACACAAGCTCTTTCAATCTATAAAATAAATTCCAGGGATTTTTTTTAAGCATCACAACCCTCTTTCTTAACCATTGCCGGTAGGCTTCTCGTGTAAACCCGGCTTGCTTCAAGATGACGGTCTTTACTGCTGCATAGGCAGCTATTCCATCAGGATTAGCCTCTTGGAAGGCGGCTTGACTGCTTCCAGTCAGCAAGTTCCCCAGATACGGAATCCACATCATCTCCTGCCACACAGCCAGCTGGGCTGTCCACTCTAAATTTATAAGGAAGTGGCTGGGGTCCTCAACCTCCACCATTTTAAGAAGGCATTCCTGAAGTGCCTGGGAGACTTAAGACAGAGCACCCTGCTGCATTTCCAATGATTTCTCCTTGCTGTTGCTGTGCCCATTGTGCTTGCAGAAGGTCCTGCAGCAGCTGTTGCTGTTTTTGCTGTCCCGCCCCTAGGGCACCTTGCAGTTACTGCTGTGGTTGCTGCCCTTCCGCTAGGGCCTGGAGTAGTCTCTCCATTTTAGTTTTATAAACCTGGGGGGGGGGGGGATTCCTGCCTGTCTGGCTTCTGACTAAACTGGGTTTCTTTCCCTAACTGTGGCAGTGTACCAAAAACCCCTTTAGCAGTGTACCAAAAATCCCTTCCCTTTTCTTTCATTTACTGTGGAGAGGTCACAGCCCAGGAGGTGTGTGGCTTTTCTTATGTCACTGGGTTAAGAAGGCATCCCACCACTGCCATTATGTGTGGTCATAGCCAGTGTGAGAAAATGACACAAGGCTCCAAGCCACTGGAGGTTTAAAGAAAATACACTTTATTTTGGTGATAAACAAACAAGGAAACTGTCCTAGCCCTTTCTGGATCTGCAGTACAAATAGGGTTAAACGTTTGCTGTTGCTCTGGGCTTTTCCCCAGCTGTAACAGTTCCTTAACTAGTCTCGGCAGGACTGATCTGCTGGGTGAAGGAACACTGTTCCAGCACAGACAGTACTTCTGAAGTAAGAAAACAAAACTGGTTCTTCCAAAGTTTCTTCACTATAGGCAGCACAGCTCAGTAATACTCAGTCATTGGCAGCAGGGAAACATAACCATAAAAAAAGAAACAGCAGCTCTCAGTGGCACAGGAGTCCTCTAGCCGGGTAGAAGTCTAACAGCCAGGCTCAGTGAACAGTAACAAATTTAAACACAATCCAGCAGTCTCCCTTTCAAAGGTAAGTTGTCTCCAGATATGCCAAAGAACCCCATGCCCCTCTCTCCCTCAGGTCTCCTGCTTTCTTGTTTAAACCCTGTGATTTGCCCACATTCTCCCCATACATTCTCCAGCCTATTTTCTTAAAGGGGCAAGGGTTTAGGCTCTTACAAGAGAAATGCCTCACTGGTTCTGAGCTTGGCTGGGGAGTTACAGGGGATGGGGAGTTTCCTATATACTTCATCACATGTGTGTTAACTGCGCTTTTACAGAACGTGCATTAAAGGCGCTAGGAAAGTAGAGCACATTGGAGCAGGTTGGGTGGAACGCACGTTAGGATCGCAGGTGCATGCATGCAGAAAATGGTGGAAAACCCTCACCCAGTGCCGGTGGTTGTTAGCAGTCCACCCCGAATTGCATCCCTCAGAGATGTAACCGGGAGCCCCCAGCAAGGATAATGATAAGGTCAAGCCTTGGTACTCACCCCTGAAAGCCCTGGGCATAGACTCCGTGTCAAGCTCAGCTCCTTTGAAACTGCTTCACTGGCTGAGTTTATATTTCAGCAGCACTGTGTGAAAGGTGGCTGGCAGGTAGATCCCTCTGAGAGCCTTCTGAAATCTTCGGGAGAGAGCAGGGAGAAAGGAGGAGGAGGAAGTAGGTGCTGACGTTGTGTGAGGCTGCTGTACTCTTCCAGGTTCTGCTGGAGACAAAGAAATGCTGAAAGGACCTCTGGTGGCTGAGCTGGATAGAGGCATGAGAGTGATGTCATTGAAACCTGGATTTTATATTGGTCTTTGTCTCCATCAGTCTGTTGGTAAAAGAACACAATCCAGTTGTGTGGAATGGTCTAGCAGGACGATATGGAATGGAGGATATACGTACAGAAGATCCTCCCCCCAGTCAAAGAAAAAAGTATCCAAGGCTAGTTTGCTATGTGGCTCCATGCTGGAGCGTAATTGAGGCACCTCAACATTATGGGGAGCAGCAAAAAGATCTATCGAGGTGGTGCCCCACTCCCAAAATATTACTTTATTAGTTTTACTACTGTTTTATGTAACATGTTTTGTTATCTGTAAACCACCCCTGATCTCTGGAAGGGGTGGTATAGAAGAATTAAGTAAATTAAATAAATAAATAGAAATATGTGAAGCACCACCTTTTTGTCCAGGGTCAGTTCATGAGACTGAAGGACTTGGCTTAGCCTGTTTGCCAGGGTATTTTGTTCGCCGGGCACATAAATGGTTACATCCCACGAAAGATGGCAAAATTCAACAACCTAACTATTTCCAAACATAGGAGGTATGACCCCATTCCTCCATTCTTGTTGATGTAAACATAGTGATCTGATTGTAAGTCTGGATTGGTATAATTTGATTTTCCAGCCGATCCCTGAAAGCCCTTGGTGCATTTGCTATTGCTCTTAATTGCTCTGTTGTATGGACCAATTTCCAAATGTAGAACCCATCAAGGTGAACTTCACATCCCACTTTGTCATAAGAAATTTTTAATGAGGAGGAATTTGGAAGTGTAGACCTTTGAACAAATTGTTTTGGAGAGTCTACCAGGTGAGAGATCAATGAGTGAAAGAGTGACAGATAAAGTGTTGCTAAGTTTTCTAGTATTCTGAGTCCATTGAGTGCTCAAGGTCCATTACAAACATAGAAACATGACAGCAGAAAAAGAACACATAGTCTATCTAGTCTGCCCTTCCATATCAACTACGTCCCCTTTTTTCCTTTAAAGATCGTCTATGTTTGTCCCCTGATTTTTTGAGTCTCGTGCCAAGACAGGAAATGCCTCGTTTACCCTCAGCGTCGGCAGGCTCAACTGTTCCCTCTCATGGCTCTGCACCGGTGAGCCGGGGCACCGATCAGGAAGTGCAGGCCTCTTCCCCGGAGGGGCTTGAACTGGAAATGGGCTTAGCAGGACTGGGCTGGGCTGGGAGGGGGGAGGGTTAGACCAGAAATGGTATGATTGGGGAGGTTAGGACTGGTAATGGGCTGATCAGGGAAGTTAGGATTGGTAGTGGGCTGATGGAAGGGCTAGCACTGTAAATGGGCTGATGGGGGAGCTAGAACTGGAAATGGGCACTTAAGGGGTGCTAGGACTGGTAATGGGCTTATCAGGTGGGGGTTAGGACTGGTAATGGGCTGATGGGGGGGTTAACACTGGAAATGGGCTGATTGGGGGGCTAGCACTGGAAATAGACTGGGATTGGAAATGGGCTGATGGGGGGGGGGAGAGAGCTGTTGGCACTGAAAGACGAATGGGGGCTAGAAATGGAAATAGGCTGATGGGGGAGGAGAGAGCTGTTGACCCTGAAAGAAAAATGGGACTGGAAATGGGCTATGACTGGAAATAGGATGATCGGGAGGGGGGGGGGTTAGGACTGATAGTGCCTGATGGAACGGCTAGCATTGGAAATGGGCTGATGGGGGTGATAGAATTGGAAATAGTCACTTAAGGGAGACTAGGACTGGAAATGGGTTGATTAGGAGGGCTAGGACTGGTAATGGGCTGATCAGGGGGGCTTAGGACTGGTAGTGAACTGATGGAAGGGCTAGCATTGGAAATGGGCTGATGGGGCTGCTAGAATTGGAAATGGGCACTTAAAGGAGGCTAGGACTGGAAATGGGCTTATTAGGGGGCTAGGACTGGTGATGGGCTGATCAGGGGGTGTTAGGATTGGTAGTGGGCTGATGGAAGGGTTAGCACTGGAAATGGGTGCTTAAGGGAAGCTAGGACTGTAAATGGGCTGATCAGGGGGGTTAGGACTGGAAACAGGCTGATTAGGTGGGCTAGAACTGTAAATGGGCTGATGGGGGGAGGCTAGGATTGGTAAGAGCTGATCGGGGGAGTTAGGACTAGAAATAAGCAGATTGGGAGGGCTAGGACTGGAAATGGGCTTATCAGGGGGGGTTAGGACTGGTAATGGGCTGATGGGGGGTTAACACTGGAAATAGGCTGATTGGGGGGCTAGCACTGGAAATAGGCTGGGATTGGAAATGGGCTGATGGGGGGGAGAGAGCTGCTGGCACTGGAAGACGAATGGGGGCTAGAACTGGAAATAGGCTGATGGGGGGAGGAGAGAGCTGTTGGTCCTGAAAGAAAAATGGGGGCTAGGTCTACAAATAGGCTGATGCAGGGGATGCGAGAATGAGACTGAAAGAGAGCAGATGAGGAGAGGGCCTGTCAGGGGAAGAAGGGGGATAGGAAAGGAGCTGACATGGGGGGGGGGGAGGTGGGGCAGGAAGGGAACTGGCACAGGGGAGAGATGGGGTAGGAAGGGAGCTGACATGTGGAAGGAGGGGGCTGGAAGGGAGCTGATATGGGGGGAAGGAGGGAGCTGGAAGGGAGCTAACACCTGGGGATGGTACTGAAGGGGGACTGGAAGGGAGCTGACATTTGAGGATGGGACTGGTAGGTGGCTAGGTAATGGGAGGAGGCTTAGAAGGGAGCTGACACATGGTGATGGCACTGGAAGGGGAATGGACAGAGGATAGGATGACTGGAAGGGAGCTGACGGGGGGAGGGGATTGGCAATGGGAATGGAAGTGAGCTGATACCTGCAATGGTATTTGGACTAGAAGAGGCTGGGCAGTGGGGCAGGAGGGGGACTGGAAGGGAATGGACATTAGAGGCAATCTTGGGAATGCAAGACGGTTGAAATTCCAAGGTATTGTGAAGGGAGGATTGGAAAGGGGGCTGATGCGGGGGAGGGTTACTGGGACTGGAAATGGGCTGATGGAAGGAAGTGAAGAAAACAAAAGAAGAGATAAGAAACGGCAAATGAACCATAGAAAGAGAAGACAGGAAAGCAGACGCCTCAGATCGGGACCAGCATGATCAGAGAATAAAATGGTCAGACAACAATGGTAGAAAAAATAATTTCATTTTCATTTTAGTGATTGGACTTTGTGTTATCTTTATATTTTACACAGTATGGGGAACTGCATCTCTTATTTATCTGATGTTGCACTGCATGCGGAGTCTGGCTTCTTAGGGTTTCAGTTTAATTTTTGTCTACATATTTTTATTTTTACTTTAGATTGTAATCACTTATTCTGTATTTGATGAGGGTCTGTATTCTGAGTGTGTGACTGAGGCCAGGTGTTCTGTTAACATAGAGTTTGTACATAGGGATCTATACTGTACTGTAGTAATTTGACTTATTCAGCTTTTCAAATAGGTGTATGGATGTTCCAGGGCCCACTGTAGTATTTACAGTGATGCTTTTTTTGGATGGGCTCCTTATGTGAGTTTTGGAAGTTGGTGCTGATATAGTATGATATGGTATGGTAGATTTGCTGTATAGATTTATTTATTTATCAGTTTTTATATACCGCTCTATCCTTTAAACAGAGCGGTTTACAAAATAGGTAGTCTTATCTACACAGCAGAATAACTAACTCTTAATTTCAGTGAACATTGGATTGTAAGGTGATATAAGGGGTACTAGGAGGGAGACGCTTAGGGTGGGAGGAGGGGAGCTATTACATAGATACTCAGTGATTTGTTCTAGGGTTTTGTATTAGTTCACAATATGCCTGGTACTTAAGAATGTTTGTTGTTGTTAGTGAGATGGTCAGAATCTGAATTGTTTTTTTAAGATATTGAGTTCTGTGGGTGAATGTCCTGGTTCTGCTCTGCACCCTCTGTTGAAGGGGGTTCTGTGGATGCAAAATATATGTTCAAAAAGAAAAAGCAAGAACAACAAAATAAAAATGAGTTATAATTTATTTTTATAAACTGTGCTGTGGTTCTCGCTCTCTTTTAGTTCCTTGGTGTGCAAACATTTTACATTTCCTCTATATAATCTAATTGGCTTTTTGGTTTGGTTCAGTCCCTGATTGGAGTTTTGAGAAAGATGCCCCCTGCCTCTATCTGGGGGGGGGGGGGGGGAGGAGGGAGAGGGGGGGCGTGCCATCTCATCCTTTGCCTCAGGCAGCAGATTGTCTTGAGCCATCCCAGAAGGCCTTAGGTGGGGACCAAGAGAAACACAAGAGAACCACACAAGACACCCACCTAGGAATTGCCCGCGACCACAGAGCCTACAACTACAACTGCTCATCAAGCACCTATAATTTCTGGTAATGCGCTGCAAGCAGGAGTTCTTTTCAGCCGTTCCTCATCTACAACATGGACATTGAGCAGAGAGCTGTGATTAAACAACTGTGTACTGTGTACTCAAACCTCTCACATATCATCAAGAACTGGGAAAACCACAAGAGCTGGGCCATCATACATCACATAGCGTGCTCTGTAAGTACAACAAAAGAGATCTATAATGCTACTTAGTATAAGAGTTCCAAAGTCTATATATCTTACACTGTTTCCTACTTATCTGACCATCTAATAATTAACCCTAAAATATAAACTATGGTTCTCCTCCTAGCTGTCCTCCTTCTTAATACTTTGCTTACACATGCAGCGGAGGTTACCCAAACCAACACATAATGATAATCCAATACAACCGACAGCAATATGCCAAACAGCACTATCAACACCCAACATTTAAGAGATTAGAAAGATTGATAAGACTCACATCCTCTCCTATTATGCACCAACATCACCTAAACAAACAATAGCATATCACCCTGAGATTTGCTCTTGTCAACGCCAGATCCATCAGAAACAAGTTCCATGTAATCAATGATTACATCAAAGAAAATACAGACATATTGTGGGTCACGGAAACTTGGCTGGCAGACACAGATCAAGCTGTCATCAACCAAATTGAATCCCATTCTTACATCATACACAATTGCATGAGACCTGCAAAAAGAACATAAGATATGAAATACTGTGTAAGACAAAGGTCCATCAAGCCCAGTATTCTTTTTCCAACAGTAGACAATCTAGTTCACAAGTAGTTAGCACTTTATCTAAAAGGCACAGGTTCCACAATGCTTGTATTTTCTCTTACTGGTCTTAAATAGGTTACCCTGTAGCTTCATTGCATGTCCCCTAGTCCTTCTATATTTTCATGGCGTAAACAATCGATCTACGTTTACCTGTTCCACTCCATTCATTAATTTATAGACCTCTATCATATCTCCCCTCAGCTATCTCTTTTCCAAGTTGAAGAGCCCTAACCTTTCTAGTCTCTCTTCATAGGGGTATCCTTCTATCCCCTTTACCATTTTGGTGGCTCTTCACTGTACCTTTTCTAATAACGTATATCCTTTTTAAAATACAGCAACCAGAATTGAACATAATATCCAAAGTGCGGTCGCACCATGGAACGATAAAGAGGCATTATAATATTCTTTGTTTTATTCTCCATTCCTTTCCTTATGATACCTAGCATTCTATTTTCTCTCTTGGCTGCCGCTGCACACTAGGCCGAGGGTTTTAACATGATATCCACAATGACACCAAAATCTTTTTCCTGGGTGGTGGTTCCTAATGTGGAACCTTGCATCGTGTAACCATAATTTGGGTTGTTCTTTCCTAGGTGCATTACTTTGCACTTGTCCACATTAAATTTCTTCTGACAAAGGACTGGAGAGAGGCTCATGTGGTCCCTTTACATAAAAGCGGAAGTAAGGATGAGGTTGAAAACTACAGGCCGGTTAGTTTAACTTCAGTGGTGAGTAAATTATTGGAATCGCTGCTGAAAGAGAAAATAGTGAGGTTTCTTGAGTCTAGAAGATTACAGGATCCGAGGCAGCATGGATTCACCAGAGGCAGGTCTTGTCAGACAAATCTGATTGATTTCTTTGACTGTGTGACCAGGACGTTGGACCGAGGGAACGCTCTAGATGAGGTGTATTTAGATTTCAGAAAAGCCTTTGACACCGTTCCTCATAGGTGACTTATAAACAAACTGAGCACCCTAGGGATGGATCCTAAAGCTACTGCTTGGGTTAGAAATTGGTTGAGTGCGAAGCGACAAAGGGTACAGGTAAATGGAGCTCACTCTGAGGAGAAGGAAGTTACCAGTGGTGTGCCCCATGGATCTGCCTTGGTCTGATTCTTTTTAACATCTTTGTTAGTGATATAGCAGAAGGGCTGTCGGGTAATGTTTGCCTCTTTGCGGATGATACCAAAATGTGCAATAGAGTAGACACCCAGGAAGGTGTAGTTAACATGAGGAGGGATCTAGCTAAGCTTGAAGAATGGTCTAGAATTTGGCAGCTGGGATTTAATGTTAAAAAATGCAAGGTCATGCATTTGGGCTGCAGAAATCCAAGGGAGCAATATAGTAGAGGGGGTGAAGTACTTTTGTCCACTAAAGAAGAGTGGGACCTTGGTGTGGTTATGTCTGATGATTTTAAAGTAACTAAACAGGTAGACAAGGTGACAGCAAAAGTAAGAAGGATGCTTGGGTGCATAGGGAAAGGAATGGCTAGCAGAAAAAAGGAGGTGATAGTGCCTCTGTATAAGTCTTTGGTGCAACCTCATTTAGAGCATTGTATGCAATTCTGGAGACCACATCTTCAAAAGGATATAAACAGGATGGAGTCAGTACAGAGGGTGGCTACTAAAATGGTTAGTGTTCTTCATTATAAAGCATATGAGGACAGACTTAAGGATCTTAATATGTACATACAGCTTAGAGGAAAGGCGGAATAGAGGTGATATGATTGAGACGTTTAAATACCTCTGTAGCATAAATGCACAGGAGGAGAGCCTCTTTCAAATGAAAGCAAGTTCTGCTATGAGGGGACATGGGATGAGGGTGAAAAGGGATAGATTCAGGAGTGATTTGCGGAAATATTTCTTTATGGAAAGATTGGTGGATCCGTGGAATAGTCTTCCAGTGGAGGTGGTAGAGATGAGGACAGTATCTGAATTCAAAGAAGCATGGGACCCTCTGCTTTCTATCTTTTAACCTGCTCCTGATCCACAATAGTACACTGCCTCCTATCTCATGACTTTTTAATTTCATCAAAAGTCTCTCGTGAGGGATCTTGTCAAAGGCTTTCTGAAAATCCAGATACACTATATCAACCGACTCACTTTGTCTACCTGTTTATTCACACCTTCAAAAAAACATAACAGATTAGTAAGACAAGACCTTCCTTGGCTAAAGCCATATTGGCTGTCTCTCATTAAGCCATGACTATCTACATATTCAGTTAATTTGTTCTTTATAATGGTTTCTACCATTTTTCCCAGCACTGACGTCAGGCTCACCGGTCTGTAGTTTAACAGATCACCCCTGGAACCCTTTTTAAAAATTGGTGTTACATTGGCAAGTCTCTCCGCTATGGCCTTGTCCCCTCTTAGGGCCCCTTTTACCCCTCTATCATCTAATGTGGCGGGGAAGTCCTTATAATCTCAAGAAAACTGTTGGGCTTTAAAATGGTAGTTTCACACTCCACAAAGGGTTGCAGTATGATGATAATATCCAACAGCTACATCTCTATCTGCCTAGTATACAGAGCCTCAGACAGCCAAGATGAAGATCTCTCACTCATCCTTGCTCTGATGCTGATCCAATGTTTTTATTTTTAAAGATGGTCTTGGGGCGGCCCGATTGGCCTCTCGGTGAGGAGCTGGGAGCTGGAACTTCCTGCACCTTGCTCCGATGTTGATCGTGTCCCGGCTAAGGCAGAGCATGTGCCTGATGGTGCTTTTACTTTTAAAGATGGTCCTGGGGTGGCCCAATTGGCCTCATGGTGAGGAACCTCCTGCTCCTTGCTCCAATTCTGATCGTGTTCTGATGATAACACATTCATGAAAGATGTACTTCCAAAGCTGCTATCTGTCTCAACAAATCTGAAGAGTGCAATAGACAACTGGAACTTACGCTGAAGGAGGCCTCAACATCGCCAATCAATGGTTCTCAAAACAGATCAACAACATGAAAAAATCCTTTCTGAGAATCGAAAGAAAAGACCTTCGCGAATGACAAAAGTCCAATACCAACATCAAATCAATACCAGTAGAAAGAATACCATGCAAACCTCATTTTTACGCAAAGATACTTGGCCAACCACAAGGGATACCTCAAGGATCAGTGCTCTCTGCTGTACTATTCAATATATACCTACAACCTTTGTGCAACTTAATAAAAAGATACAATATTGAATACCATATTTATGCTGATATAATGGTTTTTGCCCCATTCCATACCACTCAACCTGATTTCTCCAGGATTATATCCTGTCTAGAAACAATGACCAACTGGCTATGTCAACAAAACCTTTACATAAACCACACCAAATCGTAAGCACACATTATAACCCATAACAGCTCTTTCACATCCCTGAACAAACTTAATATACATCAGAACAGCAGATTAAGCAGGAAGTGAGATATCTCAGAGTCATACTGGACTGTAACAAGTTTCCAAACACACATATCCAAAGTAACAAGATCAGTTTGCTATAAGCTATGAACAATACAAAGACTCCAACCACTCCTGGATGAGAAGAGCTTTCACACCATCTGCCAAGCGATGATTATGCCACTACTAGATTATTGTATCCAACCACTACAACTAATTCAAAATATGGCAGCAAGAATAATGTCTTAGATACCAAGGGACAACCATATAACCCCTACATTAAAACAATTACACTGGCTCCCAATCCTTCAAAGATCCAAATTCAAATCACTCACTATCATCTTTCAAGGTTACTTTCTTTTTGGTGCTTTAGTGGGACTTTCCTTGAGCACAGTAGGTGGTTGAACTCCAGTAACTTCCTCAGCTTTGGGAACTGCCAACACCTAATCAGGAGTTAGTGGGCCTGATTACCTGAGAGCATCTGAGGGCCTGCATAAAAGGCTCCAGTGCCCTGCCCTGTTCAGGCTTTCCTACAGGAGCTCTCCAGATCAACCAACAGTAAGAATTTAAGGATACCTAAGCTCCACGAACAGAACAATGGCTGGGAAAAATCGTATCGCTAAAGCTGTTGCCCCCGTTACAGCTTCTGCCTCGGTCCAGACAGAGGTCCTAATGCCAGTTGAAGGACCGGTTCCATGTGCAGGGTGCCTGCATGCTGAAGCTCTGAGGAAACAAGTGGATGAACTCAGAGAGGAGGTGGCGAGGCTGAGGAGCATTCAAGACAGTGAGAAGTATATTGATGAGATGCTTCTTGCAGCAACCAAGCTCTCCAGCAGAGGAGAAGATGGATGCCAACAGAATGTCGATGGTTGGACACAAGTCACCAGGGCCTGCAAAATCACCAATCCAACTTCTCCAGCCCTTGAATTGAAGAACTATTATGCAGCCCTGGAAGTGGAGGAGGTGAAAGCATCCCTGGAAAGGGAAGAACCAGAGCTCAAGTACCCCAAAGTTGCAGAATCAGTGACCACAAGGAGACGAAGGGTAGTGGTGGTTGGAGACTCTCTTCTGAGGGGTACTGAGGCGTCCATCTGCCGACCAGACTTGATGTCCAGAGAGGTATGCTGTCTGCCTGGTGCCAAAATCCAAGATGTTACGGAGAGTTTGCCGAGACTCATCAAGCCCACTGACTATTACCCAATGTTGCTAATCCATGTTGGAACAAATGATACTGCCAGGTATACCTCGGAACGTATCAAAAGTGACTTCATGGCTCTGGAACAGAGAGTGAAGCAGTTAGGTGCACAGGTGGTGTTCTCTTCAATCCTCCCTGTTGAGGGTAAAGGCCAAGGCAGAGAGGCTCGCATCCTGGAGATGAATGCGTGGCTGCGTGGATGGTGTCATCGAGAGCGTTTTGGTTTCCTGGACCATGGGATGCTGTTCCAAGGGTTGCAGAGCAGAGATGGCATCCATCTGTCCAAGAAAGGTCAACGCATCTTCAGTAGTAGACTGGCTAATTTACTGAAGAGAGCTTTAAACTAGATTCAATGGGGATGGGTGAAGAAAGCACCCAGGTAAGTGAAAGTCCCCAGGTAGGTGATACATTAAATAACTTTATGGAGGAGATCCCACGTGATGCGTGAGTAGGCAAGGTGCTTTCTTGCTTGCTCCGGGGCTGCCCCGAGAAATCTTTGTTTTATCCTATTTGTCGCCTCGGGTGATTGCTGAGGAGAGTGCTGGGTTTGGGAACTCTGCCTGCAGACCTGGGAGTGAGTGGTGAACGTATTAATGCCGAGCCTGCCGAAAAAAGACAAGGAGAAGACGACTAGGGGGACGGGAACAGGCCCGTCCAAGATGGCGCAGCCGTCCTCGCCGAGCACGGGCAGTGTTGAGTCAGCGACGGAGGAGCTTGCCAAAGAGGTGGCCGCTGTGCTGGAGCCGAAGTTTGATCAGCTTATTAAGAAGCTAGACTCGCTGGGTGACTCTCTTGCGGAGGTCGGTAGGAGAGTGGAGGAATTAGAACATCGGGTCACCAGCGTGGAAGAGGGCGAAGGACGCCTGGACAGAGAGTTGACCGCGCAGAAGAAACAAATAGAAATGCTGCTGCTTAAGACTGATGATCTAGAGAATAGATCGCGGCGCAACAACCTGCGGGTGGTTGGTATACCGGAGTCTACTACCGACGGCATGCTGATTCCATTGTTTGAGGACTGGCTACCCAAGGAGTTGGGCCTCACCTCGTTGGTTGGAGTGCTCAAAGTAGAACGGGCACATCGCCTCGGCCGACAGCGGGAAGACCAGCAGCGTCCACGTGTTGTCATTCTGCGGATCCTTAACTTTCAACACAAAGATCAGCTTCTGCGGGCCTACCGTGTTATGGGGCAATTGAACCTGGAGAATCAGAGAGTCCTGCTCTTCCAAGATTATTCAGCGAGGGTCACGGACCAGAGAAAGGCTTTTTCGGACATTTGTGCTGAGCTATTTAAACGGCAAATCCGCTTTATGCTTGCCTTCCCTGCGACCCTGCGTGTTTGGCAACATGGCAAGTCGTTTACCTTTCAGACGCCGAAGGAGGCGAAGACCTTTTTGGAGGCCCTCCCTAAGGACAGTGCCAATGGTCGCGAAGGCTGAGTTGGGCTCTGGGAGAACGAGGGCTATGCTGAAGACGGCTGTGGTTGAAATCGACTGGTGAAATCGACTGGTTTGAGAGTAATGAGCTGGGTTTGACTGCTGATCGGGGATTGCTGAACTGTGCCCGTAACTGCCCGCGGGGCCTGGCTGGGCCTGAGTTTGAGTCCGACTTGAGTTCTGCATTGGGGGATTTGATTTTTGCATTGGGGGTCTGGTGATCAGATTGTTTGTTTGCAGTGTTCTCTTATGTTTCTGTGCTTTGTACTTTTATTGCTGCCCTGAGCCTCTTTGGTGGTGGGCTGTTTTTCACTGTTCTTTTATTTTCTTTTGTTTTTCTGCTCTTCTTTTCTGTGGCCTGCCTGTGTTTGTAGGGCCCTTGGGGCAGCCCTGCAGTGTCACTTTAGGGATCGCTGTTCAGCGAGTGAGCTGAGGGTGAACTATGGATGTTTGGATGGGGGGGGGGGGGGAAGTGGGGTTGAGCTTAGAGGGGTTGAGTTTGGGGGGGTTGAGTTTCATGGAGGTGAGTTTTGGGGATAACCATAGAGGATCGTGTCGGGGATTAGGGGGGGAGGGGGTGGGTGGGAGGGGGGAGACTGAGACTAGGTGTGACTGTTGTGGTATGCTTGAGTTTGGGGTGAAAGGTGCTTACAATCGCTGTGTGTGTAGTCAGTGGGGTGGCACTGCTGCTGTACAGACCTCTTCTTTTCGCTCGGGGCTGAGACTGGGCAGCCCTGGGTGTTTGATGTGGAGGAATCTATTGGTATGGCCTTCCGCTGCTCTGTATGACCCATAATCTCCGAATACTTACCTGGAATGTGGGAGGCATTGGGACTCCTGTGAAGCGTACAAAAATATTACAGGCCTTAAAGAAATCCAAGGCACATATTGCCTTATTGCAAGAGACACATTTGTCCTCTGAGGAGCATAAGAAGTTATGTAAAGATTGGGTGGGACACGTATTTTTTGCCTCTGCGGGGGTGCGGAAGAGGGGTGTGGCAGTTTTAGTTAAGAAGGGAGTTGCTCTAGAGGTGATTGCGGAGGAACGGGATCCCCAGGGGCGTTTTCTCTTTCTCCATGCTCGAGTGAATGGGGAGGAGCTGTTTTTGGGGAACATTTATGCCCCTAATACGTATGAGCACCCCTTTTTCAAGGCACTCCTGCAGAGGATTATGGGTGCCCCTAAGGTTCCGTTGGTAATTGCTGGAGATTTCAACTGTCCCCACGACCCTCTTCTGGATAGGTCCGGGGGGGGGGGGGGGCCGGGGAGGACGTGGGAGGCTGTGGGACAATAAGGGGGTGGATTTTCTCTATCGCTGGGGAGACCTTCTGGACATTTGGAGGGTTTTGCACCAGGAGGAACGGGACTATACCCATCTCTCCAGGGCTCACCAAACCTGGTCCCGTATTGATTATATCTTGATCTCCCGGGATCTTTTCAGTAAAGTAGAGAGATCGGAGATTGAACCGATCGTGGTTTCAGACCATGCAAAGGTCTTTTTGGACCTCAAAGGAGGTCGCCCCCCGGGGGGTAGATGGTCCTTTCCCAGACATCTCTGGCAGAGGGATTCATTCCGTGAGTATCTCACACAACAGTGGAGGGATTACCAGAGTGGGAATGAATCCCCGGAGATCTCGGCGACTACTTTCTGGGAAGCAGGGAAGGCGGTTCTGCGGGGGCACCTGATAGCTTATGTAGCCCGGGAGAAGAAGCGTGTAGACGCTCAAATCTTGGAGTTGGCATGTGCCCTCCGAGAGGCAAAGAGAGAAGCCATAGCGGATAATAGTAAACTGGGGCTCTATATTGAATGTCAGCGGGCTTTAAATGTTGCCCTCCAGGAGCGTGCGGTGTACTCGGACCAGTATTATAGGCATCAGCTATTTCGCTTTGGCAATCGCTCCGGTAAGCTTTTGGCTCGTTTGGTTAGGGGCAGGGGGGGAGTCCAGGCGGTCATGGCCCTTCGTGATACAGATGGTGTGCGGCAGATGGGGGCGGACAATATTTTGCGGATCTTTGGGCGCTTTTATCGTGATCTGTATACCCCCGACCACGAGAACCGTGCGGTGGAACGGGAGTTTCTTGAGAAAGTCCCCTTGCCTCAACTAACAGAGGCAGATAGACAGTATTTAAATAGGACTGTTACTGCGGAGGAGATTCGCAAGGTAATCCGCCACGGGAAAACCCATAAGGCGCCCGGGCCTGATGGCTATGGTTTGGAGATGTATAAAATTCTGCTAGATCAGATTACTCCCACTCTGATGGCTGTGTTTGAGGAAGGACGGGAACGGCGGTCTTTTCCGCGAGACATGCGGACGGCGGCGATCACGGTGATTCCAAAGGAGGGCCCGATCTTGAGAGCCCTGCTTCATACCGCCCTATCTCCCTCATTAACTATGACCTGAAGCTGCTTGCATCCGTCCTGGCCAATCGGTTGCAGACTTTCTTGCCACAGTTGGTGGGTTCCCATCAGGCCGGGTTTGTTAAAGGCCGGGATGCCTTTGCGAACATTACTAAGGTGTTGTTGGGTATGGAGCGTTGTGCGGAGACTGACGAGCCGCTGCTACTTGTGAGCCTGGACGCGGAAAAGGCTTTTGATCGGGTCTCATGGCCGTATATGTTCGATGTCCTGACGCGCTTTGGGTTTGAGGGTGCGTTCTTTGATTGGATTGCAGCGTTGTATGCGCAGCCACTGGCGTGTATCTGTAGTGGTGGCCGCTATTCTTCCTCTTTTGAGCTGCAGAGAGGCACCCGGCAAGGGTGCCCGTTGTCCCCGCTACTCTTTGTCTTGCAGCTGGAGCCGTTGTTGCTTACTATTTTGAATGATCCGCAAATCCGTGGCATTGTCTGGCGGGGCGGGGGGGTTAAGCTTAGCGCTTTTGCGGATGACATTCTGCTGTGCTTGTGTGACCCTCAAAGCTCGTTGGAGCGTGCTTTGCAAATTCTGGGAGAATTTGGCTCGTTCTCGGGCTTGCGCATTAATTCTGATAAGTCTTTTGCCTTGGATGTGGGGGGACGATCAAGGAGTGCTTGGATGGGGGTCTTCCCGTTGATTTGGGCCTCTGGCCAGATTAGGTATTTGGGAATATATATCCCCGACTGTCTTTCACGTCTGTATGAGGTGAATGTGCGACCGATGCTGGAGAGAACTTTGGCACGCTTTCTCAAGTGGAGGGACCTGCCCCTGTCACTGATGGGCAGAGTGGCGCTTGTGAAAATGGTGGAATGGCCGCGCTGGTTATATTTGCTGCGGCACCTCCCCCTTTGGTTGGCCCGGCGAGACCTGGAGATTTTGCAGAAGCATTTAGCTAAATTCCTTTGGAGAGGTCGGCGCTCTCGGATATCGTTGGCGGCTCTTCTGAAATCTGGCGAGGAGGGGGGCCTCGACCTCCCCTCTCTGTGCCAATATAACTTCCTGTGTCTACTTCGACCCCTTGCGGATTTGATTCTGGCCCGGGGGACCCTCCTCCCTGTGGAGATGTTTGATGAGATGGCAGGTCCCCTCCATAGAGTGGCTTTGTTGCATGTGGGCCGTCAGAGCATGTCACCTGCTAGTCAGCACTCTATCTATTTAGGGGCTCTTAGGCAGACCTGGCGGCTGCTCTGTCAGCTGCGCGGCATCCGTTGGCGATGCACGGATTGTTTGCCCTTGGGGGGAAACCCGATGTTTGCGCCAGGGCGGCTCTGCCTGGCGGGGCGACAATGGGCGAGCGCCGGACTAGTTTATATTGGGCAGTTGCGGATGCTGGAGGGGGTAGATTTAGACTCTTTCCAGTCTTTGGCCCAGCGCTTTTCTTTGGACCAGCGCTCCTTCTACTTTTATCTGCAGTCTCGTCACTATATTCGTGAACTTATGACTGCACGGGGCTTGCGGTGGGTACAGAGGGACTTTGGGAGCTTTTTGCTTCGCTAGGAGAGGTCCTTTCGGTGAGGGATCTTCGGCGGGTTTTTTGGCTGGAGGGAGAGGCGGGGCACCTTGAGGTCTTGAGCAAGAGATGGGCCCGTGAGGGTTTACCATGGATTACGCCGGTGTTCCTCCAGCAGGCGTTCTCTAAGATAAAGAAGAGTTCGGAGTCTATGTGGCTGCGGGAAATTCAGTATAAGTTTCTCTGGCGGGCATATATATCGAATGTGCAGGCCGCTAAGATGGGCTTGACCTCCACGGATTTGTGTGGGTTGTGTCAGGTGGAGAGTGGAACCTTGCTGCATCGGTTTTGGCAGTGCCGTGTAATTCGGTGCTTTTGGGACGCTGTGTTCACAAAACTGGCAAGCTGGAAAGGACTGGATGTTCAGCCTTCGGCAGAGTGGTGTCTTTTTGGGCTCTACGTGGCTGTCTCACCTTCGGCGGTAGGGTGTCGTTCCCTTTATGAGCGGGGCTTCTTGGTTGCCAAACAATGTGTTTTGAATAGCTGGCTGGAAATCCGGCCCCCGACCCTTAACTCTTGGGTTCGGGCTATGCGGGAACTGCAAACTATGGAAAAGATGACGGCTTCTCTCTTGGGTGGGCGGAAATTAGCTGATACGACAGATACTTGGGAGGGAGTCGTTTAGCTGCTGGGAGGTGATGGGGCTCTCTTTTTTTCTTCCTTTTCCTTATCTTTCTCTCTTTCTTCCTTTTCCTTATCTTTCTTTCTTTCTTTCTCTCCTCTTGGGGCCTTGGGAACCTGCGGAAGTGTCTTTGTCTCTTGTGCCCGTGCGCATCTCTGCGTCTGTCTGTTCCAGGATGGAGGTCTGTTACGCAGCTCCATACCTGTACGCAGCTACATACCTACACACAGCTACCTACTTACACACCTATGCTTGATGTTTGATGTTTATCACAGGTCTCGGCGGGGGGGGGGGGGGAAACTAGGTTCGGGGGTTAGCGGGGGGGTTTGGGAACGGGTGGAGGGGGGGAGAGGCGCTCTAGGGGGTATTATCTCTGGACGGGGTTGGGGGGATGTATGCTGTTGGGGAGTTGGTGTTGGGGGTCTCTGGGTTGTTGACTTTTCTGTAGATCTTTGCGGTATCTTATGTGGGGGGAGCAGTTTTCTATCCCCTGGGAGGGTGTGACTTGTATCCCTTCCTACCTCTGTAATTGTGTTTGTTTGTAGACTGCGATGTTCTTTGATTGTTGCAGTGTTCTGTTTGATACTTGACCTTTCATAATAATAATAAAAATTATTTTCCTAAATAACTTTATGGAAATGGGTAACAGGGGTAACATATGGAAAGCAGTATGCATAAATGCCCGTAGCATGGGAAATAAGATCCCTGATGTTGAAGCTTTGGTGGGAGTGGCTGACTTGGATTTAGTGGCAGTTACAGAAACATGGTTCACAGAAAACCATGATTGGGATGTAACTATACTTGGCTATACTTTATTCAGAAAGGACAGGGTAGGAAGTAGGGGAGGAGGAGTGGCACTATATGTAAAAACTACTATTAAAGCTTTGGAATTACAGAGCTTAAAAGGGAGAGGGGAGGCATTGTGGGTTAAACTAGAAAGAGGGAAAGAGAAATCTATTTACATTGGTGTGATATACAGACCTCCCTCACAAGAGGAAGAGGTGGACAAAGAGTTAATTGAAGACATGCGCAGCATTGCTAGGAAACGGGAAGTGCTACTGATAGGAGATTTCAATATGCCAGATGTTGATTGGCACATTCCTGCTGCAGTATCATCTAGAAGTAAGGAGATCCTGGATTCTCTACAGGAAGAACTATTCAGGCAATTGGTAACAGACCCCACACGTGAAGGGGCCATAATGGACTTGGAGCTTACCAATGGTGAAAATGTTGTAGTGGGAGATCATTTTGCATCCAGTGATCACCAGATGGTGTGGTTCAGTATTAGGACTAGGGCTGTTAGAATCCATTCAAAGGTGAGGATTTTAGACTTTAGGAAGACTAACTTTGCAAAGATGGGCCAATACCTCAGGGAGTCGTTAGTTGGATGGGAACAGCTGAGGAATGTAGAAAAACAGTGGGAAAAACTGAAAGGGGATATTTTAAGGGCAACCAACCTTTTTGTTAAAATGGTAAATAAAGGTAAAAGGAAAAGGAGACCGCTATGGTTTTCGAAAGAAGTAGCTGAAAAAGTGAAGAAAAAGAGGGAGGCCTTCATGAAATACAAGAGATCACAGAGAGAGGAAGACAGGCATCTGTATTTGGAAAAACTTAGAGAAGCTAGCAAAGTAGTCAAGAAGGCAATGATTTAAAAGGAGGAGGAAATAGCCAATGCAATAAAATGGGGGGATAAGACATTTTTCAGATATATTAGTGAGAAGAGGAAGGGCAAGAGTGGTATTGTCAGACTCAAGGGTGCAGGGGAAGAATATGTAGAAGCTGATAAGGATAAAGTGAAATTGCTTAACAAATATTTTTGTTCTGTGTTCACAGATGAAGAACCAGGAGCAGGACCTCAGAAAACACCCACAAATAGGAACAGAAGCAAAGGACATCTTGAACAATTTTCAAAAGACTGTGTTCATGAGAAACTATCTCAACTTAAAGTAGACAAAGCGATGGGACCGGATGGGATACACCCGAGAATACTGAGGGAACTTGGGGACGTTCTAGCAGCTCCACTGACTGACCTTTTCAATGCCTCGTTGGAGTCGGGAGTGGTGCCAAAAGACTGGAGAGAGGCTCAAGCGGAAGTAAGGATGTGGTTGAAAACTACAGGCCGGTTAGTTTAACTTCAGTGGTGAGTAAATTATTGGAAACGCTGCTGAAAGAGAAAATAGTGAGGTTTCTGGAGTCCAGCGGATTACAGGATCCGAGGCAGCATGGATTCACCAGAGGCAGTTCTTGTCAGACAAATCTGATTGATTTCTTTGACTGGGTGACCAGGGAGTTGGACCGAGGGAGAGCCCTAGATGTGATGTATTTAGATTTCAGTAAAGCCTTTGACACTGTTCCTCACAGGCGACTTATAAACAAACTGAGCACCCTAGGGATGGACCCTAAAGTTACTGCTTGGGTTAGAAATTGGTTGGGTGTGAGGCGACAAAGAGTACAAGTAAATGGAGCTCACTCTGAGGAGAAGGATGTTATCAGTGGTGTGACCCAGGGATCTGTCCTTGGTCCGATTCTTTTTAACATCTTTGTTAGTGATATAGCGGAAGGGCTTTCAGGTAAGTTTGCCTCTTTGCAGATGATGCCAAAATCTGCAATAGAGTAGACACCCAGGAAGGGGTAGATAACATGAGGAGGGATCTAGCTAAGCTTGAAGAATGGTCTAGAATTTGGCAGCTGGGATTTAATGTTAAAAAATGCAAGGTCATGCATTTGGGCTGCAGCAATCCAAGGGAGCAATATAGTAGAGGGGGTGAAGTATTTTGTCCACTAAAGAAGAGCAGGACCTAGGCGTGGTTGTGTCTGATGATCTTAAAGTAGCTAAACAGGTAGAAAAGGAGACGGCAAAAGCTAGAAGGATGCTTGGGTGGATACAGAGAGGAATGGCTAGCAGAAAAAAGGAGGTGATAATGCCTCTGTATAAGTCTTTGGTGCGACCTCATTTGGAGTATAGTGTGCAATTCTGGAGACCGCACCTTCAAAAGGATGTGAACAGGATGGAGTCGGTGCAGAGGGTGTCTACTAAAATGATTAGTGGTCTTCATTATAAAGCATATGAGGACAGACTGAAGGATCTTAATATGTACACCTTAGAGGAAAGGCGGGATAGAGGTGATATGATTGAGATGTTTAAATACCTCCGTGGCATAAATGTTCAGGGAGAGAGCCTCTTTCAATTGAAAGCAAGTTCAGCTATGAGGGGACATGGGATGAGGGTGAAGGGAGATAGATTCAGGAGTGATATGCGGAAATATTTCTTTACGGAAAGAGTAGTGGATCCGTGGAATAGTCTCCCAGTGGAGGTGGTAGAGATGAGGACAGTAACTGAATTCAAAAAAGCATAGGACAAACACAGAGGATCTCTAAAGGTAAAAAGGGGACTGTTGTAGTTGAAATGGAAGGACAGACTAGATAGGCCATGTGGTCTTTTTCTGTTGTCATATTTCTATGTTTCTATGTTTCTATCTTTAAGATAATTCACCAGCTGGCTCCAATCATCCTCCAACCAATGATCGAGAAAGATCCGGAAACAAGAAACCGACAAGTCTCCACTAGAAACCTTTTGCTCATCCCAAAGACAAAACTAATGCAAAACAACTAACCTGCAATAGAGCGCCCTCTCTATATGCACTAACGTTTTGTAACTCTTTGCCAGAAACTATAAGATCCACCAAGCACCTCCAGGATTTTCGCAAAGCCATAAAGATTTTCTTATTTACAAAGCATTATGCCAACATTACTTGATGAACACCTTGTAGTGCTGCCTTAAACAACTAGTCCTTACCACATACCCTTCCTTACCCAACCGGTCCTCCTTCACTAACTCTACCACTATCCCCTTACAATACTCCAGTATAACAGATGATTTAACCTAAAGGCCTATGGCTCCATTGTATAATACTACTGTACAATAGCTCATCTAAGTTCTTATATGTTATATGTATGACTCTTCAAGTTTAATGCCCTGTTTACTGTAAAGTTGTTGAAGTTATAATGTAAATCACCCTGAATGGAAAATGGGGTGGTATAGAATACCTGTTAAATAAATAAAGAAAGAAAGAAAATAAATTACAAGGGGCCACCTCTATAATCTGCACCGATGTGTATGTAGGCACGGTATATTAAGTTTCATAATAAAGATAAAGATACAAGATAAAGACAATACCTCAAGGAGTCATTAGAAGCTTGAGAACAGCTGGAAGATACAGAAAGGGGGATATTTTAAGGGCAACAAACATTTTTGCTAAAAAAGTAAATAAATGTAAAAGGAAAAGGAGGCCATTATGATTCTCATAAAAAGTAGCTGAAAAGATGGTGGCCTTCAAAAAATACAAAAGATCACAGAAAGAGGAAGACAAACATCAATATTTGGAATAACTTAAAGAAACTAGCAAAGTAGCCAGGAAAGCAAAGATACAAAAATAAGATGAAATAGCCAATGCAACAAAATGGGGGGACAAGATATTTTTCAGATATGTTAGTGAGAGGAGGAAGTACAAAAGCGGTGTGGTCAGACTCAAAGGGGAAGGGGAGGAATATATAGAAGCCGACGATAAAACGGAATTGCTTAACAAATATTTCTGCTCTGTGTTCACAGATGAAGAGCCAGGAACAAATAGGAACAGAAGTGAAGGGGATCTTGAATGATTTTCAGAAGACAGTGTTCATGAGGAAATAGCTAAACTAAAAGTAGACAAAGTAATGGGATCAGATGGGATACATCCAAGAATATTGAAGAAACTTGGGGACATTGTAGCGGCTCTACTGACTGACCTTTTCAATGCTTCTTTAGAGTCAGAAGTGGTTCCAGAGGACTGGAGAAAGGCACATGCGGTCCCTTTACACAAAAGCAGACATAAGGACAAGGTTGAGAACTACAGGCCAGTCTGACCTCTGTGGTGAGTAAATTAATGGATACGCTGTTAAAACAGAGGATAGTGAGGTTTCTGGAATCCAATGGTTTGCAGGATCTGAGCCAGCATGGGTTTACCAGAGGCAGGTCTTGTCAGACAAATCTAATTGATTTCTTTGACTGGGTGACTAGAGAGTTGGACCGAAGGAGAGCCCTAGATGTGGTGTACTTAGATTTCAGTAAAGCCTTTGACACCATTCCGCACAGGCGACTTATAAATAAACTGAGCATCCTAAGGATAGACCTTAAAGTAAATGACTGGTTTAGAAATTGGTTGAGTGGGAGGTGACAAAGGGTTCAGGTAAATGGAACTTACTCTGAGAAGGATGTTACCAGTAGTGTGCCACAGGGATTTGTCCTTAATCTGATTCTTTTTAACATTTTTGTTGGTGAAATTGGCAAGGGCGGTGGGTAAAGGTTGCCTGTTTGCAGATGATACCAAAATCTGCAATAGAGTAGACACCCAGGAAGGAGTAGACAACATGAGAAGGGATCTAGCTAAGCTTGAAGAATGGTTGAGAATTTGGCAGCTGAGATTTAATGCTAAAAAAATGCAGGGTCATGCATTTGGGCTGCAAAGATCCAAGAGAACGGTACAATATAGGGGTGAAGTACTTCTGTCCATGAGAGAGGAGCGGGATCTTGGCTTGATTGTTTCTAATTACACTGGTCAACAAATTTTTACAAAAGTCATGTTACTGAAATAAAAATAGTCATTTCTTATCAATTTTTATATGCTGAACACAAATATGACAGTGAAATTGCAAAGTTGGCTCTAGTTTTTTTGTAATCTACAAGAATTAATATTTACATCACGAAATGCATGTCAATAGTAAATATAATAGGCCTTCGGTTAATACTTGTAAAAAAACAAGTCATAGACTACTTCTTAGATTTTTTCGCCTGTCTCTTGTACAGCTGTTCGGGAGCTTCTCTGGGGAGTGTCCAGAAGTAGTCAACCAGCATTGTAGTGGACCATTTTCCCTGGTATCTTTGCTCCATCGTTGCGATATCCTGGTGAAAACGTTCGCCCTGTTCATCACTAACCATACCACAGTTGTCAGGAAAGAAATTGAGATGGGAATCAAGGAAATTGATCTTTAGAGACATATTGCAGCCAAGTTTCTGATACTGCATCAGCATGTCTTCTACTAGTTCCTTGTAGTTTTCTGCCCTAACATTCCCGAGAAAGTTTGTTGATACTAGGTGAAAAGCATTCCATGCTTGTTTCGCATTACTGCAGCAAGTTGTTGAACCGGTCATCTTTGAAGAGCTCTCGAATCTGAGGACCCACAAAAACTCCCTCTTTAATCTTTGCTTCGCTGAGTCGAGGTAATTTTTCATGCAGGTATTGGAAAGCTGGCGAAGTGCGTTCCATGGCTTTCACAAAGTTTTTCATGAAACCTAGTTTGATGTGAAGGGGTGGTAGCAGGATTTTGTGAGCCTCAATCAGAGCTGGGTGCTAGATATTCTTCTCTCCAACTGTTACATTTTGTCTGCGATTCCATTCCTTCTGCAAGTAGTGCCAATTCCTTGCTCGGCTATCCCACTCACTTAAGAAACACATGTATTTTATATATCCCTGCTGCAGTCCCATTAAAAGGGCAACTACCTTCAAGTCACCACAGAGGTGCTAGCTGTATGTTTATGTTTATTTATTTGATATATCGCCCTACTTTATCAATCAGAGCGGTTTACAATTCACAAACAATTAGAAACGGGCACAGGGCCAGAAAGGAGGAAAGGAAGTTACAATTGTTGATATAATAGAACGAGAGAAAGGATACAGGACTATGCATAGGGCACAGGATCAGACAAGAGGGGAGGGAAGGTCATAGGCCAAGGAAAAGAGGAGGGTTTTTAGGTCTCGCTTGAAGTTGGCGAGATGGGGTTCTAACCGGAGGAAGGTGGGGAGTGAATTCCAGAGTGTGGGGCCAATGAAAAAGAAAGCAGAGGAGTGGGTGGATTGAAGGTGAGCGAGGGAGAGGGAAGGGAGATTAAGTCGGTTAAGGTGGAAGGAGCGGGGAGTGTGTCTGGGGGTGTGGAATGTAATAAGGTCTGCCAGGTATTGTGGAGTAATAGTGTGAAGAGCCCTGTGAACTAGAGTAAGTAACTTAAACTGAGTGCAAAAGGAGTGGAAGTCAGTAGATGCTTTAAGTTATCGTATGTCTCTTTCATGTGAACACTAATGTACAAGAATCACTTCTGTAGAAACCTCATCATTCAGTATTCATTTTTAACCTTTCCTGTAACCCTTCCTATGTGTGCTATCCACCTCACTAATCGAATTGTACCTACCCCTAATTACTGGCCAGTGCAACCAGCCTTACCTTGTTTTGCAACCGCTGCTGATCACTGGAAGCAGCGGGATACAAATTTGTACGTAAATAAATAAAAAATAAATAAACCTTTTTCAATTATTTATTTGTCGGAGCTGAGCCGTAGGAGGGACTATGGAAATCTAGTTCCCCACCAGACTGCTAGCTTCTTTTCTTTTCTTTTAGTAATGGTTCTTCACCAAATCTAATCACTTATCTCAAGTCCTTCGTTGACAACTAGGAAATCGTCGCTCTTCTAGAAATGTATCAGCACGACGTGCATGTTTCGGGGGATGACACCCTGTATCAAGTGCTTCCAATACTTCATAGATATAGGCAACGAAAATCCACAAAACGCCGTCTATGCGGCTGAGGCTAAACTGAGTTTTTGGGCCGTTATAACCGGAACAAGATATATAGAAGGAACCAACCAATACGAACTGGGTAAACCCCACTGAGAGGGGAATCCCTGCCCTGATTGGTAGAGGGAGAAGTGAGATCACAAGACACTCAACCATTCAATCTCTTGATTTAGCCCATGTGAACGGCATGCGCTACTTGAATAGATGGAAGACGGTTTCTATTGTTGAAAAGCACAGCCTTCAGACTCAGTTTCGAAGAGTCTATAAGTAGTCTCCAGTCTTGTGGGTCATGAGTGATTTTTAAGGCATTCATGAGGCTTTCAATATCGGAACAGAATACCAGATTACTTTCCTTTCCGACTACGTATAGTACACTGCTGACGTCAGATGGCTTCAGCAGCCATCTGGCAGTAGTATTGCATTGCATCAGAAAATGATGCAATCAACTCTGGATGATGTGTGCATGCTGGTATTATGCAATGTGATGCAATATTACATCATTCAAGGCTTATTTGGGATGTTGTTGATGTCCTACTGGATAAATTTACACGGTGAAACGTCAAAAATGAACTACATGCAATATCTTCAAAATGAGAGCCAATACATTTTTTTAATGTTATATTCTTGTTCAGCTCACTAAAATACTACAGATTAGGGCCTTTTAAAGTCAGTAACGATTTCAATGTTGACCAGTGTTATCTTTAGGGTGCTAAACAGGAAGATACCTGGATACACACTATATCGTAATGATAGAGCTGATCAAATTGGTGGAGGGGTTGCGCTCTATGTTAGAGAGGGCATTGAGTCAGAAAGGATTAAAGTTTTGCAGGGAACAAAATTTGCTGTAGAATCTCTATGGATTGAAATTCCATTTATGAAGGGGAAGGTGATGGCAGTTGGAGTATACTATCGACCGCCTGGCCAGAATGAACAAATGGATGATGAAATGCTCAAAGAAATCAAGGAAGCTAACAAAAGTCACAACAGAGTAGTAATAATGGGTGATTTCAATTACCCCGGTATCGACTGGGTCAGTGTCACAGCAGGACAAGCTAAAGAGATAAAGTTTCTAGATGGAATAAATGACTGCTTCTTGGAGCAGCTGGTTCATGAACCGACCAGAGGGGAAGCCATACTGGACCTAGTCCTTAGTGGAACGCCAGATCTGGTGCAAGAAATAAGGGTGTTGGGACCACTTGGCAATAGTGATCATAGTATGATCATGTTTGATTTAATTAGTGGAGGACAGATAGTAATTAGTGGAGGACAGATAGTAAAGGCATCCACAGTACTACCTTTTAACTTTCAAAAGGGAGACTATGATAGAATGAGGAATATAGTTAGGAAAAAACTAAAAGGAGCGGTTCCAAAGGTTAAAGACTTACAGCAAGCTTGGGTGTTATTTAAAAATACTATCCTCGAAGCCCAGACTAGCTGTATTCCACGCATTAGGAAAAGTGGAAGAAAGTCCAAAAAACTGCCAGCATGGTTTAAAGGTGAGGTCAGAGAGGCTGTTGCTGCCAAAAAAGCAACCTTCAGGAAATGGAAAAAAAGAGCCAAATGATGAAAACTGGAAACAGCACAAGCACTAGCAAGTTAAATGCAAAGCATTGATAAGGCAGGCAAAGCGGGAATTTGAGAAGAAACTTGCTACGGAAGCAAAAACACGAAATAAAGACTTTTTCAAGTACATTCGTAGCAAAAGGCCTGTGAGAGAGTCAATTGGACCATTAGATGATAGAGGGGTAAAAGGGGCAGTAAGAGGAAACAAGGCTATAGCAGAGAGACTGAATGAATTCTTTGCTTCGGTCTTTACTGAGGAAGATGTAGGGCTGTTACCCAAGACTGAAGTGGTATTTAAAGGTGATACTGCAGAGGAATTGAGAGAAATATCGCTACACCGGGAAGATATATTACAACTATTTGATAAACTGAATAGTAGCAAATCACCTGGACCGGATGGTATACATCCCAGAGTGTTGAAAGAACTGAAATATGAGATTGCAGACCTGCTATTGGTAATCTGTGAACTTTCATTACAATCATCTGTAATACCTGAAGATTGGAGGGTCGCCAACGTAACACCAATTTTTAAAAAGGGTTCCAGGGGTGACCCAGGAAATTACAGACCGGTGTGCCTGACGTCAGTACCAGGGAAAATGGTAGAAACCATCATAAAGAACAAAATTACACAGCATGTAGATAGTCATGGCCTAATGCGAGACAGCCAACATGGCTTTAAACAAGGAAGATCTTGTCTTACTAATCTGATATGTTTTTTTGAAGGTGTGCATAAACAGGTAGACAAAGGTGAGTCGGTTGATATAGTGTATCTGGACTTTCAGAAAGCTTTTGACAAGGTCCCCCATCAGAGATTTTTGGCGAAGCTAAAAAGTCATGGGATAGGAGGCAGTGTACTATTGTGGATCGGGAACTGGTTAAAAGATAGAAAGCAGAGGGTAGGGCTAAATGGCCAATATTCCCAATGGAAAAAGGTGAATAGTGGAGTACCCCAGGGATCTGTACTGGGTCCGCTGCTTTTTGACATATTCATAAATGACCTGGAAAAGGGAATAACTAGTGAGGTTATCAAATTTGCAGATGACACAAAACTGTTTAAAGTTGTTAAAACCCAAGAGGATTGTGGAAAACTGCAGGAGGATCTGGATAAATTGGAAGACTGGGCATCCAAATGGCAGATGAAATTTAATGTGGACAAGTGCAAAGTTATGCACCTAGGAAAGAACAACCCACACTATAGTTACACGATGCAAGGCTCCACATTAGAAACCACCACCCAGGAAAAAGATTTAGGAGTCATCGTGGATAACATGTTAAAACCCTCCGCCCAGTGTGCAGCAGCGGCCAAGAAAGCAAATAGAATGCTAGGTATCATAAGGAAAGGGATGGAGAATAAGACAAAGGATGTTATAATGCCTCTGTATCGCTGCATGGTACGACCGCACCTTGAATATTGTGTGCAATTCTGGTCACCGTATCTTAAAAAGGACATAGTGTTATTAGAAAAAGTACAGAGAAGAGCCACCAAATTGGTGAAGGGGATGGAAGGCTACTCCTATGAAGAGAGGCTAAGAAGGTTAGGGCTCTTTAGCCTGGAGAAGAGACGGCTGAGGGGAGATATGATAGAGGTCTATAAATTAATGAATGGAGTGGAACGGATAAACGTGGATCAATTGTTTACGCTATCAGAGTATAGAAAGACTAGGGGACATGTATTGAAGCTACAGGGTAAACTATTTAAGACAAATAAGAGAAAATATTTTTTCACTCAACGTGTAATCAAACTCTGGAATCTGTTACCGGAGGATGTAGTAAGGGCTGTTAATATAGCTGGGTTTAAAAAAGGTTTGGACAAGTTCCTGGAGGAAAGGTCCATAAACCACTATTAAAAAGGGACCCAGGATATCAATGCTTGACCCAGTACAAGCATTGTGGAACCTTTGTCTTTTGGGGATATTGCTAGGTACGTATGACCTAGATTGGCCACTGTTGGAAACAGGATACTGGGCTTGATGGACCTCGGTCTGACCCAGTATGGCATGTCTTATGTTCTTATGTTCTTAGGCAATAGTGAAAGTGAAAGTCAGAAGGATGCTTGAGTGCATAGTGAGAGGAATGGGCATCAAAAAAAAGCGCCTCTGTATTAGTCTCTGGTGAGACCTCATTTGGAATATAGTGTGCAATTCTGGAGACCACACCTACAAAAAAGATATAAACAGGATGGAGTCAGTGCAGAAGATGGCTACCAAAATGGTAAATGGACTTCATTATAAATCATACGGGGACAGACTTAAAGGTCTATGTGTGTGCCTTTGAGTTAGTGCTGACTCCTGGCAACCCAGCAGCAACTGGGATTTCTTGATAGTGTGACTAGAAGAAGATTGCCAGACCTTTCTTCTGAGGTAATGGAGGGTTAAATGACTTGCCCAAGACCACAAAGAGTGCTTGTGGGAATCAGACCCTGGCTGCTTGGTTACCAAGTCAGTGCTCTAACCACCAGGCTACTCCTCCACTCCTGCAATATGTATATTTTATAGGAAAGGCTCTCTTTCACCACCCCCACGATGATGTTCCCTAAATCTGCCTCTATAATCTAGCTGTAATCCTTACTCCTCTCTCTCCTTTTCTGTCGTATTATGGCGTTCCTTTCCTAATTTTTCTTCAGCAACCTTTAATTGTATTTTGTAAACATAATAGTCCCACCCTAGTCCAACCACAGTCTTTTTCCTTGTTCCAAACATTCCTGCCAATTTATGTAAATAGTTTGAGCATGTCTTCTAGTTAAAAGATTGTATACTCCATGTAAATCGTTCTCCCATGTTCTCCAAGTTGATCCTCCTGTTATATGTAATACTGAACAGCCTGTTGTTCAGGTTTTCTTGTGTTATCTGTAAACCGCGCTGATGCCAAAAAGTGCGGTATATAAGAATTTGAAATAAATAAATAAATAAAATAAATAAACCGCTCAGACGCTGTTATGATGGGCGGTCTATTAAGCACCTCAATAAACAATAAACATAAACATACCTCCATGGCATAAATGCACAGGAGGAGAGCCTCTCTCAATTGAAAGAAAGCTCTGCAACGAAGGGACATAGGATGAAGGCGAAAGGGTCCTTTGAACGCTACGCACCAACAATCTGGTACACATTCCCTGACAAAGTCCAAAATACTATACACCTTCCGAAAACATCTAATGACCCACCTATTCATTGAACACTTCAGCTTCAGTACATAACCCCTCACCCTACAGACCCAACTGCTCCCCCATTCATATTTGAATATGCCTCCTCAACCCTTCCCCTCCTGACTAACCCCTTCCCCCATATACAATGCTATGATGCCCCATCACAATTGCTGAATGTAAATAAGTTAATGTTGTAAGCAAGCAATTATCAACCCTCTCTAAATGTATATGTTAAAAAGTACATGTACATAAGTTAATGTTCCATACAACCAGTGTATGTAAGCTAAAGCCATAAGTTAATGTTCTACTTAACCCCTCATTATATATGTTTAACAGTTTTTTTAATACTGCATTATCCTTTAGTCCAAGCAGGATACATTGTAATTTAAACTTGGCAATGTATATTGATAACTTGGATTCTTCTGAAGCAATGGAGAGTTAAGAGACTTGCCCAAGGCCACAAAGAGTATTAGTAGGAATTAAACCTTGGTCTCTTGATTCTGAAGCCACTGCTTTAACCACTAGACTACTCCTCCACTATACACAGCTTTGACCTGACAAAAAGCAAAATAAATAAAGGGGATAGACTTGGGAGTAATACGCGGAAATATTTCTTTACAGAAAAAGTGGTAGATGCATGGAATAGTCTCCCAGTAGAGGTAGTAGAGACAAAGACAGTGTCTGAATTCAAGAAAGCATGGGACAAACACAAAACGTTTCTAACGGAAAAGAACGGACTATAGTTGATATGGAAGGGCAGACATGACGGCAGAAAAGACCATATAGCTATATGGTCTTTTCTGTTGTCATGTTTCTTTGTTTTCCCACAGAGAAACAATGGGCTCATGTTTGTGAGGCTCCATAGAAAAAAATGTTTGAGGGCAAGATGGCATCGTGATGGCAGACAGTAAGATGCAAGCATGCATGGTCAAGTTTTCCAAAAGCTTCTAGAACAATCAATATGTGAAGACTTTTTTCCTGTTTGTCCATGGAAAAACACTTATTCACCTATATGTTTACTTGCATAAAAAGTTCCTCCTGAAGGTAATTTAACATACTTGCTCATGACATAGAACTGGAACTCAAACACTAGTTTGTAATGTCTTAGGATAATAAAGTGAAATTATTATTGTGCCTGAACATTGCTGATTCACAGTTTGTGGTGGATTTTTCACTCTGCTGTTAGTCACTAAAACAGTTACATCCCTCATAGGCTAATGTGCTCATTTGAATTCATAGCAAACTTTTCTGTTAAACAGGCTGCTAACCCACAGGAAAATCCCACAGGTTAGAACACTGACCACTTTGAGGGTAATTTTTCTTTTATAAACTCCCATGCAGTTAAGGCACGTTGTCACCCATTTGGGGCCTATTTTATAAAGTGAAGTGTGCTTACTTTATAAGACAGAAATGTAAAGATGTGCCACAATCTATTCTTGGCAGGTACACTTGCTCTAGAGCAAGCATAAATGCCTGTGCCTAGATTCTTCAGAAACATAACTAAGTTATAATATTTGATATCTTATATACAGTCACACACAGAACTCAATATTTAAAAAAAAATCTGATTCTGTTCATTTCACTAACAACAACAACCACTATTCTCCAATACCAGGCATATTGTGAACTAATACAAAACCCTACAACAAAGAGCAAACCTACCATACCATACCATATCAGCATAAACTTCCAAAACTCACATAAGGAGCCCATCCAAAAAACGCATCACTGTAAATACTACAGTGGGCCCTGGAACATCCATACACCTATCTGAAAAGCTGAACAAGTCAAATTACTACAGTACAATATAGATCTTTATGTACAAACTCCAGGTTAACAAACACATGGCCTCAGTCACACATTCACAACATCGACCCTCACCAAGTACAGAATAAGTAACCATAATCTAAAATGTAAAAAAAAAATGTAGACAAAATTTAAACTGAAACCCCAAGAAGCCAGAGTCCACATGCAGGCAACATCCAATAAATAAGAGATGCAGTTCCCCAATACTGTGTAAAATATAAAGATAGCACAAAGTCCATTCACTAAAATGAAATAAAATTATTTTTTCTACCTTTGTTGTCTGACCATTTTATTCTCTGATCATGCTGGTCCCGATCTGAGGCTTCTGCTTTCCTGTCTTCTCTTAGCTCTCTTTCTGTGGTCTATGGTACATCTGCCATTTTTTATCTCTCCTTTTGTTTTCTTCTCTTCTTTCCATCAGCCTATTTCCAGTCCCTGTAACCCTTTCCAGTATCAGTCCCTTTCCAGTCCTCCCTCCTGGCACCTTCCAATGTCAACTTGCATTCCCATGACTGCCACTGGTGTTCATTCGCTTCCAGTCCCCCTCCTTCCCCACTGTCCAGCTCTTCTAGTCCAAATACCATGGCAGCCCCTCTCAGCATCCACTCCCTTCCAGTCCCATTCCCATTCTCCCTTGCCCTCGCATCAGCCCATTTGCAGCCCTAGCCCCCAGTTTTCTTCCAAGGCCAGCAGCTCCCCTCCCCACCATCAGCCCATTCCCAGTTGAAGCCCCCCCCCAATCAGCTCACTTCCAGTGCTAGCCCCCCTCAACCCCATTACCAGTGCTAGCCTCCCCTAGTCAGCCCATTACCAGTCCTACCCCTCCATCAGCCCATTACCAGTCCTAGCCTCCCCTAATCAGCTCATTTCCAGTGCTAGTCTCCCCTCAGCCCATTACCAGTGCTAGCCTCCCCTAATCAGCCCATTACTAGTTCTATCCCCCATCAGTCCATTACCAGTGCTAGCCTTCCCTAATCAGCTCATTTTCAGTGCTAGTCCCCCCTCAGCCCATTACCAGTGCTAGCCCCCCTAATCAGCCCATTACCTGTCCCAGCCCCTAACTCAATTAGTTCATTCCCAGTCCTAGCCTTCCCTAATCAACCCATTACCAGTCCTAGCCCCCCCCCCGATCTGTCCATTACCAGTGCTAGCCCCCCCATCAGCCCATTATAATCCTAACCCGCACTGTCTCTCCCCTCTGTCCAGCATTTATCCCCTGTCTGTCCAGTATTTCCCCCGTCTCTCCCCTTTGTCCAGCATTTGCCCCCCTGTCTCTCCCCTTTGTCTAGTACTTGTCCCCTTGTCTCCCCCTTTGTCCAGTATTTGTCCCCTGTCTCCCCTTTTGTCCCCCATCCTTTGTCTCTCCTTGTCCTCCTCCTGTCCCCACTCTCTCCACCTGCACCTCTCATCCAGCGGCGGTGGGGGTACTCTGGCTGTTTAAATTTTAGATTTTGCCACCTCTGCCCTGCCTCTGCCTTCCTGCTGCATTTTTTTCCTCTAAAATGCTTGTAGCAAAAACAAAAAAGCGGCGGGAAGGCAGAGGCAGGGCAGAGGTGGCAAAATCTAAAAGTAAAACAACGGGAGTGCCACCGCCGCACAAATCAGTCTGATCGCTTGCAGCGATCAGGCTGATTTGTTCGATGCCGGCAGCACTCCAGTTGTTCCTGCTGGATGAGAGGGAACCCTTGTCAATTCCCTTCCAGCCTCTTCCTTCCCCAGTGTCAGCCCCCTCTTCCCCCAATGTCATCCCCATTGCAGACCCCACCTTCCCTTCACGTCAATTCCCTTCCAGCCCCCCCATCAGACCAGTTGCAGACCCCACCTTTCCCTTGTCAATTCTCTTCCAGCCCCCTCCCTCACCCCTCATGTCACTCCCCTCCTTCCCTCTCTCCCTCCCTCATGTAAGCCCCCCTCCTTCCCTCCCTCCTGTCAGCCCCGTTGCAGATCTCACCTTTCCCTTGTCCCCTGCCCCCTCCTTCCATCTCCCTGTGTCTGCCTGCGACTGCCCCCACTGTAGTTCCTGTGCCTCCTTCTTCTGCAGCCGCGGCTCCCTGCCTCTTAGGGAACCACGGTTGTGCTGGTGAAGCCGGTGTGGAGCTTTCCCGTCTCTCGGAAGGCTCCATGCAGCATTGTCCCGCCCCAACAATGCTGCATGGAGCCCTCCGAGAGACAGGAAAGCTCCGCACCGGCTTCACCAACACAGCCACGGTTCCCTAAGAGGCAGGATGCCGCGGCTGTAGAAGAAGAAGAAGTTAGGCGGTGAGTTTGCCGCTGTAGAGAAGCGGATTCGGCAGTGGCAGCAACAACTTGTGCGCTTTTTTTTTTTTTTTTTCGTTTTTTAAACTTGAAGGCAAAGTGAGGCGGCTGTTTTGGGGGCATTTGTCCTCAAAACTTTGCCGCTTGAGGTAGCCGCCTCACTTCGCCTCATTATAGAGCTGCCCCTGCATAGTAACACAAGTTTGTTATAGAACTCATTTGAATTCATAGAAAACTTTTCTGTTAAACAGGCTGCTAACCCACAGGAAAATCCCACAGGTTAGAACACTGGCCACTTTGAGGGTAATTTGTTTTTTATAAACTCCCATGCAGTTAAGGCACTTTGTCACCCTTTTGGGGCCTATTTTATAAAGTGAAGTGTGCTTACTTTATAAGACAGAAATGTAAAGAAGTGCCTCAATCTATTCTTGGCAGGTACACTTGCTCTAGAGCAAGCATAAATGCCTGTGCCTAGATTCTTCAGAAACATAGCTAAGTTATAATATTTGATACCTTATATATGTAAATTTAGACTCCGCCTATAGTCCCCCCCAAGTTCTGTCCCTATGCACTCTCAAAACGAAAATGCACTGTTATAGAATGGCAACCACCTAAAGTGCATGCATAAATGCCCAGTCACATGTGTAAATCCTTAAAAATAGGGACGTATGCACATAACTACATAATCAATGCTTAACGTTTTGCACGCTTCTTATAAAATCATCTCCTTTATGGCTTCATTTACTTAATCTTAAACCTAACTATATCAGTTTATTGAGATATGCCACAATAGTGTCTCTGTGCACTATGGAATGATTTCATTTAGGACAGGGTCTGTCTCAAGAATTTGTCTTCTGATATTGGGTTTGAAAACCCAAGGCCTTAAAAGGTTAAATAAATTTAAAAAAATCTCTTTAAAAACATCTAGTAAAAGAAATGAAGAAATCTTAAAGTTCCCTTTCATTTCAAAGGGTAAATAGGCTCTGGGGAATGTGATAACAGTGCTTCAAATACTTTAAACTTTATATATGCTACCTGTCTTCAGTTATCAACTCTTAAGAGCAGCAGGTATATCACCACAGACTACACCCACCAGAGATATCTAGAAGATCTTCGGTAATTTCTTGACAGTCGCTGACAGCCACATTTGTTTCTGTCTTTGAACATCTATCATCATCTGTTCTGTATAAATAATGCAACATATTCTGTTACCTTCAAGACCTGATAATATTCCACAATATTATATTTGGTCTTATAGGGACCAAAATTTATAACAGACCCCCTCTAAAATATGTGGCAAGTATGCACCATTTGTTATACCAATATTGATATATTTTTCCTTTGAAAATTACTCAATGTAAAATATATGTACATATGGTTCCATGCAAAAATTTAGGAACCTTTGGTCAAACTATATATCTCATTGAATCCCTGAGTTAACAGCAGCTGACACAAACTGTTCATGGCAAAAATAAAAGAAAGAAGGATCAATAAAAAGACACAGAGCAAGTTTATTCAACCGTCCATGGGTACGCAGAGATTGATCTGGTGACCAGGGATTTGGACCGAGGGAGAGCCCTAGATGTGGTGTATTTAGATTTCAGTAAAGCCTTTGACCACTCACTTGGTTTGCAGCTTGTCGTGCTGTGAGGGCTTGGGTGCATCAGTGATACTGATGGCTAAACTATCAGTAGTGTAACTATTGCCAGGGTCTCCCAAGATGGATAGGTCTCAGCTGAAGTGCCATACCAAGACAAACCACCCATCTGGGTAGTAGCAGAATGGGACAGTGGTGGCACCGGAGGATCACATTTCTGTGACAACGACAACAATACTAAACTTAAACTGCACGGAAGAAAGGCCTGGCAATCTACTTCCGTATCTTGCTATGAAAACCCAGTGGATAGTCACAACAAAACAAATTGCACTATAGTGCTGGAAGATGAGACCCCCAGATTGGAAGGCACTCAACTGGCTACTGGGGAGGAGCTGAAGACTTTTCAGAATAAAACCAGCATTTGGATCAAAGCCCTCGGGACGTCAGACTGCTGATGTAGCTGCACATGAAATGAGAATCAGAAGCTGCAAAGATGTCTTACATATTGGGACATGGAACGTACGAAGCATGAACCAAGGGAAGCTGGAGGTGGTCAAGAATGAAATGGAACGTGTACAACTTGATCTGTTGAGTGTCAGCGAACTGAAATGGACTGGCATCGGATGATCACATAGTCTACTATACTGGAAATGAAAGACAAAGAAGAAATGGTGTTGCATTTACAATTAAGAAGAACATAAGATATGCCATACTGGGTCAGACCAAGGTCCATCGAGCCCAGTATCCTGTTTCCAACAGTGGCCAATCTAGGTCATACGTACCTAGCGGTTTCCCCAAAAGACACAGGGTCCACAGTTGATATCTCATGTTTATATTGTAAATAGCTGTAGATAGTTTCCCCAGTTGATATCCAAGTTGTATCACCCATTCAATGTAAGTGCAATACAGGCCTCCTGCTTTGTACAAATGTTATCTGTAAATAACACTGATTTTAAAGAGCGCGGTATATAAAAGCAATAAATAAATAAATAAATAAAATATCCTGGGTCTCTTTTTAATAATGGTTTATGGACCTTTCCTCCATGAACTTGTCCAAACCTTTTCTTAAACCCAGATACACTAACAGCTTTTACTAGATCCTCCCGTAACAAATTCCAGAGTTTGATTACACGTTGAGTGAAAAAATATTTTCTCTTATTTGTCTTAAATAGTTTACCCTGTAGCTTCATTTCATGTCCCCTAATCTTCCTATATTCTGATACCGTAAACAATCAATCTACATTTACCCGTTCCACTCCATTCATTAATTTATAGACTTCTATCATATCTCCCCTCAGCCATCTCTTTTCCAGGTTGAAGAGCCCTAACCTTTTTAGCCTTTCTTCATAGGGGTATACTTCCATCCCCTTTACCATTTTGGTGGCTCTTCTCTGAGCCTTTTTAAATAACGCTATATCCTTTTTAAGATACGGAGACCAGAATTGCACACAATATTCAAGGTGCGGTTGCACCATGGAACAATACAGAGGCATTATAATATCCTTTGTTTTATTTTCCATTCCTTTCCTAACATTCTGTTTGCTCTCTTGGACACCGCTGCACACTAGGCAGAGGGTTTTAACATGTTATTCACAATAACGGCTAAATCTTTTTCCTGGGTGGTGGTTGCTAATGTGGAACCTTGCATCATGTAACCATAGTTTGGGTTGTTCTTCCCTAGGTGCATAACTTTGCACTTGTCCACATTAAATTTCATCTACCATTTTGATGCCCAGTCTTCCAGTTTATCAAGAACCTCTTGCAAATTTCCACAATCCTCATGGTTTTTAACAACTTTAAATAGTTTTGTGTCATTTGCAAATTTGGTAACTTCACTCATTATTCCCTTTTCTAGGTCATTTATGAATATGTCAAAAAGCAGCGGACCCAACACAGATCCCTGGGGTACACCACTATTTGGAAAACTGGCCATTTAGCCCTACCCTCTGCTTTCTATCTTTTAACCAGTTCCTGATCCACAATAGTACACTGCCTCCTATCCCATGACTCTTTAGTTTTGCCAAAAGTCTCTGATGAGGGACTTTGTCAAAGGCTTTCTGAAAGTCCAAATACACTTGCAAGAACTGTAATGAAATAAAGTGCAGTTTATGAATGCTTAATTTCTATTTGTCTACGATAATTCCTATCAACACAAATATAATTCAACTAAATGCCCCAACAACAACAGCTGCAGAAGAAGATGAAATTGATGAGTTATATGACAAGCTAAAATCGACAGAATATGCAAACAGGATATCCTGATAGTCATGGGTGACTGGAACGCAAAAGCTGGCAACAAAGAAGAAGACAAAATAGTTGGAAAATATGGACAGCAACAGAAATGAAACTGGAGAAAGATGTATACAATTCTGAAAGACCAACGATCTATTCATCTCTAACACCTTCTTCCACCAACACAAGCGACGACTGTACACATGGACTTCACCTAATGGACTGTACAAAAATCAAAATGACTACATTTGTGGAAGTCAACAACGGAAAAGCTCTATAACATCAACAAAGACAAAACCTGGAGCTGACTATGGTACAGATCACCAACTACTAGTATGAAAACTCAAGCTAAAGTTGAAAAAGAGCAAGCTACTCATGAATGTAGAAAAAATATTACCTTGAGAATATACCGCTGGAATTTAAAGACTGCCTGCAAAATTGATTTGCTGCTTTAGATACAAATGACAGAGCTCCAGAAGAATTATGGGATGACATCAAGAAGGTTGTGCTGGAAGAAAGCGAGAAGTCTCTACAAAAGGTGAAAAAGTAAAAACGACCAAAATGGATGACCAAACAAACTCTGAAAATTGCCCAGAAATGCAGAGAAGCTAAAGCCAGAGGAGAAAGAGAGGCAATCATAGAACTCAATAGAGATTTCCAACGTGCAGCAAGACAAGACAAGGAGTAGTACTACAATGACCATGCAAAGAAATAGAAGCAGAAACTATTAGAGGAAGAACAAGATTGATTTTCCTAAAGCTACAAGAGTTAAAGAAAAAATTCCAGACTCAAACTGGAATGTTACAAGATGCTCAAGGATGAATGATGCTGAGAAGATCAAGAAAAGGTGGAAAGAATATACAGAGTTATTATATGATAAAGATCAAGTGGACCAACAGCTGTTTCAACCTGTACCTTATGATCGGAACCATTGGTGATAAAAGAAGAAGTTGAAGCAGCATTGAAAGCCTTATCAAAGAACAAAGCACCAGGCATTGATGGCATTCCCATAGAAGTCTTACAGCAATCTGATGCAGCTGTTACCATACTTACAAGGCTCTGCCAGGAAATTTGGTAGGCAACATCATGGCCAATTGACTGGAAAACATTGTGTTTATACCAATACTAAAGAAAGGTGATTCAACTGACTGTGGAAATTATCGCACAATCACTCTGATCCCACATGCCAGCAAGATCCTACTGAAAATTATTCAAGAGAGATTACAACCATACCTGGAACGAGAACTATCTGAAGTGTAAGCAGGGTTCAAGAAAGAGCAAGAAACGAGAGACATTATCACGGATGTGAGATGGATCCTTGAAAAGACAAAAGAATACCAAAAGTATATCAATTTGTGCTTTATTGACCACAGCAAGGCTTTTGACTGTGTAAACCACGAGAAACTCTGGACCACATTAAGAAGCATGGGTATACCAGAACACCTGATTGTTCTCTTGCACAACCTTTACATTGATCAAGAAGCAACAGTTTGAACGGAACAAGGAGAAAAAGAATGGTTTAAAATCAGCAAAGATGTACGACAAGTCTCCATACTTTCACCCTACCTGTTTAATTTATATGTAGAACAAATCATCAGAGAAACATGATTATATGAAGACTACAGAAGTGTGAAGATTGGTGGAAGACTGGTCAACAATCTTCACTATGCTGATGATACCACATTATTGTCTGAAAGTGAAGACGATCTGAAACATTTGCTTCTGAAGATCAAGGAACATAGTCTTAAAATAGGCCTGCACCTTAATGTAAAGAAGACAAAGATCATGACAACTGGAAAAATCAATAAGCTCATCGTTGATGGAGAAGAAATTAAAATAATGGACAACTTTAACATACTTTGATGAACTGTCAATAAAGAAGCAACAAGCAGTCAAGAAATCCGACGACACATTGCTCTTGGCAGAATGGCTATGAAGGACCTAGACAAGATTCTCAAGAGCAAAGATGTCTCTCTCCATACAAGCCATGGTATTTTCAATAATGTCATATGGATGCGAAAGTTGGACAGTGAAAAAGGAAGAATATTGATGTTCTTGAATTATGGTGCTGGCGACGAATACTTCATATACCATGGACTACCCAAAGAACAAACCAGTCAGTACTAGAGGAGATCAAACCTAAACTTTCTTTAGAAGCTCAGATGACAAGACTTTGACTTTCATACTTTGGTCATATCATTTAATTTAATTAATTTAATTTAATTAATTTTAATTTAATTTAATTAACAGGTTTTTTTATACCGCTTCTTCCATTGATCAGATGCGGTTTACATATAACAACAATCAACAGAGCAGGCTGTTTTACATATAACAGTAGTAACTTGGAGGTTGCTTTTACTAATTAACAGTTAACAAGTAACAATTAGAGAACTATATACAAATGTACAGGTTTAAACTATATACAGAGTTATTTATTTTTCAGTTTTCAATGCATTATTTTAGTGTCACAGTACTTCATTCCTTATCTTAATATGTGTCATATATGTGTAATATCATGCGAAGAGAGAGATCATTAGAGAAAGACATCATGCTTGGCAAGGTAGAAGATCAACACAAAAGAGGAAGATCAGCAATGAGATGGATCGATACAATAACAGCAGCTATGGGTGCCAGTCTGTCAACAATGAGCTGTCTGACTGAAGATCAAACACATCTCTACCTTTGTCGGCAAATGAAAGAAGGCTAGGATCATCCTTTCAGCATCCAGGCTATGAAAGCCAGTGCTGAAAGGTTGGGGTGTAGAAGTGTTCCCCCATCCTGAAATGAGATTTGGAATGCAACCCAGCCATCAAGGCGGGTGGTTCACCAACTGGAGTAGGAGAGGGAACCACGGCTGTCAGGGCCAGTGAGAGGCAATAAGAATCATGGAGGACCAATCCGCTTGCACTTTGAAGAGGGTCCTTACCACCAACGGGATAGGGGGGCAAGCATAGAGAAGACCCCTGGTCCAAACCAACAGATACGCATCTGCGACCACTTGTTCCTGGGAGGGCACTCGGGGGCAGAAGCGAGATAGCAGGGCATTGGACTGTGTTGCAAACAGGTCTATCGCCAGAATGCCCCAGTCCTCAAAAAAGTCCTCGGCTACTCATTGATTGAGCATCCATTCGTGGGGATGGAGGACTAGGCTCAGCTGGTCCACTAGGACATTGAGCTCTCCCTACCGGGAGTAAACCACTGTCAGGAGTATACTCTTGGAAAGTGCAAACTTCCAGAGTCACGCTGCCTCCCAGGAGCCCATGCCACCGTGCTTGTTGACACAGAACATGGCGATCTGGTTGTCCGTCTTAATAAGGACCGTTTGGTGAGCCAGCTGGTGGCAGAAGATGTGGAGGGCATTGGCTATGACCCTGAGTTTCAGAAAATTGATCTGATGAAGGCTCTCACTGGGTGTCCAAGGCCCTGCGTGCAAATCCAATGAGGTGAGCCCCCCCAACCCAGCTTGGCGACATCGGTGGTGAGGACACATTGATGGGGCAGAGCCAAGAAGGGGAGGCCAAGTCACAGATTGGTTAACAACCTCCACCAGTCGAGAGTGCTGGAGAGGGTATGTAACATGTCCAAGGTACTGCAAGCGACCCGTTGCTTGCCGCCACTGAGTGCGAAGTGACCACTGTGCTTAGTGCATGTTGTGACGCTGCAACAATGCCTGAAGCCATGGAAACAGATGGTGGTCCGGGTACTGTAGCTAAAAGCAAGATTTTCCCTTCTCAGCACAAGATGGACATAGATAATCAGCCAGCACAACTCACCTCGGGGGAGGGGAGAAGCAGAGTTGCTGATTGGGCACGCCCTAGCTGGAGGCGGGCTCCCCAGAGCAGTAGCAGCTTGTTAAACCGGAAGAAGGAAGAAGAAAGTAGGTGTGGGTTGGAGACGCAGATTCACGTGGAGAGAAGGAAGCAGTTGGAGCTTCAGAAGCAGTTGGAGTCTGAGAGAAGGAACCAACCGAGGAGGTGGAAGGAAATACTGGAACCAGATGAAGCAGGTGTGTGCTTTAGAGATGAAGTAGCCTTGAATGCCAGAGCCTTTGATTGTGAAGGAGAAACGTTCCCCAGCTGCAATTCCAGGAGAAGACGTGTAAAGCCAAGAAGCAGGTACCAGGGAGACTCAGTGCACAGCAGAACCTTCTGGGAGAAGGAAAAGGGCGTGGCACTGAGAGACCCAAGGGTAAAGCCTAGGTTTTTGGAGCAGAGAGCTGATCAATGGAATGAATGGCAGACGGCTGACAAACATCCAGGAATTCCTCAGCACAAGGTACAGGATACTTTTAATACTGATAACAGCTTTTATGAGAAGCCAGACTGTGTGAGTGCATATTTTAAACCTCAGGAAAAGCCCAGGTTTTATGAGAGCAGTTGGCTGCAACCAGAAGCTTGTTCAGTTAAACCCTGTGTGTCTCCTCAAACTGCTGACAAGATTAATAAGCAAGCCAGCTATAAGGACATAGCAGAGATATTTGCCAGAGACATTTGCCAGAAAGTTTCAGGAAGCTCTAAGTTTGATTTGCTGCCCACAAACGTTTCACCTGCAAAGGAAAGCGTAGTTACTCACCTGTAACAGGTGTTCTCCAGGAGCAGCAGGAATCAGTCCTCACATATGGGTGACGTCGGCGCCGACGGAGCCCTCGCGGAGCAATTTTCCCCAGCTTTCAAAGAAAGCCTTTGGGAATTGCAGCGCGCATGCGCGGTCCCCTTCCCGCCCAAGGGTGCCATCTTAGCCAGTCAGATGACATAGCTAAAAGACAGCATAAAAATTTGCAAAAAAACTAAAGCAGATAATCGCAACTCCAAGGGGAGGAGGGAGGGTTGTGAGGACTGATTCCTGCTGCTCCTGGAGAACACCTGTTACAGGTGAGTAACTACGCTTTCTCCAGGACCAAGCAGGAAGTCAGTCCTCACATATGGGACTCCCAAGCTTAAGGCTACCGGAGACCCTAAGCACAAAAATGAGCTCCCTCTAGCTCAGCAGCACAGAAGGAAGGAATCTTCACTGAATTATTACCCACCGGTAGCCCAACATCCGGGATGGAGGGTAGGAGTTGCTCAAACCTCGAAGAGATTCCAGAGGACTGCCTGTCCGAAAGCACTGTCCCTGCGGGACTCCCTCTCGAGGCAGTAATGGACCGCAAAAGTCTGGCTCGAAGACCAAGTAGCGGCCTGGCAGATGTCTGCCAATGGAACAGAGTGGAGGTAAGCCACTGACGTAGCCTTCGCCCGAACACAATGAGCCGTGACCCGACTTTCTAAGGAGAGTCCGGCTGCCCCATAAGCCCAAGCGATACAGTCAGCAACCCAGATGGACAGAGTACGCTTGGAAACAGGGAGCCCCAATTTATTGGGGTCAAAAGACACAAAAAGCTGAGCAGCTTTACGGTGCTCCCGCGTACGGTCAAGGTAGAAGTTCAATGCTCTTCTACAGTCCAGGGTATGCAGGACCATTTCAGCTCGGCTGGAGTGTGGCCTGGGAAAGAAGGTCGGAAGTACCACCTCCTGATTGATGTGAAAAGGGGAGACCACTTTTGGAAGAAATTTAGGGTGAGTCCGTAGGACTACCCTATTTTTGTAGAACCGAGTGTAAGGGGGATCAGACACGAGGGCCTGCAATTCACTTACGCGTCTAGCGGAAGTGAGGGCTATCAGGAATAAGATTTTCCAAGAAAGAAAACGGAGAGAACAGGTAGCCATGGGTTCAAAAGGCGGACAGGTGATCCGCTGTAAAACCACATTCAGATCCCAGTCAGGTGCTGGCGGGCGCAGAGGTGGTTTAAGTAGAAGGAGACCTCGGAGAAACCTCGCCACGAGAGGGTCGCTGGAAAGAGGTCTGCCGTCCACCGGCACATGATGTGCTGAAAGAGCACTGAGGTGAACTTTGACGGAGTTGGACTTAAGTCCCAGATTAGAGAGGTAGAGCAAGTACTGCAAGATCACCGACACCGAGCAGGAGAAGGGATCCTGAGACTGCGGGGCACACCAAGCGGAAAAGCGACGCCATTTAAGGGCGTAGCATTTGCGGGTAGAAGGTCGCCGGGAAGCTAGGACGACCTCTTCCATCTCTGCCGGCAGTAGAAGGGGAGCAAGGACTACCCTTTCAGCAGCCAGGCCATCAGATGTAGAGATCTGAGGTTGGGGTGTAGTAGGGACCCCTGATCCTGTGTGAGGAGATCTGGTTGAAACCCCAGAGGGACCGGAGCCTCCACCGCTAGTTGCAGCAGGAGTGGAAACCACGGCTGTCTGGGCCACCGAGGAGCTATCAGGATCATGGAAGCTTTGTCTCGGAGAACCTTGAAAAGAGTTCGAGAGACTAGCGGTATAGGAGGAAAGGCATACAGAAGGCTTTGCGACCATGAGAGCAGAAAAGCATCCGTCGCTACTCGAAGGGGATGCGGCTGCCGAGAGCAGAAGCGAGGAAGTTGCCGGTTGAGAGGACTGGCAAAGAGATCCATCGTGGGGAGGCCCCACTTCAGAAAAAGTTTCTGAACTACTAAGGGATCCAGGCGCCACTCGTGCGGCTGGAGGATTCTGCTGAGTTTGTCCGCCAGGCAATTTTCTTGGCCTGGGAGATAAACTGCCTTGAGAAGAATGCCGTGGCTGATGGCCCAAGAACAGAGCCTCTGTGCTTCTCGACAGAGAAGGAAGGAGCCCATGCCCCCCTGTTTGTTCACGTAGAACATGGCAACTTGATTGTCCGTCTGGACAAGGACGGACCGGTGAGAAGTCAGGTGGGAGAAAGCCTTGAGAGTCAGACGGATCGCTCTGAGCTCCAGGAAGTTGATCTGCTGTGCAGACTCCCACGTGGTCCAGAGACCTTGAGTACATGCCCCTTGGCAATGCGCTCCCCATCCTAGGAGAGAAGCATCGGTCGTCAGCACTTGAGCTGGCGGAGGAGACTGAAAAGGCATTCCGAGTACCAGGTTTGGCCGATGAAGCCACCACTGTAGAGAAGAGGCCAGCGGGCCGGAGATCCGCACTAAGTCGGCTAGGCCGCCCGTGGCCTGTTGCCACTGCTTGCGAAGGCACCACTGAGCAGGCCGCATATTCAGGCGGGCATTGGGGGTCACGTGGACGGTGGAAGCCATATGGCCGAGTAGTCTCAGGAAGCGCCTGGCCGAGATCAGGGACTGGCTGCGAAAACGGCCGGCTAGGTCCATGAGCCGTTGAGCCCTGTCGAGAGGCAGGAAAGCTCGCACTTGGAGAGTGTGCAACCTTGCGCCGATGAACTCGAGATCTTGCGAGGGGAGCAAAGTGGACTTTGCGAAGTTTATGACAAAGCCCAAGTACTGGAGAAGAGTCACAGTGCAGTGGGTGGCTTTTATGACTTCTGGAGCGGACGACGCTCTGATGAGCCAGTCGTCTAGGTACGGAAAGACGTAGAGGCCTTGAAGCCGGAGATAAGCCGCCACCACCGCGAGACATTTTGTGAAGACTCGTGGTGCGGAGGATAGGCCAAAGGGCAGTACTCTGTACTGGTAATGATTTCCTGCCACCACAAACCTTAGGTATTGGCGGTGGCTGGGGTGGATGAGGATGTGCGTGTAGGCATCCTTTAGATCCAAGGAGCATAGCCAATCTCCCTGCTGGAGGTAGGGCAGAAGGATTCCAAGGGTAAGCATCTTGAACTTCTCCCTCACGAGGAACTTGTTGAGGTTGCGCAAGTCCAGGATGGGTCTGAGGCCTCCTGTTCTTTTTGGTATTAGAAAATACCTGGAATAAAAGCCTTGACCTCTCAGGTGGTGGGGCACCGGTTCCACAGCCTGTTCCTGAAGAAGACTTGCTAACTCCTGAAGGAGTAAGTCCCTGTGCAGAGGGAGTCGTGGAGGCTCTCCCGGGAAATAGGAGGGAGGGACCTGGTGGAAGTGGAGAAGATAGCCTTCTCTCACAACATGAAGCACCCAGGCATCTGAAGTGATGTTGGACCACCTGTGGGCAAAGTGGACCAGCAGGCTGCTGTGCTGGGAGGAACCAGCTGAGGGGGAGAGGCTATGCCGATGAAGTCAAAAACCCCCACCCTGCTGAGCAGGGGCCGGTGGTGCAGGCTTGGGGGTTTGCTGCCTACGGGACCCGTTACCCCGTCCCTTGGCCTGCTGACCCTGTTGGGGAGCTGCGGAGGCCTGATATTGAGGGTAGTGTTTATAGGCAGCCGCCTTCCTCGGGTAAAAGGACTTCTTTCCCGAGCCCATCTTCTTCTGGGAAGGGGCAGAGGTCTTCCTAGAGAGCCTAGTTCTGGTGAGAGTCTCCGTCTCGATTTGTGCAGCCTTCTCAGCCATGGGCTTGCCAAAGAGGTTCTCACCTCGGCAGGGGACATCGACCAACTTGTCCTGCACCCAGGGTTCGAGGTCAGACGACTGAAGCCAAGCCTGTCGGCGGGCACCGATGCCGGCTGCGGCTACTCGAGCCGATGCTTCAAAGCCATCATAGGCTGCTCGAGAAATGAATTTGGAGCATTCCCGAATACCAGTGGACAAGGCTAGGAACCTCCGCAAAGGTTCCTCGGACAGACCAGCAGAGAATCCGGCTATCTCTTTAGCCAGGTCTCTAAGGTACATGCCCATGTAGAGCTGGTAGGTCTGGACCCGACAAGCAAGCATAGAGCCCTGGAAACACTTCTTACCGAGGCCATCCAGGTTGCGGGCCTCCCTGCCAGGAGGCACCGAGGAGTGCATCTTCTGGCTCTTAAGCCTATGCATGGCCGATTCCACCACCATGGAATGGTGCGGCAGCTGTGCTTTTTGGAAGCCAGGGCTCTTGCGGACTCGATAGATGGAATCGACCCGCTTGCTTAATACCGGCGACGATGCCGGACTCTCCCACATGCGGAAGAGTAGTCGTTCCAGCATGGGAGGAACCGGTACAGTAAAGTGCTCCCTGGCGGGAGAGTCGTACTGAAGGGCGTCGAGCTCTTCGGCTCTTCGGCTCCTCCTCGGAATCCGCAGGGAAGGCCAAAGCCTTGGCCATATCCCTGACGAAGTCCGAGAACCAGGCATCCTCCGGGGGGGACTGTTTCCGAGGTTCGGACTCAGGGGAGTCCGAGGGGACACACCGAGTCCGAAAAGAATCAGGTGACTCTTCCACTTCAGACTCCCAGGCCAACTCCGAGGAGGAATCGGTGGGGTCGGTTCGGGCGGGCGGAGGCGTCGGCCACCCCGACGCCGAGGGAGTCGGCGTCGACGACCTCGGTCCCGAACGGGAGGCCGAGGGTGACCTCGACCGAGGATCGACTCGAGCCCGCATGGACTCGAGGATCGGCTCGGTCTCCGGGGTCGACTTAGACGTCAACGTCCCGGCGGTCGGGGCAGAGGCGCCAGCGAGGCTAGCGATCAGTGCCCGCTGCTGGTCCATGAAGGCAGATAGTCTGCTCTCCAGGGCCGTCAACCTGAGTCCGACCTCAGGTGACCCAGCAGCCCCCGACTCGGGCCCCGACGGCGTCAGGCCCGACGTCGGACCCCTCAGAGGCGAGTCCAGGAGGACTACAGGACTTACCCGAGCAGGCAACTCCGATTCCAAACGAGGTCGTTTCGGGAGACGTTCCTTCTCCAAAGACCCGGGACGGCTATCGGGGCTATGCGACCTGGCCCTCGCGGAACCAGGAGCGTCCACCGACGCCGCCCTCGCGGGTTTCACCTTCCGATGATGATCCCCGGAGGGAGAACCTCTGTCGGAGGAACTCCGGCGATGCTCAGAGCTGGAGCCTCTGGACGCCGAGGCCTCCGACGAGGTCCGGGTACGGGTGGGATCTGCGAAGATTCTTTCCCGCTGATGCCGCCGACTCCGTAACGCTTTGGAGGACATTTTGCTGCAGGCCCCACAGATCAGTTCCTCGTGATCTGGGCCAAGGCAGCGGAGGCAATTATCGTGTGTGTCAGTAAGTGACATATTTCTGTCACACTGAACACACCTTTTGAAACCACTGGCAGCCATCGGGGGAAAAAGGGCCCCTGCAAGGTCAAAGGACCGGGCTGCCAGCGAAAAACCGAAAAACGAAACTGACAGAAAAAATCAGAAAAACCGAAAAATAAGAGAAGGACTCGCAACGGCGTTGCGAGTCCGGGCAGGAAAGAGACCGGCGTCGAACCGAAGAAAAAAGTGAAGTAAATCACGAAAAATCAACTTTTTCTGCGGGGACAAGAAGACCACGTCTGTAGGGCTCCGCGGAAAAAAGAAGACTGGCTAAGATGGCACCCTTGGGCGGGAAGGGGACCGCGCATGCGCGCTGCAATTCCCAAAGGCTTTCTTTGAAAGCTGGGGAAAATTGCTCCGCGAGAGCTCTGTCGGTGCCGACGTCACCCATATGTGAGGACTGACTTCCTGCTTGGTCCTGGAGAACTGATTTACCCAGCACTTGATAACAGAGACAAGTGGGGGAGGGGTAACTCCACTGCAGTGAATGAGCAGAGTAACCAGGCTGAAGCACTCCTGAGAGACTTTAAAACATTCCTAGAGAAACGTAATATAGTTGAACCAGTACAGAGTCCAGAAGCACCAGTACCATTGGCTCATCCCCTACAGATGCAGGATTTGAGTCAGCCAATGGACTGCTCAACGTGCCTTGTAGATAAGAAATAGTCCAAGCAGAGCTTGTGTGGTTATTCTTTATAAAGTGAAAAAGTGCACACTGTCAAAGTTCCTACCTGAAGAGCTTATGAGAAAGATATGAGAATAAGCTAAAGCAGAAGTTGGAAACAGTGCATGAACTTTATTGTTGGTCTTTTGTTTAAGTATTTTCAAGGACAGTTCACATGACTGGAATGTGAAGTGCTGTGAAAAGGACAGTTTTGAAACACAGTGTTGGAAAAGCCTATCTGTTCCTTATTCTTGTTTTGGCTGTAAAAATACATTTCCTTTAAGCCTGTTCCAATTCCACCACGGAGCGGGAGAAATAAAATCCTCATAAAATAAATATTCTTTATACCTGCCTTGTCACTCAATCACCGCAACTACAATTTCAACCTCAAGGCACACCCCTCCTTAAATCCTCAAGGTCAAGGGGCGGGTGCACGGTTATAATGTGCATTCAAATGTTTGGTACCACATGAACTGTGGAGGCCATGTACATGCGATAGGCAGAGACAGCAGATGAGAACTGGCTGTGGTGGTGGTGTTGGCCTTCTACTTTCTCCATCTTGCCAATTTCAACCTCTCCTCCTATCTCAGATCCACACCTTCCCCTCCTTTGAATACCACTCTATTCGTCTTTTCTATCCCCTTCATCTGCAGGTCGCTGTTATTTATAGATCCCCTGACAAACCTATTTCTTCCTTCCTCAAAGATTTTGTCTCTTGGCTCTCTATTCTTGAATTCTTCATCCCCTTCCATTATTCTTGGTGATTTCTATTTACACATTGATATCCCCTCAGACCCCTGTGCATCTAAGCTCCTTTCCCTTACTTCCTCATACAACCTCCAACTTTGCTCCTCCGCCCCCACTCATCAGCTTGGTCACTGCCTTGATCTCATTTTCTACTCTGTTTACCCTCTAATTTTCACACCTTAATTCTTCTATTATCTGACCACCACCTCTTAAGCTTCTCTCTTCAACATGCCCCACCACATTTTATTTATTTACATTCTCTTATATACCGCGCTATTCTTCAGCACGGTTTACATTGAACAAACTGAAATTACATTGAACAGGGCATTATAACTTGGAGATAACTATTTTACAGGGAACATGGGCTATGGAGGGTTAAGTGGCTTGCCCAAGACCACAAGGAGCATCTGTGGGACTAGAAACCCCAGTCCTTCCGGCCCAAGGTTGCTGTCCTCTAGTGGGATTTGAACCCCCGACCTTCCGGCCTGAAGTACCTTGCCCCAACCACTAGGCCACTCCTCCACTCCACTCCACTCCTCCACTCCTCCACATTCTCGCCCTATCTCCTTCTATCTTTTTAGGAATCTTCATGCTATTGATCCACATTCTCTATCTACTGTTTCTTCTCTTCTTTTTTCATCTTTGTTCTGTAAGTCTGTCAATGAGGCTATTATCTTTATATATTTAGTTATTTAGTTATGCATATATACCATTTTTCACCAGGTCAAAGCGACTTACATTAAACAACAAGTGGTAGAAATATAGAAACATGTTGACAGAAAAAGACCATATGGCCTATCTAGTCTGCCCTTCTATATACAACAGTCCCCTTGTTTCCTTTAGAGATCCTCTGTGTTTGTCCCATGCTTCTTTGAATTCAGATACTGTCCTCTATCATCTCCACTGGGAGACCATTCATATCACTCCTGAATCTATCCCCTTTTACCCTCATCCCATGTCAAACAGGTTATAATATATTTACAGTTCTGATTGTGGGAGTGGGGAAAAGGGGGAGGTTGTACAATCAATATGGTTTCAACTTATTTACAATCCCGATTTGGGTAAACATCAGGTGTTCCTCACTTATTTACAATTCCTCATCAGCATTTCACATAATGACTCAATCTGTGCCAAACTGTTCTCTAAATAAGTGAGTCTTTTTTTGCTTCCAAAAGGAGGAGATGTCCTTATTGTTCCAAAGTTTGGTTGGGAGAGAGTTCTATAGGGACGGGGTGTAGAGTTCAAATGTGTGGACGCATGCCTGATTATTGTGTTTTATCCTTGCATGGGGTATGATAATAATGTTGTTACTGGTCTGTCTTGTGGATCTCCCAGAGTTTGGTTGTGGTAGTAGAGTGTGTAGGTGTGATGTTTGTTGTTGGTGTAGTGCTTTGTGAGTTAGTAATGATTTGTACTTGATCCGAGATTCCAGTGGGAGGATGTGGAGGTGTTTCAGTACTGGGGTGATATGGTCAAATTCCTTGCCCTTTGGATGATCCTGGCGGTTGTGTTCAGGGCTGACCTTAGAGGGTGGAGAGTGGGAGTCCTTGATATTACAGCAGTCAAGGTGGTGGGAGTGTCATTGCTTGTAGTACTGATCTAAAGTCCTGGGGGTCCAGGAGTGATCTCCTATATTACTGCTCACTCTGGATTCCTTTGTTCCTCCATTCACATGCTCTGTACTACTACTACTACTACTACTACTATTTAGCACTTGTAGAGCGCCACACACGCAGCGCTGCACAGCAACCTATAAAAGGTAGCTAACATACAAGGGACGGTCCCTGCCCATCAGAGTCATGCTCATCGGACAAGAGACAGTCTCTGCCCATCAGAGTCACGCTCATCAGAGCTTACAATCTAGTTAGAACAGTACAGAGCATTAGTCAATTCTGCAGTATGATGTGGTATAGTTTGGTACAGTTGGTCTATAGTTTGGTCATAAACGTTAACAGGGATAGGGTCATAAACGTTAATGGGGGTTGGGGTAAGATGAAAATGGAAGTCAGGATCTGAATGCGACAGTGAAGAGGTGGGTCTTCAACCTGGATTTGAAGAGGGACAGGGTGGACGCCTGGCGCACAGACGCAGGTAGGCTGTTCCAGGCGTGTGGTGCAGCAAGGTAAAAGGGGTACAGTCGGGAGTTCGTGGTGCGGGTGAAAGGCATTGAAAGAAGCGATTTGTTAGCGGAGCGCAAATTTCGAGTGGGGACGTAGGGAGAGATAAGAGACAGGAGATATTGAGGGGCCATAGAGTGAATGCATTTATAGGTCAGCAGGAGAAGCTTGAATTGGATGTGGAATTGGACAGGGAGCCAGTTCAGTGACTTAAGGAGAGGAGTAATGTGGGCATGGCGAGGCTGGCGGAAGATTAGTTGAGCCGCGTGATTTTGTATAGATTGAAGGGGAAGGAGATGGTTCACGGGGAGACCAGTGAGGAGTAGGTTGCAGTAATCCTTGTGTGGGCTGGGGTCTCCAATAAAGGTTTTTGTGGACAATCCTTGTGTGGGCTACGGTCTCCAATAAAGGTTTTTGTGGACAATCCTTGTGTGGGCTAGGGTCTCCAATAAAGGTTTTTGTGGGCAATCCTTGTGTGGGCTGTGGTTCTTGCCCTCCGCTCCTCCTGTACAGATTTCCTGCGGAAGGCACCCTTCTTTCCCTTGTTGTTTCCTGATCCACAATAGTACACTGCCTCCTATCCCATGACTCTTTAGTTTTGCTAAAAGTCTCTGATGGAGGACCTTGTCAAAGGCTTTCTGAAAGTCCAAATATACTATATCAACCAACTTTGTCAACCTGTTTATTCACACCTTCAAAAAAACATAACAGATTAGTAAAACAAGATCTTTCTTGTCTAAAGCCATTTTGGCTGTCTCCCATTAAGCCATGACTATCTACATGTTCAGCAATTTTGTTCTTTATTATGGTTTCTACCATTTATCCCAGTATTGACATCAGCTCACTGATCTGTAGTTTCTCAGATCACCCCTGGAACCCTTTTTAAAAATTGGCATTACATTGGACATCCTCCAAACTTCAGGTATTACAGATGATTTTAATGATAATTCACAGATTACTAATAGCAAGTCTGCAATCTCATATTTCAGTTCTCTCAACACCCTTCAATGTATATCATCTGGTCCAGATGATTTGTTACTCTTCAGTTTATCAAATAGTTGTAATACATCTTCCCAGTGTAGCGATATTTCTTTCAATTCTTCCACTGTATCACCTTTCAATACCACTTCAGTCATGGGTAACATCCCTACATCTTCCGCGGTAAAGACAGAAGCAAAGAATTCATTCAGTCTCTCCACTATGGCCTTGTCCCCTCTTAGAGCCCTTTTTACCCCTCTATCATCTAATGGTCCAACATACTCTCTCACAGGTTTTCTGCTATGAATGTACTTGAAAAAGTCTTATGTGTTTTTGCTTCCACAGCAAGTTTCTTCTCAAATTCTCTCTTTGCCTGCCTTATCAATGCCTTGCATTTAACTTGCCAGTGCTTGTGCTGTTTCCAGTTTTCGCCATTTGGCTCTTTTTTCCATTTCCTGAAAGATGCTTTTTTGTCAATAACAGCTTCTCTGACCTCACCTTTAAACCATGCGGGCAGTTTTTTGGACTTCCTTCCACTTTTCTTAAAGCATGGAATATAGCTGGTCTGGGCTTCCGAGATAGTATTTTTAAATAGCACCCATGCTTGATGTAAGTCTTTAATCTTTGCAACTCCTCCTTTTAGATTTTTTAAAAATATTTTCCGCATTTTATCATAGTCTCCCTTTTGAAAGTTAAAAGGTAGTACTGTGGATTACCTCTTCTATTAATTAAATGAAACGCGGTCATGCTATGATCACTATTGCGAAATGGCCCCAACACCCTTATCTTTTGCACCAGATCTGGTGTTCCACTAAGACTAAGTCCAAAATAGCTTCCCCTCTGGTCGGTTCATGAACCAGCTGCTCCAAGAAGCAGTCATTTATTTCATCCAGAAACCTTATCTCCCTAGCATGTCCTGCCGTGACACTGACCCAGTCAATACTGGGGTAATTGAAATCGCCCATTATTATTACTGTGCTGTAACTTTTGTTAGCTTCCCTGATTTCTTTGAGCATTTCATCATCCATTTGTTCATTCTGGCCAGGCGGTCGATAGTACACCCCCACTGCCATCACCTTCCCCTTTTTACATAGAATTTCAATCCATAGAGATTCTACAGAAAATTTTGTTTCCTGCAAAACTATCTAGCCACTGGGTGGGCTCTAGCTGAGACTTAGGATATTTGGTGAAGAATCCTAGGCTCTCTAGCATGTGAATGGTGCTTGCAGATGCTGCCCAGACTAATTCTGGGGTGTTTGCCTTGACTAGTCAGTTGTCAAGATAGAGGAATACAAAGATGCCCTGAGATGAAGAAACCCCGTTACTACCATTAGGCACCTCATGAAGATTCAATGAGCAGAAGCAATGCCAAAGAGTAGCACTCATGAAGCAGAGAAACTGCAGGTGTCGAAGGTGAATCAGAATATGCGCATATACATCTTTGAGATTCAGGGAGCATAGCTAATCTCCCTCCTGAAGGTAAGGCAGGAGAGTCTCCAGTGAGACCATCTTGAATTTTAACTTGATCAGGAAGTGGTTGAGGTTCCAGAGGTCCAGGATTGGACAGAGGTTTCTTGGGCACAAGGAAGTATTCTGAGTAAAAACCCTCATCCTCCTATGATGGAGGCACCGGCTCTACTGCCCAGTCATGTAAGAGGTTCTGCACCTCCAGCTGAAGGAAGGAGCGGTGAAGAGGACCCATGAGTATCTCCCCTGATGGGTGAGGTTTGCTGGAAGTGAAGAAGATAGTCCTCCCAGACTACCTGTAGTATCCAGGTGTCCGAGGTGACAATGGGCCAGCAATGGGCGAACTGGATCAGCCTTCCCCCGACCTGAGGTGGAATGTTGCAGGGGAGAGGGAGACTGGCTATGTCCCTGGAGAACCTGTCAAACCCTGCTCCTGGCTAGAGCTGAGAGGCCTGAGCAGGCTTCTGTTGTTTTGAATGGCAGACCGTGAAAGAGCCTTGCCCATTTTGCTGCTGCGATGACTGAAAGAGTGGGTAAGAGTGGTAGGGGGTTAAGGAGCCGTAGCTCTTTTTCTTAGGGAAAAAGTGCTTCTTCTCAGATGGTCATTGCTTTGTTGGGTCTGAGGTTTTCCAGGACAGACGGGACATGGTGAACTGGTCTTGTTCAAGCTCACCTGCCATCTCCTGCATGGGGGCTCTAAACAGATTCTCGCCCTTCCATGGGACATCTGCTAATTTATCCAGGAACCACTTCTCGAGGTCTGATATCTGGAGCCAAGCAAGGTGCCGGGCCCCAGTGTCCACAGCGCAACCCTTGTCACAGACTCAAAGGTGGCATAGGCTGCACTGGTCAAGTGCATTGAGCACTCCTTTGCCTTAGTAACCAGGGACTTGAATCTCCTCGTATGTCTGTGTATGTCTTGTAGCGCTATACAAATGCTCAATAGTAGTAGTAGAATTGTTGGTGGTGCTCCTCAGGAAGTTCTTCAGAGAACTTGGCCAGGTTCCCTGACAGATCCCGAAAATAAGAACATAAGAACATAAGATATGCCATACTGGGTCAAACCAAGGTCCATCAAGCCCATTATCTTGTTTCCAACAGTGGCCAATCTAGGTCATACGTACCTAGCAGTTTCCCCAAAAGACACAGGTTCCACAATGCTTGTACTGGGTCAAGCATTGATATTGTGGGTCCCTTCTCAATAATGGTTTATGGACCTTTCCTCCAGGAACTTGTCCAACCCTTTTTTAAACCCAGCTACACTAACAGCCTTTACTGCATCCTCCGGTAACAAATTCCAGAGTTTGATTACACGTTGAGTGAAAAAATATTTTCTTTTATTAGTCTTAAATAGTTTACCCTGTAGCTTCATTGCATGCCCCCTAGTCTTTCTATATTCTGATAAGGTAAACAATCGATCTACGTTTACCCGTTCCACACCGTTCATTAATTTATAGACGTCTATCATATCTCCCCTCAGCCGTCTCTTTTCCAGGTTAAAGAGCCCTAACCTTTTTAGCCTTTCTTCATAGGAGTATCCTTCCATCCCCTTTACGATTTTGGTGGCTCTTCTCTGAACCTTTTCTTTTTTTTTTTTTTTTAATTTATAAGATTTCAACAAAATTTACAAGCAATCATACTTGAAATGGAAACAGGACATGAGTAAGAAAAGTAAAACAAGAAATATACCAATATAAAGTTATTTACTCCCAGTCTTAAACTAGTCCACACACTAGAGAGACCCATAATGATTAAGAAAAATACAACAAAATAAACTCATAGGAATAGATAGACCCACAAAAATCCAGTAAACCTATCCTGCAAATAAACCCGCTCACCTAAGGGGCAGCAGATAAACGAGCGCTAATAAAGGAAACTAACTTAGCAGGCTCATAAAAAATAAAAGAAACATTAAATTTTTACCAAACATTTACAGGGAATTTTTTTTTTTCATTTAAATGAATCTTTATTATAAAATAAAAAGAAATACAATGTCAAGTCCACATCAAGGGGACAATCACCTGAATAAAGACAGTAGAAGCAACAGGATCAAAAAAAAACATTTAGCCCAATTATACATGGAAAAGGAAGAGAAAAGAAACACTTCACAAAGATTTGTTACTGATCAAAAACGCCTCACATTGCCCGACATCAAGAAAAACATACGTAAGATCATCCAACACCACAATACATTTGCAAGGATATTTTAAAAAGAAGGAAGCCCCAATGGCCAAAATCCGATCTTTCAGAGCCAGAAATTCCTTCCGACGAATCTGAGTAGTCCTACTTACATCCGGAAAAATTTGTATAGAATCTCCACAAAAAACCTGATCTTTTTTAGAAAAATACGTTTGCAAGATCAAACTTTTATCTTGAAATGACACAAAAGAAACTATCAAAGTAGCACGCTGGGAAATCAAATCAGTAGAGGACTCCAAAAACTGTGAGAGATCTAAGGACTCAGCTCCATTGGGGTTCCCTTTCTGTGCACTAGCTGGAGAAGAAGTCATAGCAGGAGAGCGCAAAGGAACATAATATAAAGAAGAAACCTTAATAGAATCCACATCCTGAATTAACAACACCTCCTTAAAATATTTTTGTAACAATATCAAAGGAGTTAAATAATGAGTGCGAGGAAAATTCAGAAAACGCAAATTTTTAGAACGGTTAACATTTTCAAGAACTTCTAACTGATAATGAACAGTAGCACTATCCTTAGTAAATGAGGAAACTGCAGCTTCCATAACTGAAAAACGACCCTCCAGCTTAGACATAGATTTATTATGCTGAAGATGTAATGCTTCATGTTCTGAAAGCTTTTGTACCACCTGAGAAGAAAACTGCTCTACTTGGGAAAAGGAGGCGCGAAAGGCACCTTCCATATGCGCTACCAACTCCCAAATATCCCGTAAGGAAATATCAGAAGGCACAGTCACTTCCGGTACAGCAGAAGAAAAATCCAACGGGGAAGGCATTTTAACTTTCTGTTCTCCCAATGCCGTCAAGGATAAGGCGCCATGAATACCTAAAGGATTTCCACCCATAACGTTATTTATTTATTTATTTATTTTATTTATTTCCAGTCTCTTCTATACCGCGCTATTCAATACCAGTGAGGTTTACAGTGAACATAGAACTACACATTTCCTTGGGTACTTGTGTTTACAATGTTCCCCGAAGGAGAGACATCCTGGACTACTACTTCCTTTCCGGGGTGGACAACTCCCAGCGTACATGAGGACACATCAGTTACAGTACTCACGGACTCCTCAGAAAGGTCTTTATCTGAAGACGATCTTCCAGCCCCTAACAGATGACGATCCATAGGGCCAACTGTTTTCCCCACCTTAGCGGGAACAGCCGGGAACACCTTTTTCCTCCGTCTGCCCATGAAACTGTACAGAAGGCTCCTCAAGGCTCCGAAGCGGCTCCAAAGGGGCGTTACCTCCCCCTTAGGTCATGCCCCTTCGGGCACGCACCCACAGGTACGTGCCCGTGGGTCGCGTTTTGCGGCGGGCCGACGCTGAAATAGCGGCCAGAAGAAGGTGGGGACTCCGGGCTCCTACTCCACCAGCTGCATTTACAGGGAAACTTGAGGAAAAATAAACCTCCCATCTGAATCACCCCAGACTTTAACAACAGAAACTCTTTTCTCCATTTTTGCATTTCCCGAGATAAATCAGGAAACATTCGAATAGATAACCCTTTAAACAAGACTGTACGTTTCTTGAAATACATTCTCAAAAGCCATTCCCGTTCAGACACAAGAGCCAATGAAATCAACAAAGTAGCAGGAACCACACTCTCACATACAGATGTATTAAAAATCTCAGAAAGATTTAAAACATCTAGTGCCTCTTCCTCTACCGGGGAACCCCCAGTTAGACCTTTAATTTTTTTTCCCAGTGGGTAGGTAATAAATTTTTGAAAGCGGAGGATGTGATTCCTCAGGAACATTCAACACTGCCAAGTGGCCCCAACACCCTTATCTCTTGTCCCAGATCTGGTGTTCCACTAAGGACTAGGTCCAATATGGCTTCCCCTCTGGTCAGTTCATGAACCAGCTGCTCCAAGAAGCAGTCATTTATTTCATCTAGAAACTTTATCTCCCTAGCATGTCCTGCCGTGACACTGACCCAGTTGATACCAGGGTAATTGAAATCACCCATTATTATTACAGTGTTGTAACTTTTGTTAGCTTCCCTGATTTCTTTGAGCATTTCATCATCCATTTGTTCATTCTGGTCAGGTGGTCGATAGTACACCCCCACTGCCATCGCCTTCCCCTTTTTACATGGAATTCCAATCCATAGAGATTCTACAGCAAATTTTGTTTCCTGCAAAACTTTAATCCTTTCTGACTCAATGCCCTCTCTAACATAGAGCGCAACCCCTCCACCAATTTGATCAGCTCTATCATTACGATATAGTTTGGACCCAGGTATCACAGTGTCCCACTGGTTGTCCTCCTTCCACCATGTCTCTGATATTCCAATCATATTTAACCTCTCATTTAGTGCTATTTATTCTAACTCTTCCCATCTTATTTTTTTAGACTTCTAGCATTTGCATACAAGCATTTTAGAGACTGTATTTTATTCATATTAATCTGGCTATTGGTAGACATGGGTAATTTGGGATCTTTAAGTTGTGTCTGCTCCATACTCGAGGGCATTTGGGCTACTTTACTCTTTTTTGGAACCTCTCTGCTTTTGGTAGTATCCTTCAAGGATACATTCTTCTGAACCATGCTCTGTTGGGCGACTGTCTGCTTTCCCCTATTATCTAGTTTAAAAGCTTCTCTATCTCCTTTTTAAAGGTTAATGCCAGCAGCCTGGTTCCATCCCGGTTAAGGTGAAGCCCATCCCTCCGGAAGAGCCCATCCTTTCCCCAGAATGTTACCCAGTTCCTAACAAATCCAAAATCCTCATCTCTGCACCATTGTCTCATCCACGCATTGAGACTCCGAAGCTCTGCCTGCCTTTTGGGTCCTGCGTGTGGAACAGGAAGCATTTCAGAGAACACTACCCTGGAAGTTCTGGATTTCAATTTCCTACCTAAAAGCCTAAATTTAGCCTCCAAAACCTCCCTACCACATTTTCCTATGTCATTGGTACCGACATGTACCAAGACAGCAGACTCTTCCCCAGCACTATCTAAGACCTTATTTAGGAACTATAAGGATCATTCCCAATATCTCACGCCACAGTAATATCACCCCACCCTCATAGAGCTCCATTGGCTTCCAGTTCCCTACTGCATCCAGTACAAGCTCCTCACCTTAACACATCATGTCATCTACTCCAATACCCCACAATACTACGCTGATCTGCTGCATTTTCACATCCCTCCTTGCAGTCTACGCTCTATCCTTGTGAACCGTCTTGTACGTCCGTCCCCCTCTCATGCACACCTCCAATCCACCCGACATTCTGCTTTCTTTTTCCTTGGCCCTTTCCTCTGGAACTCCCTCCCTAACACCCCTCCGTCAAGAATCATTATTCACAAAATTTAAGAACCTTTTGAAAACTATTTCAGATTGCTTTTGACCTACCCTCCTCTTAATGTCCCTTTTCCTTTCCCTTCAAGATCCTTTTCAGCTCCGTCCTCTGTCATGTCATGAAATGGAGTTCTTTTCCTTTCTTCCTGGCCATGAGCCGTCCTTTCTTAATTTTTGTTAAATTATAAACTGCCCTGATACAAGGAGGTGCAGTATATCAATAATCATAATAAACAGAAACAGAAACAGAAAAAACTGGTACATTTGGACCCTGACTGCCAGCAAGGAGCCTTGGTAGCATTTGTGCCTGAAGGCATCCATCACATGGACTTCCTATCCTGGGGTCACTGATGAATGGTTTTTCTGGCTCGTGATGCATCTCATTGCTGACTAGACTACCATGTAGTGGTGGGGAAGCAGCAGTTTTTTGAAGCTTGGGCTCTTGCTAACTCAGTACTTTGAGTCAACACACCTGCTGACTGTGAATAGCAGGCTCTAGAGGATATGGTGGACAGGTACAGTGACTGCCTCCCTCAGTAGCGAAGGATACTGGAGAATCTTCAGTTCCTCCATCCTGGGCTCTTCCTCAGCTTTGATTGAGAAATGGAGGACTGCTGCCATGTCTTGCATGAATTTAAAGAAGAAGAGGTTCTGTGGCAGAGATCTGCAGCTGTCACACAGAGGAGATGGGTCTGAGGGCACGTCCTGGTGGCGTGCAGTCTTGGGTGACTTGCTGTCCATCTCCCATCCCTCGGACTCTGATTCCATGAGGAACCCGAAGTACTGCCATGATTCCACTTGGTGCCTGCCCCGGTCCAGCAAGGATAATGGGGTCCAGGTCAACCAACAATCGATGGAGAGGAGTGGTGGAGGGAGAGAGATCTCGAGTGGCACTAGGAGGCACTGTCCCTTCAAGGAAGAGCAAAGGCTTTGAGTACGGGCCGCATCTCCTCTGGTGAGTTCGCCGCCACAGGCTGTTCCGTCACCAGTGTGGAGGAACAAGCGGATGTCAGGTGCCTGCTGGGCGAAGAATGTCAAGAGGCTGCTTTTGAATTGCTCCATTTGCTGAGCTAGGAGTACAGTCTCTGACATGGACAGAGATGGCACCACAGGATTCATCCCTTACTCTGGAGCCTTCAGCAAAGGTGCCATGATAGTTAGCTTATCAGGAGACTCCTGCCTGCCTGCATGGGCTTTGGGAGATGACCACTCCCATTGGAGGACTTTTGAAGGTTTCTCCCGGCCCTTGCCCTTGGTGTCCAATGCTGAGCCATGTGAGACTTAAAATGGCTAACGGAGTGCCCCTTCAACACCTTCAGACGAGAATGGCCCTTTTTGGTGTGCTCCTTCAAGAAGGAAAGCTGCCGGTCCAGTGTCCCGTGACTCTTCAGCTCTGAATGAATCATGCCTCTGCGTGAAAAAAACATGGAGGCCTTCGAAGGTGTCGATGCCAATGTTGACGTCAGTGCCATCTTCAAGGATTCTGAGGACCTGAACATTGATTTCTTCTGCTCCGGAGGGGTTTAGGGAGTGAGAAGAGAAGAAAGGTAGTGAGAAGCTGCAGAGTGAATACACTTATAACAGGAGATGTTTGATCTGGATGCAGAAATGGATAGGAAGACAATGAAGAGACTTGAGAAGAGGGGTAATATGAGCATAACAAGGCTTGTGGAAGATTAGTCGTGCAATAGAGCAATGAACAGATTGAAAGGGAGAGAGATGGCTCAGAGGGAGACCAGCAAGGAATAGGTTACAATAATCTAGAAGGGAGGTGACTAAGGAGTGGATAAGTGTCTTAATAGTGTATTCAGAAAGGAATGGGCAAATTCTGCTGATGTTGTGAAGAAAGAAACGTCAGGTTTTAGCTATCAGTTGGATGTGTGTAGAGAAGGAAAGAGAGGAGTCAAAGACAGCCCCAAGGTTGCGAACAGAGGAGATAGGGAGGAGTAGAGAGTTATCCACAGAGACAGAAAAAGGAGGAAGGAGAGAGGAGGGTTTAGGGGGAAAAATAAGAAGCTTAGTTTTGGCCATGTTCAATTTTAAGCGGCGGTGAGACATCCAAGCAAGAATGTTAGAAAGGCAGACAGATATCCGGGCCTTGATTGCTGGAGAAATTTCAGGTATAGAGAGGTAGATCTTGGAGTCATCAGTGTAAAGATGGTACTGAAAGCCATGGAAAGAGATGAGTGCACCAAAGGACTGGGTATATAGAGAGAAAAGGAGTGGACCCAAGACTGATTCTTGGGATACACCAACTGAGAGTGGGATAGCAGAAGAGGAAGATCCACCAGAAAAAACACTGAAAGAGCAATGGGAGAGATAAGAAGAGAACCAAGATAGCAGAAAGCCCTTAAAACCAAGCGAGGACAGGGTATCAAGGAGAAGGTTGTGGTCAACAGTGTCAAAAGGGCTCTTTAACCTGGAAAAGAGACAGCTGAGGGGAGATATGATAGAAGTCTATAAATTAATGAACGGAGTGGAACAGGTAAACGTTATCAGAATATAGAAAGACTTGGGGACATGCAATGAAGCTACAGGGTAAACTATTTAAGACTAATAAGACTTTAAGACTTTAAGACTAATAAGACTAATAAGACTTAAGACTTTTTTCACTCAACGTGTAATCAAACTCTGTAATTTGTTACTGGAGGATGTAGTAAAGGCTGTTAGTGTAGCTGGGTTTAAAAAAGCTTTGGACAAGTTCCTGGAGGAAAGGTCCATAAACCATTATTAAGAAGGGACCCAGGATATCAATGCTTGACCCAATACAAGCATTGTGGAACCTGTGTCTTTTGGGGAACCTGCTAGGTACGTCTTTTGGGGAACCTGCTAGATTGGCCACTGTTGGAAACAGGATACTGGGCTTGATGGACTTTGGTCTGACCCAGTATGGCATATCTTATGTTCTTAGGTAAAGCAGCAGAAAGGTCAAGAAGGATAAAGATTGAGCAAAGGCCCTTGGATTTTGCTAGGTATAGGTCACTGGAGGCTTTGGCAAGAGCTGTTTTGGTAGAATGTAAAGGACAAAAGCTAGATTGTAGAGGATCCAGAACAGCCTGAGAAGAGAAAGTCAAGGCAACGGTGGTGAACCGCACGTTCAAGTTATTTAGAAATGAAAGGGAGGAAGAGATGAGTCGATAGTAAGAAAAACAGGTAGGTCTAGTGAGGGTTTCTTGAGGAGAGGATTGACCACAACATGGTTGAAGGCTGCAGGGAAAATTGCAGTGGAGAGTGATAGCTTGAGAATATAGTTGAGAGATGGAAGGGACTACAGTGGAGGATATGGAGCTATGGAGATGGGTAGGAATAGGATTAGAGGAGCAGTAGTGAGTTTGGATGAGGAAAAGAAGGTGAATGGTTCACCTTCAGAAATCATAGAAAAGGAAGAAAGGGTAACAGAGGTGGGGGGGGGGGGAGGTTGTATTCTAATTAATGTCAGGTCAATCAGAAATAAATTACCCCTCATACAGAACCTCATTATCGACGAAAATATACTATGCATCACGGAAACCTGGCTAGCTGACGCTGACACAGTTCTCCTTAACCAACTAAGGAAAACAGGTTATAACCTATTTAATTGTCCCCATACCAATAAGAGAGGAGGAGGGGTAGTGATAATTGCAAAAACTGCCTTAAACTTATCCACCAGCACCCATAATTCACTCAAAGGAGTAGATATACTCAAAATTGAGAACAGAAGGCTCACAATCTGCCTCATTTACAGACCTCCCTCATCTAGCCATGAAGTACTAGCAACTGTGCTAGAAACAGTATGTGCAACACCAATAAGAAAACCCCAGATTATATTAGGAGACCCACACACAAACGCATTCTTGGACGCAATGGACCAACTGGGATACCAACAAATAATACACAACCACACTCACAATAAGGGAAATATACTCAACATGGTATTCCTCCCTAAGCTAACATCCGTCCCTACAGATACAACTACCCCACTTAACATAACACAGGTCCTGTGGTCAGATCACTATCTAATCCAATTTACATTTAATATGTCAATGCACCTCTCTACTCAAGAATCACCATCTCACGCCCAACATACAAACAGGTTCAAAACCTTTGATAAAGACGCACTAATAAGTTCAATTAATACTGAACAAACTGACCTCAATGTGCTCATAAATCAATGGAATGCAGGAATAGAAGCAGTCGCAAAACCACCATCCAAATTACAAACCAATATGAAGAAACATTCGGAAGCATGGTACACCCCAGACCTAATCAAGAAAAAAAAAGACCTCAGAAAAGTGGAACAGAAATGGAGAGCTAAAAAGACCACAGAAAATAAAACACAATACTTGTCAATGCTCGCAATTTACAAAGAGGCAATAAACACATTGAAAAAGAACTTTCACTCCAAAATACTAAATAATGCCATAAATCGCCCAAGGGAACTTTTTTAGCTTGTAAATCAATTACCAAACCCCCACAAGATGGTAATTTAAAAACTCCAATCCAGCCACAGACCCTGGCTGACTTCTATACCAGCAAACTAAATCCCCAAAACAAAACTTGCACTCAACAGATACCAGTAACTGTGGCCTCTGCAAAAAGTTGGCATACCTTCCATCCAATTGACTCAAGACAAATCTTGGACATAATCTCAAACTTAAACACAACCACGTCCCCTCTAGATCCCTGCCCAGTGATCAAGGCAATGAAAACAGAAATGGCACCAATCATACAAAATATAGTAAACCAATCCCTCCAGCAAGGAACTATGCCCCCAACTTCAAAAGATCCATAATCTGACCAATTCTAAAAACCAAAACACTTAACAAAGATGATCCCTCTGCATACAGATCCATTTCAAGCATCCCCTTTATAGTCAAAACCATTGAGAAAGCAGTTCAACGTCAGCTCCAAGACTTTATAGACTCAACAAATGCCTTAGATGATCAACAATATGGCTTTCGACCCTTTCATGGAGTTGAAACACTTCTCCTAGTGCTGTTTGACAAATTAATAAAGGGCCTGGAGAACATCAAAAAATGTTTATCCTAATATTCCTTGATATAACATCAGCGTTTGACACTGTAAACCACCTGATCCTTATTACAAGACTTAAGTCCATAGGAATAAAAAGAACCACCCTGAATTGGTTCTCCTCCTATATAACTAAATGTGTTCAACAGGTACACCTTGATCAAAAAACATCAAATACATTCCCACAAACCCAAGGAATACCCCAAGGGTCAGCTTTATCAGCCCTCTGATTTAATTTATACCTAAAACCTATCTGCGCAATATTCAAAAAATACAAAATTAATTTTCACTTATATACAGACAACATAATGTTGTACACCCAACTAGACACATGTAACCCAATATATGAATCCCTAGCAGCCTGCCTCAAAGAAACCCACAAAAGATATGGGTCTATTTTATAGAGTAATATAGTGACACAAATTCTATGAAAATTACTCCAAACTAACAGGCTAATGCAGAAAAAATTGGAGGGTTCACTTCAGAACTCAATGCTCGGAAATTGTCTCAGACTAATCGGCTGCCGTAGGCTGGATACTGAATATTCAAAATAACCAGCGGCGCCTGTTGGCATCAATGACTCATTCCAGCATATTTTTTAGAGATTTTTGGTGCCCTCTCCCAATAGTGTTGTTAAACAAATGGTTAGTCATTAATCATCAAAATTTTTCTTTCTCTTCTTTTGTGTTCCTTTATATTCCTTGGACTTATCTTAAATTAACGATTTCTTCGTTTTCACGAATTTTTCGTTCTCCCAACGCCTCACATACAACGTTGTGACTGCGTTTCTCCCAATATTATGAAGTTCTTCAGGGGATGGATCATAATCAGCCAAATATTTAACTAGAAAAGAAACCATCATTAAAACCAGTTTAACTGTCTTGCTTCAATTACTGCCTTAGGTCCAATTAAAAATAGTGCAATCGTAGACTTAAGCAACTATAATAGCTAAAAACATACCCAAGTTTGGCCAAAGTACTGCACAGCTTCCTTAAGCAAACTAATATTCTTTTCCACTTCTCGTTAGACATTCTTCGAACTCTGTTTCTAAAAAACGCCGCGCATGTGTAGTCCATACCTATCGGTTGTTCTTATAACCCTCTCACTCCACCGGCATGGCTGTCAGCAGTCAGCTTCATACTCCACAGCTTCCCCTTTCAATTTCTATATTCAACCCTTTTGGTATTAAAGTCTGCAACTGGAAAATCCAACATTGTTCTCGAAATGATAGAGTTTGTGCTAATGATTTCCCGTTCATTGGAGTTATAACTTGTTCTACACAGAAACATTGTAACATCTCAAAATTATGCTGTAAGTCCTGACAGTGGGCAACCAATGGTGCTTGCATCACCTTATGCTTCAAACGGCTCTTATGTTCTGATAGACGTGTTTTGAAAGACCTGCTGGTCTTCCCTATATAGAGAAGATCACAGGGGCAAACTATTGCATAAATCACATTTTCTGAATCACAAGTTGTATGATGACGTAAAACATATTTTTTCTGTTGATATACAAATTTTTGTAATTCCTTAGTGACCATGCAAATAGAGTACTGGCCACATTTATAGTGGCCAGGAATCTTCACATCATTTGATGCCACTGACAGGGGTCGCAAAACCGCTGGACTTAGTCTTTCCTTTAGATTTCTGTTTCTACGCCAGACACATCGGATAACTTTATTACGTAAACTTGGCACTGTATTCAGAACATTAATATGTCGAGAGACAATCTTCTTGATTTTAAAACTAAATGGGGAATACTGAGTAATAAAATTGATCATGTCCGGATCAAATTCCTCCCGAGTTCTCGTGGTGCCCAACAGAGCTGACCTATCATTAAAAAGTGCTCGACGGTACGCTCGTGTTATCACCTTAGTTGGAAATCCCCGTGCCTCAAAATTGCAAACCAAATCTTTGGCTTTATGTTTGAAATCCAAAACATCTGAACAGTTTCTGCGGTATCGCAAAAACTGGGAAAAGGGCAGACCATCTTTTAATCGGAGCGGGTGTGCGCTCTGGTAATGCAGCAATGTATTTCTATCAATGGACTTACGATATATTGAAGTCTGCCAACCTGAACTTGTCTTGCTTATTTGTAAGTCTAAAAATACCATATCAGTTTTATGGATGTTATAGGTAAACTGAATGTGGGGATCTTGAACATTAAGCCATGTTATAAACGTCAAAAGCTCTTCCACAGTGCCCCTCCATAGCAGGAACATGTCATCAATAAAACGTGACCACAGCTTGATGTTTGATGTAAAACGGGAAGACTGCCATAATTGATTCTCATAATGCCCCATAAAAAGGTTGGCGATAGAAGGGGCAAACGTCACCCCCATGGCTACTTCTGATGTTTGTTGAAAAAGGTCCGCTTCAAACTTGAAATAATTTCAAAAAATAGTCAACCGTGTCAACTCAGATAAAAATTGAATCTGGGATTCTGAGAGATCTCCTCTTGCTCTTAATGCCCAGACTACTGTCTCTAATGCTTGTGCTTGGGGAATAATAGTATAGAGAGCTACTACATCTAAAGTGGCTAATATAATATTCGGGTCTCCAGCCCATTGAGGGCAATTATCCAAGATTTGTAGAAAGTGAGACGTATCCCTAATATAAGACGGTATGTCTGTTAGGAGGGGACGTAGATAAGAGTCAATAAACATAGAGAGTGGTTCTAGTAGGGACCCTTTGGTCGACACAATAGATAGACCTGGTGGCTGCTCTAAATTTTTATGGATTATAGGAACAATATAGAAGCGTGCCACCATAGGATGAGCAACATTGAGAAATTTAAATTCTTTCTGAGAAATCAGCTTATCATTTAAAGCTTGAGTAGTAATATTCAAAACTAGTTTTTGAAGCTCTACGGTGGGATCAGCCTCTAACCGATGGTATGATGTCTCATCAGAAAGTTGACGACTAGCCTCCATAATATATTGGTCTCTACTCTGAACCACTACTGCTCCCCCCTTGTCAGCCCGCTTAATTACTATATCCGATCTCTCCATCAGATCGTGTAAAGCTCGGTTTTCTTGCTGTGATAATGTAGTGAAGGATGATCTGTGGGACCGTTCTAAAATTTCTACATCCTTTAAAATTAGTTCGCGAAAAACTGTCAACGCCGGGTGAAGTGGGCCAGGTGGATTCCAAGATGATTTAAGCGGGAGGGAAACCCGACGAGTGGATACTTCCACTGGTTCACTTACGATAGAAGCTAACGACTCTGTTTGGGACTTATTTTGTTCAGCAAAATACATTTTTAAATTCAGTTTTCTGATCAAACCTTCTAAATCAAGTCTAAACTGGGAGGGATCATAACGAATCTCAGGAACATAAGATAATCCCCAATTTAATAGTCGTAGCTGATCACCTGTGAGTTCTTTACCTGAGATATTAATAACTAGATCCTTGTGGCTTGTCGGATCAATCAACGCCGGGTGTCCCCCTTCCGTTCGGATTGGTGTGTCTGTATCCCTATCTTCTTTTTCTTTTTGCGAGTGTCCTCGCCATCCTCGCGAAAATCCTCTTTAGAGGTATGGGAATCCAAGGAACTCGATTCATCAGAAGTTGTATCAAAGGAAACTTGTTTTCGAGGTTGTCTCTTAACAGTCTTCCGTTTTGAATCCATCCAGGGGTAGACATATCCTATAGTATAATCATCATTGTCCCGTTTTAATTTTTTAATTTTTGCTGACTGAACTTCTGCTGGTAGAGTGTCGAGTTGTTTCTTAAATTCGTCCATTTTAAGCGTGAATTGATCAACTATCTCCTTTTCTTTGAGCTCTGTTCTTAGCTGCTCTTCCTCCTGATGAAACCCTATTATAGCTGTTTTAGAAGTGTTAATAATAAGTAACATCAGGTCAAGAGAGCATTTGTTAAGTATACGATTCCAATTGGCTATAAACTCAGGGTTGGTGGTAAACATTTGGGGCTCTTTATATTAATGTTCAAGATCCCCACATTCAGTTTACCTATAACATCCATAAAACTGATATGGTATTTTTAGACTTACAAATAAGCAAGACAAGTTCAGGTTGGCAGACTTCAATATATCGTAAGTCCATTGATAGAAATACATTGCTGCATTACCAGAGCGCACACCCACTCCGATTAAAAGATGGTCTGCCCTTCTCCCAGTTTTTGCGATACCGCAGAAACTGTTCAGAAGTTTTGGATTTCAAACATAAAGCCAAAGATTTGGTTCGCAATTTTGAGGCACGGGGATATCCAACTAAGGTGATAACACGAGCGTACCGTCGAGCACTTTTTAATGATAGGTCAGCTCTGTTGGGCACCACGAGAACTCGGGAGGAATTTGATCCGGACATGATCAATTTTATTACTCAGTATTCCCCATTTAGTTTTAAAATCAAGAAGATTGTCTCTCGACATATTAATGTTCTGAATACAGTGCCAAGTTTACGTAATAAAGTTATCCGATGTGTCTGGCGTAGAAACAGAAATCTAAAGGAAAGACTAAGTCCAGCGGTTTTGCGGCCCCTGTCAGTGGCATCAAATGATGTGAAGATTCCTGGCCACTATAAATGTGGCCAGTGCTCTATTTGCATGGTCACTAAGGAATTACAAAAATTTGTATATCAGCAGAAAGAATATGTTTTACGTCATCATACAACTTGTGATTCAAAAAATGTGATTTATGCAATAGTTTGCCCCTGTGATCTTCTCTATATAGAGAAGACCAGCAGGTCTTTCAAAACACGTCTATCAGAACATAAGAGCCATTTGAAGCATAAGGTGATGCAAGCATCATTGGTTGCCCACTGTCAGGACTTACAGCATAATTTTGAGATGTTACAATGTTTCTGTGTAGAACAAGTTATAACTCCAATGAACGGGAAATCATTAGCACAAACTCTATCATTTCGAGAACAACGTTGGATTTTCCAGTTGCAGACTTTAATACCAAAAGGGTTGAATATAGAAATTGAATGGGGAAGCTGTGGAGTATGAAGCTGACTGCTGACAGCCATGCCGGTGGAGTGGGAGGGTTATAAGAACAACCGATAGGTATGGACTGCACATGTGCGGCGTTTTTTAGAAACAGAGTTCGAAGAATGTCTAACGAGAAGTGGAAAAAAATATTAGTTTGCTTAAGGAAGCTGTGCAGTACTTTGCCCAAACTTGGTATGTTTTTAGCTATTATAGTTGCTTAAGTCTACGATTGTACTATTTTTAATTGGACCTAAGGCAGTGATTGAAGCAAGACAGTTAAACTGGTTTTAATGATGGTTTCTTTTCTAGTTAAATATTTGGCTGATTATGATCCATCCCCTGAAGAACCTCATAATATTGGGAGAAACGCAGTCACAACGTTGTATGTGAGGCGTTGGGAGAACGAAAAATTCGGGAAAACGAAGAAATCGTTAATTTAAGATAAGTCCAAGGAATATAAAGGAACACAAAAGAAGAGAAAGAAAAATGTTGTTGATTAATAACTAACCATTTGTTTAACAACACTATTGGGAGAGGGCACCAAAAATCTCTAAATATATGCCGGAATGAGTCATTGATGCCAACAGGCGCCGCTGGTTATTTTGAATATTCAGTATCCAGCCTACGGCAGCAGATTAGTCTGAGACGATTTCCGAGCATTGAGATTGAGTTCTGAAGTGAACCCTCCAATTTTTTCTGCATTAGCCTGTTAGTTTGGAGTAATTTTCATAGAATTTGTGTCAAAGAAACCCAAGCATGGCTTCAAGAAAATAATATGAGCATCAACCTCAATAAAACAGAGGTAATATTCATTTCAAAAAACACTGAATTCAATCCCCCTTCAACAATCCTCCTGAATAATAATCTATTCAATGTCAAACAAGAAATAAAATACCTAGGGGTCACCCTTGATAAAATGCTCATTATGGAAACCCATCTAAGGTTATTAAACAGAACAATATTCTACAAACTAAGAATTTTACAAACGCTACGAAACCTCATTGAGCTTATAACTCCTCTCTTGGACTACAGCAATGGCCCACTTCAAGGAATTCCTAAAAAAAACACTAAACATACTTCAAATGGCACAGAATGTCACAGCGAGACTCATAATGCAATCGTGGTTCTCAGATCATATTACACCCATTCTAATGGGGCTCCACTGACTTCCCATTCAAGCTCGAGTATGATACAAGATAATAATGATGATGTTCAAATTAATACATAACATAGCCCCATCACAGCTTTCCACACTCATTGAAATACAACCCCTAAGAGAAACAGAAGAACCCCGAAGCAAAACATACTAAAGGTACCACACACTATATGCAACACAAAAACATTTATGAGCAGCAGAGAATTCACATACATAGTCCCCCTCCAATGCAATAAACTTCCGGATACACTAAGAGGAAACAAGGACCTTCAATAATTCCACAAGGGTCTAAAAACGCACCTATTTCGAGAATATTACAATAATACTTAGACCACTTTCCCATTCCTCCACCTACTATCCTCTCTCCCTCCTCCTTCCTATGCTATCCCCTGTCCCTCTACTCCTCCCCTTCAACTAATTTCTAGTTGATAAGTGTACCGATTTGCTGTCACCAGTAAGAACACTACTGTAAATTCTCTCTGTAAATAGTTACAGCGGACTATTGTACTGCTTCATGTAAATAGTTTGAGGCTTCCCCTCACTCAACTGTTCTATGTATAAAGTTCTAAACCTTGTTACATGTAACTGTTATTGTTAAAGTTCATTGTTATAATATAAACTGCCCCTGATATCTGGAAGAGGCGGTATAAAAATGTAAGCAAATAAAATTAAAATAAAATAAAGGTTGGAAGTGAAGAGGGGGAGGAGGGGTAGTAGCTGACCTTGTGGGGCATCCAGGTCACAAGTACCTGGAAGAGTCCTAAAAAAGGTAAATAGGTTCCACAATTCTTGTCCCAGAGTAAGCAATGGATTTCCCTGGTCTTCTTTAATAATGGTTTATGGACCTTTCCTCCAGGAACTTGTCCAAACCTATATTAACAGCTTTTACTATATCTTCCAGAATTTGATTATTTATTTATTTTATTTTATTTATTTTAACAATCATTTATATACCGCATCTTCCAAAGATCAGGTGCGATTCACAATAAACAACAATTAACAAATCAAAGTTTGTTTTACATATAACATCAAATAACCAGAACAATAATGTAGATAAACAACACTGTTAGGGTTGAACAGCACGGAACAGTGCAAACTATATACAGTATTTACAGATACATATTATGTAGGGCTTTAGCATTGAGCAAGTACAGTTTCGGCTATAAGTTTGTATGTTTAGGTCATTGGGATATTAGACATAACTGGTTAGCCTTTATCTAAATCTATTGAGGGATGATTTGTGTTGTTGTAATGCTTAGTAAATAGATAGGTTTTCAATTTTTTGCGGAATTCAATGATCTCGGGTAACATTCTTAGATCATCTGGGAGAGAATTCCAGATTGTTGGGGCTGCATGTGAAAAAGCTCTGTTGTTTGTGATTTTATTTGCTTTTATGAAGTCTTTGGGAGTTTTTAGTTTATTTACTTGTGCTTTTCTTTGAGTGGTTTTTGGATACTCTTTACTGATTAAGTTACTTAGGGTGACAGGGGCCATATCATTTAGAGTTTTGAAAGTGGTTGTTAATGTTTTGTATACTATCCTACTTTGAATTGGGAGCCAGTGAAGGGATTCCAGTATTGGTGTTATATGTTGATGTGAGTGTACTTTTGTTATTACTCGAGCTGCTGCATTCTGTGCTATTTGAATTCTTTTAATGTTTTGTTTTGTTGTACCTAATAAAATTAGATTAGAGAAATCAAAGTGGGGGGTTATGGTGGCTTGAATTATGCTGATAAAATCTTGAATGTATACAAGGGGTTTTAGTTGTTTAAGGATTTTAAGTTTGAAGTAGATTTTCTTTGTGATATTTCTAATATGGGTATCCAAAGTAAGATGTTTATCTAGAATAACTCCTAGATATCTTACTTCGTTTTTTATTTTGATTTCTTGGTTTTGAAGCGTTATGTGTGTTGGGGGAGTATAGGATTGATTCTTAGTAACAATTAGCAATTATATGTTGAATGGAAAAATATTGTCTCTTATTACACTTAAATGGATTACATTGTAGCTTCATTGTGTGTACCCCAAGTCTTTCTGCTTTTGATATAGTAAATATCTGATCTACATTTACCTGCTCTTCTCCATTCATTAATTTATAGACCTCTATCTCCCCTAATCCATCTCTTTTCCAAGTTGAACAGCCCTAACCTTTTAAGCCTTTCCTGATAGGGGCATCTTTGCATCCCCTTTATCATTTTGGTGTTTTTTCTTTGTACCTTTTCTAATTCCGCTATATACTTTTTTAAGATAAGGAGACCAGAATTGCACACAATGTTCAAGCTGTGGTCACACCATGGAATGACAGAAGCATTATTATATGCTTTGTTTTATTCTCCATTCCTTTCCTTATGATTCCTAGCAATCTATTAGCTTTCTTGGATGCCACTAGGTGGAGGGTTTCAACGTATTATTCACAATGACACCTAATCCTTTTCCTGGGTGGTGGTTCCTAATGTGGAAGATTGCATTATGTAACTGTTTGGGTTGTTCTTTCCTAGGTGCATAACTTTGCAGTTGTCCACAATAAATTTCATCTGCCGTTTAGACAGCCAGTCTTCCAATTGATAAGAACATAAGATCATAAGATATGCCATACTGGGTCAGACCAAGGTCCATCAAGCCCAGTATCCTGTTTCCAAGAGTGGCCAATCTAGGTCATACGTACCTAGCAGTTTCCCCAAAAGACACAGGTTCTGCAATGCTTGTACTGGGTCAGGCATTGATATCCTGGGTCCCTTCTTAATAATGGTTTATGGACCTTTCCTCCAGGAACTTGTCCAAACTTTTTTAAACCCAGATACCCTAACAGCCTTTACTACATCCTCTGGTAACAAATTCCAGAGTTTGATTACACGTTGAGTGAAAAAATATTTTCTTTTATTAGTCTTAAATAGTTTACCCTGTAGCTTCATTGCATGTCCCCTAGTCTTTCTATATTCTGATAACGTAAACAATCGATCTACGTTTACCCGTTCCACTCCGTTCATTAATTTATAGACTTCTATCATATCTCCCCTCAGCCGTCTCTTTTCCAGGTTAAAGAGCCCTAACCTTTTTCAGCCTTTCTTCATAGGAGTATCCTTCCATCCCCTTTACCATTTTGGTGGCTCTTCTCTGAATCTTTTCTAATAACGCTATATCCTTTTTAAGATACGGCGACCAGAATTGCACACAATATTCAAGGTGTGGTCTCATCATGGAACAATATAGAGGCATTATAATATCTTTTGTTTTATTTTCCATTCCTTTCCTTATGATACCTAGCATTTTATTTGCTCTCTTGGCTGCTGCTGCACACTGGGCCGAGGGTTTTAACATGTTATCCACAATGACGCCTAAATCTTTTTCCTGGGTGGTGGTTCCTAATGTGGAACCTTGCATTGTGTAACCATAGTTTGGGTTGTTCTTCCCTAGGTGCATAACTTTGCACTTGTCAACATTAAATTTCACCTGCCATTTTGATGCCCAGTCTTCCAATTTATCAAGATCCTCTTGCAATTTTCCACAATCCTCTTGGGTTTTAACAACTTTAAATAGTTTTGTGTCATCTGCAAATTTGATAACCTCACTCATTATTCCACTTTCCAGGTCATTTATGAATATGTCAAAAAGCAGCGGACCCAGTACAGATCCCTGGGGTACACCACTATTCACCTTTCTCCATTGGGAAAATTGGCCATTTAGCCCAACCCTCTACTTTCTATCTTTCAACCAGTTCTTGATCCACATTAGTATACTGCCTCCTATCCCTTGACTCTTTAGTTTTGCCAAAAGTCTCTGATGAGGGACCTTGTCAAAGGCTTTCTGAAAGTCCAGATACACTATATCAACTGACTCACGTTTGTCCACCTGTTTATTCACACTTTCAAAAAAACATAATAGATTAGTAAGACAAGATCTTCCTTGTCTAAAGCCATGTTGGCTGTCTCCCATTAGGCCATGACTATCTACATGCTGAGTAATTTTATTCTTTATGATGGTTTCTACCATTTTTCCTGGTACTGACATGAGGCTCACCGGTCTGTAGTTTCCCAGATCACCCCTGGAACCCTTTTTAAAAATTGGTGTTACATTGGCGATCCTCCAATCTTCAGGTATTATAGATGATTTTAATGATAGTTCACAGATTACTAATAGCAGGTCTGCAATCTCATATTTCAGTTCTTTCAACACCCTTGGATGTATACCATCCGGCCCAGGTGATTTGCTACTCTTCAGTCTATCCAATAGTTGTAATACATCTTTCTGATGTATCGATATTTCCTTCAATTCCTCCGCACCTTTAAATACCACTTCAGTCATGGGCAACATCCCTACATCTTCCTCAGTAAAGACCGAAGCAAAGAATTCATTCAGTCTCTCCGCTATCGCCTTGTCGCTTCCTAGTGCCCCTTTAACTTCTCTATCATCTAATGGACCAACTGACTCTCTCACAGGTTTTTTGCTACGAATGTACTTGAAAAAAATCTTTATTTCGCGTTTTTGCTTCCGCAGCAAGCTTCTTCTCAAATTCTCCCTTTACCTGCTTTATCAATGCCTTGCATTTGACTTGCCAGTGCTTGTGCTGTTTCCAGGTTTCGTTGTTTGGCTCTTTTTTCCATTTCCTGAATGATGCTTTTTTGGCAACAACAGCCTCTCTGACCTCACCTTTAAACTATGCTGGCAGTTTTTTGGACTTCCTTCCACTTTTCTTAAAGCATGGAATACAGCTGGTCTGGGCTTCCAAGATAGTATTTTGCAATAACACCCAAGCTTGATGTAAGTCTTTAACCTTTGCAACTGCTCCTTTTAGTTTTTTCTTAACTATTTTCCTCATTTTATCATAGTCTCCCTTTTGAAAGTTAAAAGGTAGTACTGTGAATTTCCTTACTATCCCTCCTCCAATAATTAAATCAAAGGCGATCATGCTATGATCACTATTGCCAAGTGGCCCCAACACCCTTATCTCTTGCACTAGATCTGGTGTTCCACTAAGTGTGATGAAGCAGAGGCCAGTGAACCTATGGAGATAGGAAAAATCACTGATCCCTTTAAAGAAAGTGACAGACCTAAAGTGCAGTTACCGCAAAGCGCAGCCAGAGGGAGCAAGCACGAAGAATCAGAGGGTAGGCTGACACACCCAAGCTTGGATGATGCAATAACTAACTAAAGGGATAATCAGACACACCTGGTCAGGGTGAGAGAAACCCTAACTGAGAAGCAGCTTTATAAGCATGGCTTAGGACAGAAAGGGCATCAGCAGCAGCAGCAGCAGACGCAGAAGAGAGAAGGAGAGGCAGTTGGATTTGCGGTCCTTACAGAGAAGGAACAAGTTCCAAGAGAAACAGTTCCATGCTGAAAAGCTCCAGGGAGATGTCTTCAAGGAAGACAGAGAAAGGAGAGGAACCTGGAAAGTGCCGGGTAAAGAAAGTACCAGAGACGCACAGCTCAGAGAGCAGAGGTACCTTCATACTTCCTTTCCTGACCGTGAGCTACAAGGAGTTCAGAGGTGGGTGCACAAGACTCAGCCTAGGAGTCTGAGAAACACAACACTGAACCAGGAACTGTGGCCAAGCCCTAGAAAGGCATGGAAGCCAGAGAGCCGTAGGTGCAGTAAACACAGCTGGAGAGAGGTTTGGGAACCTGTACAAAAAGTGCTAACTAAAAGTCCTGTTACCTGTTTTCCAGACCAGGTAGAGCAAGACTGGAGAGTTTTAGAGAGAAACTCTGAAGTGAAGCCAGAATTACATGAGGAAAGCTCAGGGCCAGCAGATATATCGTCAGAACAGGAGGAGATGCAAATAGACCCTGCTGAACCCGATTCATTGCTACCTGACTGTCTCATGGATTGTACACTTTGTCTAGCCGGGAGTTTGGAATCCTTGGCAGAAGTATAGCTCACAGGGTATATGTTAAAATACAGTTTTGATAAGCTAAAAGAAGAAGCTTCCTTTTGTCTGCATGAACTGGTTTGTTCTAACACCTGCATAGCTAATAAGACTGTGAAGCACGTCTAACTTTTGAATTCTGTAAATACCTTTTTGAAAATCCTAAATGAGGTGAGAATCCTGTTTTCCTTCATTGAACCTTTGTGCATTATGGGAATAAACCTTACCCTTTACCTTACACATGGCTTTCACAACTAATTATTTCAAGAAAGGGACTACTAGTACCAGCATGCATCTGGGCTAAGAAAAGTTTCTCCCTTTGATGAAAACAATAATGTCCACCCTGACCCTTTAAGCACGTGGCTTGGGGGCTGGGGTTGCGACATAAGGACTAGGTCTAATATGGCTTCCCCTCTGGTCGGTTCATGAACCAGCTGCTGCAAGAAGCAGTCATTTATTTCATCTAGGAACTTTATCTCCCTAGCATGTTCTGCCGTGACACTGACCCAGTCGATACCAGGGTAATTGAAATCACACATTACTATTACTGCACTGTAACTTTTGTTAGCTTCCTTGATTTCTTTGAGCATTTCATCATCCATTTGTTCATTCTGGCCAGGCGGTCGATAGTACACCCCCACTGCCATCGCCTTCACCTTTTTACATGGAATTTCAATCCATAGAGGTTCTACAGCAAATTTTGTTTCCTGCAAAACTTTAATCCTTTCTGACTCAATGCCCTCTCTAACATAGAGTGCAACCCCTCCACCAATTTGATCAGCTCTATCATTACGATATAGTTTGTACGCAGGTATGACAGTGTCCCACTGGTTGTCCTCCTTCCACCATGTCTCTGATATTCCAATCATATCTAACCTCTCATTTAGTGCTATATATTCTAACTCTCCCATCTTATTTTTTAGACTTCTAGCATTTGCATACAAGCATTTTAGAGACTGTATTTTATTCATATTAATTTGGCTATTGGTAGACATGGGTAATTTGGGATCTTTAAGCTGTGTCTGCTGCATAATCGAGGGCATTTGGGCTACTTTACTCTTTTTTGGAACCTCTCTGCTTTTGGTAGTATCCTTCAAGGATACATTCTTCCGAACCATGTGCTCTTGGGCAACTGTCTGCTTTCCCCTATTATCTAGTTTAAAAGCTGCTCTATCTCCTTTTTAAAGGTTAATGCCAGCAGCCTGGTTCCATCCCGGTTAAGGTGAAGCCTATCCCTTCGGAAGAGCCCCTCCTTTCCCCAGAATGTTCCCCAGTTCCTTACAAATCCAAACCCCTCATCTCTGCACCATTGTCTCATCCACGCACTGAGACTCCGAAGCTCTGCCTGCCTTTTGGGTCCTGCGCGTGGAACGGGAAGCATTTCGGAGAACGCTACCCTGGAAGTTCTGGATTACAACTTCCTGTCTAAAAGCCTAAATTTAGCCTCCACAACCTCCCTACCACATTTTCCTATGTCATTGGTACCGACATGTACCAAGACAGCAGACTCCTCACCAGCACTATCTAAGACCTTATCTAGGTGGCGCGTGAGGTCCGCTACGTTTGCCCCAGGCAGGCATGTTACCAGGCGATCCTCACGTCCACCAGCCACCCAACTATCTACATGCCTAATGATCGAATCACCAACTATAACGGCTGTCCTAACCCTTCCCTCATGGGCACATGGCCCTGGAGAAACTTCCTCGGTGCGAGAGGGTTTTACATCACCTGGAGGACAGGTCCTAGTTACAGGATCACTTCCTGCCACACCAGGGTGATGCTCTCCTGTCACGTGACCTCTCTCCTCCATGGCAACAGGGATGCTGCCAGACTGGAGGTGGGACTTCAGGATTATATCCCTGTAGGTCTCGTCTATGTACCTCTCTGTCTTTCTTATGTTTTCCAAGTCTGCTACTCTAGCCTCTAGAGAATGGACTCGTTCCCTGAGAGCAAAGAGCTCCTTGCACCTAGTGCATACGTAAGACCTCTCACCAACCTGGAGAAAATCATACATGTGACACTCAATGCAAAAGACTGGAAAGCCCCCATCTCACTGCTGGACTGCTGTCTGCATCTTAGGTTTAAGTTTTTGTTTAGATCTTTAACTTCTTTACTTACTAAGGGTTGCTATGGATATTTATACCAATATAACTGTACCTAATACGTTTAATATACCTTGTTCACCTGAACCTTAATTAATCTCAGGTCCTTAGTGTATGACTGATTTGGGTAACAAGCTTCACCTGAGAGCACCTCCTGTCTTGTTTAAGATGTGTAAGTACCTATAAAGCTACGATTATCCCAGGGGTGGGTGGGTGTGGGGGAGGGAAATAACACTTATTAAAAGAGGGCTGCTAAACAGTACTCTGTCCTGTGCTGCTGAGGTAAGCTATATTCTTATTTGATTTAAATTATAGCTCTTTGCTGCTGCTAGGCTCTAATTTATTATGAAATTTAAACTACAAGCTCTCTGCTGGGTTCTAAATTTAAGCAGAAAGCTCTCTTCTGTGTTTTAAATTTAAACTAAAAGTACTTTGCTGATGCTAGGCCCTGAGTGACTATTAAATTTAAACTACAAGCTCTCTGCTGGGTATGAAATGTAACCAGAAAGTTCTCTTCTGTGTTTTAAATTTAAACTTAAACTGCTGCTACTAGGCCCTGACTGATTTAACAAAAAATAGTGGGTTCACAGATCAATTAGCTTTAATAGAAAGAATTCCTTTCAGAAAATTCCCAGAAGTATATACTCACAATTGCAGATCTCTCTCCAGAAGTAACAGTCCCTTTTTCTAGTCCTTCAAGACTCTTCCATAGAAACATAGAAATATGATGACAGAAAAAGGCCACATGGCCTATCTAGTCTGTCCTTCCATATCAACAACTACAACAGTCACAGTTTTTCACAATCCTCTTGTGTTTTAACAACTATGAATAATTTGATGACATCTGCAAATATGATCACCTCACTCGTGATTCCCATTTTCTGGTCATTTATGAATATGGTAAAAAGCAGCAAGCCCAACACAGATACTGGTGTATTCCACTATTTACCTTTCTCCATTTAGAAAATTGGCCATCTAGCCCTCTTCTCTGCTTTTTATCTTTTAATCAGTTCCTGGTCCACAATAGTACACTGCTTCCTAGTCCATGACTTTTTAATTTCACCAAGAGTCTCTCATGAGGGACCTTATCATAAACTTTCTGAAAATCCAGATATACTATATCAATCAGCTCACCTTTATCTGTTTATTCCCACCTTCAGAAAGATACAAGTTATAACAGATTAGTTAAAGAAGTTCTTCCTTGGCTAAATCCATATAGGCTTTCTCCCATTAAACCATGACATGTTCTGCTATTTTATTCTTTATAATGGTTTCTACCATTTTGCCCAATACTGATGTCAGGATCACCGATCTGTAGTTTCCCAGGTCACCCCTGGAACCCTTTTTAAAAATTGGTGTTACATTGGCCATTCTCCAATCTTCGGGTACTACAGATGATTTAAATGATAGTGTACAGATTACTAATAGTAGGTCTGCAATCTCATATTTCAGCTCTGTCAGCACTCTTGGATGTATTCCATTCAGTCCGGGTGATTTGCTACTCTTTAGTTGTAATACATCTTCCCGGTTTATCAAACTTGTTTCAATTCTTCTGATACATCACCTTTAAATACCATTTCAGACATGGGTAATTTCCCTACATCTTCTTCAGTAAGGATCAGAGCAAAGAATTCATTCAGTCTCTCGTCTATGGCCTCGTACTCCCATAGCAGCCCTTTAACTGTTCCATTATCTAATGATCCAACTGACTCTCTCACAGGTATTTTCCTACAAATGCATTTTTATTATGTGTTTTTGCTTCCACGGCAAGCTTTTTTTCAAATTCTCTCTTTGCTTGCCTTTTCAATGCCTTGCATCTAACTTGCTTCTGATGTTTGCAGTTTTCATCATTTGGCTCCTTTTTCTATTTCCTGAAAGATGCTTTTTTGGCCGCAACAGCCTCTCTGACCTCACCTTTAAACCATGCTGGCAGTTTTTTGGCCTTCCATCCACCTTTCTTAAAGCGTGCAATACATCTGGGTCTGGGCTTCCATGCTTAATGTAAGCTTTTAACCTTTGCAGCTGCTCCTTTTAGTTTTTTTCTTACCTATTTTCCTCATAAGAACATAAGATATGCCATACTGGGTCAGACCAAGATCCATCAAGCCCAGTATCCTGTTTCCTAAAGTGCTAATCTAGGTCACAAGTACCTAGCAGTTTCCCCAAAAGACACAGGTTCCACAATGCTTGTATTGGGGCAAGCAGTGGATTTCATGGGTCCTCCTTAATAATGGTTTATGGACCTTTCCTCCAGGAACTTGTTCAAACATTTTTTAAACCTAGCTACACTAACAGCTTTTACTATATCCTCCGGTAATGAATTCCAGAGTTTGATTAGGCATTGAGTGAAAACAATATTTTCTCTAATTAGTCTTAAATAGGTTACACTGTAGCTTCATTGCATGTTCCCTTTCTATATTTTGATGGCATAAACAATCGATCTATGTTTACCCATTCCACTCCATTCATTAATTTATCATTATTAATTTATCATATCTCTCCCTAACCTTTTTAGCCTCTTTTCATAGGGGTATCGTTCCATCCTCTTTACCATTTTGGTGGCTCTTCTCTGTATCTTTTCTAATAATGCTATATCATTTTTAAGATACGGTGACAGACTTGCACACAATATTCAAGATGCAGTCGCACCATGGAATGATACAGAGGTATTATAATATTCTTTGTTTTATTCTCCCTTCCTTTCCTTATGGATTCCTAGCATTCTATTTGTTTTCTTGGCCGCAGCTGCACACTGGATGGAGGGTTTCAAGATGTTATCCACAATGACACCTAAATCTTTTTCTTGGGTTGTACTTCCTAATGTAGAACCTTGCATTGTGTAACCATAGTTCCTTATCATTCCTCCAGTTCAGTCCTCTACCTCTGTGTTGTCAATCTCCTCCTGCAGCTTGGAGACTGGTATGTCAGAATGATGACATCACTGGATATAGCCTGCTGCATTCTCTCCTCCATTCCAGTGTGACCAGTCTCCATGCAGCAAGAAGACTTGACGAGCCTTAGGGATGGGGCTCTCTGGAGGAATTGATAAGGAGCTAGGTGTTAGTTAGGGTCTAATTTGGCTGTCTAATTTGGTTCTTTGATTGGCATTTTGATCATTTTGATTGTTCATTTTATTGAGCACTGTATCTTTTAAAAAAAAACAAAAAAAGAAGTCAGAAAGGATTTTGGTTCAGCACTCTGTGGCAGGCTTTCCCCCCTGCCCCTGCACTTTCTTGGGAGTTGCTAGCTTAAGGGGCACGTTTCCTTTCTTTACTGTTAAGAGGTGCTCTCCCCCCGGACACTATGGGGGAGAGCCCTTCCTGTCACATCGGACCTGCTTTACCCGGTGCGGTGAGAACAGTGCTGCTGTACTCGGGGATCGCGTTTCCTGACAGAGACAGTTTCAGTGTCCGTGGCAGCTGTCCTGACTGGTAAGCCTTTCACCGGTGTCAGGCTGCTTGACCAAGCTGCGATCTGGTGTACTTCGGGCCCGGAGCGGCTGCGGGTGTTTTTGGCGCCCTTTCCCTGCCTCGGTAAGTTGCGGCGGCCATTTTGAGAACCGCGGAGCAGCCGCGTTTGCATCGAGGGGAGTCCCGATTCTCTGCTTTTCTGCAGTTTCGCATTTTGTTTTGTTTTCTTTTGTTTTGATTTCTTTCTGCCCTTTTATTTAATTTTGGCCAAGTTTTATTAATTTTGTTTCCCCTTCTGCCACTTCTCTGGGTGGGGGGAGGGGCTGTGAGGGGGCTCTCTCTCTCCCGGGGAGTAGAGGTGGCACTTACCAAAAATATTTTTTGTTTTCTAGTCCCTGCTATGGTATAGCCTGTTCTGTTAAAAAAAAAAGAGGTGTAGAAACAGTTAAGTGATACAGGCAGGGGTCTGCATTATGGCAGCTCGAACCCAGTGTATTGTCTGTGGCACGCGACGTGGGTCGGTCGCAGACACTGGGGTGTGCCGTGGATGCGCCACCCTTTCCTCTGCCGTTGAGCAGCAGATGGAGCCCAAGGACTCACCTGAGGCACGAGGGGCGTCCGTGGGGGCGGGCATTTCTTCACCGCAGTCCCCAGCACATGACTCGGTGATGGAGGAGTTAGCGGAAGCCTCCAGCGCTTCTTTAACAGCGCAGCCATCGGGCCTTGGGGAGTTCAGCCCCGAGTTTATTTTACTCATGCATCAGGCCTTTTGCCTGCGTAGCCGGAGCAAGGGGTCGGTTGCTGGGGCATTGACATCCCCATTGCCGCAGCTGGAAGCGGTGGCGGCGGTGGATGAGTCTCTGCCGGTTCCTAAATGGATTCGAAAGAGAGACACGGCTTCGGAGGACGAGTGGCCGGAAGCCCGTGATCCCAATTGGGATCAGGACATGGAGCCGGAGGATCTCGAGGAAGGCGAGATCCCTGAACCCGAGGATCAGGCCAAGATTATTCGGGTCTTCCGCAGGGAGGAGCTGGCGGCCTTAATCACGGAATCCTTACAAATGTTGAATTTGGCTAAACCGGCCGCGGTGGTGGATGATGTTGAAGATCCCATAATCCAGGCGGTTCGGCAGACACAGGTGGTGTTTCCCGTCCACAAGTGGTGGACAAAATGATTCAAGATGAATGGGATAGGCCAGAGGCGGATCTCCACGGCATTCGGACGCTCAATCGCCTGTATCCTCTGGCTGATACGGACAAGGCCAAGCTCCGGGTTCCGCGGGTAGACGCGGTAGTGTCGGCTGTTACTAAAAAGACCACCATTCCAGTGGAAGGTAGTGCGGCCTTGCGGGATGCGCAGGATCGCCGGGTGGACGGCTTCCTCAAACAGACCTTTGAAGCGGATTCCCTATCACTGCAGGCCTCCATTTGTGGTGCGTGGGTGGCCCGGGCGTGTCTTCGGTGGGTCCAGCGACTCCGTCAGTCTTCGTGTATGGCTGCTGAGGAGTTGAGAGAGTTGGATCGGCTGGAGTCCGGTACCGCCTACTTAGCGGATGTGCATTACGACTTAATCAGAGCACTAGCCAATAGTACTGCTTCGGTGGTAGCCGCTCAGCGTTCGGTATGGTTGCGGAATTGGGCGGCAGATGGTCCTTCTAAGTCGCGTCTTAGTAAACTTCCCTTTAAGGGTGGTTTGCTGTTTGGCGAGGATTTAGAGAAGTTGGTTAAAGATCTGGGAGAGTCCAAAGCGGGCAGGCTCCCGGAGGATAAACCAAAACCAGCAAAGGCTGCACAAAGCTTTCGGGGCCAGTTTCGCGATTTCCGTAGATTTCGGTCGGCGCGGTTCAGTAGTTTCCAAAGGGGTCGGTATCAGTCTCGGGCACAGGGGTTTCGGGGGTTTCGAGGTGCCTCCAGAGGTTTCTCCACTACCCCTGCCTCCGCACAACGTAAACCGCAATGAAGTGGGGTGGGTCCCGGCGGAGGGGCCTCCAATAGGCGGGCGGCTTTGGGAGTTTCTTTCCGCTTGGACCCACATCACCTCCGACCAGTGGGTATTGGAAATCATCCAACACGGCTATGCCTTAGAAATGTCTTGTCCAATAAGAGACTCCTTCGTTATGTCTCCTTGCAGAGGCCCCGCGAAAACGGCAGCCGTTCGCACAAGGTTGGACAGGTTGCTTCACCTGGGGGCAGTGACAGAGGTGCCCCCAGACGACTGCGGTTTGGGTCGATACTCCATCTATTTCGTGGTTCCAAAGAAGGGCGGTACCTTGAGACCCATTCTAGACCTCAAGGCTGTGAACCGTTGTTTGCGGGTTCCGCATTTTCGGATGGAGACGTTACGATCGGTCCTAGTGGCGGTTTGCCGCGGAGAGTTCCTGACCTCTCTAGATCTTACGGAGGCGTATTTACACATTCCCATCCGGGAAGCTCACCAACGCTTTCTGCGGTTTGCGCTTCCTTGGGGCCACTTCCAGTTTCGGGCCTTGCCGTTTGGTCTAGCGACGGCGCCACGGACCTTCACCAAAATCATGGTGGTGGTGGCAACGGCGTTGCGCAAGGAGGGCATCCTGGTCCATCCTTATCTCGACGATTGGTTGATTCGCGCAAAGTCCGTGGAGGAGAGTGTTCGGGTGACGGCCAGGGTGGTGCAGTTCCTGCAGAGTCTGGGTTGGGTGGTCAACCCGGCGAAGAGTCACTTGATGCCCTCCCAAGATCTCGAATATCTCGGGATCCGGTTCGACACCTTGTCCGGTCAGGTGTTTCTTCTGCAAAAACGGGCCGAAGCCCTGAGGTCCCTGGTTCGGAACTTCCTGTCAATGTCGGCGCCGTCTGCCTGGGATTATCTACGGGTCTTGGGGACCATGGTGGCGACGCTGGAGGCGGTGCCATGGGCCAAGATACACATGAGACCATTGCAGCGAGTGCTGCTCCGCCGCTGGTCGCATCAGTCCCACTCGTTGAACAAACGCTTGCCTTGCCCGATCGAGGTCCGGCGGTCTCTTCGTTGGTGGCTTCGCCGGTCGTCCCTGGAGGCCGGCATGCCACTGGACCAGCCCGACTGGACTCAGTTGTTGACGGATGCCAGCCTGACGAGTTGGGGGGCTCACTGTGGAGATCTGTTTGCGCAGGGGCAGTGGACTCCCCGGGAGTCCTCATGGTTGATCAACCGTCTGGAACTTCGGGCGGTTTTCCGAGCTCTTCAAGCTTTCGAGAAGGTGGTCCGGGGTCGGCCCGTGCGGGTTCTGTCCGACAACTTGGCGACGGTCGCATACATCAATCATCAGGGCGGCACGGGGAGTGCCACCATGGAAAAAGAAGCGGACGAGCTGTTCGCTTGGGTGGAGCTTCGGTTGTCCGCAATCTCGGCAGCGCACATTGCAGGAAAGGACAATGTCCAGGCGGATTTCCTCAGCAGGGTACAGGTGGAGGCCAGCGAATGGGAGTTGCATCCCGAAGTTTTCGAGCAGATAGAGGCCCGCTGGGGAACTCCGGTCATGGATCTGATGGCGACGTTCCAGTTGGCGAAAGTCGGTCGGTTTTTCAGCAGGCATCGGGAAAGGATATCGGAGGGCATAGACGCGCTTTTGCATCGCTGGCCGTTGGGGGGTCTTCTATATGTTTTTCCCTCTTGGGCGTTGATAGGCCGGGTGCTCCAGAAAATCGGGGCTCACCCGGGGAAAGTGCTGTTGGTGGCGCCCGACTGGCCGAGGCGTCCTTGGTATGCGGACTTGGTGCGTCTTCTGGACGGCGCGCCTTGGCGGCTTCCGGAGAGAGCGGATCTGTTGATGCAGGGTCCACTTTTCATGCCCCAGGTGGATCGGTTCTCGCTTACGGTATGGCCATTGAGAGGGCTAAGCTGAGAAAGAAGGGTTACTCTTCGGCGGTCGTAGCCACCTTACTTAGGGCGCGAAAGCAGTCCACGTCCTTGGCATATGTGAGGATCTGGCGTATCTTTGAAGATTGGTGTTCGCGGCGGAAGATTAGGGCGGCTACGGTGTCCGTCCCGGTAGTCTTAGTTTTTGCAAGACGGTTATGATAAAGGTCTAGCGGCCAGTTCCCTGCGCGTGCAGTTGGCAGCTCTTTCTTGTTATCGGGGCAAGATCAGCGGTATCTCTTTAGGTACTCATCCCGATGTGAGTCGATTTCTGAAGGCGGTTTCCAGGTTGCGTCCTGCGCATAGAGTGAGCGTACCACCGTGGGATCTCAATCTCGTCCTCGCGGCGTTATCCAAGGCTCCATTTGAGCCGTTGCGTCAGGCGTCGCTGAAGGATTTGACGTTAAAGACGGTGTTCCTTGTAGCGATTTGCTCTGCTAGAAGGATTTCGGAGTTACAAGCTTTGTCGTGTCGAGAGCCTTTCTTGTTTTTTTCTAGAGAAAAGGTGGTTCTGCGGCCGGTACCGTCCTTTTTGCCTAAGGTGATGTCTCCCTTTCACTTGAATCAGTTGGTCTGCTTGCCCGTTCTGGGGTCGATGCATGGCGGCGAAACGGATCATCATCTCCGTTTTCTGGACGTGAAAAGAGCATTGCGTCAATATTTAGCGGTCACAGAGTCTTTCCGCAAGTCTGATCGGTTGTTTGTGTTGTTTGGCGGCATGCGCAATGGAGAGCTGGCGGCTAAGGCTTCCATTGCCAGGTGGATTAGAGAGGCGATTTCATCTGCTTATTTGCTTCACGGTCGGGTGGCGCCCGTAGGACTACGGGCGCACTCCACCAGGGCGCAGGCCTGTTCCTGGGCGGAACAACAGTTTGGTCATCCCGGGGACATTTGTAGAGCGGCAACTTGGTCATCTTTGCATACTTTCAGCAAGCATTACCGGTTGGATGTCGCGGCAGCTAGCGACTCTCGCTTTGGGTCAGCTGTTTTATCGGCTGGCTCGAGAGGTCCCTCCCAATGATTACTGCTCTGGTACATCCCAGAGGTAGAAGACTGAACTGGAGGAACGATAAGGAAATGATAATTACACTTACCTGGTAATTGTAGTTCCTTGAGTTACGACAGTTCAGTCCTCCGTCCCACCCAGATGTTACAAGGGGAATTCTGGGCACGTTCAGTGCCGCTGAGTATTACAGGTAGGTCTGTCTTGATTTCCTTGATGGGGGGGTTTCCCTTTCTTTAATGCAGGGGCGGGCATAAGAAAGTCTTGCCCGAAAGGGACCCGTTCCTGTTTACTGTTTACTAGGTACAATGATTATGGTTTGATACTTATTTGTTGCTCCTTTGAGTCTGCTTTGTTAATAGTTCACACTGGAATGGAGGAGAGAATGCAGCAGGCTATATCCAGTGATGTCATCATTTTGACATACCAGTCTCCAAGCTGCAGGAGGAGATTGACAACCCAGAGGTAGAGGACTGAACTGTCGTAACTCAAGGAACTACAATTATCAGGTAAGTGTAATTATCATTTTGCGTTCTTTCCTAGATGCATAACTTTGCACTTCTCCATATCGAATTTCATTTGCAGTTTCGATGTCCAATCTTCCAATTTATCAAGGTCCTCTTGAAATTTTTCACAATCCCCTTAAGTTTTAACAACTTTGAATAATTTTGTGTCAGCTGCAAATCTGAATTATCTCACTTGTTATTCCCATTTCTATTTATTTATTTATTTAACAGGTTTTATATACCGCTTTATCATTTCAATCAATGCGGTTTACATTGAAACTTAAACTTGGTAATGTACATTAAACAGGGACATGGATAACTTGGATTTTTCTGAGGCAATAGAGGGTTAAGTGACTTGTCCAAGGCCGCATATATGAATTTCTAGGCCATATATGAATATATTAAAAAAAACGGACCCAGCACAGATCCCTGGGGTACTCAACTATTCACCTTTCTCCATTGGAAAAATTGGCCATTTAGCTCTATCCTCTGCTATTTAGCCCTACCCTCATTTTATCATAGTTTCCCTTTTAAAAATTAAAAGATAGTACTGTGGATCTCCTTGCTATCCTCCACCATTTATTAAATCAAATGCAGTCATGCTATGATCACTATTGCCAAGTGGCCCCAACACCATTATCTTTTGCACCAGATCCTCTGTTCCACTAAGGACCAGGTCCAACATAGCTTCTCCCCTTGCCGGTTCATGAACCAGCTGCTCCAAGAAGCAGTCATTTATTACATCTAGAAACTTTGGGCCCGATTTTCAACAAGGTGCCGAGGTCTGCCATACCCGGAGAAAGTTACCTGTTCAGGAAAAGTGCTTGAATCATAAGTCATGTGCTGTCAAAACGGAAAAGCAATGAAAATGAAGCACAAACTGAGCACAGCGGCAGGCACCCACCGCAGTATATATGGGTAAGTGCAGGGCATCTAACCTGGGTTCTGCACCCAAGATTTACAGGCGATACCCATATATTGACCACAATAGCGGCCAAAGCAGCAGGACAGTGTGTATGCATGAACCCGTGTATTGCCCGTCCTGTGCATCCATGCATAGACGACACTGTCATGCAGTCTCCGCAGGCTGTCTGTACAAGAGTTCCCTGTGGCTGGGCAGATAGACACCAGCGTCATGGCAGCAAGGAGAAGCATTAACATCTGTCCCGATGAGAATGAGAGCCTTGTCCATTCTGTGCTGCAGCACGAGTTGGTTCTCTACCCCAGAAGGGTCATTGGCCAAATCTGCGGCTGTCAACAGCCTTATGGAGGGACATCCAACTCCAGCTGCACAGGTACAGAGGCCACAGCAGGTGGGGGGAGGGCTAAGCACCATGCTAGGCACACACATCCTGAAAGGCACAGCTGTGTGTCTGCACAGGGAGACAGGGCTGTGATGCCAAACCACATGCTGGTGGCTGCCCCATTTGCCAATCAGGCATTGGTAGGGGGGGAGGGCCATGCATTGGCACAGGTGCCAGCCCTGATTGCCCACAGCAGGGGGTATACCCACACACAGCAGGTGGTGAAGTCACTGCATCCCCTGGTGGAGGTTGGCAGCAATGCCACAGGACATGCACAGCAATGGTAATGCTCGGGGTACAGGGGGAGCTGTGGTTGGGCTGGGCACCTCAGGGGGCCCCCCAGCCAATGTGGATGCCCTGGACATCTCCCCTACCCCCTACCCCCCAGCCCCTGTGCCCTGAAACAGGAGTCCAGGGGGATTAATGGCAAAAACCACATCTGTGTTGCCCATCTGTCCCTGCAAGTGGATCTGCCACTACTGCCTGCCTCCCCCTGGCTGTGGCAGCATGTCAATGATGTGATGCCACAGAAGATGATAGATCTGCAATGGTGAGCTTTCACAAACCACGGCACCCTGTCCTTGCATGGTGAGCAACAAACCATGCAGATATATGGTCCCTGAGGCAGTGGATGCCCCCTGCCAGGGCATGTGCTCACAGCCGAGGTCACACAACCAAGTACCTTGGTGCCAAGGGATGCCTGTGTGCAACAGATAGAGCAAGGGAAGGTGGGAGGACTGCAGAGGTGTCTGAAGAGCCTAGAGGGGTGACAGAGGTGAAGCAGTGGCCCAGATGGCACCATTGCTGGTGGTACAAGACATGTGTCAAAGGGTCAGGGGAGTGGTGGTAGGAGTAAAGCAGCATATGCCAGAGGTTACCTTCACATGCACCCCACACCTGCCACCCATGGGCATGCCCATGCCCCCAAAATGGGCAAGTCGCCAGACTGTGGCAGGATACAGGTATGCACAACAGGAGATATGGTAGAGCCCAACTGAGCCCATTTGTGTCCCCCCTCTCTCCGACAGTGAATATAGCATTTGATGCATCCTCAAAACCCTCAAGTGCCACCTCCGCACACTGCGCCAGAGGAGGCCGAACCAGTTGCAGCGAATCTGTCAGCATAGGTATCATGGCTTTTCCCAGACCTTGGATTGCAGGCAGCTCTGACCCCCTCGGGATGTCAGTCTCCAGACTTAATGAGTGTAGTTTACCTGATGAGATTAGCTCTGACCCCCTGGTGATGTCAGTCTCCAGACTTAATGAGCATAGCTTACTTGATTAGTCTGAAGGACAAACAGCCCCTCCTTGCTAATCAGGTGATAGCAGACCTCAAACAAACCAAATTATGACAAAGGGAGATGCTGAAGAATTTCCCTATAAATACAGAGAAACACAAAATATCTCTCTCTTCATATTTCATCGGACACTCCTTACACCCCCCCCCTTCTCTCCTCTCTTCCTACTCATTGAACACCCACTTCTTACCCCCACCCTTCTTTCTCTTTCTTCCTATTCATTGAACATCCACTTCTAACCCCATTCTTCTCTCTTTCTCTCTTCCTATTCTCTCTCACACACAGACAGACACACAGATTCATTGAAGTTCACTGAAGCAGCTTTATAACAGCTTTTTACATGTGTTCTGTACCTACTTAATAAGCCTATTTCTATATAAAAACCTTTTTCCAAGCCACACCTGCTTGGTTGTCTTATTATGCTACAAACCCTACTGTCCCTGTGAAATGAACCCAGGACCAAATGGAGAGTAACCGAAAGTAGAGAGCGGCGAAAGATTACAGAATCCAGGAGTGAGGAACGTTAGTGGGATACAGAGTGGAGCCCAGCAGATGCAGGGGGCAGCAGCCATGGCTGCTGGACTGGTGCAGGCAGACCACCTGGTGGTGGACTCTCTCTGTCCACAATGATGGGAATGTGCGATGGGCAGCCATGCCATCCCCCAGTGCCACCATAATAATAATAAAATAATTTTTCTCTCTTTCCTTTTATTCTCATGTTGTTTATAATTTACTTCTCTTATATACATTATTTTATTATATGTTGCTTATGTTTTTTTATATGACATTTGGATGTCTTTTTATATTCCTATTTTTAGTTGTTATTTACATTTAGCATAATATATATAATTACATGTTGATTGTTGTGGTTTATACGCAAGATGTCTGCTATTTATGTTTTTATTTCTATTTCTATTGTTAATTATTATGTTTTTATTCATATGTACATTTTGGGGAGTTATTTTAATAATTTTCAATGTTTTTATAATTTCTTGGTGTGCCTCACCCCTGAAGAAGTATATTACGAAACACGGCCTGTGTTGGGTTTGGCCCCCCTGCATTATATAAGGACCAATAAAGAGTTGTGAGTTTTATATACTGAAGCTGTATATTATCTGCCATTGTTGGCATCATTATATATGCTGGCGCATGTTTGGCAATAAAATGGTTCCATTTTACAAACATGGAAAACATCCCTACACCTTCCTCAGTAAAGACCGAAGCAAAGAATTCATTCAGTCTCTCCGCTGTGGCCTTGTCCCTTCTTAATGCCCCATTTACTCCTCTATCATCTAATGGTCCAACTAATTCTGTCACTAGGTTTTTGCTACGAATGTATTTTAAAAAGTCTTTATTATGTGCTTTTGCTTCCACAGCAAGTTTCTTCTCAAATTCTCTCTTTGCCTGCCTTATCAATACCTTGCGAGACCTACAGGGATATAGTCCTGAAGTCCCTCCTCCAGTCTGGCAGCATCCCTGTTGCCATGGAGGAGAGTGATCACATGAAAGGAAAGCATCACCCTGGTGTGGCAGGAAATGATCCTGTAGCTAGGACCTGTTCTCCAGGTGATGTAAAACCCTCTTGCACCGAAGAGGTTTCTCCATGGCCATGTGCCCATGAGGGAAGGGTTAGGACAGCCGTTATAGTTGGTGATTCGATCATTAGGCATGTAGATAGCTGGGTGGTTGGTGGATGTGAGGATCGCCTGGTAACATACCTTCCTGATGTGAAGGTAGCAGACCTCACACACCATGTAGACAAGCTCTTAGATAGTGCTGGGGAGGAGTTTGCTGTCTTGGTACATGTTGGTACCAATGACATAGGAAAATGTGATAGGGAGGTTATGGGTCAGTGTCACGGCAGGACATGCTAGGGAGATAAAGTGCTTCAATATACTGAACCCCCTGAAGAAACCTACTGTGGTGAAATGCAGGCAGGACGCCAGAGTGGGGCGTTGGGGAACACTGAAGAAGATTCAGATAAGCACTTCGTTGGGTTTCTGAATGATAAAATTTAGAAGTATTTAAAAATCATTTTGAACAAGGAGGACATTGATGCAAGATCGGCATACTACATGAGGACATAGTCTAGAAGTAGTGCCAACGGAAGTCTGAGACCCCGAGTTCACATTAATTTTATAAATAACAGAAACTCAACAGTGTAAAAAAATAGTTTGTATAAATACTAAAGGTTTAAACCTCAGAAAACATCGTAGTCTTAGAGAAGATTGGAGGGAGAAATACAGTCATATTGAAAATACCATGGCTTGAATGAGTAAAATCTTTTATGGAGAGAGACATCTCTGCTCTTGAGAATCTTGTCTAGGTCTTTCATAGCCATTCTGCCAAGAGCAATGTTTCGTCGGATTTCTTGACTGCTTGTTGCTTCTTTATTGGTAGTTGATCCAAGTAGGTTAAAGTTGTCCACGATTTCAATTTCTTCTCTTTCAACAATGAACTTGTTTATTTTGCCAGTTGTCATGATCTTTGTCTTCTTTACATTAAGGTGCAGGCCCATTTTAAGACTATGTTCTTTGATCGTGAGAAGGAAATGTTTCAGATCATCTTCACTTTCAGCCACTAATGTGGTATCATCAGCATAGCAAAGGTTGTTGATGAGTCTTCTACCAATCTTCACACCTCTGTTGTCTTCATACAATCCTGCTTCTCTGATGATTTGTTCTGCATATAAATTAAACAGGTAGGGGGAAAGTATGCAGCCTTGTCTTACACCTTTGCTTATTTTAAACCATTTTGTTTCTCCTTGTTCCGTTCAAACTGTTGCTTCTTGATCAATGTACAGATTGTGCAAGAGAACGATCAGGTGTTTTGGTATACCCATGCTTTTTAATGTGGCCCAGAGTTTCTCATGGTTTACACAGTCAAAAGCCTTGCTATAGTCAATAAAGCACAAATAGATATCCTTTTGGTATTCTCTAATCTTTTCAAGAATCCATCTCACATCCACGATGATGTCTCTCGTTCCTGAACCCTGCTTGCACTTCAGGTAGTTCTTGTTCCAGGTATGGTTGTAGTCTCTGTTGAATAATCTTCAGTAGAATCTTGCTGGCATGTGGGATTAGAGCGATTGTGCGATAATTTCCATAGTCAGTTGGATCACCTTTCTTTAGGATTGGTATAAACATAGATCTTTTCCAGTCAGTTGGCCATGAAGTTGTCCTCCAAATTTCTTGGCAGAGCATTGTAAGTGCGGTAACAGCTGAATCAGATTGCTGTAATACTTCTATGGGAATGCCATCAATGCCTGGTGCTTTGTTCTTTGATAATATAGAAAAAGCCCCTTAGGTCTGGACAAACCTAGGTCGTCGTCTAATGGAACATGCCTCTCGTCATCGCCGAGGGGTTTTATCGGCACCAATGGTTTCCCACTGTCTTGATCTGTCTCACTAGTTTGATCAACTCAGTTGGTCTATAATAGACCATGTTCCATCTGACCCTCGAGGAGGACATAGGGAAGATCGCCTTCAACGTTTAGAACAGAGATGGATCTTCCTTCTAGATACGGTAGAGCCAGGTGGTTTAAATCGAGAGATAGACTGGCAGAGTCTTTTATGAATGATGCTTGCGTCATTGCTCTGTTTTCCAATCAAATTAGGGATTCCCCGTCATGTGGGGTTTTCTCATCTTTTGATTGGTTGGTTCTTCTTTTAAATAAATGGTGGATCGGCCATTGCAATTTAGACCTAAGCTGCATTGACAGCGATTCTGCAGATGGCTGCTAAAGACGAAAACTCTTGATATTGCACTTGAGACAGGGCAAAGGTGCCTGAAACATGCGCATCGTGCAGAAGGATCCCTTCATTTAGCGCCTATGAACTGAGATAAGTTATATTGCGATATAAGAATTCTGTTTTTTGGTGAAGAACCTTATGAGAAAAAGTAGCTGCCTGCTTGGTGTAGGTCATTTTCCCTTTCGACCTTCCTACGGCTAGCTCCGACAAAAAAATATATTTTATTTATAGGTCGTGGGTTAAGGTTTGGTTTTTTTGTGTTGTTCTTTGATAAGGCTTTCAATGCTGCTTCAACTTCTTCTTTCATCACCAATGGTTCCGGATCATAAGGTAGAGGTTTAAACAGCTGTTGGTTCTCTTGATCTTTTTCATATAAAAGCTCTGTACTGTATATTCTTTCCATCTTTTCTTGATCTTCTCAGCATCATTCAACATAGAACCTTAAGCATCTTGTAACATTCCAATTCGAGGTTGGAATTTTTTCTTTAACTCTCGTAGCTTTAGGAAAGCTGATCTTGTTCTTCCTCTAATAGTTTCTGCTTCTATTTCCTTGCATGTATCATTGTAGTACTTTTCCTTGTCCTGTCTTGCTGCACATTGGAAATCTCTGTTGAGTTCTAGAATTGTCTTTCTTTCTCCTTTGGCTTTAGCTTCTCTGCATTTCTGGGCAATTTTCAGAGTTTTTTCAGTCATCCAATTTGGCCGTTTTTGCTTTTTCACCTTTTGTAGAGATTTCTCGCTTTCTTCCAACACAACCTTCTTGATGTCATTCCATATCTCTTCTGGATCTCTGTCATTTGTACCTAAAGCAGCACATCGATTTTGTAGGCAGTCTTTAAATTCCAGTGGTATATTCTCAAGGTCATATTTTGCTGGATTCATGAGTGGTTTGCCCTTTTTCAACTTTAGCTTGAGTTTGCGTAATAGATGATCTATACCACAGTCAGCTCCAGGATTTGTCTTTGTTGATATTATAGAGCTTTTCCATCGTTGACTTCCACAGATGTAGCCAATTCGATTTTTGTACAATCCATTGGGTGAAGTCCATGTGTACAGTCGTCGCTTGTGTTGCTGGAAGAAGGTGTTTGAGATGAATAGATCGTTGGTCTTGTAGAATTCTATCAGTCTTTCTCCAGCTTCATTTCTGTTGCCAAGTCCATATTTTCCAACCACTTTGCCTTCTTCTTTGTTGCCAAAATTTGCGTTCCAGTCACCCATGACTATCAGGATATCCTGATTGCATGTTCTGTCAATTTCAGCTTGAACCTGTTCATAGAAATCATCAATTTCATCCTCTTCTGCAGCTGTTGTTGGGGAATATACTTGAATTATAGTTGTGTTGATAGGCATTCCTCGTAGACGAAAAGAGATTAAGCGTTCACTGACTGCATTGTATTTGATTACAGTTCTTGCAAGTTTCTTCTTTATTATAAATGCAACACCATTTCTTCTTTGTCTTTCATTTCCAGCATAGTAGACCATGTGATCATCTGATGCAAAGTGCCCAATGCCAGTCCATTTCAGTTCGCTGACACCCAACAAATGAAGTTGTACACGTTCTAGTTCATTCTTGACCACCTCCACCTTTGGTTCATGCTTTGTATGTTCCATGTCCCAATATGTAAGACATCTTTACAGCTTCTGACTCTCATTTCAGGCACAGCTACATCAGCAGTCAGACGTCTCGAGGGCTTTGATCCAAGCACATCATAAATGCTGGCTTTACTCTGAAAAGTCTTCAACTCTTCCCCAGTAGCTAATTGTAGGATATGGTGGTATACAAATCTGTCTACATAAATAAATAATTGAGTGCCTTCCAACCCAGGGGTTCTTATCTTCCACCAATATAGTGTAATTTGTTTGTTGTGACTATCCATTGGGTTTTCATAGCAAGATACAGAAGTAGATTGCCGGGCCTTTCCTCTGCACAGTTTAAGTTTAGTGTTGTTGCCGTTATCACAGAAATGTGATCCTCCGCCGCCAATACCGTTTCATTCTGCTGCTGCCCAGGTGGGTTTTCATGGCAAGATACAGAAATAGATTGCTGGGCCTTTCCTCTGCACAGTTTAAGTTTAGCGTTGTTGCCGTTGTCACAGAAATGTGATCCTCCACCGTCAACACTGTCTCATTCTGATGCTGCCCAGATGAGTGGTTTGTCTTAGTCTGGCACCTCAGCTGAGACCTCTCCATTTTGGGAGATCCTGCCAGTAGTAAATGATGCACATAAGGCCCCTACAGCATGACAAGCTGCATACAAAGTGAGGGCCAGGTTAAAGAGCCCTAACATAGTAACATATTAAATGACGGCAGATAAAGACCAGCATGGTCCATCTATTCTGCCCAGCAAGATGGCAAGAGTAGGTGCACCTGTCGCTCTGTGCAGGCCATCCCTCGCCATGTCTTTGTTTAGGGGTAAACCCACCACTCCATGTAGGACACCCCTATTTGTTGAGACGTTATATGGTTCAGAAGTTAGATGGTTCAGTTTATCTTGTTTTTATCCTATTGCTGTAAAGGGATCCACTGTGTTTGTCCCATGCCTTTCTGAATTCCGTCACCGTGTTTGCCCCCACCACTTCCATCGGGAGGGCATTCCAAGCATCCACCACCCTTTCAGTGAAAAAATATTTCCTGACATTGCCTTTCAATTTACCACCTTGCAGCTTCATGTTATGCCCTCTAGTTTTACAGCTTCCCCGTCTTTGGAAGAGGTTTGTTTGTTCATCATATCTCCCTGTCCCTCCTCTCCTCCAAAGTGTACATATTTAGGTCTTCAAGTCTCTTCTCATAAAGCTTCTGACGCAGGCTCCAAATCATTTTGGTCACTTTCCTCTGAACAGTTTCCAGTCTTTTTACATCTTTTGCAAGATATGGTCTCCAAAACTGAACACAGTATTCCAAGTGAAGCCTCACCAGTGACTTGTACAGTGGCATAAGTACCTCTTCCTTTCTGCTGGTAATCCCTCTTTGTATGCAGCCTAACATCCTCCTGGCTTTTGCCACCGCCTTGTCGCACTGTTTTGCCACCTTGAGATCATCAGAGATAATCACACCAAGGTCTTTCTCCTGAACCGTGCATGCCAACCTCTCACCCCCTATCGCGTACATTTCCCTTGGATTTCTGCTACCCAAGTGCATGACTGCACTTTTTCGCATTAAATCGTAGCTGCCAAGCATTAGACCAGTCTTCCAGCTTTTGTAGATCTTTCCTCATGTTAACCACTCCTTCGGGGCAGTCCATTCTGTTGCAAATTTTTGTGTCGTCTGCAAAAAGACAGACTTTTCCATTCAGTCCTTCAGCAATATCACTCACAAATACATTGAAAAGTGCCGGGCCCAGGACCAAACCCTGGGGCACCCCGCTAATCATCTTCCTCTCATCTGAGTGAGCTCCATGTACAATCACCTTCTGTCGTCTGTCAGTCAACCAATTTCTAATCCAGTTTACCATCTTGGGACCCATCCCCAAGCTACTGAGTTTGTTGACAAGCCTCCTATGAGGAACAGTATCAAAGGCTTTTCTGAAATCCAGGTAGATGACATCTATCGCATGCCCCTGCTCTAGTTCCTTGGTCACCCAGTCAAAGAACTCAATCAGATTTGTTTGACAAGACCATCCTTCGGTAAAACCATGTTGCCTCGGATCTTGCATCCTGTTGGTTTTGAGAAAGTTCACTATTCACTCTTTCAGGAGCGCCTCCATTACTTTTCCCGCCACCGAGGTAAGGCTCACGGTTCTGTAGTTTGACACTTCTTCCCTGTCACCACTTTTGTGTAGAGGTATGACATCAGCCATTCTCCAGTCCTGAGGAACCTCTCCTGTTTCCAAGGATCTGTTGAAGACATTCTTTAACGGTTCTGCAAGAACCTCTCTGGGCTCTTTCAGTATCCTGGGATGTATCCCATCCGGTCCCATGGCTTTGTCCACTTTCAGTTTAGCAAGTTGTTCTAACACCTCGTCTTCTGTGAATGGTGTGGTATCTACTTCATTCCCATTTTTATATTTGGGAGTCACAGCTGGTCCATCTCCAGGATCTTCTTTTGTAAAAACAGAGCAGAAGTATTTGTTTAGCAATTTTGCTTTTTCAGTGTCACTTTCCACAAGTCCTTTCCCAGCACTTTTGAGTCCTGCAATTCCAACTCTGATCTTCTTCCTTTCCCGAATATACCTGAAAAAAGTTTTGTTGCTACCCTTAACATCTTTAGCCTCTCTTCATAGGGATATCCTTCATCCCCTTTACCATTTTGGTGGCTTTTCTCTGTATCTTTTCTAATAATGCTATATTCTTTTTAAGATACGGCAACCAGAATTGCACACAATATTCAAGGTGTGGTCGCACCATGGAACGATACAGAGGCATTATAATATCCTTTGTTTTATTCTCCATTCCTTTCCTTATACCTAGCATAATCTGCTCCCAAACACACACCTCTAACCACTATGCTAATCCCCCACAACAACTGCAATGGAAATATGTTCCACTAAAGGGAAAATATATATATATTTTTTTATCTCCCTATGTGTATCAGCAGATTTGCACACATCCTGCTGCCACCTTTCAGAGATGTTTGGTCAAGTGGGCCATGTTCATCAATATTATGCCACAGTATATGTTGGTCAGTGTGGAGATGCAGCAGCTGAGACAAGTTTGTGTCCAACATGTTACATATGCAGTCACTGCTATGTCCACAGATAATGTGCAGGACAGATCCTGTCTAGGAGCTGCATTGTGTGCATTGTTCAGTATGGCCCCCCCAATGCATTCCCACGCTCTGCATGCCTCAGTCGCATGTACATGCATGTAGACAGTATTTATTTTATTTTTTTTTTTTTTATACCACACTCTTAAAAATCAGTGCGGTTTACAATAAACATTAGTTTGTACAATGCAGGCAGAACATACATTGAACTTACAGAGAACAGGTAAGACAACTTGGTTTAAACGGGGAGAATTAAATATGTTAATTAATTAAAACAACTATGATTATGATAATGTGACAGACATGAAGGATGTAGTGTATGATGAGGATCCAACACATGTCATCTATAAAATGTCCTCCAGCACATACCTGCCTATTGGTGTAAGACACATAATCCAGAATATGCATACAGGGCAAAAAATGTGAATGTATATGGTGAGGAACATATCTGCTTTGGATGATGTGTAGACAAGGAGGCATGTGCATGTCCAATCGGTTGCACTTCTACTGTCATCACCAGTGCGAAAGAACTCTTAGCCCATCTATGTCCTTGATACCCTTGATATACTGCCTTTCAATTTAAAAGCAAAGCGGTGTGTTGTTGCTAAGTGCCGTCGAGTCGGAGTCAACTCATGGCAACCCTCTGGATAGCTATCCTAAATTGTGTTCGGTCTTCCGTCAGGCGGCTCATTGTTGACAGACTGGTACCCGTAGCTGCTGTTATTGTATCGATCCATCTCATTACTGGCCTTCCTCTTTTGCGTTGATCCTCTATCTTGCCAAACATGTCTTTCTCTAGTGATCTCTCTCTTTGCATGATGTGTCCAAAGTATGAAAGTCTGAGTCTTCTCATCTCAGCTTCTAAAGAAAGCTTAGGTTTGATCTCCTCTAGTACTGACTGGTTTGTTCTTCGGGCAGTCCATGGTATACACAGTATTCGCCGCCAGCACCATAATTCAAAGGCATCAATTTTCTTCCTGTCTGTCTTTTTCACTGTCCAGCTTTCACATCCATATGATGTTATTGAAAATACCATGGCTGACATCTCTGCTCTTGAGAATCTTATCTAGGTCTTTCATAGCCATTCTGCCAAGAGCAATGCATCGTCTGATTTCTTGACTGCTTGTTGCTTCTTTATTGATAGTTGATCCAAGTAGGTTAAAGTTGTTCACAATTTCAATTTCTTCTCCTTCAATGATGAACCTGTTTATTATGCCAGTTGTCATGATCTTTGTCTTCTTTACGTTAAGGTGCAGGCCCATTTTGAGATTATGTTCTTTGATTGTGAGAAGCAAATGCTTCAGATCATCTTCACTTTCAGCCAGTAATGTGGTATCATCAGCATAGCGAAGGTTGTTGATGAGTCTTCCACCAATCTTCACACCTCTGTTGTCTTCATACAATCCTGCTTCTCTGAAGATTTGTTCTGCATATAAATTAAACAGGTAGGGGGAAAGTATGCAGCCTTGTCTTACACCTTTGCTTATTTTAAACCATTCTGTTTCTCCTTGTTCCAAGCGGTGTACAGAGTCAAAAATCAAAGTAGACAGCCGATGGCCTGGAAAGGAAAAGAAATTACAATATCAAAAAGAACAGAAAAGAGAGGACCAGGCATACCAGGGAGGAACACACAAGAGGACAAGGGTTCATGCAGAGAGGGAGGGAAGATTGAAGGCAGAGGAAAATAAGTAGGTTTTCAACTGGGATTTAAAGCTACGATAATCTTGTTCGAGTCTGAGGGAAGTAGGTAGTGAATTCCAGAGTGCACGTCCAACAAAGAAAAAGGCGGAGATGCGAGTAGATTGCAGGTGTGCCTGGGAGGGGGATGGAAGGTGGAGGCAACTGATATGAAGTGACTGGAGAGTGCGACTAGGGATATGAGAATTGAGAAGATCAGCAAGATATTGGGGGTGCGTGTATAGATAACCTTGTGTACAAGGGTAAGAAGCTTGAAACGGATGCAGTAATCTACAGGGAGCCAGTGCAGATGGAGTAGAAGTGGGGTGACATGATCAAAATGGGAAGAATAGGTGATGATATGTGCGGCAGTATTTTGAATGGGTTGAAGTCTACTCAGTTGGGAGTTAGGAATACCAGAGAGTACTGAATTGCAGAAATCCAGGCAAGAGGAAACAAGTGAAAGAGTAAAAATAGTAAAAATAGTAAGCGCTTGGGGAGTGATAAATGGGCGAATGGCATGGATCTTTCGGAGATGGAAGAAAGAGGTTTTAGTGACATTGGAGATGTGGTCATGGAAGGAGAGATCAGAATCAAAGAGGACTCAAAGATACCAGAAGGAGGAAACTAAAGGAATGTAAGAATCGGTGAAGGACGGGGCCAGTTGAGGGGAAGGACTACCATGGGGGAACCAAATAGCAAAAGTCTTGGCAAGATTCAAGTGGAGACAGTTGGAAGTGAGCAAGCTGGAAACAGAGAGGAGAGTTCAGGGGAGCAAGATCAGGAAGAAGGGGGGGGAGGTATGATGAAGGAGGACAAGATCATCTGCATAGAAAAAAGCCAGGATACCAGATTGTTGGATCAAAAGGGCAAGAGGGGCTAGAAGACTTTGAACAAGAGAGGAACCAACACAGCACATTGGGGAACACCACACTCTAAAGCAGGGGTCTCAAACTCAAATTGCTTTGAGGGCCAAATGAGGACTTGTAGAGTAACCCGGGGGCCGCACAAGATGCAGGCCTCATTTGCATAAGGGCATCATTTGCATAAATATTTGCATAATGTTACCATACACTAACTTTTAGCAAACATGCCTCTTAATGAGTGTATGGATAAAGAAAGACTAAACAATTTCTACATTACTATAAACCAGTGCCAACCGCCAGGCACATTAGGAACTACTAGAAACACTGCTCATTTAGAACCCATAGCAAACCTGCCATGTCCTAACAGCACTACCAGGACTCACAAAGCACCATACCCTAACTATCAAAAGGCAACACTGCAAATATTAAATCAACACATTTCAGAGAATAACAATACATGACCTACTCGGGAAAGAGAACAAGTGGCAATGTCAAATAGGAATTACATAAACAGAATACCTCAGCTCAGTTACACATGCAGAACATACACCATCACCAAACAAGGAATCACAATTTAGAAACAGGAAGACAATTAAACTGGGAACCCCAAAAGCCAAACTTAGAATGTACAACACTGTAGAAATAAAACTATAAATTGATTTCCTCTTGTATTAAATAAAGTGCAGACGTTAAAAATGCACATTTCCAAGAACTGACATATTTCAGTTAATAAATTCAAAATAAAGAGATATTTTTCTACCTTTTGTGCATTTTTTTTTCAGTTGCAATTGTTCCAGCCACTTTCTTCTGGTTTCTTCGTGTCTTCTGCTAACGCTCCATTGTCTGCTGTCCATTTGTCCTTTCTTCTTTCCTAGTTTTTTTCCATTCTCTCTACATCTGCTTTAACATACTAATCATTCTCCTTTTGCTCTTTCCTCATTCCTATTTCATCCACTCAAATTTTACCCCTCCATCCTCAATCCCCACTTACTCTCCCAATACCCGGCCAATTGTAGATTTTTCTTCCCTCCCACACAAAATATATTTCCCCTCTCCATTTCACTCTCCCAGCCCCATCCCATTCTAATCGTCCCCCAACATCAACTCCCTTCTAGCTCCTGCCCCACCCAGCATCCGCTCCCTTCTAGTCCCCGCATCATCAGCCCATTTCCAGTCCTAGCTCCCTCCCCTCGCAGCCCATTTCCTTTCCAAGCCCCCCTCCCCATCAGCCCATTTCCATTCCAAGCCCCCTTCCACTCAGCCCATTTCCATTCCAAGACCCTGTCCCCATCAGCTATTTGCAGTTCAAGCTCCCCCTTCTACTCGGCCCATTTCCAGTCGTAGCCCCCCCCCTCATCAGCCCATTTCCTTTCCAAGCCCCCCTCCCCATCAGCCCATTTCCTTTCCAAGCCCCCCTCCCCATCAGCCCATTTCCATTCCAAGCCCCCTTCCACTCAGCCCATTTCCATTCCAAGACCCTGTCCCCATCAGCTATTTGCAGTTCAAGCTCCCCCTTCTACTTGGCCCATTTCCAGTCCTAGCACCCCCCCCCAGTCCATTACCAGTTCTAGCCCCCCCCCATAGCCCATTATCAGTCCTAAGCCCCCCAACAGCCCACTTCCAGTCCTAACCCTTCCATCGCCCCATCTTCATTCTTAGCCCCCCCATAACCCCATTTTCAGTCTTAGCCCCCCAATCAGACCACCTCCAGTCCTAAGCCCCATCTGTCCATTACCAGTCCTAACCCCCATCACCCCATTTTCAGTACTATCCCCCCATCACCCCATTTTCAGTCCTAACCCCCCCCCCCCCATTACTAGTCCTAACCCCCCCTCCTCACCTCAAACTTCCTTCAAACTGAGTTCTTCAGCCCGTTGAACTTTCTACCTCAGCCATCTGCCACAATCCCACTGCTGCTGGTGGCATTTTGCCAGGTCCACGACCTCCAAAACAATGAAGAAGGACCACTCCAAGAGATTTAAAGCCCCTGACTCTAAGATGGCGGAGGTGATGCCGGCCAGCCCGCGAGCAGCCAAGTTGAGTGGAAACATAGTAGAAGAAGTGCCTGCAGCTGTTGTTAAGGTTCTGGATGGCCAGTTCCAGGGACTGTTGAAACAAATGGTCAAGATCTCTCAGTCTGTAGTGTAGTGGAATGTCTGGGGGGGTAACAAACTGAATCTCTAATCTGGAGGACATGGATCCTACCCAAGTGGCCATGATTCAGAGACTGGAGAAACTCGTGGAGCAGCAGGCCACTAAAATTGATGATTTAGAGAACCAGGACAGACGGAAAAACCTTTGCATAGTGGGAATCACCAAATCTGTGGCCGAGCCTGAGTTGCGCAGTTTTTCGGAGACTTGGATCACCCTCCACCTCAAGCATGGAGACTTACCTGGCAAGCTCATTACAGAATCAACTGTCCCGCGGCCCCTTCCCGTCTGCCCGGCAGAGCCCTCAGCTGTCAGCTCCATCAGCGGCAGCTTTCAGAGCCGCGAAGAGAAGAGTGATTTCCCTCTCGCGGCTCTTTTCGCCTGCGGGGGCTGATGGGAATTCCCATCAGCCCCGGCAGGCTTAACAGAGCCGTGAGAGGGAAATACTACTCTCTTCGCGGCCCTGAAAGCTGCCGCTGATGGAGCTGCGAAGATGCTTTGCCGGGCAGATGGGAAGGGGCCGCGGGACAGTTGATTCAGAAGCCGGGGTTTTTTTTCCCTCTGCATCGCGGGCCGCACAAAGGTCTCTCGCGGGCCGCGTGTTTGAGACCCCTGCTCTAAAGGAAGTCGGTCCGAGGGGGACATGTGAGGGGGGAATGGGAGAGGACAGAGAAAGAATGGAAAAAGAGATAGGAGTGGAACCATCGGAAAACAGTGCCCTGAAGCCCAGCATCATGCAGACGAGAGAGAAGGAGAGAATGATCAACAAGATCGAAGGCTGATGATAGATCCAGGGAAATCGCCGAGATATCACCATGATCATGTGCGACATGCTTCATTAAGGAAGGCGATATGGACAGTTTCTACGCTGTGTCTGGGGCAAAAGCCTGATTGTCGATGGTGAAGAAGATTAATGGTGTCCAGGTGAAGAGAAAGTTGAGTGAAAACAGCTTTTCCAGTATTTTAGAAAGGAAGGGGAGATGAGAGACTGGCCGATAGTGAGCAGGGATAAGAGGGTCAAGAGAAGGTTTCTTAAGGATTGGGTGAATAAGTGCATGTTTCCAAAGGAGAGGAAAAGTACCCGTGGAGAGACTAGAGTTGATCATGGTGAGGATAGGAGGAGGAAGAGCCAGGGAAGGTGTAGGGAGCCATGAGGAGGGAATGGGATCAAGGGAACAAGTAGTTTTACTGGAAGAGGAAATAGACTTGATAAGCTCTGAAAGCCTCTTCTTCTTGGGCGTGTGCTTGTGTCGGGTTGTATGAGTGTGTGTAGGCTTATGGCTGAGGAGTGTTGTTTGATCTTGAATATGTTTATGATAGTCTTGTATTTGATGCGTGAGATGATTGGGAGCCAGTGCAGTTCTTTCAGTATGGGTGTGATGTGATCATGTCTTGTAGTACCGGCTATTATGCGGGCAGCTGTGTTTTGGGCCAGTTGTAGTGTTCTGAGGGTCTGCTTTGGTAGCCCGGTGAATATTGGATTGCAGAAGTCTAGTAGAGGGGTTATCAGCGCCTGGCAAACGGTGCGAAAGTGCTCTGGGTCGAGGAGGGGCTTGAGTCTTCTGATGAGTCGCATTCTTAGGTATGCACTTTTGGTTGCACTGCCTATGTGTGCTTGGAGGTTAAGTTCTTTGTCCAGGATGACTCCGAGGTACTTAACTTCTGATTTTATGGGTATGAGTGCATCTCTTATCTTGATGTCGGGTGGGGGGATAAAGGCCGTGTTTCGCGTGATGATCAGTGCCTCCGTCTTGCTGTAGTTGATTGATAGGTTGTTTTCCTGAAGCCAGTTTGCCATAAGTATTGCCATAAGAATGTGGATACATATCTATTTAAAATATATATCTCAACAGATATATATATATATATATATATATATATGTATGTAGATATATATATATATTTCTAAATATATACACATATAGGGTACATATGTATATATATAGAGAGAGAGATATACATGGGCAGGAGATACACAGATAGCTACAGATATTGTGATGGCGCAGCAAGCGGAGAGCATAAGGAAAGAGGGAAGAATCAGGCAATTTCCTCAGATAGCAGAATAAAATCCAGAAGTTTAAGGGTTAAAACTCCTGGGTTAGAAAAAAAACTCTCCACAGAAAGCTGGTAGTAAGAAGACACGCCGCAGCTCCATGGTTACCAACCCTGCTCACGAGGGACAGTCAGGGGTGGGGCCAGGAAGCCCAAGGGGAAAGCACAGATATAAACTGCTAGAGAGTGAAGAAGGGGAGAGAGGCAGGAACAAGGATGGAGACAAGAAGAAACAAGAGAGACACAGAGGCAGAGAGAGTTGCAGGCAGAGATGCAGCCAGAGTCCAAGGAACACTGAATTCAGAGGGAGGTCTGAGGACGGTGAGAGGAAGTGCTTCACGAGGGTTCCTAGTTCTGATTCCAGTGCAGCTTGGAACAGGTCAGAAGGTCCCAGAAGGGGAGGAGGCCGTAGAAGCTCTGGAGAACTAGTCAAGGAAGGTACCCGGAGAGTCAAGGGAGCTTCATTAGAAACCTCTTGGAGAAGGGCAAGGCCAGCCAGAGGGATTGGAGCTAACCCAGTGACCTGCGAGAGAGATGGGAGACATACCTATAGAAGGGAAGCTTACCCAGGGGAGTTTGTCAGCCATGTGAGCAGCAGAAACCTTTCCCCTGAAGTTTTTATGGAAACTGAGTCTGCAGCAGTAAAGCCTGTTACATGCTTACTTCCTAAAAGTAAGGTGAGCAGTTTTAAACCTTCTACCAACCTCATAAAAGCTAAGAGACTTCCTAAGTGTCATAGTATTCCTCAGAGGAGGGAGGACTCTGCCTTAACTCAGGTGTTAGAAATCCTGAGGGGATTAAAACAGGATAGCTTTGAGTCTGAATCTTATGCCTCTCCAACAGACTCAGATATAGAAAGCATGGAACTAGAAATGCCTAGATTAACAGAAGAAAATTCAGATATGGAAATGGAATGTTCTGTAGCCTCCAGATATTAAGTAAAGGCTAGACCATTTCCAGAACCTTTAAAACTTGGCAGCTGTTTTTCAAGAAAGCACGGCTGTGGGAAATATGCAAATGAGCTTACTGAAGTTCTAAGCCGTATCCTAGCAGCTATCTGCTGAAAATATATAGTTTGAAATACAGCAAGAGGAAACAATTGTTTGATGAGAAGAAAGAAAACAATTTGTAACAGAAGTTTTACCCTGTTAGAAAAGTTACAACTAGTGTCTGTTTTAAAGCCATGTGGGAAGCTGGTTTTTGTGTTCTTCTCTGCACCAGAGTTCAGTGCTGTGGTTTTGTTATGGTATGAAGAAATACTATGTTTTCATTTGAGTGCCGAAGCTGAAGTAGAAGCCTTTTTGGTTTGATTATTCTGGAAAATATCCTTACCTTATGTCCTGATATTTTGGAACCTTTTTATAAGAAGTTCCGTTGGCTGAAAATAATAAAAACATCCTGCGAGCCTATATATATTCTCGGCTGAATCATTTCACAACTACACAAATATAGGCACTTATCAGAAATAAATATATTGACTGTCCATGCCTAAGTCCTAGGCAATTGCCTTGGGCAAAAGGCGCGGAGACAATATATACATATATATTTATATATATATATGTATATATATATAAATCTGTAGGCATATAGACATATGTATATATATATATAAATCTGTAGGCATATAGACACATGTCTCCAGGTATGTGGATGGAGAGATGCCTATATAACTAGATCCCCCTAGGATATGGGGAGAGAGAAAGATTAATAGCAAGAAGGGTGATACCTGCTTGAATAGATGCATAGAGAATCTTCTATCCCTGGTTATGACTGACAGAGTCAGAGGAATGGTCTCCCTGACAAGAAGGAGTCTAGATTCCTTTCAGAATTTGAGCTCTTGAATAACCAGGATGGCCTACGTGAAAAATGCAGAGGATAACTTCAGTCTGCAGGCAGCAAGTCCAGATCTCTCCAGAACTGCAGTATGATGAATGGATAGAGGGCGCCAGTGGAATAAGATACCATAGTGACCCGCCTATAAGGGCAAGATGGGTATCAAGCGTCCTTGAGCTGCCACTGAAAGAAAACTATCTCTGGCGAGATAGTATGGGCCAAACCAGGGAATTGGCCATTCTTTAGGTTTTCACCTGATGAAAGGCCTGTGTCTTATGTCTCAAAAGAGATTTTAGATGAGATGGTAAGGGTAGGGAACACCTACCAGTCATGAGAACATGACTGGGGGAACCCCTCCTAACCATCTAGGGTTATCTGCTAGGCAAGATACTAATGCTCTCTAGCAAGGGCCCATAGTGCAAAGCTACTCTGTAGAGTTGCAGAGAGCATGCTGCAGGTTGGTTAAAAGAAAAAACTGGCTGTTTAAAGCCAGTGGGTAACAAACTATTCTGCCAAGGACAAGGGGGTGAAGAATAGAAGTTAACCAACAAGTCTGTGATAACAGGGTTTCCCAAACGAGGTTGATAACCTGTTTGGGGTTTAGCACTGAGGCTAGAAGGATTGCTAGTGGAGGGGAAACCCTGGTTGTGTGGTGAACAGAACCAGTGGCCTAACCACTAGGAATTGGTGTATCTGCAGCAACTACCAGGGCAGCGGAAGAAAATTTCTTTTCCCCTAGTTTTTTAGATTGGGAAAAAGAAACAACAGACATAGTAGGACTTCCTATTGTCTGATGAGCTGCCCTAAGGTAATAAAGGGGGATACAACTCTGGAAGGGAGAATCCCCCTGTGGAACAGGTAGAGGACCATAGAGGCTTACCAGTGTAAAAGAGCCACTCTTACAAACCAAATGTTGTAGCAAGAGGGAGGTAAGACAGAGTTGAAAGAGACTGACTATGCAGGAAGTCTCTGAAAGGTAAGATGATACATGCCAGTACAGGGAAACAACTCTCTTATTGATAGTTGTCACTTCTCTTTTCCCCAAGAGGAAGAGGAAACCTGTTAAGTATGGGCATGATCATCATAAAGACTCTTAGTAAAAGAAAAGATGTCTCATGAAGAGATATCTAGAAAAGGTTAGGATAAAATTAGTGCAGATACTTCAAGTGAAAAGAAGCAGACTGCCACTCTAATCACCAACCAAAAGGGGTAATGGTGATCTATTTGAAACCCTGCGACTGCTGGGTTTGCTGACCCTGTTGAGGTTGTGGTTTCTTCAGACCAGGGCGATGTTTCCCCTGTTTGGGAACATCTGTATGATGGGCAGAAGATGAATAAAACTTTTTCCCCCTAGGGGAAGAAAGTTTGATAGGACATTTCCTACCAACTGGGAAAGAGGAAGGCGTAGAACAGCCTCTGGAAACAGGAATGTCATAAGAACATAAGATATGCCATACTGGGTCAGACCAAGGTCCATCAAGCCCAGTATTCTGTTTCCAACAGTGGCCAATCTAGGTCATACGTACCTAGCAGTTTCCCCAAGGGACACAGGTTCCACAATGCTTGTATTGGTTCAAGCATTGATATCCTGGGTCCCTTCTTAATAATGGTTTATGGACCTTTCCTCCAGGAACTTGTCCAAACCTTTTTTAAACCCAGCTACACTAACAGCCTTTACTACATCCTCCGGTAACAAATTCCAGAGTTTGATTACACGTTGAGTGAAAAAATATTTTCTTTTATTAGTCTTAAATAGTTTACCCTGTAGCTTCATTGCATGTCCCCTAGTCTTTCTATATTCTGATAAGGTAAACAATCGATCTACGTTTACCCGTTCCACTCCGTTCATTAATTTATAGACTTCTATCATATCTCCCCTCAGCCGTCTCTTTTCCAGGTTAAAGAGCCCCAACCTTTTTAGCCTTTCTTCATAGGAGTAGCCTTCCATCCCCTTTACCATTAACTGAGCAACTTGGAGTAAAGACTCCTTGTTAAAGAGATTTTCTCCAGTGCAAGGAGTATTTTCCAGTCTTTCTTGTGCCCATTTGTCCAAGTCTGAAGCCTGGAGCCAGGCTTTACGTCGTGCCCCTATAGCTATAGCAGAAGTTCTGCTAACAGACTCAAAGGAGTCTAGGGAAGCACGAGTAAGGAACCTAGAGATATTTTGAGCATGACTAACCAGTGAGGAATAGTCTGCACTTTTGGGCTCTTGAAGAAAAGGAGTCAAAAACAGTAATTTCTTTGTGACCTCTTCAAGAGATAAACCCATATAGGAAATATATGAGAGAATTCTTGCTGAAAGCATGGATGCCTGGGAGGTTTGGCGTCCAAAGGCATCTAAAGTCTTAGACTCACGACCTGGTGGATAAGAAGAGTGCTTTTTAGTACTCTTCACCCGCCTCATTGCTGATTCTACAACAATGGAATGATGAGGAAGTTGAGTCCTCTGAAAACCTGGAGAGGGGGGCACCTGATATAGAAGATCAGTTGCCCTAGAAGATGGGGGTACTGTTAAAGGAGCTTCCCACATTCGTAGAAGGAGATCCTGCAAGGAATGATGCAAAGGAAGGATGATGTTCTCCTTTGCTCTCCCAGGAATATACAGGGATTCTGTATTCCCTTGTGTAGGATCCTGTCCAGGTATAGAAATGGCAAGTGATTTTGCCATATCCAGGAGAAAAGCTTGAAAAGAAAAATCCCCAGAGGGAAATTCTTTTGGACAGGCTAGATCTGCTGAAGAACTAGCATTGGCACCGAGGGATCTATCCAACTTTATAGGAATATACGATCCTGAATGGTGGAGTATGGGATCCTTAGAGGATGGTCACCGGTACCGCAGGAGGTCGGGACCAGCAACAGTCGGTAGCACATCGTCCATGCTAGGGATCGATTCCAAACTCGGTACCGAGGGAAGCAAGCCTGATGAGAGAAGCATGGAAGGCACCGACAGTAATGGTAATGTGGATACCGGTACCGACTCCGGCACCGTATCCGATACCGGTGGATGAAGGCCAGCTGGTGACAACTCTAACGGTATCGAAGAAACCGAGAGTGTCGGACATGGATCATCAGAACTCTACCTTCGGTACCGTCTGGTGTCGGTACCAAGGCGAGTCGGTACCCAGTCCTCCAGACTGGAGATCGATTCCAGACTCGGCATCGAAGGAAGCGAGTCTATCAATGCACATCTGGAGGGTACCGACGTCAGTACTAGTATCGGTACCGGGATCGATACCGATACTGGAAGGTCGGTCTGCAGCGTATCCAGTGGCCCCGTAGGTACCGAGGACGCCAGACTACGATCCTTGGTGAGGAATGTTTCATCCAACACCATTGCCGATGCCGGGGTATCGGTACCGCTCGAAGCAGATGCCACTACCGAGCATGGCTCAGGTATGTTCTGTGAGGGGTGAACCTCAGGAACAACCTGAAACCCCACACAGGCTTTGGAGGCTGAAGACTCCCACCGGGGTTTTAAAGCCAGTGTGTTCTCGAGGGCAAGGCCAGAGGCATCTCTATGCTGTGCATGAGATCTACCACTCAAGGACTGGCTAGTCTTAAAAGACTGTTTTTGGGTTACCTGATCCCGTGTAGAAGAAGAAGTGGTCGGTGCCCTGAAGTTGGATGGATTTGTTACCTGAGGATGTAGTAAAGGCTGTTAGTGTAGCTGGGTTTAAAAAAGGTTTGGACAAGTTCCTGGAGGAAAGGTCCATAAACCATTATTAAGAAGGGACCCAGGATATCAATGCTTGACCCAGTACAAGCATTGCGGAACCTGTGTCTTTTGGGGAAACTGCTAGGTACATATGACCTAGATTGGCCACTGTTGGAAACAGAATACTGGGCTTGATGGACCTTGGTCTGACCCAGTATGGCATATCTTATGTTCTTATGTTCTTATGACCGCGTATCGAGGGGAACCCGATGCTGAAGACTTCCTCCCACAATACTATTGCAGGAGGGACACTCCGGAGGAAAATGGTCAGGACCCAAGCAGGTTAGACACCAATTATGAGTGTCTAAAATTAATTTTGTACCGCCACGGTTTGTACATTTCTTGGGAATAGTGGCTGGCGGTTCCATGAAGGAAAGTGAGTAGGCCTAGCAGGCCTAAAAAAACCGTGAGGCACTAACAAGGAAAAAAGTATTCCTTAAAAAGGAAAATTTTACAAGAAAAAAGAAAAGAAACACCGGCGGTACCGGTGGCGTCGGGGAAGGCAGCCGCGACCACAAGAAAACCAAAAAATAAAAGAAGAATTTTCTGCGGTGACAGGAGGACGTCCTGCCGGCTCCGCGGAAAAACGAAAACTGAGGAGATGCAGTTGGGAAAGGCGGGAAGGCAGCATGCAGGCGTGTTGGGATGCTTCCAAAAGCGTTCTGATTGGACACTGGGGAGCGTTCCCGCACAGACTCCGTCGGTACCACGTACCCATATGTGAAGACTCATTCCTGCTTGCTCCTGGAGATAACTAATATGTGGCCAATGTGAGTGCAGGTGTAATGCATGTGCGCAGATGCATAGCAGAGTCTGAGGTGACATTTGATGGTAGACATGTCTGAAACATCACAACTATACTCACATCTCACCCTGCCAACACCTCTAATGACTCCCACACACTCCCCTCATAAACCCTGACTATGTACTGCTCCACATACACAGGATCGGCCTCACAGACCCCACAACCTCAGGTAGTTCCACACATCACCCCTATCACTTCCAATGTACCCACATCCACCGTGGCTAACCTCACCTCCAGTCCTGTGATCACTGAAGAGGAGGCAGCACACCTTATCTCATACCCCAAAAGCAGTACCTGATCCCCTGATCCTATCCACACATATCCCCAGGCCTCATCTCCTCCACTGTAGTGCCGTCCAGCTCTCATATTATCTTCCTATCCCTGTCCACTGCAACAATTCCTGCACCCAGAAAGCATGCTGTGCTCACAACTCCCCTCCAGTAACCCTCCACCCACTGCACGTTTCCTCTTGAGTCCCACAATATCACCCTCCATTCCCTTGTCTGTACTATACATGGAGGGTCAGGACTGCTGCCACAACATCCTTCCCTCTCATGCCATCCTGGATCCCTCACAGTCTGTCTATCATCTGTAACACAGTACTGACACTGTACATGGCAATGTCCCCAGTGACATATACCCTGCATAGTCCATGAGCCAGTGCCCTATTGACAACCCTTCTGGGCCTTATACGCAGTGCACACAGTGCACCACAACCCTCTACACTTTACCCTTGCACAGCATGGGTGTAAGGTCATGGTAGTGTCCTGTCTCCCTTCCTATCTTGGCCATTGCCTCCCAACTGTTCATTATGGTGCAGCTCCCCCTTGCCCATCTTGTTCCCAGTTGGTGTAGGCCAAGGATCTGTATTGGCTCCACTCTGTAGCACTCTATATACCTGACCCATTGCTGCGCTCATCTGTTTCCATGCATTACAGTAACATATGTGTGCTTGTGACCCCCAGATCTACTTCCCCATGCCTGACATCTCCACACAATCCACACCCCAATTGATGTCTGCCGTCAGACACTCCAGCTTAGATGTCACCCCAGCATTTGAGAGGAAACATGGCCAGCACCACATATTTCCTCCTTGGCCATGGAACATCTTATATACCCCCTCTTCTCTCTGTCTCTGTGGACATCTTTGGTCAACATCCTCTCAACTTGCCACACATTCTTGAGGTTGTTGCAGACTGCTCATATTCCATCCACACACACATAAAGCTGATAGTTTGGATATGCTGTGTCTGTCTCTGTGACCTCAAACAATTCTGCCCACTACGTCCTCAACACACAACTATGTGGCCCATCCACACCTTAGGCATTACACATAGTGACCAATGTTACCCACATCCTGCTGCTCTCACTTTCTATCATCTCTCACAACAGCAAATTGTGCAATACTCTGCTGCACATCACATATTCCGCCACCCTCATCTTGCTGAACGTATGCCCTGTCACATGTCACATTATAGGTCCCCCATCTGTTGCGTCATGGACTACAGGCCTCTCCTGCTGACCATGAAATGCATTTATTCAGCATCTACCCATTACCTTTCTTTTGCTATCACCCCTCACTCACCCCCTCAGGAACCACATTCTCAGGCAAACTGCTTGTATCTGTGTCTACTCCCCTGTTGCTCTGTGATGATCTTGCTTGCTCAATTTTGCTGTAACATATGGCACATACAAACAAAATGTGTTTCTACGCCAGGCACCTTTGCTGACCATTGTCACATCCTGGAGGTGAACTCACCTCTCTGCTGCCAAGCTGTCAACCTGACTCACCTGATCCCCCTGTTGAAATACCTCTCATCATAGTGCTAGCCTTGTTGACACCTACATGAACAGTTAGTTTTGACCATATTCGACCCTCCTGATGGGCATACACTGTAACTGACATGTCTGTGTAGCGATGCTAGCAATCTGTAGCACTGTACAGATGTTCAGTAGTGGTCGCATCAGTAATGGTATCAGTGGAGCACAGCAGACACTATGTAACATGTGCATGTGCATGGCAGTTTGTCAGGGGTCCCAATGAGGCATGGTGTTGCAACTGTCAGATAGGAGGAGGAACAAAAAGACAGATACATATGTATGCACACATGTCAATAAGGGATCTAAAGACCAACGAGATGGGTACAGGGACAGATGACAGAGGAAATATCTGAGAGGGGCCTGCGCACATGGTGGCACACCTGGCCATGAAGGTGAACATATAAGCAGTAATGTCACTGCAAATATGACCTCACATGTGACGTGGTGAGTGTGATAATCCTGATGTGACATAGCAAAAGCTATGACATACCATGGATGTTGCAATGGTGGAATTGATATTGTTATAACAGGAGAGATGTGGGCAACATAAGGAATGGACACCACACATGTCAGTTGAAGGTGGTTTGCCATTTCACACTATATGTCATCTAAGTATGGGGTGGGTATGCACCTGTTAGCCTGTGTGTCAGACATTTCCCATAGGTGATGTTAGATGGTAGTATGTGCCAGAAAACCCTCACCTTCACTGTGATAGGATCTGGTGATGGACAGGGGATCCCGGTCACAGTTCCCAGCTGTACACCTGTGAAAGTAGTATGTGTTATGTCCCCAGGTTCCTGTGTAGGCTGCTCACCAGGTTGTCATGACTATATGCCTGATGTGTAACAGGACCTAGCTGATGGAGGGTTTGTGATTAGGGGAGTGCTGGGGAACTGTGTATGCGGTACGTGAATTATCAGCATGAGAAGTGTTGTATTGCGCAGATGTATAATGGGCTCCTTGTGGATGTTGACGTTTGCAATTTTGTTTTCCCGCCCTAAAGGCCAGCAGAGGTGGCAGCATCTGCCTGTAGAGCAGATTGGCCCACCACAACTACGGGTCCACACACTGTGCATATGCTACAGTTCAGGCACATACATACATGTGCTATGCACTTAGTACTGTCTTTGCCCATTGTGCTGGTATCATGTCTATGTCATCCCTGAAACACCAGTTGCATGTTTTATCATGGCTTGTGTGTGAACTGTACATCACTAATTACAACTATTTTCACACAGGCATTCAGCATGAGCTCCAGGGTATCCGCCAGGATATGGCGCAGGAGTGGGTCCTGAACCGTGAAAGGGCCCAGGGGACCAACGCACTTGCCGATGCCATTCAAGCTATGGTGGCAGACATAAACCGGCAGACAGATGTGATGGAGGCTATATCTGCAAGGCGGCAGCAGCCAACAGCAGCAGCAGCAGAAAGTGGTGGGAGGGGGCCAGGATGGTGTGAACGTGAGTGCCCATGTAGGCAGTAGGGATGTGAGAAGCTACACATGTTTTAATGTGAATAAAGGCAACTCTTGAAGCCACATCTCCAGTGTTGCTGTCTCATAGAAACATGATGACAGAAAAAGACCACATGGCCTATCTAGTCTGTCCTTCCATATCAACAACTACAACAGTCCACTTTTTACCTTTAGAGATCCTCTGTGTTGGTCCCATGCTTTTTTGAATTCAGTTACTGTCCTCATCTCTACCACCTCCACTGGGAGACTATTCCATGGATCCACTACTCTTTCCGTAAAGAAATATTTCCGCTCTCAATAGGTATTCTGTCACCCATATTGTCATCTTGGTTACATATCCCTTGCCCCTGGTGATGTACTCCTTATGGCATGATATTCTCAGTCCCCCATTTCCAGTCTCTGTGGGTGGGTGGTGTGTCTACCCTGTTACCATAGTGCACAGCTATGTCAGGGCTTGGCTAATGTGCTGTGCACTGTTCCATGTGTGCACTACTAGCATGTCCTTGCCACCAGGCATGTGCCCAAGTGTGCAGGACATAGCAACACATGGATACATCCCTGTGGCAGTGAAGGATGCATACAGCACTGCAAATGCCCATCCCCCAATGGCTGCTGTGTGGACTGTGGCATGTGTGTGACACATGTATTCCACGCATACACACAGAGACATGCTCACATGTGTCAAACTATATGCAACTGCATGACAGGAAATGAAACAAATGACCATTCAAATATTTGTTTGTATAATAAAATATATATATATTATTTTCAACAAAATGTTACAAAAATATACATTTACAATTTACAATATGTTTCTGTTAAAAAAAATAAAACCAGGACCACCTGCCACATGTACATCATTACAAAACAAAATGATACAGCAAAACATAAAAAAATAAAATATATGTACAACATCTGTAAGATGTCTAACATCTTGATCTATAAAATGGCACACAGTGCCAGCATTGGTGGCAGTGGGTCTGCAGATGCCCACCCCTCTGTGCCCTGAGGCTGTGCCAGCCCCAGGACACAGGACTGCACAGGGCAGGGGTGCCACAGACCACAATGGTGGTCTACCCCTCCTGGGGGCCACCATGGCCTGATGGCTGATGGGCTGTGAGGACTCCAACCACCTCCCTGAGCATCCGCAGCTCATCAGCCATCTGGACCACGGTGTCCACCACCTGCTCCATGGTCCATGTCTGGGACCACTGACCCAAGGAGACAGCATATGGAGCTGCAGACAGGGTATGGTCCCGATCGTCCCCACCCAGGCTCTATGTGTATGGGGTCTGGGTGGAGGCGTCCACACACACCCTGTCTGCGGCACTGCCTGCCTCCCCTGCAGCTGTGCGTATCCCATCCATAGGACCATGGGGCAGGTGGCAGGGACCCCCGGGGCCCTCTTCAGTCCTGTGTTGCAGGGAACTGACCACAACCTGGGCAGTGGGGCAGGATGCACCCATGGTGGTGTGTGCATGTGGAGACATCCCCCACACCCCCTCAGATGGCTCCACATCACACCTCCAGGGGTGCATCCTGCCTCACACCCTCCCCACCAACTCCATCCCTGGTCCCCACCTCCCCCTCCCCTCTCCCCCTCCCCAGGCCCTCCCACCACCTCCCCCCTCTCCCCCCACCACGCACACTCCCAGTCCCTAACCTACTCTCCTACCTCCCCCTCACCCACCACATCCTCCTCCTCCTTCACCCCCTCCTCTGCCACCACCTCCTCCTCCTCCTCCCCCTCCACCACAATCGCCTCCTTCTCCTCCTCAAACACCATCACCACGTCCTCCTCAACCACCATCACCACTTCCTCCTCCTCCTCCTCTCCTCCTCCTTCATCACTGTAACCTCTGCTCGGCCCTCGTCCCCCACTGCCTGTGGCAGTGCCACCTCCTTGGCTGTCCCCATGCTGGCCTGCATCTCTCCTCCACAATCTGCAGGCTCTATGAATGGAAACAGAGATTGCTGCATCAGTCACATGTTCACCAAACCCAGGACACATAGTAACTGCCTCCACAACCTTCTGTTGCATTTCAACATACTGTTGTCTGACACACAAGCTGCATCACTCACCATCCTATGGGGCCATCAGCTCTTGCTGCAGTTGCAGCAGGAAATCCAGCCTCAAGCCGCCTGAGCTCCCGCCCCTTCTTGCGCAGATCCTCTACCTGGGGGAACAGCAATAGTTTCCAACTGTAAGGTGCAATACATGCCTGGCCCTAATCAAACACACAGCCCTCATGGTTGTGTGCAGCGGGATGATTCTCCTGTTGTACACTGACAGTCCTATGTTAGCTGTCTGCTATGTTCTATGATTGTGTGCGAGTCCAGTTAGGCATAGGTGTGTTTCCTCATTTGATTTATGTCTGTTTTCACTCAGGCCTTTCCAGGATACCTAATGGCCTTACCTCTGTCCACATGTTCACCTCATGGCATGTGTGGCAGTGTGATGATGTTGATCATGAACATCTTATAGGATGTGCTGCAAAGTGTTTGGATCTGTGGGCAGTATTGGCAAGGGGGAGGGGTGGCATGGTGCCTATCCTACAAATCTGTCCATTATCAGCATGTATGATACAGAGTTCTACATGTCAGCAACATGTGGCTAACATATGATGTTGACACATATGCATATAACACAGTACTCATTGACGACGTTGATGAACATGAGGATGGTCATTACTGACAGGTGTTTCCTGCAAAATCCAATGACTGGCCAGGCAAATGGCAGATGAGATGTGCTATAGCAACATGCTATGTTGGGAAACAAGGACAGGATGCCCCAATATATGCATGTACAATGCAGGACTCTACATCATGGGCAAACACGCAGGATGGGGATCCCAGTGTCATCATGGATGACATGCTGTGTCCAACAACCATTGTGCTATGGTGTCCAGGTGACACACATGAGAGCATTCCATACTGATGAATGGCTTGTCCCATCACATGTTCAGTATTGTGTGACATTATGGCCACCATCTGGCACATGCCATATTGCAATCCATAAACCTGGACAATGGACACACTGGATATTGCGGAACAGATGGGGGAATACATGCATGAGACGGAGCAGCAATGCATTCGGTTAACACCCTGGAACTGGCATGGCTGTGGGGATATGTCATGTGTGTCTATGTGTGACTGACTGTAGTTGGTATGATATACCTACTGTGATTGTTCATCCCATCACGTGACAGTGTGACTGTGGACATGCATGACATCTATATGGCATTCTAGATAGGCTTGATGGGGGTATCTATCTACAATATATCTGTACAGATGTGCTTTCAGACACACTCCCAGACAATGTGAATATTCCATCTATGAGATATGTCATGTAGATGCATGGCTGAGAGACATTAGGAACGACATATGCATCTTCCCTCTTACAAACTGTGTGTGGAAAGATTGCACTGGCCTCACTATGGATGCTGTGTGTGTGCACATCATTCAACAAGACAACAGGGTCAGGTCTGCAATGATGTGCAATGGTGTGTGGACACAGACTGTTGGGAAACAGACCATGACCATCTTGTCACTCGGGGTGTGTTTTGGCCACCTACAGAATGGCCTGCCCAGACACCTAAGCCCACAAATGTGTGTACTGGACATGCAGACAGCAGCAGGCACACCTACAATGGTCCAAGAGATGAACCACAGACTTCTGTGTATAGGCCTGAGGCCACCTACAGGTAGGAAAGACCTGCACACAGTAGCAGGCGCACCTACAATGGTCTAAGAGATAAACCACAGACCTCTGTGTATAGGCCTGAGATCACCTAGGAGTAGGGCAGACCTGCACACAGCATCAGGCGCACCTACAATGGTCCAAGAGATGAACCACAGACCTCTGTGTATAGGCCTGAGGCCACCTATGGGTAGGGCAGACCTGCACACAGCAGCAGGTGCACCTACAATGGTCCAAGAAATGAACCACAGACCTCTGTGTATAGGCCTGAGGCCACCTAGGAGTAGGGCAGACCTGCACACAGCAGCAGCCGCACCTACAATGGTCCAAGAGATGAACCACAGATCTCTGTGTATAGGCCTGAGGCCATCTAGGAGTAGGGCAGACCTGCACACAGCAGCAGGTGCACCTACATTTTCTAACATAACAGGCAGCCTGGATGAACCAGGCAGCTACATATTTGCCATCACATGCTGTAGGACATTGTTACCATGCTCAACACACCTTGTATGGCATCTTCACAGTTTGCAGTGGGAAACATTGACACATTCAGAGGTGACCATCCCTCTGCCATTGTCACCCGTATTTACAGTGAGGTCCATGCACATGCCCACACACTCACCAGTTTGCTACGCTTCCACTTCCTCTAGACTAGTGTATTGTGTATGTCACCAACCTACCTCACCCTGACCAGGCCTTGGGAGTGTGCTGATGGTTCACCTTCCATCAGTTCAGTGGTAGTACACATGCATTTCCATGCAATTCAATATAACATTGCACATAACCTCTGCTGACATGCAACAGTCACAGCAACCTCAACATAGGACACACTGCCATATGATGCACAATTATGAGGGCCATCGACAGTTTGTTTGCCAGGCGTTAGTGTTAATAAACCAGCCTGAGGCTGTGTGTGGTGGCATGTTCATGACATACACTATCATAATTGCATGTAGCAGCACAACAGTGTTTGGCACATCAGTATCATGGTTGTCACTTGTATTTACACATGCATACACAATTCTAGTATGTGACCCTACCAAGGACAAACATGCCTCTATGGTACTTACAAAGCTATGTGCCTCTCGCCCCTCCAGTGACATAGCAGTGGGTGTTACTACACATGAAATTGTCACTTTACTATTGCAATACCATGTATAGGTAATATTTACCCGTCACCTGCATTCACAACACACTGTTGCGCACTGATGCTCGCCTCACAGACCTACAACTGGATACTATTTGGCCCTGGTGTCACCGGTAGATGATGTGTGTTACTTACGAGCTGCTATTTTGCCCTCCTTGGTTTGTGGTACCTGCCCCCATGCACTTAACTCTTGTCTGCCTCTGCCTCTGCGTTGTAGTATTGTAGCGCCTTTGCAGACGGTGCCATGCACACTTGACCCTAAATAGGTTCTGGCGCTTGGAGGAGGAGGGGAACAGGTGCCTCTGCCTACAGCAGATGAGCCTGCCCAGCATCTCCAGGTCCCCCTGGGAAAATGCAGGCTTCCTTGAGAGGGCCGCCATTTTGTCTGTTGTGTTTGGTGAAGGACATCATGACGCAGTATTCTCATGAAAATGCAATAACGCACGTTACGGTGAATTTGCATCAACACACAGTATGTCACTTAATGGCACATTGCACAGCCACCAATGTGCAGCGCGCGGTGCCACATGTGACATAACATGCATAACGCCATTTTGTGTGTGTGGCGTTACGTGAGTTGCCACGTATGGCACACATCACGGGGAAGATGTGCAGTGTGTGTACCACCACACGTGCCCCGCATTTCATCTTCTCTATGTGCATTACTGTATGCACCTATACATGACAGGCGCTGTAGATGCAGACCTTTTGCAGACATGCCACGCATGGTACGGTGTCTTATGCACCACTTTGCAATGTATACACGGAATGTCAAGTGCATAGTGCACGTGGGACGCACATAACGCTATGGAAGGTGTCTCATGCATGGTACGCCCCACGTGGCCTGTACACCATGCATGTTCTGACTGCTGCCTTATGCATTGGCTGTGCATTGCATGCAGGGTGCGTTATGTGGCGCCGCACACATTCCAAAAGATGTGACTATCTACACACGTCTTCTGAGGGTGGAAGGGGGCACAATTTCATGTAGTTTGCATCAGGTTGGTGGCTCTTGTGAATTGAACACATGATGTGTTGGGTGCTACCCGTAACCACTGGGCTACACACTCCATTGCTTATCTAGCTGCTCTATGGTGTTGTGGGTTGGCTCAATGGTTACCACAGCTAGCTAATACACAGTGGATCATGGTTTCAGATACAGTCACTGAATCACTTTACACTGCTTTGCCTTTTATGCAGGGCCTGTGTGTCTGGACTATATTTTCGCATTACTACATGTGTGTTTTGTGGACAACATAGCCAATTGGCCCATGTGGTACCTCAGTGTCTCACCACATCCATCTTCACTCTTTGGCCCTCAGACAGGCTATGGACAGCCTGTTGTCATTCTCTCACCACCCTAGATGTCCATGCTGTACCATGCATCCTAGCTGATGTTTCCGTTTCTAGCCACAGGCCCTGTCCTCCCGTCCATACTTTGTGCCATTGGTGCAGATCTATCTTCACTTATTGATTCATTCCACCATGACCCATGATGCATTGCACAATCAAACCTACTGTCTACATATCCTTCATGACCAGCAGAGGCGCAGGACATTCACATGAGGACAGGGGTTTACAGACACTCATGGCCTACACGACATGTAAATCATCAGTGACCATTAGGTAGCTTTTGCAGAGGTCACCATGAATGTGAAGGGGGTCAATGGACATCTGGTCCACACAGTATGTGATATTAACACCTACATCTCAGGTTCAGTCTGAGATCCACATTGCACCTTTTGGGCTGCATGTGTAGTCTGTATTGCAATGTGATTATATCCTGCCTTTTGATGATTTTGACTCCATTTTCACCAGGTTTTTGACACACAGACTACTTGTGCGCTAGACAGACTATCTGTAATAGACACTTTCACCAACCTGAGACAACAGGTGCGAAATATAAGATATGCCATACTGGGTCAGTCCAAGGTCCATCAAGCCCAGTATTCTATTTCCAACAGTGGCCAATCTAGGTCATATGTACCTAGCAGTTTCCCCAAAAGACACAGGTTCCACAATGCTTGTATACGGAGACACTATCACCTCCTTTAGAGTTTAGGGATAGAGGAAGAGGAGGACCCATATGCTGGAACTGTGGACGTCAGGGACTTTTTAGCAGGGAGTGTGATGGTGGGAGACAAGGGAACATGTGATACTGACTAGGACAATACTCTTTGGTGGCACAGATTGGCAAAGCTGACACATTAAGGCGAGGGTCGGGGATGTGAAAACAGTGTTCATTTTGGACACTGGATCTACTGTGTCCACCCTAGGGGCAGAAGGAGAGAGGCCATTTTTTTATCAGAAAAGAAATTAAGAATGGCAGGATTCACTGGGGAATCCAGAATTCTGAGTTACACCCAACCTTTAGAAATTGTGTTAGAAGGAATTAAGGTGGTAGCCCCCCTCCTATATGCACCAGAGTCACCAGCCAATCTTCTGGGAAGGGATTTGTGGGGAAATTTGAAATCCAGATGCAATGTACTATGTGCTGCCACTGAAGTTAAGAACCCCTCAGGCACACTGGTGGGAGGAACTAGACCCATTATGTATTTTGGACAAAGAACCAGCAGAACACTTGCAGCAGTGTGTGGGGAGATAAGGTGGTGAATTTAAAACCTTGCTGTCAGATTATGTGGTCACTTCTGCAGTGTCCAGAGAGATGGGAGACAGGGATAAAGTGGTTTCAGGTATTGTCCCTTAATTATCAAGAGGAATGTGGAGCAGTGTATGCAATAGGATCTATAGAGGGCTGTGAGGACATGTGGTGGGAGACAGTAGTATTTTGGAGAGGGGGGTATGCTTCAAAGAATCTGATTGGACTTCTGAAGCACCAAGTGGAGATGAAAGGAGAAACAGAAGGAAAAGAATACTCTTTACAGGGATTCTTTTTAACAGGAACAGTTAAGGATGTGGATTTATTTCCCAAGCTGGAGCTGCATGAATACTTAAGAACATAAGAACATAAGATATGCCATACTGGGTCACACCAAGGTCCATCAAACCCAGTATCCTGTTTCCAAGAGTGGCCAATCTAGGTCATACGTACTTAGCAGTTTCCCCAAAAGACACAGGTTCCGCAATGCTTGTACTAGGTCAAGCATTGATATCCTGGGTCCCTTCTTAATAATGGTTTATGGACCTTTCCTCCAGGAACTTGTCCAAACCTTTTTTAAACCCAGCTACACTAATAGCCTTTACTACATCCTCCGGTAACAAATTCCAGAGTTTGATTACACGTTGAATGAAAATTTTTTTTCTTTTATTAGTCTTAAATAGTTTACCCTGTAGCTTCATTGCATGTCCCCTAGTCTTTCTATATTCTGATAATGTAAACAATCGATCTACGTTTACCCGTTCCATTCCGTTCATTAATTTATAGATTTCTATCATATCTCCCCTCAGCCGTCTCTTTTCCAGGTTAAAGAGCCCTAACCTTTTTAGCCCTTCTTCATAGGAGTATCCTTCCATCCCCTTTACCATTTTGGTGGCTCTTCTCTGAACCTTTTCTAATAACGCTATATCCTTTTTAAGATACGGCGACCAGAATTGCACACAATATTCAAGGTGCGGTCTCACCATAGAACGATATAGAGGCATTATAATATCTTTTGTTTTATTTTCCATTCCTTTCCTTATGATACCTAGCATTCTATTTGCTCTCTTGGCTGCTGCTGCACACTGGGCCGAGGGTTTTAACATGTTATCCACAATGACGCCTAAATCTTTTTCCTGGGTTGTGGTTCCTAATATGGAACCTTGCATCGTGTAACCATAGTTTGGGTTGTTCTTCCCTAGGTGCATAACTTTGCACTTGTCCACATTAAATTTCATCTGCCATTTTGATGTCCAGTCTTCCAATTTATCAAGATCCTCTTGTAATTTTCCACAATCCTCTTGGGTTTTAACAACTTTAAATAGTTTTGTGTCATCTGCAAATTTGATAACCTCACTCGTTATTCCACTTTCCAGGTCATTTATGAATATGTCAAAAAACAGCGGACCCAGCACAGATCCCTGGGTCACCACTATTCACCTTTCTCCATTGGGAAAATTGGCCATTTAGCCCAACCCTCTGCTTTCTATCTTTTAACCAGTTCTTGATCCACAGTAGTACACTGCCTCCTATTCCATGACTCTTTAGTTTTGCCAAAAGTCTCTGATGAGGGACCTTGTCAAAGGCTTTCTGAAAGTCCAGATACACTATATCAACCGACTCACCTTTGTCCACCTGTTTATTCACACTTTTAAAAAAACATAACAGATTAGTAAGACAAGATCTTCATTGTCTAAAGCCATGTTGGCTGTCTCCCATTAGGCCATGACTATCTACATGCTGAGTAATTTTATTCTTTATGATGGTTTCTACCATTTTTCCCAGTACTGACGTGAGGCTCACCGATCTGTAGTTTCCCGGATCATCCCTGGAACCCTTTTTAAAAATTGGTGTTACATTGGTGATCCTCCAATCTTCAGGTATTAGAGATGATTTTATTGATAGTTCACAGATTACTAATAGCAGGTCTGCAATCTCATATTTCAGTTCTTTCAACACCCTTGGATGTATAACATCTGGCCCAGGTGATTTGCCACTCTTCAGTTTATCTAATAGTTGTAATACATCTTCCTGATGTATCAATATTTCCTTCAATTCTTACGAACCTTTAAATACCACTTCAGTCATGTGTAACATCCCTACATCTTCCTAAGTAAAGACTGAAGCAAAGAATTCATTCAGTCTCTCCGCTATCGTCTTGTTGCTTCTTAGTGCCCCTTTAACTCCTCTATCATCTAATGGACCAACTGACTCTCTCACAGGTTTTTTGCTACGAATGTACTTGAAAAAATCTTTATTTCGTGTTTTTGCTTCCGCAGCAAGCTTCTTCTCAAATTCTCCCTTTGCCTGCTTTATCAATGCCTTGCATTTGACTTGCCACTGTTTGTGCTGTTTCCAGGTTTCATCGTTTGTCTCTTTTTTCCATTTCCTGAATGATGCTTTTTTGGCAACAACAGCCTCTCTGACCTCACCTTTAAACCATGCTGGCAGTTTTTTGGACTTCCTTCCACTTTTCTTAAAGCGTGGAATACAGCTGGTCTGGGCTTCCAAGATAGTATTTTTCAACAACACCCAAGCTTGATGTAAGTCTTTAACCTTTGCAACTGCTCCTTTTAGTTTTTTCTTAACTATTTTCCTCATTTTATCATAGCCCCCCTTTCGAAAGTTAAAAGGTAGTACTGTGGATTTCCTTACTATCCCTCCTCCACTAATTAAATCAAAGGCGATCATGCTATGATCACTATTGCCAAGTGGCCCCAACATGCTTATCTCTTGCACTAGATCTGGTGTTCCACTAAGGACTAGGTCTAATATGGCTTCCCCTCTGGTCGGTTCATGAATCACCTGCTCCAAGAAGCACTCATTTATGTCATCTAGGAACTTTATCTTCCTAGCATGTCCTGCCGTGACACTGACCTGGGGTAATTGATACCAGGGTAATTGAAATCACCCATTATTATTACTGCGCTGTAACTTCCTTGATTTCTTTGAGCATTTCATCATCCTTTTGTTCATTCTGGCCAGGCGGTCGATAGTACACCCCTACTGCCATCGCCTTCCCCTTTTTACATGGAATTTCAATCCATAGAGATTCTACAGCAAATTTTGTTTCCTGCAAAACTTTAATCCTTTCTGACTCAATGCCCTCTCTAACATAGAGCGCAACCCCTCCTCCAATTTGATCAGCTCTATCATTACGATATAGTTTGTACCCAGGTATGACAGTGTCCCACTGGTTGTCCTCCTTCCACCATGTCTCTGATATTCCAATCATATCTAACCTCTCATTTAGTGCTATATATTCTAACTCTCCCATCTTATTTTTTAGACTTCTATCATTTGCATACAAGCATTTTAGAGACTGTATTTTATTCATATTAATTTGGCTATTGGTAGACATGGGTAATTTGGGATCTTTAAGCTCTGTCTGCTCCATACACGAGGGCATTTGGGCTACTTTACTCTTTTTTGGAACCTCTCTGCTTTTGGAGGTATCCTTCAAGGATACATTCTTTCGAACCATCCGCTCTTGGGCGACTGTCGGCTTTCCCCTATTATCTAGTTTAAAAGCTGCTCTATCTCCTTTTTAAAGATTAATGCCAGCAGCCTGGTTCCATCCCGGTTAAGGTGAAGCCCATCCCTTCAGAAGACCCCCTCCTTTCCCCAGAATATTCCCCATTTCCTAACAAATCCAAAACCCTCATCTCTGCACCATTGTCTCATGCACGCATTGAGACTCCGGAGCTCTGCCTGCCTTTTGGGTCCTGCACGTGGAACGGGAAGCATTTCGGAGAACACTACCCTGGAAGTTCTGGATTTCAACTTCCTATCTAAAAGCCTAAATTTAGCCTCCAGAACCTCCCTACTACATTTTCCTATGTCATTGGTACTGACATGTACCAAGACAGCAGACTCCTCCCCAGCACTATCTAAGACCTTATCTAGGTGGCGGGTGAGGTCCGCTACCTTCGCACCAGGCAAGCATGTTACCAGGCGATCCTCATGTCCACCAGCCACCCAGCTATCTACATGCCTAATGATCGAATCACCAACTATAATGGCTGTCCTAACCCTTCCCTCCTGGGCACATGGCCCTGGAGAAACTTCCTCGGTGCGAGAGGGTTTTACATCACCTGGAGGACAGGTCCTAGTTACAGGATCACTTCCTGCCACACCAGGGTGATGCTCTCCTGTCACGTGACAGGAGAGCATCACCCTGGTGTGGCAGGAAGTGATCCTGTAACTAGGACCTGTCCTCCAGGTGATGTAAAACCCTCTCGCACCGAGGACGTTTCTCCAGGGCCATGTGCCCATGAGGGAAGGGTATCAGTGTCATCAGTTCAGTTTGGGATCTAAGAAATCCTGGGAGGTGGGATCCAGGGTTAAGGATCATTAGCTGCCCCCCAGAGGTGTGGGCAGCTAATGATCTAAATGTGGGATTATATCGGGAGGTAAAAGCAATGGAGATTATCCTTAAGGTGGGGTGTGAAGGGCCAAGAGTAAAACAGTATCCTCTGTCAGCAGAAGCATGCAGGGGGATCAGAGAGCAGGTAAAACTTGGTGAAGTTCCATATTTTACTCAGAGCTCCTATAACACCCGTATATGCCCAGTACGTAAGCCTAATGGTAAGTGGAGGTTGGTTCAGGATTTGAGGAAATTGAATGAAGTGGTGGTAGTGGAGCTTCCAGTAGCACTAGATCCAGTAGGAATGTGGTCGGGAGGCAGTCTCATGTATGACTGGTTCTCTGTTGTGGATTTAAGCAATGCCTTTTGGACATTGTCTTTAGCCGAGGCCTCACAAGAATTGCTTGCAATCAGTACACTTGGTAATGATTGCAACAGAGAATCCCACAATTTTTAACTAATTTTGAGTAAGGACCTGTAAGGTTTTAGGGAGAGATGGGAAGGGAACTCTGTAATCTTGTTGCAATATGTATTGTAGATGATCTTATGCTATGCACAGACACACTGGAGAAACATGAAGAAGCCATGGGGAATTTGTTGCAGGTTTTAGGGGCACAGGGCTAATAAGATTAGTAAGAAGAAAGTCCAAATGTGCCAGCAGGAGGTAGTCTTACTTGGACAGAAGGTGTCAAGAGATGGGAAGAGAGTGACAGAAGAAAGACAGACAGGGTTAAGGGAAGTACTAAAACCCCAGACAGTAACCCAGGTGCGTACGCTCCTAGGGCAGCTGAATGTTTGCAGACATTGGGTGCCGCATTATACTGCAAGAAAAGCAGGTTTAAGGAAATTGCTGAAAGGCATGGAACCTAAAGATGGGAAGAAAGCAGTGGTGGTGTCCCCTGAGGAATAGGCATAGGAGGACAGTTTACTTCAGGATATAGCAACAGTTCAGCCATTAGACAGTTCCATACCTAGCCGACCTTTGGTCATCCATCTCACCCAGGATGACCAGGATTGGACAGCGGTAGTGACCCAGGAGGACAAGCTAGGGAGAGGTCCCCTTGCATTCCTTTCAGGTACATATTCAGAAACTGAAATATGAGGTGTCAGACAGACAACTGCAGCTTTATTGTGAACCGCCCAGATGCCTCTGGTATTGGGCGGTATAAAAAATGTTTTAATAAACATAAACATATATTACACAATGTCGTTGCATAGCTCTTGCTGGATCACACCACATTCATGATGATGGTGTCATAACAACATTCTTTGGTGTCTGCACTCTAGTCATGGTGATGGATCTGACATGGGCAAGCATATATTTCATGTACATTCTCTCTTCCATTCTCTCTTGCATCCTGTGGCAATGGATGCTGTTTCATGTAATTCCCAGCATCTTCTTCCCTTCATTTGCATTACATTGTACTGTGTGACACTACTGTGGAAGTGAGGTGCATAGTGGAGTGGCTGTTGAGCATCATTCATGCTGCAAATACATGGCACATCACATAGAAACAACCTCTTCCACATTTCCAGATGCTGCATGGCCCTACTCTACATGTGGAGGTGAGCAGGACACCAGCAATTGTGGCTTTGTTCATGCATCCTGGTTTGTCCTTGCCACAGGACCGTGTTACCATAGTGTGCAAGACACAGGGCAGCAGATGCACTGCGGGTGTGGATACAGGTTGTGTGTTGTGCTGTTCGGTTGTGTTTACAGCTGCACACTGTGACGATGTAGATGTGTGTTCTGCTGCTTGGTCGTGTTGGTGTCTATGCCCTTCTTGGGTAAATGTTTAGTGTTTACACATGCTGATATTCTTCCTGCACTGTGGTATAAAATATAACCATGGGGACAAACCCAAAAGCTTCTATTTCTGTTTACAGCCAGGGTGCACCACAGTGCTGCCGCAATGGTACAGATATCCATGCTGATTGTATGCTTCCCATCAGATGAGCCTTGGCAGATCTTGTCTTGCACATGGCGCACTTTAAGTAACAAAAGAGTTTGTAATACGAACAGGTTGGTATTATTTGTGCACTTTGGCCCATCATGTTACCACTGAGACATGGTTACAAACCTTGTCCACTTGGCAGGACACAAACCCACAACCTTCTAGTTCTATATATAGCAACTGTACAGGGTGCGCAAGAATGCTGCCACAGTGATACATACATCCATGCTGATTGTATGCTTCACATCAGATGAGCCTTGGCAGATCTTGTATTGCATACGGCATAGTGGACATTGGCAGAGCTGTTGTCAGCTGCACTTAGGTGACACTCACTTCCACCTTACCCCACACATGATGCTGAGGTGGGCATGTGCCATCAGTGTGGTTGTGCATGGGCACAGACCCTGGAACATGGAAGTAGGCTGGTGACTGGGTGTAACTTCCATGTCATCAAGGGCCATATTTGGTGAGGTACAGATCGCTACACACCACCAATGGTTTTCCTCTATGTTTTTGGCAGGTTCCTGGGGAGGGTCCCTGGTGAGGAGCACACCTTTGACCTGATTATCCCTTTGCATAGATTGTGTCTCCTTTTTTGGGGGAGGGGTACCTACGAGGCACATGTGCCATAGTTCACATAGTGCTGGTCACCGGATGCAGGGTATTTTGGACCTTCGTCAGACGCTGTATTACATATTTTTCAGTATTCTGTTGATATGTGCTACCTCGACAGCTGCCTGGTGCACATTGTGCCACCGCAGCAACCACTGCATGTTCCATCGGCGCTCTACTATGCACCAGTTGCACTATTGTAACAATGCCCTTTCGTGGCTGGACACTATGGTGTTGTAGCAAAATGTGCACAACTATCACTTTTTTGGGCTCACCTGTCTGTCCAGCACATTGCATACGTTTAATTAGGCTCTCTGTCCTCACTGTGCACCTTTACCGCCTGGTTTTTAACGGCGGTAATGTTCCTGGTATTTGGATGACAGTGTTAATGTAGCAGGGCCAGATTCCTGCCCACTCCCTGCCCATTGACCCCTTCTCTCCACCTTCTCTCCACTCTCTGGGACATTTACCACTGCTGGTAACATTACCGCGTGTTAACGTTACACACGGTAACATTACCGCATGTTAACGTTACACACGGTAACATTAACATGCGTTAACATTACCAATGCTACATTACCGCACTTTAGTAAACATACCCCTAAGAGGTGATATGAAAGGTAACATTTTACTTACTAGATAATATCCTTTCCTTAAGTCCTGCTAGACCAGCCCAGGATCTGCTCTGGAAAACTGCTTGTCTGCTATTCTCTGGGGTTGGCCCTGTGGGCTCATACCCTTCTGTTGAAGCTGATACTGTACATAGTTATGGTTATTGTTCTTTGAACCTGGTTCCTGGTCTACATTTTGTTTTAGAAGTTATCTGCTTCAGATGAAAATCTGCCAATTTTTATGGATTTTAATGTGCTGAATTCAAAAATTACAATTAATACCACTGATTGGCTACTGTTTCCAAGATATTTATTTATTTAGCTGTATTTATATACTGCCTTTCACCGGGTCAAGGCAGTTTAGATGGAACAAATGCAAAATAGCATAGTTACTCAACCTGTAACAGGTGATCTCCAAGAACAGCAGGAATTTAGTCTTCACATATGGTGACATCAGTACTGATGGAGCCTGCGTGGGAACGCTCCCCAGAATCCAATAGGAAGGCTTTTGGGAGCAACCCACTGCACCTGCATTGCTGCCTTTCCAACTTCCCAACTCTCCCTCTTCAGTTGAGTTTGTAGCTGAGAGAAAAGGAAAGGAAAACTTACAACTCCTAAGGGAGAAGGGTGGATTGTGAAGACTAAATTCCTGTTGTTCCTGGAGATCACCTATTACAGGTGAGTAATTACAGGAACAAGCAGGAATGTAGTCTTCACATATGGGACTCCCTACTCCCAGATGCTAGAGAGAATGACCTCAGAATTGGTAGGTTTTGCCTCAAACCAGAGTAGAAGAGGTCATGAATCCTTCATGGATATCTGGGGACAGAGAGTTGGAGTCGCCCTTAAGTCTGAAAAAGGCGCTGGAGGACCACTTGACCAAACATGGAATCCCGGCAGGAGTCCTTGTGCAGACAGTACTGAGCAGAATAGGTATGTACTGAAGACCAGGTCGCTGCTTTGTAGATTTCATCAGAGCATAGATTTGCCATTGAGGTAGCCCTGGCCCTCAAGGGATAGTCTCGCTTTATCATAAGCAAATGAGATGCAATCTGCTATCCATTTAGAAACAGTATGCTTGAAGTGATTAGGATCAAAGGAGATGAACAACTGAGAAGCTTTATGGTGTTCTGCAGTCCTTTGAAGATAGAATGCTAAGACACATTTGCAGTAAAGGGTATGGAGGGTTGCCTCTACCCTAGACAAATTTGGTCTAGGAAAAAAGACAGGAAGGTAGACTGACTGATTCAAATGGAAAGAAGACACCACCTTCAGCATGAAGTGAGGGTGAGTCCTTAAGACAATCTTGTCATGGTGGAACCGTGTACAAGGTGGGCCTACCACCAAAGCTTGAAGCTCACTAATGCATCTAGCTGAAGTGAGGGCAATAAGGAAGATCACCTTCCATGTTAGAAACTTTAGTGAGGTAGTGGCTAAAGGTTCAAAGGGCGTCTTAAGAAGTTGCCCCAGAACAACATTGAGATCACATGCCACTGGTGGTGGTCTGATGGGAGGTTCGGTGAGCAAGAGGCCTCTCATGAAGCATGCTACAAGTGGTTTGACAAAATGGGTTGTCCATCCAAGGGATGATGAGAGGCTGCAGTTGCACTGGGGTGAACTCTTACTGAGTTGGTCTTGAGACTGGATGAGGATAAGTGGAGGAGATATTAGAGGAGCACCTCCACTGGAGCCGAGAAGGGATTGAGATCCTTCTGGGAGCACCAGAGAGAAAATCTTCGTCACTTGAAAGCATATGAACATCTGGTGGATGGCTTTCTGGAGGCTAACAGGATCTCCTTCACATCCTGGGTAAGGTTAAGATTCTGCAATACTGTGCTTTCAGCAGCCATGCCTTTTTTTGCTTAATTTGTCCTTTTTTTGCTTAATTTGTCTCTTGCTGTGCTGATTTTCGTTATTTACCTGTATGCTGTGTTTCCCCAGTGTCTGCCCTTCTCATTGGGCCATCACTCACCAATTGTCAAGCCTGAGCCCGCCCTTTCCGGAAGTACCGCGGCCGCGTTCACGCGGCCGCGTCCTGAGAGGTACACTGCCTTCCTGCTTTAAAAGACAAGCGCCTGCGGCGCTTGTCGCCGCGGCGCGCGACTTGGGCGCATGCCGAAGGAGCGCACCTAAGGAGCACGACGTGCTCCTTAGGTGCGCTCCTTGGGGTCGCTCCGACGGTCACACTTATGCTGCTCTTCTTCCGGTTCTGCTGCTAGTTTGTCTTGGTATTCCCACATTGTTTGCAGGAGTCCCTTCGGCTACTTTGTCCGGTCTATTTCCTAGAGTCCTCTCCCACTCATTTCTGGCAGTCTCATTGCCCTGTCCTTCTATTCCTATCCCTCTCCTCTCCCCCCATTTCATGGACGCTATTCCTGTGTTTTGGGGCAGACGCCCTGACAAGCTGTCTCAAACACGTTTCCGATGTCTCTCTAACCTTCGGCCTTGTCTAAGACTCCCCATTCCTTTTCTGTCTTCCTCACCATCCTCTTCCTCTAAGTTCCCCCTCTCTCTTGGTTTAGTTAACTGTCGGTCTCTGCGCAACAAAACCCTCCTTATTCAAGATCTTGCTCTTAGTTCATCTTTTGACCTCCTTCTTTTAACCGAGACATGGCTTAGGGACGGGGAGGACGCTCTCCTCGCCCGCTGCCTCCCCCCGGTTTTTCTGCAGTTTCCGTCTCACGCAGAGGTAAACCTGGTGGTGGTGTGGCTGCTTTGCTTCGGTCCACTCTTTCCTTCACTCAGCTTTCTCCTCCATCGCTCCATTACCCAGAAGCCCTTCTGCTCCACTTACACACTTTCCCCCCTATGCACATCCTTCTTGTTTATTCCCCCCCTACCCTTCGCTCTGAACTTTGGGATTCCCTTCTTTTGACAATTACTGATCTTTCTCTTACTTTCCCTCACCTACTCATTGCCGGGGATTTTAATTTGCATCTGGACTCCCCTTCTTCACCTAGAGATCTTTCCTTTATTTCTTTTTTACAGGATTTATCTCTCGTGCAGCACGTAACTTTCCCCACACATCAGGCTGGGCACACTCTTGATCTTTTTCTGACGTCCTCTTCTTCCCCTCTTACTCTTTTCAATCTTTCTTCAATGACTCTTCCTTGGACAGACCATGTCTGCCTCTCTGTCTCCTGCTCCCACTCGCAGGGGTCCCACTCTTCCTCTTCTCCTTCCTCCTCCGCCTCCTCACTTCTCTCTACCCCCCCCTCCTCCCTCTACCCCCCCTCCTCCGCGACTTTCCCGTGCCCTTTCATCTCTAACCATCCACCAATTCCCCACAGCAGCTGAACTTTTCCCTCCTGACTTCTCCCTTCTCTCTCCCAACTCTCAAGCTACCCTCTGGTCATCGGCTCTCTCAACAACACTTGATCGTATCGCCCCACTGCGTCCTCATCCACCCCGCCGCAGCCGCCCCGTGCATCCGTGGTATCATGGGGGCCTACGGCTTTTACGCACGCAGCTCCGCAGGGCGGAGCGACTGTGGCGTAAGAATCCTTCACCCACCTCACTTGCATCCTTTAAATCTACCTACTCCCACTATCGCTCGTCTGTCTATCTTGCCAAACGCACCTTCTTCTCCAATGCTATTCTCAATGCCCCAAACCAGACCCGGCACCTCTATTCCACTCTTCGGTCTCTCACCTCTCTTCACTCCCCAGCCTCAGCTCCTCCGGTCCTTCCTTCTCCACCGCCTTCCATGCTAGCTACTTGCTTCAGTAATAAGATCTCTTCCCTGCGAGCCTCTTTACCTTTTTGTCCCGCTCCAATTCTCTCTCCTCCCCCTACTGCCTCACCCCCACCCATCTCTCAAACTTCCCATTGCTGGGCGTCCTTCTCACTGATCTCCCCTCCCGAACTGCACCGTCTTATTTCCTCCTCAAAAAAGACTTCCTGCCCTCTTGATCCTATCCCCTCTTCTTGGCTCCTCGAATCTTCCCTGGGTCTCCTTCCTACATTCTCACTATATTCAACTCCAGTCTTTCTTCAGGGTCCTTCCCCCACTCTTGGAAACATGCCTTAATTCGTCCCCTCCTTAAAAACCCCTCACTTGATCCCTTGGTTCCCGCCCACTACTGTCCCGTCTCCAACCTTCCTTTCCTTTCAAAGCTTTTAGAGAAATTCGTCTTTGCTCAATTATCGCATCACCTTGATTCCACTAACTTCCTCCACCCTCGTCAATCGGGTTTCCGTCAGGGTCACAGTGTTGAAACTATCCTTCTCGCCTTTACTAATGCACTGCATGTAGCTCATGATCGCGATGATATCTCGGTGGCGGTTGCACTTGATCTTTCCGCCGCTTTTGACTTAGTTGATCACTCCCTTCTTCTTCTTCGTCTTCGGGAAGCGGGTCTTTGCAGTACTGTTCATCGTTGGTTTCACTCCTTTCTCTCCTCCTGCTCTTGTGCAGTCCTGTCACCTCCCTCTTCTTTTGCCCCCCCCCCCTCTGATTCCTTCCCTCTCTCCTGTGGGGTTCCTCAGGGTTCTGTCCTGGCTCCCCTCCTCTTTAATCTTTTCTTAGCTCCCTTAGCCCTCTTAATCCAACAGTCTGGTATATCTGCTTTTCTTTACGCTGACGACATTCTATTACTTCACCACACCTCTCCATCCTGTCCTGATCTCTCTCCGCTTAATTCATGTCTTTCCACTGTGGCTGATTGGTTGACTCGTAACTGCCTTCACCTTAATCTCACCAAGACTGTTGCTATCTGGTTCTCTCACAACAACCCACCCCCCACATTGGCCCCCTCTTTTTCTGGTTCCTTGGTTCCCCTGGTCTCTTCTTTTCGTTATCTTGGGGTTCACTTCGAGTCTGACCTTTCCTTCCATGCTCATGTTTCTCATGTCACCAAGTCGTCCTTCTTCTTTCTCCGACAAATCCGTGCAGTTCGTCCCTTTCTATCCCCATCTGCTCTCACTACTCTGTTGCTTTCCCTGGTCATGTCTCGGGTAGATTTTGCAAACTCACTTTTTGTCGGCCTTTCCAAGAAACAACAGTCCCGATTACAACGTATTCAGAATACTGCCGCTCGCTTGGTCACCCATTCCTCCCCCCGTGATCACATCACACCCTTACTGTTCCGACTTCACTGGTTGCCCTTCCCCCACCGCGTTCATTTCAAGTTGCTCATTCTGGTTCATAAAGCTCTCCATACAGGTACCCCCCAATATTTAACGGACCTCCTTTCCTTCCACTCCCCTAGGTACACCCCTCGCTCCTTTCACCTTAACCGCCTCACTCTTCCCTCCCCTTCCCGTGCCCATTTACAGTCTACCCGTTCCTCTGCCTTTTTTTTTGCTGGCCCCGCCCTCTGGAGCTCCCTCCCCTCCTCACTCCGTCTGGACCCTCACCACCCCACATTTAAACAAAACCTCAAAACCCACCTCTTTTCCCTTGCGTTTGATGTCCCCTCTCCTTTTGTGTGATTCCCATTTGTCTTATCCTCTGCTTTCTTTGTGACTTGTCCTTGTTATGGTTTAGCTTTGTCTCTTCTGCTTTTATTGCTTTTCTGTCCAGAAAGTGTATTTCTTTTCTTTTTCACTGGCCTCGGCCTTTTTAAAAACAAAGTTTTTTTGGTTTTATTGTACACCGCTTTGCTTGCCAATGAAAGGCGGTTTTTATCAAGTGAAATAAAACATAAACATAAACATAAACATGCCGTGAGGTGGAGAGGCTGCGGATTGGGATGGAGCAGTGTCCCCTCCTCATGAGAGAGGAGATCTGGAGCAGATTTGAGGTCTAGAGGTTGAGTCTGAGACAGATGTAGTAGGAGAGAAAACTATGGTTGACATGGCCAATGCAGGGCTATGAGTATCATGAAGCCTCTGTCTGCTTTAAGCTTGAAAATCATCTTGGGAATGAGGAGAATGGGAGAAAAGGCATATAGGAACTCCTGACCCCAGTGGAGGTGAAAAGCATTCACTTCCTGATTGCCGGACGTTTGGTATTCTGCAAAGTGGCAAAGAGGTCTATCTCTGGAGTTCCCCAGGTCTAAAAGATTAAGGATGCTGTCTCAGTGTGGAGAGACCATTTGTGGGAAAGGAGGATTTGATTCAATCTGTCTGCTAAGATATTTTGCTCCCCTTGGAGATATACCGCTTAGAGGTGTATCTGATGAGTAATGGCAAAGGAGCAGAGGTGGAGGGCTTCTCTGCAGAGGCCAAGATCCTGTTCTTCCCTGTTTGTTCACATAGAACATGGCTATTTGATTATCCATTTGGATCAGGACCCTCTGAGAGCTTAGATGCCTCTGAAAGACCTTGAAGGTGTTGAAGATTGAAACATAGAAATATGACGACAGAAAAAGACCACATGGCCTATCTAGTCTGTCCTTCTATATCAACAACTACAACAGTCCCCCTTTTACCTTTAGAGATCCTCTGTTTTTGTCCCATGCTTTTTTAAATTCAGTTACTATCCTCATCTCTACCACCCCCACTAGGAGACTATTCCACGGATCCACTACTCTTTCTGTAAAGAAATATTTCCGCATATCACTCCTGAATCTATCTCCCTTCACCCTCATCCCATGTCCCCTCGTAGCAGAACTTGCTTTCAATTGAAAGAGGCTCTCTCCCTGAACATTTATGCCATGGAGGTATTTAAACATCTCAATCATATCACCTCTATCCTGCCTTTCCTTTAAGATGTACATATTAAGATCCTTAGGTCTGTCCTCATATGCTTTATAATGAAGACCACTAATCATTTTAGTAGCCACCCTCTGCACTGACTCCATCCTGTTCACATCCTTTTGAAGGTGCGGTCTCCAGAATTGCACACTATACTCCAAATGAGGTCACAACAAAGACTTATACAGAGGCATTATCACCTCCTTTTTTCTGCTAGCCATTCCTCTCTGTATGCACAAACAAACCTCTTCCAAAGACGAGGAAGCTGTAAAACTAGAGGGCATAACAGGAAGCTGCAAGGTGGTAAATTGAAAGGCAATGTCAGGAAATACTTTTTCACAGAAAGGGTGGTGGATGCTTGGAATGCCCTCCCGATGGAAGTGGTGGGGGCAAACACGGTGACGGAATTCAAAATGGCATGGGACAGACACAGTGGATCCCTTTACAGCAAAAGGATAAAATCAAAATAAACTGAACCATCTAATTTCTCAACAAATAGGGGTGTCCTGCATGGAGTGGTGGGTTCACCCCTAAACAGGGACGTGGGGAGGGGTGGCTTGCACAGAGCGGCAGGTGCACCTACTCTTGCCATCGTGCTAGGCAGACTAGATGGACCATGCTGATCTTTATCTGCCGTCATTTACTATGTTACTATATTACTATGTTAAAAGTACTTCACCCCCTATATTATATTGCTCCCTTGGATTGCTGCAGCCCAAATGCATGACCTTACATTTTTTAACATTAAATCCAAGCTGCCAAATTCTAGACCATTCTTCAAGCTTAGCTAGATCCCTCCTCATGTTATCTACACCTTCCTGGGTGTCTACTCTATTGCAGATTTTGGTATCATCCGCAAAGAGGCAAACCTTACCCGACAGCCCTTACGCTATATCACTAACAAAGTTCCAGTAAGTTTATCTGGAGCTTGGACTCCTCCTCCATCCAGAAGCCCTGAGTGGACAGGGTCCCTAGAAGGGCTCCTACCCCAGTTTGGAGGCATCTGTTGTCAGGGTACATTGATGTGGAGGCATTTGAAAAGGTGACCTGACAAGAAGATTCTCTACCACCATAGAGAGATGTGGCCAGAGGGGCAGACTCTCAGATTTTGTCTATGAGATGGCCTGAGGCCTGTTTCCACTGGGAGGCTAAAGCCCACTGGGCTGTATGCATATGCAGGCAGGCATATGGTACTACATGTACTGTTGAGGCCATATGACCTAGAAGCTGCAGCATTTCTGAGGCAGTCAGGTGGTCTTTGAGATGTACCTGAGATGCAAGCTGATTGAGATGAGAATAGTGGGGCTGAGATAGAAACAACCTTGACTGTTGAGTGTTTAAGAGAGCTCCTATGAACTCTAGTGTTTGAGTAGGAACAAGATGGGACTTTGGTAGATTTATCGCAAATGTTGAAGTACCTGAATGGTACAGAAGAGAGACAAGTGGACCTCTTGGGAGGTGTCTGCCTTTATGAGCCAGTTGTCAAAGTAAGGGAAGACAAACATCCCTAGAGATCTTAGAAATGCAGCCACGACCGTCATGCACTTTGTGAAGACTCTTGGGGCAGAGGTGAGCCCAAAGGGCAAGACTCTGTATTGATAATGTCTTCCCTGAAATATGAAGCGTAGATATTTCTTGTGTTCTGGATGAATGAGGAAGATCAGCAGTTCTCAACCTGTGGGTCGTGACCTCCACGGGGGTCGCCTCAGGATTTACCAGGGGTCGCCTGACAAATCCCGGCAGGGGCGGCTCTATCATGAGGCGAAGTGAGGAGGCTGCCTCAGGCGGCAAAGTTTTGAAGGCGGCAAAAAATGCCCCCAAAACAGCTGCCTCACTTCGCCTTCAAAAGTTAAAAATAAAAAAAATTCAAACGCTCAAGTTTCTGCCGCTGCCGAGTCCGCTTCTCAGCAGCGGCAGACTCACCTCTCCTTCCTATAGCAGCCGCGGCTCCTGCGTCTTGGAACCGTGACTGTGCTAGCGAGATCAGCTTAAACAAAAGCCAACCAGTGCGGAGCCTTCCCATGCAGTGCCATCCCGCCCCCAAAGGAAGTAACTTCCTTTGCATACAACTTCCTTTGGGGGTGGGACGCTGGCTGGCACAGCTGCGGTTCCAAGAAGCAGGAGCCACGGCTGCTATAGGAAGGAGAGGTGAGTCTGCTGTTGCCGAGAAGCAGACTCGGCAATGGCAGCAACTTGAGCGTTTTTATTTCCCTGGGGCCCAGGACTGGAAGTGGACTGATGGGGGGGGGGGGGTGTTTAGGGCTGGTAATGGGCTATGGGGGGCTAGGACTGGAAATGGGCTGATGGGGGGGGGGTTAGGACAGGTAATGGGCTATGGGGGGGTTAGGACTGGAAGTGGGCTGATGGGGGGTGTTTATGACTGGTAATGGGCTATGGGGGGCCTAGGACTGGAGATGGGCTGATGTGGGGGGTTTAGGACTGGTAATGGGCTATGGGGGGGTCTAGGACTGCAAATGGGCTGATGGGGGCTAGGACTGGAAATGGGCTGATTGGGAGGGGGTTATGACTGGTAATGGGCTATCGGGGGTGGTTAGCACTGGAAATGGGCTGATGGGGTTTAGAATTGGAAATGGGCTGATTGGGAGGGGAGCTAAAACTGGAAATGGAAATAGGATGGAAATAGGCTGATCGGAAGGGGAGTTAGAACTGGAAATGGGCTGATGGGGGTTTACAACTGGAAATGGGATGATTAGGGGAGCTAGGACTGGAAATGGACTTATTGGGGGGGTTAGGACTGGTAATGGGAAGATGGGAGGCTAGCACTGGAAATGAGCTAGGACTGGTAATTGGCTGATTGGGGGGCTAGGACTAGAGTGGGCTGAAGGGGGATAGGACTGGAAATGGGCTAATGGGGGAGGGGAGGAGAGTGCTGCTGGCCCTGGAAGAAAACTAGGGGCTAGGGCTACAAATGAGCTGATGCGGGAGGATGGTAGAGTAGGACTGGAAGGGAGCAGATAATGAGAGGGCCTGCCAGGGGAAGGAGGGGGCACGAAGGGAGCTGACACGGGGGAAGGAGGGAGCTGGAAAGCAGCTGACACCTGGGTTGTACTGAAGGGGGACTGGAAGGGAGCTGACACTTGGGGATGAGAATGGTAGGTGGTTGGGTAATGGGGAGGAGGCTGGAAGGGAGCTGACATGCAAATGGCACTGGAAGGGGGATGGACAGAGGGTAGGGCGACTGGAATGGAGCTGACTGGGGGGTGGCACTGAGAGTGGACGTGCGCTGATATCTGGGATGGTATTTGGACTAGAAGGGGCTGGACAGTGGGGAAGGAGGGGGACTGGAAGGGAATGGACACCAGCTGCAGTCATGGGAATGCAAGGCAGTTGACATTGGAAGGTACTGGGAGGGAAGGACTGGAAAGGGGGCTGATACTGGGGAGGATTACTGGAACTGGAAATGGGCTGATGGAAGGAAGTAAAGAAAACAAAAGAAGAGATAAGAAATGGCAGATAGACCATAGACCACAGAAAGAGAGCTAAGACAGGAAAGCTGAAGCCTCAGATCGGGACCAACATGATCAGAGAATAAAATGGTCAGACAACAAAGGTAGAAAAAATAATTTTATTTAATTTTAGTTATTGGACTTTGTGCTATTACTGTTACTTATGTTCTTATGTTATCTTCTTATGTACTTGTTATTGTGATTAAATTATTGTGGTTTAAAAAAATAAATTTTATAAATAAAAACATATTGCAAAGGCCTATAATATATTAATAATTCAATAAATGATTACAGTTACAATGCGTTAACGGTAAAGGAAGAGAGACGCATTTGATCTTATCATTGGGGGTCATCACAAGTTGACCAATGGTAAAAGGGGTCACGATACAAAAAAGGTTGAGAACCACTGTTTTAGATCTATAGAACAGAGCCAGTCCTGATTCAAGATAGGGCAGGAGGGTCCCCAGAGAAACCATCTTGAACTTCTCACGGATGAGAAACTTGTTGAGGTTTCTGAGATCCAGAATGGGTCCGTATCCTCTGGTTCCTTTGGTATGAGAAAGTACGGAGAGTAGAAACCCCTTCCTTTTTGAGATGTTCGGACATTCTCTATGGTACCTTCTAATAGAAGAGAAGTCACCTCTTGTAGCAGAAGAACAGTGTGAGGAGGTTGAGAAGGGTATTCTCCTACCAGTGTGGAGGGGGGCAAAGTTTCTAGGTGAAGCCTGTAGTCTTCTGTCATTATGTTCAGAACTCTGAAGTGATGAGATGCCACTTGTGAGCATAATGACAGAGGTTGCCAGCAATGTTGGGGGGGGGGGGGAGGGTCTCCAGAGGCAGAATGGCTATGTTCTCTAGGAAAAAGTAAAAAACCAGAAGCTAATTGAGCCTGTGGAACTGGTTGGTTCTTAGGACCCTATGGCTTCTTTTGCTGTTTGGGAGGCTGTTGCCTCTTCTGAGCAGCCTGAGGTTGGTATTGGAAAGCAGGGGTGTAAGAAGGGTAAAACTTATTTTTCTTATTGAAGAAAGTTTTCTTTGCAGCTGCTTTCTTCTTAGCCAGGTTGGCAGTGGTTCTAGAAAGCCTATTCAGGGTAGTATTCTCAGAGTCTAACTGAGAAGCCTTATCCTGCCAATCCTTGCCAAAAAGGTTTTCATCTGTGCAAGGAACATTACCCAGTTTATCTTGAACCCATTGTTCAAGACCTGATGTTTGAAGCCAAGCAATCCTGCATATTCCAATGCAGACTGAGGTGGCCCTACTGGTACATTCAAAGCAGTCAAAGGTTGCTGTATTTACAAACTTTGAAACATTCTGGGCATGCTTGACCAAGGTGAGTTAGTGAGCCCTCTTATCATCAAGGCGAAGAGGGGACATTGACTCAAGATCTCTAGTAACCTCCTTGAGGAACATACCCATGTAGATTATATATGAATTTATTCTGGCTGAAAGCATGGAGGCCTGAAAGCATCGAGAGTCCTTGATTCTCTATCAGGAGCGCTAGAAGAATGTGTCTTGAAACTTTTAATCCGACGCATTGACGATTCCACTAACATTGTTGAGTGATGTGACAATTGTGTCTTTTGGAAACTGGGAGACTCTGGTATACATAGTATGGAGTCTTTGAGTATGCGGAGATATGATGGGGGGCATCTCCCACATCTGGAGTATGAGATCCTGGAGTATGTGGTGAACTGGAAGAGTGGTTGCCTCCTTAGGAGCTATAGGAAATTCGAGGATCTCCAATTCCTCTGCTCTAGGCGTTTTTTCGGATATTACCTCTGGACAGGTCCCGAATTAATTCTTGAAAAAACATATCCACAGGAGGGGATATGTGCCATTCTGGACAGGGAGGTGGATTTTCCAGTATACTTTGAAGTTTTCAGGTATTGATCGATTCATCATTGGATAAATCAGAAGATTCAAAGTATCGGCGCAAACGGTGCCCATGTTCTGTTAAGGTTCGGTATCGATCGAAATCAGTATCAATCGGGGAACTGGCCTAGATGAACCATCAGTTCCAGGGATGGATTCAAGGGCAGGCATGGGTGGTAGCAGCTCGAACAGTACAAACCCCGATGCGGTCTGCATCGGTACCATAGACGGTGCCAACTAGTAGACTAATAGAGCCGCTAAGCTGCGCTCAATAGCCAGGATACGTTGACCCATAGAGCTTGCTGATACTTGGGTTTCAGTACTGGACATGAGGGCTACCATCCCAGAGCATGGCACCAGGAGGTCTCGAGAGGTGGAGGCCTCGGGAGCATCCTGGGACCCCCTCATAGTAACATATATAGTAACATAGTAAATGACGGCAGATAAACACCAATATGGTCCATCTAGTCTGCCCCGTACGATGGCAAGAGTAGGTGCACCTGCTGTTCCATGCAGGCCACCCCTCCCCATGTCTTTGTTTAGGGGTGAACCCACCACTCCATGTAGGACACCCCTATTTGTTGAGAAATTAGATGGTTCAGTTTATTTTGATTTTATCCTTTTGCTGTAAAGGGATCCACTGTGTCTGTCCCATGCCATTTTGAATTCCGCCACCATCTTTGCCCCCACCACTTCCATCGGGAGGGCATTCCAAGCATCCACCACCCTTTCTGTGAAAAAGTATTTCCTGACATCGCCTTTCAATTTACCACCTTGCAGCTTCATGTTATGCCCTCTAGTTTTACAGCTTCCCCGTCTTTGGAAGAGGTTTGTTTGTTCATTATTTCCCTTTAAGTATTTAAAGGTTTGAATCATATCTCCCCTGTCCCTCCTCTCCTCCAAAGTGTACATGTTTAGGTCTTCAAGTCTCTTCTCATAAGGCTTCTGACGCAGGCTCCAAATCATTTTGGTCGCCTTCCTCTGAACAATTTCCAGTTTTTTTACATCTTTTGCAAGATATGGTCTCCAAAACTGAACACAGTATTCCAAGTGAGGCCTCACCAGTGACTTGTACAATGGCATAAGTACCTCTTCCTTTCTGCTGGTAATTCCACTTTGTATGCAGCCCAACATCCTCCTGGCTTTTGCCACTGCCTTGTCACACTGTTTTGCCAACTTGAGATTTTCAGAAATAATCACACCAAGGTCTTTCTCCTGATCCGTGCACACCAACCTCTTGCCCCCTATCGCGTACTTTTCCCTTGGATTTCTGCTACGCAAGTGTATGACTCTGCACTTCTTTGCATTAAATCTTAATTGCCAAGCATTAGACCATTCTTCCAGCTTTTGTAGATCTTTCTTCATGTTAACCACTCCCTCAGGGGAGTCCACTCTGTTGCAAAATTTTATGTCATCTGCAAAAAGACAGACTTTTCCATTCAGTCCTTCAGCAATATCGCTCACAAATACATTGAACAGTGCCAGGCCCAGGACCGACCACTGGGGCACCCCGCTAATCACCTTCCCTTCATCCGAGTGAGCACCATTTACCATCACCTTCTGTCATCTGTCAATCAACCAATTTCTGATCCAATTTACCATTTGGGATCTGTCCCCAAGCTACTGAGTTTATTGATAAGCCTCCTATGAGGAAGAGTATCAAAGGCTTTGCTGAAATCCAGGTAGATGACATCCATCGCATGCCCCTGATCTAGTTCCCTGGTCACTCAGTCAAAGAACTCAATCAGATTTGTTTGACAAGATCGTCCTTCAGTAAAACCATGTTGCCTCAGGTCTTGCAACCTGTTGGTTTTGAGAAAGTTCACTATTCGCTCTTTCAGGAGCGCCTCCATTACTTTTCCCGCCACCGAGGTAAGGCTCATGGGTCTGTAGTTTGACACTTCTTCCCTGTCACCACTTTTGTGTAGAGGTACGACATCAGCCATTCTCCAGTCCTGAGGAACCTCTCCTGTTTCCAAGGATCTGTTGAAAACATCCTTTAACAGCCCTGCAAGAACCTCTCTGAGCTCTTTCAGTATCCTGGGATGTATCCCATCCAGTCCCATGGCCTTGTCCACTTTCAGTTTGGCAAGTTGTTCTAACACTTCATCTTCTGTGAATGGTGTGGTATCTACTTCATTACCATTTTTATATTTGGGAGTCACAGGCAGGGCCGGATTTACCTATACGCCATGTACGCCATGGCGTAGGGCCCACAGCTGGCAGGGGCCCACAAAAAAAGAACAAGTTAATTTTTTTTTTAAAATAAAATTTTAAAAAAAACCTGCTGGCTGCCGCCGCGGGGCCCCCTCTGCTGCCGCGGCAGCACCGACTGACCCGCGGGGGCCCCCTCTACAAGCTGAATCCGTCGGTTCGTTCCTCCCTCCCTCCGTGCAGGCTGTGAGAGACGCGAAAGGAGAGTGTTTCCTCGCGTCTCTGTTAAGCCTGCAGGGGCTGATGGGAAATTTACCATCAGCCCCTGCGGGCTTAACAGAGACGCGAGGGAGACACTCTGCCTTCGTGCCTCTCACAGCCTGCACGGAGGGAGGGAGGAAGGAATGAACCGACGGATTCAGCTTGTAGAGGGGGCCCCCGCGGGTCAGTCGGTGCTGCCGCGGCAGCATAGGGGGCCCCGCGGCGGCAGCCAGCAGGTTTTTTTTTTTAAATTAAATTTTACTTTAGGCCGACGGGGGTGGGGGGGTAGGACTGGTAATGGGCTATTGGGGGGGGGCTGGGGCTGGGGGGTTAAGGCTAGAGGTGGGTTGATGGGGTTAGGACTGGTAATGGACTGTGAGCTGTTGGGGGGCTTAGAACTGGCAATGGGCTTTGGGGGGGGGGTTAAGACTGGTAATGGGCTGTGGGCTGATGGGGCTGTCTGGTAATGGGCTATGGGGGGCCTAGGACTGGAAAGGGGCTGGGGGGGTTAAGACTGGAGGTGGGCTGATGGGGTTAGGACTGGTAATGGGCTGTTGGAGGGGTTTAGAACTGGTAATGGGCTTTGGGGGGGGTTAAGACTGGTAATGGGCTTGGGGGGGTTAGGACTGGCAATGGGCTATGGGGGGCTGACTGGAAATGGATTGATGGGGTTAGGACTGGAAGTGGGCTGATGGGGGGTTAGGACTGGTAATGGGTTATAGGGGGGCTTAAACTGAAAATGGGTTGATGGGGGGTTAGGACTGTAAGTGGGTTGATGGGGGGCTAGGACTGGTATTGGGTTGGGGGGTTGCTAGGACTGGAAATGGGCTGATGGGTGGCTAGGACTGGAAATGGGCTGATGCAGGGACTAGAAGGGAATGGATGCTGGGTGAGGCTGGAACTAGAAGGGAGCTGATGTTGGGGGAGGATTAGAATGGGATGGGGCTGGAAGAGTAAAATGGAGAAGGGAAAAATATTTTGTGTGGGAGGGATAAAAAATCTACAATTGGCCGGGTATTGGGAGAGTAAGTGGGGATTGAGGATGGAGGGGTAAAACTTGAGTGGATGAAAATAGGAATGAGGAAAGAGCAAAATGAGAAAGATTAGTATGTTAAAGCAGATGTAGAGAGAGAATGGAAAAAATCTAGAAGAGAGAAGAAAGGACAAATGGACAGCAGACGATGGAGAGTTAGCAGAAGACACGAAGAAACCAGAAGAAAGTGGCTGGAGCAATTGCAGCTGAAAAAAATGCACAAAAGGTAGAAAAATATCTCTTTATTTTGAATTTATTAATTGGAATATGTCAGCTCTGCTAAATGTGCATCATTAACGTCTGCGCTTTGTTTAGTACAAGAGCAAATTAATGTATAGTTTTATTTCTACAGTGTTGTACTTTCCAAGTTTGGCTTTTGGGATTCCCAGTTTAATTATTGTCTTCCTGTTTCTAAATTGTGATTACTTGTTTGATGGTCTATGTTCTGCATGTGTAACTGAGCTGAGGTGTTCTGTTTTTATAATTCCTATTTGACATTGCCACTTGTTCTCTTTCCCCAGTAGGTCATGTATTGTTGTTCTCTGAAATGTATTGGTTTAATATTTGCAGTGTTGCCTTTTGATTGGTAGGGTATGGTGCTTTGTGAGTCCTGGTAGTGCTGTTAGGATACGGCGGGTTCTCTATGGGTTCTAAATGGGCAGTGTTTGTAGTAGTTCCTAATGTGTCTGGCAGTTGGCACTGGATTATAGTAATGTAGAAATCTTTTAGTCTTTCTTTATCCATACACTCATTAAGAGGCACGTTTACTAAAAGTTAGTATATGGTAACATTATGCAAATATTTATGCAAATGAGGCCCCTTATGCAAATCGGGCCCCGCACCCCCCTTGGGCCGCCCCTGCTGGGGGCCCACAATTTTTGTTGGCGTAGGGCCTCACTCAAGGTAAATCCGGTCCTGGTCACAGGTGGTCCTTCTCCAGGATTTTCTGTAGTAAAAACAGAGCAGAAGTATTCGTTTAGCAATTTCGCTTTTTCAATGTCACTTTTCACGAGTCCGTTCGCAGCACTTCTGAGTCCTGCAATTCCACCTCTGATCTTCTTCCTTTCCCAAATATACCTGAAGAAAGTTTTGTCGCCACACTTAACATCTTTAGCCATCTTTTCCTCTGCCTTTGATTTTGCTATCCTTATTTCTCTTTTTGTCTCTTTGAGTTTGATCCTGTATTCATTTCTGTGTTCCTCTGTTTGTGAGCTTTTGAATTTTGCGAAAGCTGTGTTTTTTGCCTTTATTTGAGCAGCCACTTCTTTGGAAAACCAAACAGGTTTTCTTCTCCTCTTGTTTTTGTTTACTTTTCTTACATATTTATCTGTTGCCCCTTTATTGCCACCTTTAGTTTAGCCCATTGCAATTCCACTTACCTTATCTCCTTCCACCCTTTCAGCTCCTCCTTTAGGTACTCGGCCATTTTATTGAAGTCAGTGTTTTTGAAGTTTAGGACTTTGAGCTTGCTATGATTGGTCTGTACCATGGCTTTTATCTCAAACCACACCGTGTGATGACTGCTGCTGCTCACAGGGGCCCTCACGCAGACATTCGACACTCTATCACCGTTGGTGAGCACTAAATCCAGCGTTGAGCTTTCCCTGGTTGGTTCTATCACCATTTGTCTAAGTAATGCATCTTGGAAAGCATCCACAATTTTTTTGCTTCTTTCCAGATTTGCAGAAGGAGTAATCCAATCCACATCCGATAGATTAAAGTCACCCAATATTACTGCTACCCCCTTTGTGGCTATCTTGGCAATATCTATAATCAGTTCATTATCTATCTCCTCAATTTGCATTGGAGGTCTGTAGACTACAGCAGTATGTGTACAATCCAGAGCGCTTCTTCTTTTCCCCATGCCCCCTGCATTTCAGTAGCTTTAATATTGTTTTTGACATACAAGGCTACTCCTCCTCCTCTTCCATTTTCTCTGTCTCTTCTGAATAGATTATAGCCAGCTATGGCTATATCCCAATCATGTGATTCATTTAGTCATGTTTCTGTAATGGCCACAATGTCCAAATCCATTTCCACCATTAGGGATTCCAGGTCAGATGGCTTTGGAGGAAAGGTCCTCCTGCTGGGGTTGCTTGACTGGCTGATCCACCTCTAGGGCAACGCTCAAGGCATCTTGATGCTTAGAAAGAGGTCTACCCTTGGCAGAACGGTGTGTCTTCGAAGAAGACTTATGTTTTGATACCTCAGATCCATGAGAGGAAGATGATGCCCTCGATGATGTCAATGCTAAAGACACTGCATTTGAGGCAAAGAGCGTGCCTTGATTTTGCAGGCTTCTCTTTATCATCTTCCTGCACAAAGGACACTCTCATGGCTGGTGATCGGGTCCGAGGCACTTGAGACACCAGCCATGTGTGTCAGTAGCCGAGATGGTACCGCCACACTTAGAACATTTCTTAAAACCTCTAGCTGGTTTCTCCATTATGTCTTTAGACAAACGTTAGGCTTAAGACCCAAAATGGCACTGATGCACCCAAGAAAGTTCTACTTAGTTTTTTTTATTTTTTAGGAATAAGAAAGAAGAAAGAAAAGAAAAGAGCCAACAGAGAGTAGTTACCTGTAACAGGTGTTCTCCAGGAGCAGCAGGAATCAGTCCTCACATATGGGTGTCATCGGCGCCGATGAAGCCCCAGCGGAGCATTTCCCCAGCTTTCTATGAAAGCCTTTGGGAATGCAGGCACGCATGCGTGGTTCCCTTCCCGCCTAAAGGTGCCATCTTACCTCAGTCAAATGACATAGCTAAGAACAGCACACAAAAATGAAAATAAACTATGTACAACTGCAACTCCAAGGGGAGGCGGGAGGGTTGTGAGGACTGATTCCTGCTGCTCCTGGAGAACACCTGTTACAGGTGAGTAACTACTCTTTCTCCAGGACCAAGCAGGTGACTCCCAAGCTCTGGGCTACCGAGAAACCCAGGCTGAACAAGAGTACTCCCTCTAGTCTCAGCAGCAAAGAAAGGCATTTCAAGGACACAACCTCCACCGGTAGCCCAACAGAGGGCAGGAGGGCAGGAGTTGCCTAAACCTCAAAGAGATTCTGGAGTACTGCTTGGCCAAAAGCACTGTCCCTACGGGACTCCCTCTCCAGGCAGTAATGGGCCGCAAAAGTATGGCTTGAAGACCAAGTTGCAGCCCTGCAGATGTCTACCAAGGGCACAGAGCGGAGATGAGCCACTGAGGCAGCCATTGCCCTGACTCGGTGGGCCGTAACCCGACCCTGCAAAGGAAGGTCAGCCGCCTTATAAGCCCAGGTGATACAGTCAGCTACCCAGATGGACAAGGTACGTTTGGACACAGCCAACCCCAACTTATTGGGGTCAAAGGAGACGAAGAGCTGAGTAGCCCTTCGATGCCCCTGCTTACGGTCAAGGTAGAAGGATAAGGCCCTCCTACAATCCAGGGTATGCAGGACTGCTTCAGCCTGGCTTGCATGAGGCCTAGGGAAGAATGTTGGAAGAACCACCTCCTGGTTGAGGTGGAAAGAGGAGACAACCTTGGGGAGGAACTTTGGATGAGTCCTAAGGACTACCCTGTTCCTATAAAAGCGAGTGTAAGGCCTATCACAGACCAGGGCCTGAAGCTCACTCACTCGCCATCCGAGGTAAGGGCTACCAAGAAGAGTGTCTTCCAGGACAGGAAGCGTAGAGGGCAAGTAGCCATCGGCTCAAAGGGTGGGCGAGTCAGCTGCTGCAAGACCACATTCAGCTCCCACTCAGGGGCAGGAGGACGAATGGGAGGCTTGAGCAAAAGCAAGCCCCTAAGAAAGCGGGACACCAAGGGGTGACCAGACAGAGATTGGCCCTCCACCAAAGAGTGGTGAGCTGCTAGAGCTGAGAGGTGGACCCGAACAGAATTGGATTTAAGGCCTTGATTTGACAAGTGCAGTAAGTACTGAAGGACTACTGGCACAGTACAGGAGAAAGGATCAACTGTACGTAGCTGACACCACACAGAAAACCTTTTCCATTTGAGAGCATAGGTTTTTCTAGTGGACTGTTTCCTAGAGGCTAGGACAACCTCCTCAACATCTTGAGGCAGGCCCCAGGGAGCCAAGACTACCCTTGCAGCCTCCAGGCCATCAAATTGAGAGCTTTGAGATCGGGGTGCAGAAGGGAACCGTGCTCCTGTGAGAGAAGGTCGGGTTGCGACTCCAGAGGTAGTGGAGAATCCACTGCCAGTTGAAGCAGAAGAGGAAACCAAGGCTGTCTCGGCCACTGGGAAGCCACCAGCAGGACCGAGGCCTTGTCCTGAAGAATCTTGAAGAGAGTTCGGGCCACCAAGGGCGTGGGAGGAAACGCATACAGGAGGCCCTGAGACCAGGATATCAGAAAAGCATCCGCTGCTATCCGCAGAGGATGCGGTTGCCTGGAGCAGAACTTTGGCAGCTGCTTGTTCATGGGGCTGGCAAAGAGATCCATCAAAGGGAGACCCCATTTCAGGAAGATCTTCTAAGCTACTGAAGGATGCAGCTGCCACTCGTGGGGCTGCAGCATTCTGCTTAATCTGTCTGCCAGGTAGTTGTCCTGGCCTGGAAGGTACACAGCCCTGAGGAGCATGTTGTGCTTGAGGGCAAAAGAACAAAGGTCCTGAGTTTCCCAACAAAGGATCCTGGACCCAGTTCCGCCCTGTTTGTTCACATAAAACATAGCAACCTGGTTGTCTGTCTGAATCAGGACAGACTGGTGAGCCAGGGTAGGAGTGAAAGCTTTGAGTGCTAACCGAATAGCTCGGAGTTCGAGAAGATTGATCTGCTGTGCAGCTTCCCAGGGAGACCACAGGCCCTGGGTGCACTTGCCCAGACAATGAGCTCCCCAGCCTTGCAGGGAGGCGTCCGTGGTCACCACTACTGTATACCCTGGAATCTGAAAAGGCAGCCCCTTCAGAAGATTGGGTGGGTGCAGCCACCAGTTGAGGGAGTTCAGAAATTGTCCGGACACCCTTATCCTGTCTTTGAGGCTGCCTGTGGCCTGTGACCACTGAGTCCGAAGGCACCACTGTGCAGGCCTCATATGGAGCCTGGCATTGGGGGTCACATGTACTGTCGAAGCCATGTGGCCTAGAAGCCTCAGGCAGAGTCTGGCGGAGACCAGGGACCTGCTGAGAAACTGATTTGCCAAGGCCATCAACCTTTGGGCCCTGTCTACTGGCAAGAAAGCCTTTGCCAGCAGATAGTCCAGCCTTGCCCCTATGAACTCCAAGTTTTGGGAGGGGAGCAAAGTGGACTTTGCGAAGTTTATGACAAACCCCAGACTTTGTAGAAGAGCAATAGTCCTGAGGGTGGCTTCTTTGGCCTCCTGGCACGTCTGACCCCTGATGAGCCAGTCGTCCAGATAGGGGAAGACAAAGATTTCTCAGGTAGGCCACCACCACTGCTAGGCACTTTGTAAAGACTCTGGGGGCGGAGGTGAGGCCGAAAGGCAGCACTCTGTACTGATAATGGTTTCCTCCCACAATGAACCTGAGGTACTTTCTGTGGTCTGGATGAATGAGGATGTGAGTGTACGCATCCTTTAGATCTAAAGAGCATAGCCAATCTCCCTGCTGGAGGTAGGGCAGAAGTGTCCCAAGAGTAAGCATATTGAACTTCTCCTTCACTAGGAACTTGTTGAGGTTCCTGAGGTCCAGAATGGGTCGAAGGCCACCGTGACCTTGCAAGTGGGGAGGCACAGGCTCCACCGCCCTGTCCACCAACAGACCATGAAGCTCTTGTAGAAGAAGGTCTATGTGCAGGGGAGGCCTTGGAGGTTCCCCTGGAAAATAAGGAGGAGGCAGTTGGTGAAAATGGAGGGCATAGCCCCTGTGTACTATCTCCAGCACCCAACTGTTCCCGGTGATAGGGGCCACTGGTGGGCAAAGAGGGCAAGGCGACCTCCTGTGCAGGGTTGGGAGAGCAGTGGAGGAGGCTACGCTCAAGGAGTCAAAAACCCCCACCCTGCTGAGTGGTAGCAGGGGCCTGAGGCTTGGGGGTCCTCTGCCTACGGGACCCATTACCCTGGCCCTTGGCTTGCTGACCCTGGGGGGCAGCTTGGGCAGCCTGATATTGCGGGTACTGTTTGTAGGCAGTGCCCTTCCTCGGGTAAAAGGGCTTTTTACCCGAGCCCTTCTTTTTATGAGAAGGGGCAGAGGTCTTTCTCGACAGCCTTGTCCGTGTGAGGTGCTCAGTTTCGAGCTGAGCAGCCTTCTCGGTCATGGGCTTGCCAAAAAGGTTTTCACCTCGGCAAGGGACATCGACCAACTTGTCTTGAACCCATGGCTCGAGGTCTGATGATTGCAGCCATGCCTGGCGTCGAGCCGCGATGCTGGCTGCTGCAACTCGGGCCGAAGCCTCGAAGCCATCATAGGCGGCGCGGGATATGAACTTCGAGCAGTCCCGAATCCCCAAGGACAAGGACTTAAATCTCTGCAAGGGTTCCCCGGAGAGACCAGCAGAGAACCCGGCCAATTCCTTGGCCAGATCCCGCAAGTACATGCCCATGTACAGCTGGTAGGACTGGACATGGCAAGCAAGCATCGAGCCCTGGAAGCACTTTCTACTGACGCCATCGAGGTTCCGGGCCTCCCTGCCAGGGGGCACCACGGAGTGCATCTTTTGGCTCTTCAGACGATGCATGGCCGATTCCACAACCATAGAATGGTGTGGTAGCTGTGCCTTTTGAAAACCAGGGCTCTTCCGGAGTCGATAGATCAAATCGACTCGCTTGCTTAGAACCGGTGCCGAGGCTGGTGCCTCCCACATTCGGAAGAGGAGCCATTCCAGCATCGGAGGAACCGGAACAGTAAAGGCCTCCTTCGGAGGAGAGTCATACTGTAGGGCCTCGAGCTCTTCAGCTCGAGGCTCCTCCTCGGGGTCCGCCGGAATAGCCAAGGCAGCGGCCATATCCTGGACGAACTCCGAGAACCGAGTGTCCTCTGGGGGGGACCTACTCTGGGGCTCAGACTGCGGTGAGTCCAAAGGGACGCACCGAGTCTTGAAGGTATCAGGAGACTCCTCGTCCTCCGTCTCCCAAGCTGACTCATCCGAGGAGGAGTCAGGGTCTGACCCCGCGGGGCCCTGGAGCACCCGCCCCAATGCTGGAGGCACCGGCGTTGACGCCCTTGGTCCCGAACGGGAGGTCGAGGGAGACCGTGACCGAGGTCGACTCCGAGCCACGATGGACTCAGGTATCGGCTCGGTCTCCGAGGTCGACTTCGAAGTCGATGTCCCGGTGGTCGGGGCAGATGCACCAGACAGGCTGGCCATCAGTGCCCGCTGCTGCTCCATGAAGGCAGACAATCTGCTCTTCAAGGCTGTCATCCTGAGACTCAGCTCGGGAGACGCAGCAGCCACCGACTCGGGCCCCGGCGGCGCCGGGCCCGACGTCGGCTCCCTGGAAGGAGAGTCCTCGAGGACTACGGGGCTTACGTGTCCAGCAGACTCCGGCTCCACGTGAGGAACTTTTGCAGGCTTCTCGTGTTCCACGGGCCCGAGGCGACGGTCGGGGGTCTTAGACCTGGCCCTCAAGGAGCCAGGGACCTCCTCCGACGACGCCCTCGCGAGCAGTTTCTTCCTCTTGCATTTCCAGTCGGGGGACCCCCTATCCGAGGAGCTTCGACGGTGCTCGGGATCAGAATCCCGAGATGTCGAGGCCTCAGACGAGGTCTGGGCCCGGCCAGAGGCTGAGTCAGAGAAAAGCCTTTCTTTTTGCTGCTGGCGACTTCGGAGTGCCTTGGAAGACATCTTTCCACATGGCCCGCACGACTTAGGGTCGTGGTCGGGGCCGAGGCACCGAAGGCAGCAGTCGTGTGTGTCGGTGAGAGACATCAGTTTCTTACACCGATCACACTTTTTAAAACCGCTGGAAGCCATCGGGGAAAAGAGTCCCCGCGAGGTCAAAGGACCGGCCTTCCAGGGAAAAATGGAAAAAAGGGAGCGAACGCCAGCCACAAAGGGCATAAACCGAAAAGAAGAATCGGTCTCGATACCGGTGTACCGAACCCGGTGGGAGGGGAACCGGCATCGAACCGGGAGAAAAAATAGCGAAAATCGCAGAAAAAATCTAATTTTAACCGGGAGAACAGGACACACGTCCGGTGGGCTTCACGGAAAAAAAGAGACTGAGGTAAGATGGCACCTTTAGGCGGGAAGGGAAAGCTGGAGAAATGCTCTGCTGGGGCTTCATCAGCACCGATGACACCCATATGTGAGGACTGACTTCCTGCTTGGTCCTGGAGAATAGTCGGTTCCGGCATCAACGGGAAGGCAGACGCAAACCACAAAAAAACAATTGGAAATACAATAAACAAATTTTCTGCAGTGACAGGATTTGCTTCCTGCTGGCTCTATGGAAAACAAAGAATTTAAGCCGCACTGCTCGCACAGGGCTAGGTACGTGCCTGGATTGTGGTAGTCCATTGCTGTAGTCCATGTGAGGCAATATGGAAGTCTTCTGGTTCAAGGAGTGGTTGGAGGCGCTGGTGTCTGCTTTGTAGTAAACTGTTCAGGTGATTTTATTTATGTGGGTTTTAAATGTTAAGTGTTGATCAAGGGTGACCCTAAGGCAGTGGTTCTGAACCTTTTTTGTACCGTGACTCCTTTTATCATTGGTCAACTTGTGATGACCCCCAATGATAAAATCAAATGCGTGTCTCTTCCTTTACCATTAACGCATTGTCGCTGTAATCATTTGTTGTATATTATAGGCCTTTGCATTATGTTTTTATTTATAAAATTTTCTTATTTAAACCACAATAATTAATCCCAATAACAAGTAACAATATTTGATTTCAAAATTATTATGATTTTGTAGTCAAATCACTAATCTGAAATAAAATTATTTTTTCTATCTTTGTTGTCTGACCAATTTATTCTCTGATCATGCTGGTCCCGATCTGAGGCTTCTGCTTTCCTGTCTTCTCTTAGCTCTTTTTCTGTGGTCTATGGTCCATCTGTCATTTCTTATCTCTTCTTTTGTTTTCTTCACTTCTTTCCATCAGCCTATTTCCAGTCCCAGTAACCCTCCCCATTATCAGCCCCTTTCCAGTCCTCACTCCCAGTACCTTCCAATGTCAACTTGCATTCCCATGACTGCCACTGGTGTCCATTCCCCTCCAGTCCCCCTCCTTCCCCACTGACCAGTCCCTTCTAGTACAAATACCATGGCAGCCCCTCTCAGATCCACTCCCTTCCAGTTGCATTCTCACATCCCCTCATATCAGCCCATTTGTAGCCTTAGCCCACAGTTTTCTTCCAGGGCCAGCAGCTCTATCCTCCCCTCCCCACAATCAGCCTATTCCCAGTCGAAGTCCCCCAATCAGCTCACTTCCAGTGCTAGTCCCCCCTCAACCCCATTACCAGTGCTAGGCTCCCCTAATCAGCCCTTTACCAGTCCTAACCTCACCGTTCAGCTCATTTCCAATGCTAGCCCCCCATCGGTCCATTACCAGTCCCAACCCCCCTTGATCAGTCCATTCCCAGTCCTAGCATTCCCTAATCAACCCATTACCAGTCCTAGTCTCCCCCCCCCATCTGACCATTACCAGTGCTAGCTCCCCCATCAGCCCATTATAATCCTAACCCGCACTGTCTCTCCCCTCTATCCAGTATTTATCCCGTCTGTCCAGTATGTCCCCGTCTCTCCCCTTTGTCCATGTCAGCCCTCTCTATCAGCCCCCTCCCTCCCTCCATGTCAGCCCCCCTCCATCCCTCCCTCCCTCCTCCATGTCAGCCCCCCCTCTGTCCATGTCAGCCCCGTTGCAGGTTCCCTGCCTCCCTCCTTCCCTCTCCCCATGTCTGCCTCCTTCTGCAGCCGCGGCTCCCTGTCTCTTAGGGAACCGCGGCTGTGCCTGTGAAGCCGTTGCGGAGCCTGTCTCTAAACGGGCTCCGTGCAGCATTGTCCCGCCTCCAAAGGAGGTGGTAAACAACTTCCTCTGGAGGCGGGACAATGCTTCCCAGAGCCTGTCGAGAGACAGGAAGGCTCCGCAACGGTTTTACAGGCATAGCCGTGGTTCCCTAAGAGACAGGGAGCCATGGCTGCATTAGAAGGGAGGCGGTGAGTTTGCCGCTGCCGGGAAGCGGACTCGGCAGTGGCAGCAACTTGTGCGTTTTGTTTTTTTTTTAACTTGGCAAAGTGAGGCGACCCCCATAGGGGTCGCGACCCACAGGTTGAGAACCGCTGCCCTAAGGTACCTTAACTCAGCCATGGCTTAATTGTAGTGTTGTTCAGTGTTATTGTAGATGGGGTGGAGGGACAAACAAGTTGTCCCTCATTATGAAGAGGGCCTCCGTTTTGTTGTAGTTAATTTGCAGGTTGTGGTCACTTAGCCAGTTGGTTACTTCAGTGAAGCATTCTTGGTGGGCAGATAGAGTGGGTTGGTTTGTTTTAATTGGTCCATATAACATAATATCATCGGCATACTGTAGATGTCTACCTTTAGGTTGTGTGATCTTATGATTGTGCAAAGTGGTCACAGGTAGAGGTTGAAAAGTATTGGCGAGAAGGTGGATTCTTGCGGAACTCCTTCTGCTTGCTTGTATGGGATGGAGGTGTTGTTTCCGAGCTTTATCTGTTCGTGTCTATGGGTGAGGTAGGATGTTAACCACTTGAGCACAGTGCTTTGAATTCCATTGGTGGAGAGACACTGCAGTAATATTTGGTGGTTTACCGTGTCAAAAGCTGATGAGATGTCCAAGAAGATTAATAGGAAACCTTGAAACATAGAAACATGGTGACAGAAAAAGACCACATGGCCTTTCTAGTCTGCCCTTCAATATCAATCACTACAGCAGTCCCCTTTTTTCCTTTAGAGATCCTCTGTGTTTGTTTCACGCTTCTTTGAATTCAAATACTGTCCTCATCTCTACCACCTCCACTGGGAGACTATTCCACGGATCCACCACTCTTTCTGTAAAGAAATATTTCCGCATATCATTCCTGAATCTGTCCCCTTTCACCCTCATCCCATATCCCCTCATAGAAGAGACTGCTTTCAATCGACTCTCCTCTTGTGGATTTATGCCACATAGGTATTTAAACGTCTCAATCATATCACCTCTATCCCGCCTTTCCTCTAAGGTTTACCATGATGTGGGTTAAGTCTGTTCTCATATGCTTTATAATGAAGACCACTAAACATTTTAGTAGCCAGCTTCTGTACTGACTCCAGCCTGTTTATATCCTTTGGAAAGTGCGGTCCCCAGAATTGCACGCAATACACCAAATGACCACAAAATACACCGTCGACCACAAAACTCTACAATCAAGACTTCAGGGACTTGGTCTACACGGCACCACTTTGAACTGGTTCACATCCTACCTCACAGACAGACACCTCCAAGATAAATCTGATGCAACCACCTCCCGACCTCTGAGAACCACCCAGGGTATACCACAAGGCTCCTACCTCTCAGCCTTGTTATTCAACCTGTATATACAACCCATCTGCTCTATCATCAAGAACAACAAAATACAATATATCATCTACGCAGACGACATTATGATATACACCCTCATCAACCTCGACAACCCAAACTACTCCAGCATAGCCAACTGCCTACAACAGATGACTAGCTGGCTACTGGAAAACAACTTAACCATAAACTACAACAATATAGAAGCACTAATCATCACCAGAAACTCCGCCTCCTGTCATCAAACTGAATGACACCACTATACCAATAAAACCCAACTCGACAAAGAGCTGAACCTTCAATCTCACATCGCCAAAACCACCAGGAATTCATACCTAAAAATGAGAACCATAAGACGCCACAAGATCACTTCCACACCATCTATCAAGCTCTTATCACCCCCATCCTAGACTACTGCAACCCCATCTATCTCGGACTCTCAAAACAAGCCACCTGGCAACTACCACCACGGCCGCCCGAATAATAACAGGATCCTCAAGGCACGACCACATCACCCCCATTCTCTACCACCTCCACTGGTTCCCAATCAGCTCCCACATCCATTACAAGGTACTCCTGAACACATTCAAAATCAAACAGAACATCTCCGCAGATAGTCTGAAACCCCTCGTCAGACCCGACCCAGGCAACAGACCCAGAAGGAGAGGCACATCAGACACAATCAACATACCCAGAGCTTTTGCCAAGACAAGAAAAGATACTTCAAGAAGAGCACTATCCCTGGCCACACCCACACTATGGAACTCACTCCCCGACAACCTGAGATCAACAACAGACCTCAAAGACTTCCAGAAGATGCTCAAAACAACGCTCTTCACAGAACACTACAAGGACATCACATGATCTGTCCAATGACATCTCTCTCTGCCCACCAATAAGTAAAAATGTAAATAGTTTCTGTACATAGCTCATACTGTATATAGTTCACCTCAAAATCAACTAAAGCCATTCACACACACACTCCTTGATTTACCACTGCATGCCCATACACACGCACTCTTCTACTTGATTTGTTTGATGTGTGAATCCACTTTGATTTCAGAATAAAGCGGAATATAAATCCTTTTAAATAAATAAATAAAACGAGGTCGCACCAAAGACTTATACAGAGGCACTATCGCCTCCTTTCTTCTGCTGGCCATTCCTCTCTCTATGCACCCAAGCAATATTTTAGCTTTTGCCGTCACCTTTTCTACCTGTTTAGCTACTTTAAGATCATCAGACACAATCAGGCCTAGGTCCCGCTCTTCTTTAGTGGACAAAAGTACTTCATCCCCTATACTACATTGCTCCCTTGGATTGCTGCAGCCCAAATGCATGACCTCCCCGGAAGTGACGCGGCCGCAAGCATGCGGCCGTGCATCTAGAGGCTTTCCAGGGTCTCTCAATACCTGCCTCAGCCCTTCCCGGAAGTGACACGGCTGCAAGCACACGGCCGCGCGTCTAGAGGCTCTCCAGGGTCTCTCAATACCTGCCTCAGCCCTCCCTGGAAGTGACGCGGCTGCAAGCACGCAGCCACGCATCTAGAGGTATCCCTGACTATAAAAGCCCCGTGCCTGCGGCGATATGTCTACTCTGCTGATGTCTCTTGGCTGTGCTGTGTGTGAAGCGCATTTATTGTTGCTTGATCTCCCCTTGTGTCTCCACAGGCTCTCCAGGGTTTCTCAATACCTGCCTCAGCCCTCCCCGGAAGTGACGCGGCTGCAAGTACGCGACTGCACGTCTAGAGGTATCCCCGACTATAAAAGCCACGCCGGCAGTGATTGCCACTGTGGCACACATCAGGGGTGTGTACCGAAGGAGCGCACCTAAGGTGCGCTCCTTGGGGCGGCTCCTCTAGGGGTGGCACCTCCTTCGCTCTCAGATCCGCTTTCGGCCTCTTTGGCCTGCTCCTTTGCCTTGGTCTCGGCATTTTCTTCTCCTCCTCATTAGTCTCTTGGTTCCCTGTATTCCAGGTAAGCTCACATCTTTGTTCCTCTGTTCTCCCTTCACTTCCTGCGTCAAATCCAAAGTTACACTACATGGCTTCCATCCTGGTACTCTGGGGGTACCGCCCTGCCGCCCCAAACCACTTTTCTAAGCCCAACGGTTCTCACTATCACTGTATTGCAAATTTTCTTTCCTGTATGCCCTCTGCTGTTTCCTCTCGGACTAATGCTGGGCTCTCTTCCCTTAAGATGGGCCTCTTGAATTGCTGGTCCCTACGGGCTAAGACTCTTCTCATCCCCGATCTGGTTACCCAGCTGGGCTTGGACATTCTCTTACTCACCGAGACCTGGCTGAAAGACAGTGAGAATGCTCTCCTGACATGCTGTCTTCCACCCGGCTTTAACGCTGTGTCTGGTATGTATTGGTCATGTGGGTGTTGGCGTTGCTGCTCTCCTCCACTCCTCTGTCCCTTTCACACAAGTTTTCTCTCCCTTACTCCATTATCCTGAAGCTCTGTTACTTCGTCTTCGTCTTTCTTCCCCTCTACATATTCTTCTCATTTACGCTCCGCCAGCTCTGCATTCTGATCTCTGGGACTCACTACTACGGTCTGTCTCTCATCTATCTCTAGCCTTTCCTCATCTACGTATCGCGGGGGATTTCAATTTACACCTTGACTCACCATCTTCTTCCAGGGATCACTCTTTTCTTTCACTGCTCCAAGATCTCGCTCTTTCTCAACATGTTCCTTTCTCTACTCACTTGGCAGGTCACAGCTCGACCTGCTTCTTTCCTCGGTTTCCTCTCCTTTCCTCATTCAATGTCTTTGTGCCCTCCCCCTGCCCTGTACTGATCATTTCTGTGTCACTTTCCAACATTTATCCCCACCCCATCCAGCACCTCCCTCCTTCCCTGTCAGGCCCCTTGCTCAGTACTTCTCTCACCATATCACCTCTCTGACTCTTCAGCACTTTCCAGCTGCTGGTGACCTTCTTCCTCCAGACCTTTCCTCTCTCTCCCCCAATTCACAAGCCACTCATTGGTCTTCTTCTCTCTCAGCTGCCCTGGATCGCCTAGCCCCCCCTTCAACCCTGCCCTACACCTCATCGGCCATCACAGCCCTGGTTTCATAGCAGCCTTCATCTTCTTAGAACTCAACTTTGTCGTGCTGAACGCCTTTGGCAAAAATCTCCTTCCACACCCACACTCTCTCGTTTCAAAGAATGTCATGCCCACTATCGATCCCAACTCCACAAGGCCAAGCAGTCCTATTTTTCTACAGCCATTTCCACTGCACCCAATCTGACCCGCCATCTCTACTCTGTCCTACAGCACCTCACGTCTCTCCGCACTGGTTCTGTTCACACTACCCCTGCTTCTCCCTCCCCTGTTCAGCTGGCGTCCCATTTCAGCAATAAGATTCTTGACCTCTGGCTCTCTCTGCCCCATTGCCCTTCCCCTATTTCTGATCCCCTCCTCCTTCCACCCCTCCTGTCTCCCAGCTATCACATGTCTAGTCTTCATTCCATCCTATCACAACATCTGAACTTATCAAGCTCATCTCTTCTTCCAAGAAAACCTTCTGTGCATTGGATGCTATTCCCTCTTCTTGGCTGCTTCAACCCTCCCTGGCCCTCATCCCTTTTATCCTCTCTTTGGTCAATAATAGTCTTTCCATCAGCATCTTTCCCCACTCCTGGAAGCATGCTCTCATCCATCCCATTCTAAAGAAATCTTCACTCGACCCCCAGATTGCTGCTCACTACTGTCCAGTTTCTAACCTTCCTTTTCTTTCAAAAATCCTAGAAAAAACTGTATCTGCACAATTATCCCACCATCTTGATTCTACCCACTTTCTTCACCCTCGTCAGTCAGGTTTTTGGCCAGGTCACAGTGTGGAAACAGTTCTTCTTGCTTTTTTTAATTAACTCCATGTAGCTCACGATTGTGGTGATTTTTCGGTGGCAGTTTCTTTAGATCTATCTGCTGCTTTCGATCTGGTTGATAACTCTCTCCTTCTCTCTCGTCTGCGAGAAGCTGGTCTCTGTAGCACGGTCTTTCATTGGTTTCATTCCTATCTTTCCTCTAGGTCTTGTACTGTCTTATCTTTGTCTGCTCCAACAGTATCTTCTGAGCCCTTTCCTCTCCCCTGTGGTATACCACAAGGTTCAGTTCTAGCCCCCCTTCTTTTTAATATTTTTCTTGCCCCCCTAGCCCTGCTGGTACAGCAGTTCGGAATCTCCACTTTCTTCTATGCTGATGATCTTCTCCTTCTCTTCCACAACTCTTCAATACATCCCAATCTTTCCCCTCTCAATGCTTGTCTCTCTGTTGTCGCCGATTGGCTCGCCACTCACTGCTTGCACTTAAACGTAACAAAGATTCTCGTTATCTGGTTCACTTATGGCAGCCCCTCACCCTCATTGACACCTTCTATCTCTGGTTCCCCTATCCCTTTAGTTTCTTGCTTTCGCTACTTAGGTGTTCTCTTTGACTCAGACCTCTCCTTTCAGGATCACATTTCACATGTCTCAAAGACCTCCTTTTTCTTTTTGCACCAAGTTCGTGCTATTCGACCTTTCCTTACCCCACAAACCCTCACTACTCTCCTTTTCTCTCTTGTGATGTCCCGTATTGATTTCTGTAATTCTGTTCTGGTTGGCCTTCCCATGTCACAATTACATTGTTTACAAAGAATTCAGAATATTGCCGCACGTCTCATCTCTCACTCCTCCCAAAGGGATCACATCACCCCTCTTCTCATCAATCTTCACTGGCTCCCCATTGATTTCCATATCTGGTATAAATTTCTCTCACTGGTCCATCAAGTCCTCTACACTCATTCACCTCAGTACTTGGAAGACCTTATTCAATTTCACATTCCCACCCGCTCACTGCGTTCTTTACACATTAACTGCTTCCACATCCCCCCTCCCTCTCGTGCTCACTTGCAGTCTACCCACTCTTCTGCCTTTTTCTTCATTGGCCCTGCCCTTTGGAACTCCCTACCCACTACCCTCAGGCTTGAGCAAAACCACACTACCTTCAAGAAATCCCTGAAGACCCACCTTTCCTCTTCCGCTTTTGATCTCCCCACCCCTGCTGTGTGATACTGCCTCTTGCCCTCCTCTCACTTCTATGTCCTGTCATGTGATTGTGCTGTGTCTATTTTCCTTTCTGTTTCCGCCAATTTGGCTCTCTGTATATTATCTTTTATTGTAAACTGCTTTGATCTATTTGGACAAGAGGTATATCAAATAAATAAACATAAACATAAACCTTGCATTTTTAACATTATATTCCAGCTGTCAAATTCTAGACCATTCTTCAAGCTTAGCTAGATCCCTCCTCATGTTATCTACACCTTCCTGGGTGTCTACTCTATTGAAGATTTTGGTATCATTCGCAAAGAGGCAAAACTTACCCGACAGTCCTTCTGCTATATCACTAACAAAGATGTTAAAAAGAATCGGAGCAAGGACAGATCCTTGGGGCACACCACTGGTAACCTCCTTCTCCTCAGAGTGAGCTTCATTTACCTGTACCCTTTGTCACCTCCCACTCAACTAATTTTTAACCCAAGCAGTAACTTTAGGGTCCATCCCTAGGGTGCTCAGTTTGTTTATTAGTTGCCTGTGAGGAACATTGTCAAAAGCTTTACTGAAAGCCAAGTACACTACATCTAGGGCTCTCCCTTGGTACAACTCTCTGGTGACCTAGTCAAAGAAATCAATCAGATTTGTCTGACAAGACCTGCCTCTGGTGAATCCTGCCTCAGATCCTGTAATCTGCTGGACTCCAGAAACCTCACTAGTTTCTCTTTCAGCAGCACTTCCAATAATTTTCTTACCACTGAAATTAAACTAACCGGTCTGCAGTTTTCAATAACATCTGCTTTTGTGTAAAGGGACCACATGTGCCCCTCTCCAGTCCTTTGGCACCACTCCCGACTCCAACAAGGCATTGAAAAGGTCAGTCAGTAGAGTTGCTAGAATGTCCCCAAGTTCCCTCACTATTCTAGGGTGTATCTCATCTGGTCCCATCGCTTTGTCTACTTTAAGTTTAGCTAGTTTCTCATGAATACAGTCTTCTGTAAATTTTTCAAGACACCCCTCGCTTCTGTTCATGTTTGTGGGTGTTTTCTGAGGTCCTGCTCCTGGTTCTTCATCTATGAGCACAGAACAGAAATATTTGTTAAGCAATCCCACTTTATCCTCATCAGCTTCTACGTATTCCTCCCCTTCACGTTTATGTCTGACAATACCACTTTTGCCCTTCCTCTTGCATTGTCTATTTCCTCCTCTTTTTTAATCTTTGCTTTCCTGACTACTTTGCTAGCTTCTCTAAGTTTTTACAGATATAGATGCCTTTCTTCCTCTCTCTGTGATCTCTTGTATTTCATGAAGGCCTCCTTCTTTTTCTTTACCTTTTCAGCTACTTCTTTCAAAAGCCATAGCGGCCACCTTTTCCTTTTACCTTTATTTAACATTTTAAGAAAATGGCTGGTTGCCCTTAAAATATCCCCTTTCAGTTTTGCCCACTATTTTTCTACATCCCCCAGCTGTTTCCATCTCGCTAACAACTCCTTGAGGTATTGGCCCATCTTGGCAAAGTTAGTTTTCCTAAAGTCTAGGACGCTTGCTTTTGAATGGATTTTAACAGCCCTAGTCCTAATATTGAACCACACTATCTGGTGATCACTGGATGCAAAATGATCCCCCACTATAACATCAGAAACATTTTCACCATTGGTAAGCACCAAGTCCAGTATGGCCCCTTCAGTTGCCTGAATAGTTCTCCCTGTAGAGAATCCAAGAGCTCCTTACGTCTAGATGATACTGCAGCAGGAATGTGCCAATCAGCAACTGACATATTGAAATCCCCTATCAGTAGCACTTCCCCTTGCCTGGCAATGCTGCGTATGTCTTCAATTAACTCTCCGTCCACCTCTTCCTCCTGTGAAGGAGATCTGTATATCACACCAATACAAATAGATTTCTCTTTCCCTCTTTCTAGTTTAACCTACAGTGCCTCCTCTCTCCCTTTTAAACTCTGTAGTTCCAAAGCTTTAATATTATTTTTTGCATACAGTGCCACCCTTTCTCCTCTTCTTCCTCCCCTGTCCTTTCTGAATAAAGTATAGTCTGGTATAATTACATCCCAGTCATGGTTGACTGTGAACCATTTATTTAATTATTTATTTAACAATTTTTCTATACCGCCTTTTCATTTAATCAAGGCGGTTAACATTAACATCAACTTTTACAAAGAACTTGCAATTGTAAACAGTAACATCAAACTTCAAAAACTTAAACAGTCTCATTGTAACATCATACATCAAGGTTTAAATAAATTTGAAGAGTTTTTATGTAAACGAAGGAGAGGGTTAGATGGGAGTTCTGAAATTAAACTTATATACATCGTAGTAAGGTATTGGAGGGGGAATGGTGCAGATAGCTAAGCTTGTATAAATCGGCTTGTGTAGTGGAATGGTCATGGTACCATGTAATGTTTAGTGCGATTGGGGGTCTTCATTGAATTGTTCAATGAATAGGGTGGTTTTCAGTAATTTCTGGAAATCTTTTATATCAGTTGTGGATGTTAGCTTTTCTGGGAGTGCATTCCAAATAGCAGGAGCAGCAAGAGAGAAAGCATTCATGGATGTGGATTTATTGGGTTTTGTAAATAGACTAGGGGTTGGTATGGTGTTTTTAGTGTTTATTTATTTATTTATTTTTATTTTATTTACATTTCTTATATACTGCGCTATTAAAATCAGTGTGGTTTACAATGAACAGAAACAATAGTGCAATGTAACGAACACATTGTGCTTACAATGAACAGGGCAAATAACTTGGGTGAGAACTGGGTGAGAACTATTTACAGCACATTTTACAAAGTTACTGAATATTCACAATTGAGCAGGATTGATGGCACTGGAGGAGTTTATGCCAAGGGGTACGCTGATTATCCATTCTCTCGTTGGGTTAAAGTATTGAAGCAGTTAGGGAGGGGGGTCGGAGGACCTATCATGTGTTTCCCTGGGTTGCTTTCTGGGTAGAGTTTTTGGAATAGATGGTATTTTAGCGCTTTTCTGAATGGGGTAAGGCTCGTGATAGCTCAAATTTCAGAGAGGAGGGCATTCCAAGCTGTGGGTGCATAAACTGAAAAAGCCCTATTGGCCGTAGCTTTTAGGCATTTTGTCATTATCTTAGGGATTTCTAAAGCATTCCGCATTGCAGATCTTCTGTTCCTGTTGTCAGGCATGATGTTGATTAACTTACCGATGGGTGTGGGGGACTGGTTCTTCAGTGCTTTGAATGTCATGACAAGTGCCTTGTAATGGACTCGAGCTTGTAGGGGTAGCCTGTGGAGCTCCTTCATCACAGGCGTAATGTGTTCTGACCTTGACACACCTACAAGAACTCTAGCGGCCGAGTTCATGGCAAGTCGGAGTGGACTTAGCGTTGTCTGTGGAAGTCCGAGGAGAGTGATATTGGCGAAGTCCAAGTGTGGGATCACTAGGGCTTGGAATATAGATCGGTAGTCAGTGAAGTCCAGGAGAGGTCGAAGAAGGCGTAATGTTCCAATCTTATGATATACTGCTTTTGCGACGTTTTTCACATGTGTTATCATGTTGAGTCGCTGATCTAGTGTGACGCCTAGATAGCGAATTGAGGTTTTAGTTTTAAGCTCAGCGTTTTTGACGTAGTGCTGGAGGTGGGGTGAACTTCTGATTTCTCATGATGAAGAGCACATCAGTTTTACTATGATTAATTCGTAGGTTTTGGGTGAGTAGCCAGTCTGCAATTACTTCAAAGCATCTTGTAATGGGTGAAAAATCTGGCCGGTCAGTCCTGAATGGGATGTATAGCAGGATGTCATCTGCAAAGGCATAGTTATTGCACGTTTAATGAGTGGATCAGGGTGCAGATGGGCTGCATGTAAATGTTAAACGGCAGTGCAGACAGTGTTGTTTCTGTCTGGTCTTATGTTTGTTTTGGTTCCGATGAGCTCTTGTAGCTCTTGTACCATGTTTCTGTAATTGCCAAGTCAGCCTCTCCAATTAAAGCTTCAACATTTGGGATCTTATTTCCCATGCTATGGGCATTTATACACATCACTTTCCATATGTTGCCCCTTTTACCCATTTCCATAAAGTTATTTAATGTTTTACTTACCTGGGGGCTTTCACTTAATTGGGGGATTTCTTCACCCATCCCCATTGAATCTAATTTAAAGCCCTCTTCAATAGATTGGCCAGTCTGGTACTGAAGACACTTCGACCTTTCTTGGACAGATGGACACCATCTCTACTCTGCAACATAATTGACCTAACCTGCAACCCTGAAAGCCCATGCAAACCCAACTGGTTGTTTGGTGACTTTAACCTTGCATCCCTACAACCCACCCATGCTAACACCTTCCTCAATGCAATGACTGAACTCGGCTATGATCAGGTGGTGAACGCTCCCACTCACCACAGAGGAAACGCACTGGACCTGATCTTTGCTCCACATTCGGTTACAGGACACAACCTCAACCTTTCCATCACTCCTGTCCCATGGTCTGACCACAGCTTAATCACATTCCAGATTCCATCGCAGTAAGATCAAGTCCCACCCAGCCACATGAATACAGCCTCTTCAGTAAATACTCACCGTTTCAAACCCCTCGACAAGGACGAGTTCACCAAAAGTGCACTTTCAATACTCGATCAGCCTTCACATAACCTCGACAATATGATCGCTAGATGGAATACCACTCTGAATTCATTTTCCCAGCTACCCTCCTCGGACAAATCATTAACCTCCAACAGACTGCCAAGAAAAAGAAAACCAGCCCCATGGTTTTCTGCGGAACTACGGACATCTCTTCTTCTCCTAAGGAAGTTCAAAAGAAAATGGCGACGTTCTCGTTCCACAGTGGACCAAGCAACATACAATGACCACTTGAAACTTCACTGTGAGACAATATCCAACAAAATGAGAGACTACCACGCCGAGCTCCTTCTCCGCTCTCTAAATAAACCCCGGGACCTCTTCAGCATAGCAAAATCCTTAACCAAGGATCCTTCCCCTCCTCACCCAGAACCAATTCAACCCCAGTTATATGCGGACTACCTCCAAATGAAAACCCTCAAAATAAACATTGCACCAAGACCCACACCTAGCCATATTCCCTACCTACAGCCACCACTTACAGAGCTCACACCTCCAGCCGAAAGAAACATTGAAGACCTTATTGCCACCATCAATACCACCACCGCACCAAATGACCCTTGCCCGGCGTACTGGATCAAAGCGATACGCACTGAACTCAGCCCAATTCTAGCCAACATCATAAGACTTTCCTTCTCAACAGGAATATTCCCATCATCTCTCAAACAGATGTCCATATGTCCACTCCTGAAGAACAACAGACTAGATCCGATGAAGGCAGAATCATACCGCCTGATCTCGAGTATACCCCTTCTAGCCAAAATAATTGAGAAGGTTGTCCAAAGACAGATCCAGCAACACATTGACATTGCAGCCCCCCTAGATCCCTGCCAGCACGGGTTCCGAGAATCCCACGGAGTAGAGACACTACTCGTCACGCTAACCAACACCTTAAGCAGAGGAATAGACAATATCGAAAATGGGTTTGCACTTATCTTCCTTGACATTGCTGCTGCATTCGATTCTGTCAATTATGATCAACTCCTTACATGCCTCCATGAGAAGGGAATCCAGGGCCTAGCCTGGGAGTGGTGTAAATCCTATCTAGCTGACCGATGGCAACATGTACGGATGGGATCCATCACATCCAAACCGTTCCAGCAAAGTCAGGGAGTACCGCAAGGCTCCTCTCTGTCCGTGCTACTCTTTAATGTGTACATGCAGCCTATATGTGAAATCATCCGCTCATTCAATATCTCCAGCCTGATCTATGCAGATGATGTCCTGCTGTTTGCACCAATCAAAGTTATGCATCCCAACTTTACTGCCCTAGTGGAATGCTTCAATGCAATCACAGACTGGCTTCAAGACCAGAACATCCGCATAAACTTCAAGAAAACTGAGGTCCTGTTCATCACAAAGAACAAAAACTTCTCGCCCCCCACTACCTTGAAGGTGAGAGATGCTGAGCTCCCAAGCAAGCCCGCAATACACTACTTGGGTGTTATGCTTGACCAACATCTCAACTTCAAAGAGCACATAAAGAACACTAGCAGGACTATATACAATAAAATCAAAACTAAGGCACCTAAGACCCATGTTAGCTCCCGACGATTTCCGAACAATATTCCAGGCGCTGGTAACACCACATTTCAACTTTGCGAATGTCATTCTGTATGGCCTCCCCAAGAGCACCCTCAACTCTTTACAACTTGTGATGAACACGGCTGCCTGCATTCTCTGTGGATTATCCAGAAGAACCCACATCACTCCTATCCTTAAGGACCTTCATTGGCTACCGATAAACTGCAGGCTGGCATACAAGGCACTACTCCTCACCTTCAAAGCCATCAACAAAATATCCCCCTCATCGCTCACAGTCCTCATCACCCCCACCCCCAACAACAGGTCCAGAAAGACAGTAGCCGCCAACACGTTGATTATCACCATGGAATCTACAAAATGTACACAAGCAACTAGGAATAGAGCCTTCACTTTCTATGCTCCAAAGTACTGGAACAACCTCCCACCAAATATCAGATTGATCAGAGACCTTACACAATTCAGGAAAGCCCTCAAGCATCACCTATTCCTTCTACACTTCTCGCAGCCAAACGATACCCCCCCCCCCCCCACGGCCCAATTCACTCAAGCAGCACCCAACACATTACAAACAAACTAGGACAACACGAGCCGCAGAACCACCCATCGGGTACGTTCATCAGTATCAATCTAAGGTGTATATATCAGATTGACGACAGAATACTATGAATATAACTAATACCTATACTGTAACAATAAACACGTGTTGATATACATACGATAAAGATTAATGTAATAACCGATAAGATCCAATCTTAACCATGCAGTTTGGGTCTAACATCTAACATGTAAATAGTTACCTCGCCACATCTTTGATGGTGAATATGTAAATAGTTCACCCAGTTTCAGCACCAAGTTACTGATCCAGTTCAATGTGAGCACAAGCCAGACCTCACTGGTCTTGTGCATGAATTGTTAATTGTAAACCACACTGATAATAAAGAGTGCGGTATAAAAAAGTGTTTAAATAAATAAATAAATAAAATAACCCTTGGAACAGCATCCCATGGTCCAGGAAACCATGGGTTTCTGCATGCCTTGAGTTACGTTACTTATCAGGGTGATTAGTAGTATTTGCATACTATGATAAAGGAATTTAGAAAAAAATTAAAAACTCACTTATTCATATTACACTACAATACACCCTCAGAACAGAATACTCAAATAGATACAGGCTAACATTTATACATTATTATTACATACTCTATTTTCAAAATAAATATCACTAATACACTATTAACCATACCACACTCTCATTCACATGATGATTATAGATTTAAACTAACAATGTATATATGTTCTAATATGTTATATCTTTAATGTTACAACATTCCTTGTAAATTATAATTATCTGTTCTATGTAAACTGACTTGGTATATTACATACCAATTAACCTACTGTTCCATGTAAACCGCACTTGATACTAGGGAAAGAGCGGTATATAAATAACTGTTAAATAATAAATAAATAATAACAATAATGATGTGGGAGAAACCCATGTTGCTGTGGGTCTAGTAGGTTGTGTCTGTCGATATGGTCTTGAAGTTGGTGCTGTACTGTTTTCTCAATCCCACTAGAGGACAGCAACCTTGGGCCGGAAGGACTGGGGTTTCTAGTCCCACAGGTGCTCCTTGTGGTCTTGGGCTAGCCACTTAACCCTCCATAGCCCATGTTCCCTGTAAAATAGTTATCTCCAAGTTATAATGCCCTGTTCAATGCAATTTCAGTTTGTTCAATGTAAACCGCACTGATGCAGAATAGCGCGGTATATAAGAGAATGTAAATAAATAAATAAATAAATGATCTTTGCTGTGAAAGGTAGGCTTGTGATGGGTCTGTACAATGATGGATCAGAAGGGTCCAGGATAGTTATTTTTAGCGTTGGGCATATGGAGGAGGTTTTCAAGCATGTGGGCATGGTGCCCTGGTTTAAGTATGGACTGTGTGATTTTGGTGAAATCTAAGCTTTTCCATTTTATGAGTATATAGAACATGTTGGTAGTAGAGCTTTAATCACAAATTGTTATAAACAGGCCTTTTCATGTGTTTATGATTGCCAATAATAATATTTCACCTGTCGTCTTTGTTTAAAAATTTAAAAATCAGCCAAAGGGTTATTTCAATACAAGTTATTTAAAAAGTAAATATGAAACAGAAAGCAAGAAATGACTATGAATGCATTAGTATTCATTTCAGACCTTATTCAGCATCTACTTGGCATTTCTTAGCTTGTCTCTTGTATTCTGTAATTGGAGTATCTTTTGTCACTGTCCAGAAATAGTCTGAAAGCATTGATGGGCTCCATTTGCCTTGATATCTTTTCTCCATCACTGCAGTGTCCTCATGAAATTGCTTGCTATGCTCATCGTTCACTGCTCTGCAGTTCAGTAGAAAAAAATCAAGATGAGAGTGCAAAAAATATATCTTTAGTGACATATTGCAGCCAAGACCTTTGTATGCATTAAGGAGTTTTTTCACCAACTCCCTGTAGTTCTCTACCTTATGGTTTCCGAGAAAACCTGTTACCACTAACTGGAAGGCTTTCCATGCCATCCATTCTTTATCACATGGTGCACGGTTAAATGCATCATGTCAAAGAAGTCCACAAATCTGAGGACCAACGAAGACACCTTCCTCCATCTTAGCTTCACTTAGTCTTGGAAATTTCCCTCTGAGATACTTGAAAGCTGGTTTTGTTTTGTCCATGGCCTTGACAAAAATTTTCATTAGACCCAGCTTAATGTATAAGGATGATAACAAAATCTTCCTTGATTCAACAAATGGTGAATGTTGCGCACTTTTCTTTCCAGGCTCCATTGACTGTCAGAGTGGCCAATCTCTCTTGATGTAGAGGGAATCTTTTGCACGACTATCCCATCCATAGAGAAAACAGCAGTACTTTGTGTATCCAGTCTGCAGATCGAGCAACAGAGCAATGACTTTCAAATCACCACAAAGCTGCCACTGTTAGTCATAATTTATGCATCTCAACAGCTTTTTTCTATTGTCATAGGTTTCCTTCATATAGACTGCATGACAAACTGGAATCAAAGCAAACCATTGCCATTATGCAGCAAAACAGCTTTAAGTCTCATCTTCAATGAATTAATGAACCATCTCTACTCATCTGGATGATGAATGATGTTGAGGGCTGCCAGCAGACCATCAATGTTGTTGCAGGCTACAAAATCATCTTCCATGAAGAAGAATGCAACAAGATCCTATTGATGTTCACGGAACATGGAAACCCTAACATCACCTAACAGGAGATTCCACTACTGCAGTCTGGAGCCCAACAGCTCTGCCTTACTTTTAGGTAATTCCAAATCCCTGACAGATCATTCAGTTCACCTTGTGTTATAAGGTGTGGTACAGAGGAGGAGGATGGGAGAAAATCTGGGTCATGTGACATTGATGGTTTGGGACCAGTAGTTTCATCCCCTTTCTCTTCCTCGTCTGACTCATGTGAGAATAATTCTGGAGCATCAGGAACCAGCAGTCATAGGAACACAGTAACATAGTAAATGACGGCAGATAAAGACCAGTATGGTCCACCTAGTCTGCCCAGCAAGGGGTAGGAGTAGGTACACCCCTTCCCATGTCTTTAGGGAGTAGGTACACCCCTTCCCATATCTTTAGGGAGTAGGTGCACCCCTTCCCATGTCTTTGTTTAGGGGTGCACCCACCAGGAGTAGGTGCACCCCTCCCCATGTCTTCACCCCTCCCCATATCTTTGTTTAGGGGTGAACCCACCGCTCCTCCCCCCATCGCTCCATGTAGGACACCTCTATTTGTTGAGAAATTAGATGGTTCAGTTTATTTTGATTTTATCCTGTTGCTGTAAAGTGATCCACTGTGTCTGTCCCAGGCCACTTTGAATTCCATCACTGTGTTTGCCCCCACCACCTCCATTGGGAGGGCATTCCAAGCATCCACCACCCTTTCAGTGAAAAAGTATTTCCTGACATTGCCTTTCAATTTACCACCTTGCAGCTTCATGTCATGCCCTCTAGTTTTACAGCTTTCCCATCTCTGGAAGAGGTTTGTTTGTTCATTATTTCACTTTAAGTATTTAAAGGACTGAATCATATCTCCCCTATCCCTCCTCGCCTTCAAAGTGTACATATTTAGGTCTCAAGTCTCTTCTCATAAGGCTTCTGATGCAGGCTGTAAATCATTTTGGTCGCCTTCCTCTGAACAGTTTCCATTCTTTTTACATCCTTTGCAAGATATGATCTCCAAAACTGAACACAGTATTCCAAGTGAGGCCTCACCAGAGACTTATACAGTGGCATTAGTACCCCTTCCTTTCTGCTGGTAATTCCTCTTTGAATGCAGCCCAACATCCTCCTGGCTTTTGCCACTGCCTTGTCGCACTATTTTGACACCTTGAGATCTTCAGAAATAATCACACCGAGGTCTTTCTCCTGTTTCGTGTACACCAACCTCTCGCCCCCTATCGCGTACATTTCCCTTGGATTTCTGCTATCCAAGTGCATGACACTGCACTTCTTCACATTAAATCGTAATTGCCAAGCATTAGACCATTCTTCCAGCTTTTCTAGATCTTTCCTCATGTTAAGCACTCCCTCGGGGGAGTCCATTCTGTTGCAAATTTTCGTGTCATCTGCAAAAAGACAGACCTTTCCATTCAGTCCTTCAGCAATATCATTCACAAATACATTGAACAGTGCCGGGCCCAGGACCGAACCCTGAGGCACCCCGCTAATCACCTTCCTTTCATCCGAGTGAGCTCCATTTACCATCACCTTCTGTCGTCTGTCAGTCAACCAATTTCTGATCCAGTTTGCCACCTTGGGACCCATCCCCAAACTACTGAGTTTATTGATAAGCCTCCTAGTCCCTCCTGAGCATGAGATATTGGGTGTATAGCTGATGGAATGCTTGGATAAAACACAGTCCACTTTTTCTTCTTTGACAAACCTTTGCAACTGCTCCTTTTAGGAGGCACCATGGAGAAGTAACAACTGCTGATATGATATGTTGGCTCTCTCCAAATCATTGGCACTGCAAAAGGCATGGATTTCCTTTTTCTATTCATACACTGGTGATGATTTGTTGCACAAGTGTTGCAGCATATGTGTGCGGTCCAGCTCTTGTCCTTATCTCCAGTTTTGCAGCCAAAGGTGGTAGGTTTTCTTAGTCAAAGCAGTTATACTATCTTTTTGTGATGTAAGTCACTTCATCACAAACGTAGCAGAAATGACCTGCCATTTTTCAAACAATTACGAGGCATCTCTCATTTTGGTTAAATGGAAAATATCAAACACTGAGAAGCCAAAATACTACTGACACGTCATGTTCATTAAAAAAATGTTGCACAATTTGTTCTGCAGAGTGATGTAATTAAGATGAGTTAGGATTGCATCATCTGTGAACTCTAGGAATAACATGATGCAATTCATATCATGTATGATGCAATAGCACCTTCAAATTGCATCATTCATTAATTCTTTTGCCTGAAAAGCAAGTACTGTTCAAACAAAAACAGATTTAGCACAAATCCAGTCAAAGATGTATATGTATTTTAGTAATTTTAGGTTTACTACTACTACTACTACTATTAATCATTTATATAGTGCTGCAAGGCATACACAGCACTGTACAGGCATAGATAAAGATGGCCCCTGTTTGTCAGAGCTTACAATCTAATTAAGACAGACAAGACATAAGATAACAATAAAGGTGTAATAGGGAAGGGTAAGGAAAGCAAGGGATCAGGATTCAAAAGAAGCCCCAAAGAGGTGAGCCTTTAACATGGATTTGAAAAGGGGGAGAGAAGACGCCTGACGTACAGACTCATGAAGTTTGTTCCAGGCATAAGGAGCTGCAGGATGAAAGGAATGAAGGCAGAGGAAGAAAAGGCATAGAGAGGAGTAGGTCAATGGAAGAGTAGACTTCACGAGGAAGGGGTAGGGAGAGAGGAAAGGTAGGGAGGAGCAGAAGAATGAATTCATTTATAGGTCAAAGGAGAAGCTTGAATTGGATATGGAAACTGAAGGGAAGCCAATAAAGAGATTTGAGAAGGGGGGTTATATGAGTATACTGAGGCTGGTGAGAGATTAGTCATGCAGCAGAGTTCTGAACTGATTGAAGAGGAGTGAGGTGACTCAGAGGGAGACCTGCAAGAAGGAGGTTGCAATAGTCGAGACAGAAAGTGATTAGAGAGTAGACAAATGTTTTAGTAGTATGTATTGGATGATAGGATCTAAGAATCTTATGAAATCCCTTAATCGACCAAGGGAACTTTTTGATATTGTAAAGTCCCTATCTAGATCCCCCACCACAATAGACCACAAATTCAGCTTAGACCCACAGATGATAGCAGACTTTTATAAGAGTAAATTGGTGAAGCCAAGCTCAACAATAGTGATGGACACACCTGTTCACAGTGAGAATATCACTTCATGGCAATCCTTCTCCAAATCAATACTGACCCGCTACTGCAGACCATTACCACCATAAACACAACATCCTACCAAGACCCATGCCTGGTAAGTAGGGTCAAGAAAACAAGATCCAAACTAGTGCCCGCAATTCTCAAGATTGTAAATCTCTCCTTATCACTAGCATACATGCCAAAGACCCGAAAGAAAGCAAACATTCATCCCATACTAAAGAGTGGAGTGGAGGAGTAGCCTAATGGTTAAGAAGACTGGCTTGGGAATTCAGAGTTTGATTCCCACTAGCACTCCTTGTGGCCTTGGGCAAGTCACTTAACCCTCCATCTGGTGCAAGAGGTAAGGGTGTTGGGGCCACTTGGCAATAATGATCATAGCATGATTGCATTTGATTTAATTAGTAGAGGAGGGATAGTAAGGAAATCCACAGTATTACCTTTTAACTTTCGAAAGGGAGACTATGATAAAATGAGGAAAATAGCTAAGAAAAAACTAAAAGGAGCAGTTGCAAAGGTTAAGGACTTACATCAAGCTTGGGTGTTGTTGAAAAATACTATCTTGGAAGCCCAGACCAGGTGTATTCCATGCCTTAAGAAAAGTGGAAGGAAGTCCAAAATACTGCCAGCATGGTTTAAAGGTGAGGTCAGAGAGGCTGTTGTTACCAAAAAAACATCTTTCAGAAAATGGAAAAAAGAGCCAAACGATGAAACCTGGAAACAGCACAAGCACTGGCAAGTTAAATGCAAGGCTTGGATAAGGCAGGCAAAGGGAGAATTTGAGAAAAAGCTTGCTGTGGAGTGGCCTAGTGGGTGGGACAAGTTACCTCAGGCTAGAAGGTCAGGGTTTTAAATCCCACTAGAGGACAGCAACCTTGGGCCAGAAGGACTGTGTTTTCTAGTCCCACAGGTGCTCCTTGGGGAAGCCACTTAACCCTCCATTGCCCATATTCCCTGTAAGTATTAGTGTATGTGTCTCTTATACCCTCATGTTAAATGTATCCCCCAATTGTGTGTTGTGAGCACTTTGATTGAAGAATAAGGTAGTATACAAAACTGTCTAAATAAATAAAAACACATAATAAAGACTTTTTCAAGTACATTTGTAGCAAAAAACCTGTGAGAGAGTCAGTTGGTCCATTAGATGATAGAGGTGTTAAAGGGGCACTAAGAGACAACAAGGCGATAGCAGAGAGACTGAATGAATTCTTTGCTTCGGTCTTTACTGAGGAAGATGGAGGGATGTTACCCATGACTGAAGTGGTATTTAAAGGTGCGGAAGAATTGAAGGAAATATCGATACATCGGGAAGATGTATTACAACTATTAGATAAACTGAAGAGTAGCAAATCACCTGGGCCGGATGATATACCTCCAAGGGTGTTGAAAGAGATGAAATATGAGATTGCAGACCTGCTATTAGAAATCTGTGAACTATCTTTAAAATCATCTGTAATACCGGAAGATTGGAGGATGGCGAACCTAACGCCAATTTTTAAAAAGGGTTCCGGGGTGATCTGGGAAATTACAGATCGGTGAGCCTGACGTCAGTACCGTGAAAAATGGTAGAAACCATCATAAAGAACAAAATTGCTGAACATGTAGATAGTCATGGCTTAATGGGTGACAGCCAACATGGCTTTAGACAAGGAAGATCTTGTCTTACTAATCTGTTATTTATTTATTTACATTCTCTTATATACCGCGCTATTCTGCATCAGTGCGGTTTACATTGAACAAACTGAAATTACATTGAACAGGGCATTATAACTTGGTGATAACTATTTTACAGGGAACATGGGCTATGGAGGGTTAAGTGGCTTGCCCAAGACCACAAGGAGCACTTGTGGGACTAGAAACCCCAGTCCTTCCGGCAGGGGCGGCCCAAGGGGGGTGCGGGGCCATGTGCGGAGACTCGGTGCGGGGCCTCATTTGCATAAGTGGCCTTATTTGCATAAATATTTGCATAATGTTACCATACACTAACTTTTAGTAAACATGTCTCTTAATGAGTATATGGATAAAGAAAGACTAAAAGATTTCTACATTACTATAATCCAGTGCCAACTGCCAGGCACATTAGGAACTACTACAAACGCTGCCCATTTAGAACCCATAGCAAACCTGCCGTATCCTGACAGCATTACCAGGACTCACAAAGCACCATACCCTACCTATCAAAAGGCAACACTGCAAATATTAAACCAATACATTTCAGAGAATACTGGGGAAAGAGAACAAGTGGCAATGTCAAATAGGAATTACATAAACAGAATACCTCAGCTCAGTTACACATGCAGAACATAGACCATCACCAAACAAGGAATCACAATTTAGAAACAGGAAGACAATAATTAAACTGGGAACCCCAAAAGCCAAACTTGGAATGTACAACAACACTGTAGAAATAAAACTATAAATTAATTTCCTCTTGTACCAAACAAAGCGCAGATGTTAATGATGCACATTTCCTAGAGCTTTCATATTCCAGTTAATAAATTCAAAATAAAGAGATATCTTTCTACCTTTTGTGCATTACTTTTTAGTTGCAATTGCTCCAGCCACTTTCTTCTGGTTTCTTCATGTTTTCTGCTAACTCTCCATCGTCTTCTGTCCATTTGTCCTTTCTTCTCTCTTCTAGTTTTTTTTCCATTCTCTCTCTCTACATCTGTTTTAACATACTAATCTTTCTCCTTTTGCTCTTTCCTCATTCCTATTTCATCCACTCAAATTTTACCCCTCCATCCTCAATCCCCACTTACTCTCCCAATATCAGGCCAATTGTAGATTTTTCATCCCTCCCACACAAAATATTTTTCCTCTCTCCATTTTACTCTCCCAGCCCCATCCCATTCTAATCCTTCCCCAACATCAGCTTCCTTCTAGTTCCAGCCTCACCCAGCATCCATTCCCTTCTAGTCCCTGCATCAGCCCATTTCCAGTCCTAGCCCCCATCAGCCCATTTCCAGTCCTAGCTCCCCCATCTATTTCCAGTCCGAGTTCCTTCATCAGCTCATTTCCAATCCTAGCCCCCCATCAGCCCATTTCTAGTCATTTCTTAGCCCCATCATCAGCCCATGTCAAATCCTAGCTCCCCTCCACTCAGCCCAATTCCAGTCCAAGCCCTCCCATGAGCCTACTTCCAGTTCTAGCCCCTCCATGAGTCCATTTCAATCCAAGCCCCACCACAGCCCATTTCCAATCTTAGCTCCCCCCAACAGCCCATTTCCAGTCTTATCCTAGCTGCTCCATCAGCCCATTTCCAGTCCTAGCTCCCTTCCCTCACAGCCCATTTCCATTCCAAGCCCCCTCCCCATCAGCTATTTGCAGTTCAAGCCCTCCCTTCCACTCAGCCCTCCAGTCCTAGCAACCCCCCAACCCATTACCAGTCCTAGCCCCCCATCAACCCACTTACAGTCCTAACCCCCCATCAGCCCACTTCCAGTCCTAACCCCATCAGCCCATTTCCAGTCAGCCCCCCATAGCCCACTGCCAGACCTAACCCCCCCCCATCAGCCCACAGCCCATTACTAGTTCTAACCCCATCAGCCCACCTCAAGTCCTAACCCCTCCCCATCAGCCCATTTCCTGTCCTAGCCCCCCCCCATAGCCCATTATCAGTCCTAACCCCCCATAGCCCATTACCAATCCTCCCATAGCCCATTACCAGTCCTAACACCCCCTCACCCCATTTCCAGACAGCCCCCATCAGCCCACCGCCCATTACCAGTCTTAACCCCCCCCATAGCCCATTACCACTCCTAACCCCCCCAACAGCCCACGGCTCATTACCAGGCCTAACCACATCAGCCCACCTCAAGTCCTAACCCCTCCCCATCAGCCCATTTCCTGTCCTAGCCCCCCCATAGCCCATTATCAGTCCTAACCCCCCATAGCCCATTACCAATCCTAACCCCCCACAGCCCATTACCAGTCTTAACCCCCCCATAGCCCATTACCAGTCCTGACCACCCCAACAGCCCACCTCAAGTCCTAACCCCTCCCCATCAGCCCATTTCCTGTCCTAGCCCCCCCATAGCCCATTTCCTGTCCTAGACCCCCCCCCAGCCCATTACCAGTCCTAACCCCCCATCACCCCATTTCCAGACAGGCCCCATCAGTCCACAGCCCATTATCAGTCTTAACCCCCCATAGCCCATTACCAATCCTAACCCCCCCAACAGCCCACCTCAAGTCCTAACCCCTCCCCATAAGCCCATTTCCTGTCCTAACCCCCATCAACCCACAGCCCACCTAAATTCACATCCTAACCCCCTCCATAGCCCAGTCCATTACCAGTCCTAACCCCCCCCCCCCCCACATTGGCTCAGGGAAATTTAAAAAAAAAAAAGCCCCTTTAGACGCGAGGGGCTGATGGGAAATTTCCCATTAGCCCCTGCGGGCTTAACAGAGATGCGAGGGAGTCACTCTCCTTTCGCGAATCTGAAAGCCCTTGCAGAGGGGCTCAGCGGGCAGAGAGGGCCCCGCGGGACAATTCATTCTGCCGCTGCCGCTGACTCTGTGCAAAAAACATTCTTGCTCAATGGACGAGCTGGCCCTGCCTTCTGGCACAAGGTTGCTGTCCTCTAGTGGGATTTGAACCCCCAACCGTCTGGCCTGAAGTACCTTGCCCCAACCACTAGGCCACTCCTCCACTCCAATGTTATGTTTTTTGAAGGTGTGAATAAACAGGTAGACAAAGGTGAGTCGGTTGATATAGTGTATTTGGACTTTCAGAAAGCCTTTGGTAAGTTCCCTCATCAGAGACTTTTGGCAAAACTAAAGAGTCATGGGATAGGAGGCAGTGTACTATTGTGGATCAGGAACTGGTTAAAAGATAGAAAGCAGAGGGTAGGGCTAAATGGCCAATTTTCCCAATGGAGAAAGGTGAATAGTGGTGTACTCCAAGGATCTATGCTGGGTCCGCTGCTTTTTGACATATTCATAAATGACCTGGAAAAGGGATTTGCAGATGACACAAAACTATTTAAACTTGTTAAAACCCAATAGGATTGTGGAAAATTGCAAGAGGATCTTGATAAATTGGAAGACTGGGCATCAAAATGGCAGATGAAATTTAATGTGGACAAGTGCAAAGTTATGCACCTAGGAAAGAACAACCCAAACTATGGTTACACGATGCAAGGTTCCACATTAGGAACCACCACTCAGGAAAATGAGTTAGGCATCATCGTGGATAACATGTTAAAACCCCCTGCCCAGTGTGCAGCGGCAGCCAAGAAAGCAAATAGAATGTTAGGTATCATAAGGAAAGGAATGGAAAATAAAACAAAGGATATTATAATGCTTCTGTATCATTCCATGGTGCAACTGCACCTTGAATATCGTGTACAATTCTGGTCGCCGTATCTTAAAAAGGTTATAGTGTTATTAGAAAAGGTTCAGAGAAGAGCCACCAAAATGGTAAAGGGGATGGAAGGATACCCCTATGAAGAAAGGCTAAAAAGGTAAGGGCTCTTTAACCTGGAAAAGAGACAGCTTAGGGAAGATATGATAGAAGTCTATAAATTAATGAATGGAGTGGAACGGGTAAATGTAGATCGATTGTTTACGTTATCAGAATATGGAAAGACTAGGGGACATGTAATGAAGCTACAGGGTAAACTATATAAGACTAATAAAAGAAAATATTTTTTCATTCAACGTGTAATCAAACTCAGGAATTTGTTACCGGAGGATGTAGTAAAGGCTGTTAGTGTAGCTGGGTTTAAAAAAGGTTTGGACAAGTTCCTGGAGGAAAGGTCCATAAATTATTATTAAGAACGGACCCAGGATATCAATGTTTGACCCCATACAAGCATTGTGGAACCTGTGTCTTTTGAGGAAACTGCTAGGTACGTATGACCTAGATTGGCCACTGTTGGAAACAGGATACTGGGCTTGATGGACTTTGGTCTGACCCAGTATGGCATATCTTATGTTAATTGCCTCAGAAAGAACATAAGAACATAAGATATGCCATACTGGGTCAAACCAGGGTCCATCAAGCCCACTATTCTGTTTCCAACAGTGGCCAATCTAGGTCATATGTACCTAGCAGTATCCCCAAGAGACACAAGTTCCACAATGCTTGTATTGGGTCAAGCATTGATATCTTCGGTCACTTGGATGTATACCATCCAGCCCAGGTGATTTGCTACTCTTCAGTTTATCTAATAGTTGTAAGACATCTTCCCGATGTATCGATATTTCCTTCAATTCTTCCGCACCTTTAAATACCACTTCAGTCATGGGTAACATCCCTACATCTTCCTCAGTAAAGACCGAAGCAAAGAATTCATTCAGTCTCTCCGCTATCGCCTCTTAGTGCTCCTTTAACCCCTTTATCATCTAATGGACCAACTGACTCTCTCAGAGTTTTTTTGCTACGAATGTACTTGAAAAGGTCTTTATTTCGCGTTTTTGCTTCTGCAGCAAACTTCTCAAATTCTCTCTTTGCCTGCCTTATCAATGCCTTGCATTTGATTTGCCAGTGCTTGTGCTGTTTCCAGGTTTCATCGTTTGGCTCTTTTTTCCATTTCCTGAAAGATGCTTTTTTGGCAACAACAGCCTCTCTGACCTCACCTTTAAACCATGCTGGCAGTTTTTTGGACTTCCTTCCACTTTTCTTAAAGCGTGGAATACAGCTGGTCTGGGCTTCCAAGATAGTATTTTTCAACAACACCCAAGCTTGATGTACGTCTTTAACCTTTGCAACTGCTCCTTTTAGTTTTTTCTTAACTATTTTCCTCATTTTATCATAGTCTCCCTTTCGAAAGTTAAAAGGTAGTACTGTGGATTTCCTTACTATCCCTCCTCCACTAATTAAATCAAAGGCGATCATGCTATGATCACTATTGCCAAGTGGCCCCAACACCCTTATTTCTTGCACTAGATCTGGTGTTCCACTAAGGACTAGGTCTAATATGGCTTCCCCTCTGGTCGGTTCATGAACCAGCTGCTCCAAGAAGCAGTCATTTATTTCATCTAGGAACTTTATCTCCCTAGCATGTCCTGACGTGACACTGACCCAGTCGATACCGGGGTAATTGAAATCACCCATTATTATTACTGCGCTGTAACTTTTGTTAGCTTCCTTGATTTCTTTGAGCATTTCATCATCCATTTGGTCATTCTGGCCAGGTGCTCGATAGTACACCCCCACTGCCATTGCCTTCCCCCTTTTATATGGAATTTCAATCCATATAGATTGTACAGCAGATTTTGTTTCCTGCAAAACTTTAATCCTTTCTGAGTCAATGCCCTCTCTAACATAGAGTGCAACCCCTCCACCAATTTGATCAGCTCTATCATTAGGATATAGTTTGTACCCAGGTATCACAGTGTCCCACTGGTTGTCCTCCCTCCACCATGTCTCTGATATTCCAATCATATCTAACCTTTCATTTAGTGCTATATATTCTAACTCTCCCATCTTATTCTTTAGACTTCTAGCATTTGCATACAAGCATTTTAGAGAATGTATTTTATTCATGTTAATTTGGTTATTGTTAGACATGGGTAAATTGGGATCTTTAAGCTCTGTCTGCTCCATACTTGAGGGCATTTGGGCTACTTTACTCTTTTGTGGAACCTCTCTGCTTTTGGTAGTATCCTTCAAGGATACATTCTTCCGAACCATCCGCTCTTGGGCGACTGTCGGCTTTCCCCTAATATCTAGTTTAAAAGCTGCTCTATCTCCTTTTTAAAGGTTAATGCCAGCAGCCTGGTTCCATCCCGGTTAAGGTGAAGCCCATCCCTTCGGAAGAGCCCCTCCTTTCCCCAGAATGTTCCCCAGTTCCTAACAAATCCAAAACCCTCATCTCTGCACCATTGTCTCATCCACGCATTGAGACTCCGGAGCTCTGCCTGCCTTTTGGGTTCTGCGCGTGGAACAGGAAGCATTTCGGAGAATGCTACCATGGAAGTTCTGGATTTCAACTTCCTACCTAAAAGCCTAAATTTTGCCTCCAGAACCTCCCTACCACATTTTCCTATGTCATTGGTACCGACATGTACCAAGACAGCAGATTCCTCCCCAGCACTATCTAAGACCTTATCTAGGTGGCACGTGAGGTCCGCTACCTTCGCACCAGGCAGGCATGTTACCAGGCGATCCTCACGTCCACCAGCCACCCAGCTATCTACATGCCTAATGATCGAATCACCAACTATAACGGCTGTCCTAACCCTTCCCTCATGGGCACATGGCCCTGGAGAAACGTCCTCGGTGCAAGAGGGTTTTACATCACCTGGAGGACAGGTCCTTGTTACAGGATCACTTCCTGCCACACCAGGGTGATGCTCTCCTGTCACGTGACCTCTCTCCTCCATGGCAACAGGGGTGCTGCCAGACTGGAGGTGGGACTTCAGGACTATATCTTTGTAGGTCTCGTCTATGTACCTCTCTGTCTTTCTTATGTTTTCCAAGTCTGCTACTTTAGCCTCAAGAGAATGGACTTGTTCCCTGAGAGCAAACAGCTCTTTGCACCTAGTGAACACGTAAGACCTCTCACCAACTGGGAGAAAATCATACATGTGACACTCAATGCAAAAGACTGGAAAGCCCCCATCCCGCTGCTGGACTGCTGTCTGCATCTTAGTTTTAAGTTTGTGTCTATATCTTTAAGTTCTTACTTACTAGGGGTTGCTATGGGTATTTATACCAATAAAACTGTACCTAATACGTTTAATATACCTTGTTCACCTGAAGCTTAATTAATCTCAGGTCCTTAGTGTATGACTGATTTGGGTAATGAGCTTCACCTGAAAGCACCTCCTGTCTTTTAAGATGTGTAAGTACCTATAAAGCTATGATTATCCCAGGGGTGGGTGTGGGGAGGGAGGGAAATAACACTTATTAAAAGAGGGCTGCTACACAGTACCCTGTCTTGTGCTGCTGAGGTAAGCTAAATTCTGATTTGATTTAAAGTATAGCTCTTAGCTGCTGCTGGGCTCTAATGAAATTTGAACTACAAGCTCTCTGCTGGGTTTTAAATTTAACCAGAAAGCTCTCTTCTGTGTTTTAAAACTAAAAGTACTTTTCTGATGCTAGGCCCTGAGTGACTATTAAATGTACACTACAAGCTCTCTGCTGGGTTCCAAATGTAACCAGAAAGCTCTCTTCTGTGTGTTAAATTTAAACTAAAAGTACTTTGCTGTTACTTGGCCCTGAGTGACTATTAAATTTAAACTACAAACTCTGCTGGGTATAAAATGTAACCAGAAAGTTCTCCTCTATGTTTTAAATTCAAACTTTAATTGCTTCTGCTAGGCCCTAACTGATCCAACAAAAACAGTGGGTTCACAGATTAAGTAGCTTTAATACAAAGAATTCTTTTTAGAAAATGTACCAGAAGTATATACTCACAGTTGCAGATTTCTCTCCAGAAGTAACAGTCCCCCTTTCTAGTCCTTCAAGAATGCCCTCCCGATGGAAATACTTTCCTTTAAGGTGTACATATTAAGATCCTTAGGTCTGTCCTCATATGCTTTATAATGAAGACCACTAATCATTTTAGTAGCCACCCTCTGCACTGACTCCATCCTGTTCACATCCTTTTGAAGGTGCGGTCTCCAGAATTGCACACTATACTCCAAATGAGGTCACACCAAAGACTTATACAGAGGCATTATCACCTCCTTTTTTCTGCTAGCCATTCCTCTCTGTATGCACAAACAAACCTTTTCCAAAGACGAGGAAGCTGTAAAACTAGAGGGCATAACAGGAAGCTGCAAGGTGGTAAATTGAAAGGCAATGTCAGGAAATACTTTTTCACAGAAAGGGTGGTGGATGCTTGGAATGCCCTCCCGATGGAAGTGGTGGGGGCAAACACGGTGACGGAATTCAAAATGGCATGGGACAGACACAGTGAACATAAGAACATAAGATGTCAAAATCAAAAAATCAATGTCCCTGTTTAATGTACATTACCAAGTTGTTGGGTTTTTTTTTTACTTTTATTTAAGTTTTCCTGAATACAAAGTACATATATCAAAGAAATAAAGTAAACATAATACCAAAAATCCAAGAACAAATCATGTCCACATAAGAAGGTCACATCAAGAGAGAGGATCTAGCCTGCTATTAAAAGAAAGAAATAAGAAAAGGAAAAAAATGAGTACTTAAAGTCCACAATAGGGAGCAACATTTTATAATCAATTCCACCTACTAAATCCCAACTGCCTCTTTTTCACTCAAAAGCCTTTGCAACTGAGTTACATCTGTATATATATATGTTTGCCCCACAAAGGTTATAGTACAACGACAAGGAAATTTCACAAAGAAAGAAGCCCCCATAGCCACTACTCAAGATTTTAACTCCAGAAACTGCTTCCGCCGAAACTGGGTAGTCGGGCCCACATCTGGAAAAACTTGGAGTTTATAACCACAGAAAAGAGCCTCTCTATGTTTAAAGTAAGCTCTCAACACACCTAACTTACTAGACTCAGATCCAAAAGTCACTACCATAGTGCAGCGCTTGGAAATGATGTCTATAGAATCTTCCAAGAAAGCTGCTAGATTCTGACCAACCGAAGTATCTGAGGGAGCTAAAGACCCCTCAGCCTTCGGTAAAGAAGAAGAGCTAACAGGAAGGTAATACATATGAACTACATCTAAGTTCCCTCTTAACTGCAATATTTCAGTAAAATACTTTTGCAACAAAATATCCGAGGATAGCAAATGGGTAGTAGGAAAATTAAGGCAATGTAAGTTTCTTGCCCTAGACTTGTTCTCAAGTGCCTCCAGCCGGTAGGAAAAGGTAAGAGAATCTCTAATTAAGGCAACATTACTATCACGACAAGACTGGAGCTGAGAATCAGTCCGGGCAGCAGGCTTAGCAAAAGAACCTAATTGCTTATCTATAAATTGCATTTTACCAACCACATCATGAGTAAATTTACAAAGAGAGGAAACAGTAGAAGACAAACGAATATCAATTTTTTGAATAGCACTCTATATGTCTACAAGAGTCACTTCACCCGAAGGAGCAGTGACCAAACCATAAGAAGCTGCCGGATCTACAGGTTGTGGGAGCGGGGGTGAAATATCTGGGGACAGTTCCAACAAAGTAGATGAAAAAGCTGGCTGAGGGAAGGGAGGTGGAGACCGAAACTCAGGGCTCAAAGAAGCCCCTTCCAGTGACTGAACAGCAAACAGCGGGGAAGTCAAGTGTTTGTCCATAGGGCCCACCACCTTACCTGGGTTTTGTAGGGTCAGGGGAAGGGTCCTCCAGAGCCTGGGATCGTCCTCCCTGTGCCTGCAAGATGTTTGGCAAGCCTCCAGCTAAACCTGCTGCACTGCTCTGCGGTGGTGGAAAACCCGCGTTGGCTCCCAGGTACAGCTGCTCCTCTCCCGTACATTACCAAGTTTAAGTTTCAATGTAAACCGCTTTGATTAAAATGATAAAGCAGTATATAAAACCTGTTAAATAAATAAAAGAACATTTCACTGGATTTGAGTTGTCCCAATTCATACAGACCCATATCGAACTTGCCATTCATAGCTAAAATTATCAAAAAAAACATCCAAAGACAACTCCAGGATCACCTAGACATGCATGCACCACTGGATATATATCAACATGGTTTCCGGCCATACCAAGGAGTGGAGACGCTGCTAATAGCTCTCATTGACAAGCTCATATGAGGAATAAAAAGATCTAACATTCTTAAACTTATCCTCAGCATTTGAGTCCATCAATCATGACATACTATTAATAAGGCTCCAACAAATTGGTACTAATGGTACCATATTCCAATGGTTCAAATCTTACCTATCCAACCGTAGACAGCAGGTAAACAAGAGCCAACTTACATCCACAGCCAGCTTCAAGGATTACCACAAAGGTCAGCCCTATCTGCATCATTTTTTAACATCTACCTCTAGCTGATCTGCAAGATATTCTAGGAACACAAAGTACAGTACCAAATCTATTATGATATTATGTTATTCATCCCTTTCAACACAATGAAACCTAACATCATACAAATCACAGAATGTTTCAATGAAGCTTCACAATGGCTTAACTCACACAACCTCAACAAGACAGAAGCCCTTTTTGTCATTAAAGATAAAGGCATCACACCACCAGACAAAATACTAGTCCAAGACGCATACCTTGAAGTTAAGAATGAAGTTCGATATCTAGGAGTGATCCTGGATCAAAACCTGCACCTAACTAAACCCATTAACTCGACAACTCAGAAAATCTACAACAAAATCAGGATGACCCAAAACCTAAGGCAACTACTCTCAGCCCAGGACTTCTGATCACTACTACAAGCACTGATCAGTCTCCACTTTGACTATTGCAATAACATACTACAAGGTATACCAAAACAAACAATACATCAACTACAAATAGCGCAAAATATACTTGCATGAACAATTAACAAGGTAGCTAAAACTAAACATATCACTGCTATTCTCTTCCAACTGCATTTTCTGCCTGTCCCATCCAGAATCAAATACAAATCCTTAATAACTATGTTCAAGATACTACACAACATGGCTCCATCCCATTTAAGTTTATTAATAACTATGCTACCCGACTCAAGACAGAGGAGAGGAGATACACAAAACTCACTGATAATACCTATAGAATATAGAAAAACCTACCAGTCAACAAGCAACAGGACGTTTACTTTCTATGCTCCGATTTATTGGAACTCACTACCTCATGACCTACTCACCTTCCGGAAAAGAATCAAGATATATCTGTTTGCAGAATATTTTCAAAATAAAATAGGACAGAATATATACCCCACATAAGGAAAAATGCAATTCATTATTCCCATCATCCACAGACTCATACAACAATTGCACCACTAAGAATATAAAAAAATCAATCAAATATCACACACCTGTGCTGCACCTGTAAATAGGTTCCCAGATTATTGAATTTAGACATGATATATGTTCAGTATCATCATGCAACTCTAGCATTTCTCATGTAAATAAGTTTCTAGATTATTGAATTCATGTATGTATGTTTATAACAGTTGCAATGTTAGTATCACTTATGTTTATTGTAAAATGTTCTAAGTTGTTAAGAACATAAGTGATGCCATAATGGGTCAGATCAAGGTCCATCAAACCCAACAGTGGCCAACCTAGGTCATACGTACCTAGCAGTTTCCCCAAAGGACACAAGTTCCACAGTGCTTGTATTGGGTAAAGCAGTGATATCCCGGGTCCCTTTTAATAATGGTTTATGAACCTTTCCTCCAGGAACTTGTTAAAACCTTTTTTAAACCCAGCTACACTAACAGCTTTTACTAAAACCTTTGGTAACAAATTCCAGAGTTTAATTACATGTTGAGTAAAAACATATTTTCTCTTATTAGTCTTATTAGTCTGTAGCTTCATTACATGTCCCCTAGTCTTTCTATATTCTGATGACATAAACAATTGATCTATGTTTACCTGCTCCATTTCATTAATTTATAGACCCTATCATATCTCCCCTCAGCCATCTCTTTTCCAGGTTGAAGAGCCTTAACCTTTTTAGCCTCTCTTCATCCTTCCATCCTCTTTACCATTTTGGTGGCACTTCTCTGTACCTTTGCTAATAATGCAAGATACGGCAACCAGAATTGCACACAATATTCAAGGTGAGGTCGCACCATGGAACGATACAGAGGCATGATAATATCCTTTGTTTTATTTTTCAATCCTTTCCCTTTGATACCTCACATTCTATTTGCTCTCTTGGTGATGAGGGGACCTATAAAACAAAGTTACTCACCTGTAGTGTGTAGTTACTCACCTTTAGCAGGTGATCTCCAGGAACAGCAGGAATCAGTCTTCACATATGGGTGATATCGACACTGACGGCACCGATGCAGGAACGCTCCCCAGTATCCAATAGGAAAGCTTTTGGAAGCACTCCACTGTGCCTGTGTGCCTGCCTTCCCACCTTCCCAATTTCTCTCCTCAGTTGAGTTTGTAGCTGAGAAGAATAATACAATAAAAGAACCCTACAACTCCTAGAACATAAGAACATAAGTTATGCAATACTGGGTCAGACCAAGGTCCATCAAGCCCAGTATCCTGTTTCCAACAGTGGACAATCTAGGTCATTCGTACCTAGCAGTTTTCCCAAAAGACACAGGTTCCACAATGCTTGTATAGGGGAGGAGAGCGGGTTGTAAAGACCGATTCCTGCTGTTCCAGGAGAAAGACGTTTCTGGCAAATTAAGATGTAATCAATTTGGAACCATATACCATGTGTCCTGATCTGTGGGATGAAGCACTCTCTAATGCAGTCATAGCTTTGGTACATCCTTAACCAGGATTTTCCAAAAGCATCTACATGGATAGTGCTTTTGGAAAATCCCGGTTAATTCCCTAATGTGCCCAGATGCTATGTGGTTAGCATTGGAGCATGTTGGAGGCATTCTGGGGCGGAGCAGAGGTGGGGAATGGCATTAAGTGGGTAGCAGCAATTTTCAATGCTGCCCGCATAACACGCTGCACCTTAAAGATGGGAAGGGAAACCCCTCGCCTATCTTTAAGGCGCTGAGACTAAATGGACATCATCAAAAATCGCTGCTATCCGCTTAGCCCCGGTGGCTGCCAACCTGTGCAGCGTGACCCAGATTTTAATTTCCATTGCCACGGAAATGAAAATCTGGATTAAGGGGGGTCAGCGGGCAGGCTATGTGCAGACACGGCGCATAGCCTGCTTAGATGCAAATCAGGCCCTAAGTCTTTTTTCTATACTGCATAGGGGGAATTTATTTTGTTTGTTTGTTTGTGATGTTGGGCAAGACTCTGTCAGTTAGAGTTCATTGCCTTTTCATAGCTAACTCTTTGAAGTCACTGACCTCATCAGGAGTTAAGTGGCCCTAGAATAGCTTACTAAGCAGCTAGACAGGGCTGTATAAGGGTCTATGGCCCTTCAGGTACTGGCATTCCTGACGGACTCCATTGCAAAGCAAGGAAATACTCTGCCTGAAAGCTCTCAAAGGGGTTTTGGTGTTCATTTTTAAAAGCTAAGGGACTGATATTCAAAAGGCATTTACGCGGTTTTCAGCCCAGTAAACCATGTAAATGCCTTAGATGGGGATATTCAACAGCATTTACATGATTAGTGTCGTTGAATATCCCCATATAGGTCTCCTACGCATCCTGATGCTATCTGGTTAGCACTGGGGTTTTCTGGGGCGGAGAGGAGGTGGGGAATGGCACTAACTGCAGCAGCAATATTGGTTGCTGCCCAGTTAGCAATCAGCGCCTTAAAGATAGGCAAGGAAAACCCTCTCCTATCTTTAAGGCACTGATTGCTAACCAGGCAGCAGCCAATATCACTGCTGCATGGTTAACTTCTGCAGCTTCTGGTTTTGGTGGCGATCACTAGATATTCAATGCCGTCACCGGCTTGGAGGTTGGTGGGGAGGGCTATGCTTCCATCGGTGCATAGCCCTTCGAAGATCTGGACAAATTAATATTGAGCCCTAAGTCTTTTTTTCTATACTGTAAAGGGGGAATTTTTTTTTTCTTTGCTTGTAGTGTTGGACAAGGCTCTGTCAAATTAGAGTTAATTGTCTTTGTTTCAGCTACCCATTCACTGTTGACTCTTTGAAGCCACTGACCTCATCATGAGTTAAGTGCCCCTAGAATAGCTTACTAAGCATCTGGCAGTGCTGTATAAGGGTCTACAGGGCCTTTCAGGTACTGGCATTCCTGACAGACTCCATTGAGAGCCTGAAAGCTCGCAAAGGGGTTTTGGTGTTAATTTTTAAAAGCTAATTCTTAAAGGGGTTTTAGTGTTCATTTTTAAAAGCCAAGTCTTTTTTCTATACTGCAAGGGGGGATTTTTTTTGTTTGCTTGTGGTGTTGGGCAATGCTCTGTTCATTGTCTTTGTTCCAGTTACCCATTCACAGCTAACTCCTTAAAGCCACTGATCTCATCAAGTGTTAGGTCCCTCCCTACCCACCTCGACACCCACCTACCCCATGTGAACATTCTTGCCTTATAGGGCAACTCCCCAATTAGCTACACACAGGGGCATAGAACAGCACTTTTAGAACACACTTAAAAGAGGTTAACTGCTTTTTCTCTTAAAGGACAGCTGAGGAACAGGTAGGTCTCTCTCTTTTACTTCAACAGGTACCAAAGCTCTATCAACTAAAAACAATGACTGTTTTTTGTTTGGGTAGGAAATTCCTTAGATAGCTGATGCAGAAAGAGTAGTTACTCACCTGTAACAGGTGTTCTCCAGGAGCAGCAGGAATCAGTCCTCACATATGGGTGACGTCGGCGCCGACAGAGCCCTCATGCGGAGCATTTCCCCAGCTTTCACAGAAAGCCTTTGGGAATTGCAGCGCGCATGCGCGGTCCCCTTCCCGCCCAAGGGTGCCATCTTGCTCAGTCTGATGACATAGCTAAAAGACAGCAAAAAATTAGCAAAAAACAAATCATATGACTGCAACTCCAAGGGGAGGAGAGAGGGTTGTGAGGACTGATTCCTGCTGCTCCTGGAGAACACCTGTTACAGGTGAGTAACTACTCTTTCTCCAGGACCAAGCAGGAAGTCAGTCCTCACATATGGGACTCCCAAGCTTAAGGCTACCGGAGACCCCAAGCAGAAAAATGAGCTCCCTCTAGCTCGTCAGCACAGAAGGAAGGAATCTTCTCTGAGAATGCCCCCGCCTGGTAGCCCAACACCAGGGCCGGAGGGTAGGAGTTGCCTAAACCCCAAAGAGATTATGGAGTACTGCCTGTCCGAAAGCACTGTCCCTGCGGGACTCCCTCTCAAGGAGTAATGGGCAGCAAAAGTCTGGCTTGAAGACCAAGTAGCGGCCCGGCAGATGTCTGCCAACAGAACAGAGCGGAGATGAGCCACTGACGCAGCCTTCGCCCTGACACGATGAGCCGTGACTTGACCCTCCAACGAGAGGCCGGCTGCCCCATAAGCCCAGGCGATACAGTCAGCGACCCATATGGACAACGTACGCTTGGAGACAGGGAGCCCCAACTTATTGGGGTCAAAAGAAACGAAAAGCTGAACAGCCTTTCGATGCTCCCACGTACGGTCAAGGTAGAAGGATAATGCCCTTCTACAGTCCAGGGTATGCAAGGCCATCTCAGCCCGGTTGGCATGCGGCCTGGGAAAGAAGGTCGGAAGAACCACCTCCTGATTGAGGTGAAAAGGTGAGACAACTTTAGGAAGAAACTTAGGGTGAGTCCGGAGGACTACCCTATTCCGGTAGAACCTAGTGTAAGGAGGATCAGACACTAGTGCCTGCAGTTCACTCACTCGCCTAGCAGAGGTGAGAGCTACCAGAAATAAAGTTTTCCAGGAGAGAAAACGGAGAGAACAGGTAGCCATAGGTTCAAAAGGCGGACAAGTAAGCCGCTGCAAGACCACATTCAGATCCCACTCAGGGGCCGGTGGACGCAAAGGAGGCTTAAGCAGAAGAAGGCCTCTGAGGAAACGAGCCACCAAAGGGTGGTTGGAAAGAGGCCTTCCGTCCACCGACGAGTGGTTTGCTGAGACAGTACTAAGGTGAACTCGGACAGAGTTAGACTTAAGGCCCAGATTGGAGAGGTAGAGCAAATATTGTAACACTACTGCTACCAAGCACGAGAAGGGATTCTCACTGTGTTGAGCACACCATGCGGAGAATCTACGCCACTTAAGAGCGTAGGATTTCCTGGTGGATTGACGCCGAGAGGCCAAGACTACATCTTCCACCTCTCGAGGAAGTAGTAGGGGAGCTAGGACTACCCTTTCAGCAGCCACGCCATCAGATGAAGGGACTGGAGGTTGGGATGCAAGAGAGTCCCCTGATCCTGAGACAGGAGATCGTGTTGAAACCCCAGAGGAAGAGGTGTGTCCACCGCCAGCTGTAGCAGAAGCGGGAACCATGGTTGCCGCGGCCACCTGGGGGCTATGAGAATCAATGAAGCCCCGTCCCTGAGGACTTTGAACAGCGTTCTGGACACTAGTGGTGTGGGAGGAAACGCATACAGTAGGCCTGTGGACCACGAGATCAGAAACGCATCCGCTGCTACTCTGAGAGGATGCGGTTGTCTGGAGCAAAATCTCGGGAGTTGCCGGTTCAGAGGACTGGCGAAAAGATGCATGGTGGGGAGCCCCCACTTGAGAAAGACCTGCTGAACCACCAATGGGTTCAATCTCCATTCGTGTGGCTGCAGGATCTGGCTCAGTCTGTCTGCCAGGCAATTTTCTTGACCTGGGAGGTAGACAGCCTTGAGAAGGATTCCGTGATTGACAGCCCAAGAGCACAGTCGTTGTGCCTCCTGACAAAGAAGGAAGGAGCCTGTGCCCCCTTGTTTGTTCACATAGAACATGGCAACTTGATTGTCCGTCTGGATCAGTACAGACTGGCGAGAGGCGAGGTGGGAGAAGGCTCTCAGAGCTAGGTGTATCGCCCGTAGCTCCAGGAAGTTTATCTGCTGAGCAGCCTCCCAAGGGGTCCAGAGACCCTGAGTACATGCTCCTTGGCAATGTGCTCCCCAACCGAGAAGAGAGGCATCGGTCGTCAGCACCTGAGTATGCGGAGGGGATTGGAAAACCACTCCGAGCACCAGATTTGGAAGATGAAGCCACCATTGCAGAGAGGAGACTAGGAGGTCGGAAAACTTCACTGAGTCCGCTAGGCCCCCAGTGGCTTGATGCCAGTGAGTGCGAAGGCTCCACTAAGCAGGACGCATGTGCAGGCGGGCATTGGGGGTGACATGGACCGTGGAAGCCATATGGCCGAGTAGTCTCAGGAATTGCCTGGCAGAGACCAGGGAATTGCTGCGAAACTGGCTGGCCAGATCCATGAGCCTGTGGGCCCTGTCCAGAGGCAGAAAAGCCTTTGCTTGAAGAGTGTCTAGTCTGGCCCCTATGAACTCTAAGTTCTGGGAAGGGAGCAAAGTGGACTTTGTGAAGTTTATGACAAACCCCAAGTGCTGAAGCAGAGCCACAGTGCGAAGGGTGGCCTGGTTGGCCTCCTGGGAAGACTGGCCCCTTATGAGCCAGTCGTCCAGGTACGGAAACACAAAGAGACCCTGAAGCCTCAGGTAGGCCGCTACCACTGCCAGGCACTTGGTGAACACCCTGGGAGCGGAGGAGAGGCCAAAGAGAAGCACTCTGTACTGATAGTGGTTTCCTCCCACAACAAACCTGAGATATTGTCTGTGGTCTGGATGGATAAGGATGTGAGTATACGCATCCTTTAGATCCAAGGAACATAGCCAGTCTCCCTGCTGGAGGTAGGGCAGCAGGATTCCAAAGGTAAGCATCTTGAACTTTTCCCTCTGCAGGAACTTGTTGAGGTTTCGCAAGTCTAGGATGGGTCTGAGGTCTCTTGTTCTTTTTGGTACCAGAAAGTACCTGGAATAAAAGCCTTGACCTCTCAGGTGGTGGGGCACCGGTTCCACAGCCTGATCCTTTAGTAGACCTGTCAACTCCTGAAGGAGTAGGTCCCTGTGCAGAGGGAGTCTTGGAGGCTCCCCTGGAAAATAGGAGGGAGGTACCTGGTGAAAATGGAGAAGATAGCCCCTTTGGACTATATGAAGAACCCAGGTATCTGATGTGATGGCTGACCACCTGTGGGCAAAGTGGGCCAGCCGGCCTCCTGTGCTGAGAGAAGCCAGCTGAGGAGAAGAGGCTATGCTGTTTGAGTCAAAACCCCCCACCCTGCTGAGCAGCGGCCGGTGTTGGTGGCTTGGGGGTCTTCGGCCTACGGGGCCCTTGACCCTGCCCCTTGGCCTGCTGACCCTGTTGGGGAGCTGCAGAGGCCTGATAATGAGGGTACTGTTTGAAGGCAGATGACTTCCTCGGGTAAAAGGTCTTCTTTCCCGAGCCCTTCTTTTTCTGAGAAGGGGCAGATGTTTTCCTGGAAAGCCTAGTCCTGGTCAGAGTCTCGGTCGAGTTCTGCAGCCTTTTCAGCCATGGGCTTGCCAAAGAGGTTTTCACCTCAGCAGGGGACATCGACCAACTTGTCCTGGACCCATGGCTCGAGGTCGGATGACTGTAGCCAAGCCTGTCGGCGGGCACCGATGCCGGCTCCGGCTACTCGGGCCGAAGCCTCGAAGCCATCGTAGGCTGCTCGAGAGATAAACTTCGAGCACTCTCGAATACCGGTGGACAAGGCCTGGAACCTCTACAAAGGTTCCTCGGAGAGACCAGCAGAGAACACGGCAATCTCCTTTGCCAGGTCTCGGAGGTACATGCCCATGTAGAGCTGGTAAGTCTGGACACGGCAAGCAAGCATAAAGCCCTGGAAGCACTTCTTACCGAGGGCATCCAGGTTCCGGGCCTCCTGGCCGGGAGACACCGAGGAGTGCATCTTCTGACTTTTCAGTCGATGCATGGCCGATTCCACAACCATGGAGTGTTGCGGTAATTGTGCCTTTTGGAACCCGGGGCTCTTGCAGACTCGATAAATGGAATCGACCCGCTTGCTTAACACCGGCGTCGAAGCCGGGGTCTCCCACATGCGGAAGAGTAGCCGCTCCAGCATCAGAGGAACCGGAACAGTAAAGGCCTCCTTCGGGGGAGAGTCATACTGGAGGGCCTCGAGCTCCTCGGCTCGAGGCTCCTCCTCGGGATCCACGGGGAAGGCCAAGGCCTTGGCCATATCCCGCACGAAGTCCGAGAACCGGGTATCCTCCGGTGGGGACCGTCTCCGAGGTTCGGACTCGGATGAGTCCGAGGGGACACACCGAATCCGATGGGTGTCGGGTGACTCTTTGTCCTCCGTCTCCCAGCCCGACTCCTCGGAGGAGGAATCGAGTGGCTCCCATCGGGCGGGCACCGATGCCCTCCGCCCCAACACCGAGGGTATCGGCGTCGACGACCTCGGCCCCGAACGGGAGGTCGAGGGAGACCGTGGCCGAGGATCGACTCGAGCCCGCATGGACTCGAGGATCGGCTCGGCCTCCGGGGTCGACTTGGACGTCGAGGTCCCGGTGGTCGGGGCAGATGCACCGGTGAGACCGGCGATCAATGCCCACTGCTGTTCCATGAAGACAGCGAAGCTGCTCTCCAAGGCCGTCAACCTGAGTTCGAGCTCAGGAGACCCAGCAGCCCCCGACTCGGGCCCCGATGGCGTCGGGCCCGACGTTGGCTCCCTCGGAGGAGAGTCAATGAGGACAATAGCACTTACGTGTCCAGGAGACTCCATCTCGACACGAGGATGCTTCGCAGGCCTCTCCGACTCCGAAGACCCGGGACGGCTATCGGGGCTATGCGACCTGGCCCTCGAGGAACCAGGAGCGTCCACCGACGCCACCCTCGTGGGTTTCTTCTTCCTGCGATGTTCCCGCGAAGGAGACCCCCGCTCAGAGGAACCCCGACGCTGCTCAGGGCCGGAGTCCCGAGACGTCGAGGCCTCTTACGAGGTCAGGGCCCTGCCGGACGCAGAGTCAGAAAAAATTCTATCCCTCTGGTGCTGCCGACTCCTCAAGGCCTTCGAGGACATTTTGCCACACGGACCACAGATCATCGGGTCATGATCGGGTCCGAGGCAACGGAGGCAGCAGTCATGTGTGTCGGTAAGAGACATAGGTTTCTTACACCGATCACATTTCTTAAACCCGCTGGCAGCCATCAGGGGAAAAAGGGCCCCTGCTAGGTCAAAAGACCGGTCTGCCAGGGAAAAAAGAAAAAAGGCGCGAATGCCGGTCACAAAGGACAAAAACCAAAAAAAGAGAGAAAGGACTCGATACCGGCGTATCGGTCCGAGCGGGAAAAGGATCCGGCGTCGAACAGGAGAAAAAATAGAAAAATAGAGAAAATCAACTTTTTCCTCGGGGAAAAACGAACTACGTCCGTCGGGCCCCGCGGAAAAAAGAAGACTGAGCAAGATGGCACCCTTGGGCGGGAAGGGGACCGCGCATGCGCGCTGCAATTCCCAAAGGCTTTCTGTGAAAGCTGGGGAAATGCTCCGCACGAGGGCTCCGTCGGCGCCGACGTCACCCATATGTGAGGACTGACTTCCTGCTTGGTCCTGGAGAATAGCGCGGTATATAAGAGAATGTTAAAAAAAAAAAAAAAGCTCATTTTGGATATGCATGCTGCTGGTGGAGCCATTGTATGATGCTCAAAGAAGTTGGATGATCTTCAGCAGCATATGTTTGTTTTCTAGTGCCCTCCAGAGAGTGGGCCAGTGAACAGTCAAATGAGGATTTGAAGTCAATGAAGACAATAATGGTTTGCTTTTCACACCTGATCCTTTCCTCCACCAGTTGACAAATGGTGAATATTTCATTAGTGCAGCCCCGATATGACCTAAATCCTGCTTGCTCTTCTCAGCTGGTCTGTTCATGATGTTCCTGCTGCCTTGATTGTATGATCTTCATGAACACCTTGCCACCGATTGAAAGAAGGCTGATGCTGCAGTAATTCTTACATTCCCAGCCATTGCCTTTTTTTAGGATTGGCACGATGATGGCTTTCTTCCATGCTGATGGAACTTATTCCATGTGCCAGATGAGTGTTAGGAGAACGTGAAGCCATTGCAGCAGGATGTCTCCCCAAGCTTTGATCGCTCCGGGCGTCTTTCCATTCTTTAATGGTGTTATTGTACACTTCACTTCATTGACTGTTGGTTCACTATTAAGGAATGAACTCTCCGGCAGGTCGATGGGTGGTGGCGGTCCCTGGGGCGGATTGTGGATGTATAGCTGTTGGAAGAATTCTTTCCAGCGTTGCAGGCATTCACCGGGGGAGCACATGAAGGTGCCATCTGCTTTCTTGATGTTGTCATTGGTCGAATCTAGCGGCACCTACAACAGCGTATTGACTGAAAGGACGGCATTTGGAGAGAAGAAGAACAACAAAGGCCTCTTCTTTTCTGCTGGTAATTCCTCTTTGTATGGAGGATGCTGGGTTGCATACAAAGAGGAATTACCAGCAGAAAGGAAGAGGTACTAATGCCACTGTATAAGTCATTGGTGAGACCTCACTTAGAATACTGTGTTCAGTTTTGAAGACCATATCTCACAAAGGATGTAAAAAGATTGGAAACGGTTCAGAGAAAGGTGACCAAAATGATTTGGAGCCTGCGCCAGAAGCCTTATTTTATTTATTTTTATTTAATTTATTTACATTTCTTATATACCGCGCTATTAAAAAATCAGTGCGGTTCACAGTGAACAGAACAATGCTACAATGCGATAACGACACAATGCGCTTACAGAGAACAGGGTAATAGCTTAGGGGAAAACTTGGGAAAAACTATATACAGTGCATTTTACAGAGCTACAGGGTATTCATAGTTGGAACAGGTTTGATGGCATCGAAAAATCTGTACCAGGGGGTGGGCTGATTAACCATTCTCCCGTTGAGTTAGATTGTTGGAACAGTTAGGAAGGGGGGGTCAGGGGGCACTTTCTATGTTTTCCAGGGCTAGATTCAGGATAGTGGATTTGGAACAGATGATATTTTAGTGCTTTTCTGAATAAGGTAAGATTCATGATGGCTCGGATTCCAGTGGGAAGGGCATTCCAGGCTATGGGTGCATAAATCGAAAAAGCCCTATTGGCGGTTGCCTTCGTGCATTTTACATTTATCTTAGGGACTTCTAAGGTGTTCAGCATTGCAGATCTTCTGGCTCTGTTGTCAGGGATGTTATTGATCAGTCTACTGATGGGTGTGGGAGGCTGGGTTCTCAAGGCTTTGAAGGTCAGGATAAGTGCCTTGTAATGGATTCGGGCCTGTAGTGGTAGCCAGTGGAGTTCCTTCAGCACAGGCGTTATGTGTTCTGATCTTGGTACACCTGCAAGTACTCTAGCAGCCGAGTTCATTGCAAGCCGGAGCGGATTTAGAGTTGCCTGTGGGAGCCCATGGAGAATGATGTTGGCGAAGTCCAGGTGTGGGATAACTAGGGCCTGGAAAATGGTCCAATTATCAGTGAAGTCGAGTAGTGGCCGAAGATGGCGTAAAGTTCGTATCTTATGATATACTGCTCTTGTAACATTTTTCACATGTGTTACCATGTCAAGGCGCTGATCTAGGGTGATGCCTAGATAGCAAATTGTGGATTTTGTTTTGAGTTCGGCATTATTAACTTGGAGAGAGGGAGGTGGGATGAACTTCTGGTTTCTTGTGATGAAAAGAACGTCGGTTTTGCTGTGATTGATACGCAGGTTTTGTGTGAGAAGCCAATCTGAAACTGCTTCAAAACATCTGATAATAGGAGAGAAATCAGGCTGGTTGATCGTGAATGGGAGGTATAGCAGGATGTCATCTGCATAGGCGAGGCATTGTACGTTTAAAGAACGAATCAGGGTGCAGATGGGCTGCATATAGATGTTAAATAACAATGCAGATAAGGATGATCCCTGGGGTACCCCTTGCTTCTGTAGGAACGACTCGGAGGTAGTGGTACCTGTCTTGACCTGTTGCCATCTATTAGTCAGGTATGATTCGCACCATTGTAGAACCGTGCCTTGAATTCCTTTTTCTTGGAGACGTTGTAGTAGTATCTCATGATTAACTGAATCGAAGGCGGCAGCAATATCCATGAAGATGAGGATGAATCCTTGGTGTATGTTGTCGATTCCTGTGATTAGATTGTTGAGGAGGGTTGTTAGGATGGTGTCGACACCGTGTGCTTCCCTGAAGCCGTGTTGAGATGGATCAAGAGGTGCCTCGGCATCAACGTGCTGTTGGATCTGCCGCTGGACAACTTTTTCGATGATTTTGGCAAGCAGGGGGATACTCGAAATTGGTCTGTAGGAATCGACTTTGGCTGGGTCAAGCCTACTATTCTTTAGCAGTGGCCTGATTGATGTGTGTTTAAGGCTCTGTGGGAAAGAGCCCGTTAATAATGATTGGTTCAGGATTTTGCACAGTGTGTTGCTTAGTTCACAGCGTAATTCTTTTATCCAGCTAGCTGGACATGGGTCATTGGGTGCCATAGTAAGGTTGATAGAGACGATAGTGTCTTCAATTTCTTTGCTGGATACTTCACAGAATTTGAGCAATAGCGTTGGCTGTGGCTTCATGTATATGCTGGTAAAATTGGCGGAGGCCGAGTTCGTACTGGTCTGAATCATCTTCGATTGTAGGTAGTCGGAGTAGTCCTGGGGTTGAGGCATGGGTGGATGTGCTAATGCTGGATCGCCTGTTAGTGATTTCACTATTCTGAACAGGTCATGTGATTTATTTAATGATCGCCTTAGAATATCTGTGTGGTGCTGCTTTCTTTTTTCCATTATTTTTGCTCTATGTAATAACAGGAATGAGTTGTATGCACAGTGAGCTTCTGCAGTATGGGTTCTACGCCACTGCCTTTCAAGCCTACGTAGGTGTAGGAAGGATGCTCGTATGTCTTTCGAGTACCATGGTGCATATTCACGTTTCCTTGGCTCCTTGCTAGCGGAGGGGAGGTAGGCTATTGCACTGAGGCTGTTGTTCCAGTTAGCTACCAATTCATCTGGGTCAAGGGTTGTAACAGTGAGAAGGGGGAGGACCTTCTCAAGGACTTCCTCTTTAACGAAGGGGCGAAATCTTGTTGTTGGGGTTCTACATGAAGGAGTGTTGGCTGTGTTATTGGTCTTGAAGCAGTAGCTGGTGGGTATGTGGAATCTGAGCAGGTTATGATCCGACCAAGGTACTGGAGTTATGGACCTCAGCAGTTGCTGAGTGGTGTCAGCCACTGACTGAGGGGCGAATATGAGGTCTAGTATACTCCCTTTCATATGTATGGGAGAGTCAATGAGTTGCTTGTAGCCCAGCTCATCCAGTGCCTCGAGGAGGGCTGTTGTGTGTGTGTCCTGTAGAGAAGGGAGATTGAAGTCTCCGAGTAACCAGTTCGGGGAGCGTGGGTTGTTTGAGTTACAGGCGAGATTGATGATTGTAGGAAGGTCGTCTGGTGATGACGTTGGGGCTCGGTAAAGTAGATTGATTGTGCAGTGATCATTTGATATGGAGATCGTATCTAGATGGGATGTAGTGGAGGCATCATTTAGGCTAAATTGCAGTTCTTCTTTTGCAAGGACGAGTACTCCCCCTCCCCTCTGGTTAGCCCTGTGACAGGCACAGAGCGAGAAAGCATCAGGAGTGGAGGAGCGGCCTAGTGGTTGGGGCAAGGTACTTCAGGCCGGAAGGTCGGGGGTTCAAATCCCACTAGAGGACAGCAACCTTGGGCCAGAAGGACTGGGGTTTCTAGTCCCACAGGTGCTCCTTGTGGTCTTGGGCAAGCCACTTAACCCTCCATAGCCCATGTTCCCTGTAAAATAGTTATCTTCAAGTTATAATGCTCTGTTCAATGTAATTTCAGTTTGTTCAATGTAAACCGCACTGATGCAGAATAGCGCGGTATATAAGAGAATATAAATAAATAAATAAAATCAGGTGCCATTTGATTGATGATCGCATTGTCGCAATCGGATAGCCATGTTTCGGTGATCATTAAAATATCAAGGTCATGGATTGATATAAGATCGATGACTGCAGGCCATTTTGACTGTATTGAGCTTGCATTTATGAGTGAGCAATTCAATGGCTGTTTAGGTTGATGTTTTTCAGATTGGTTCTTTTTGGTGTTCTGTAGAGGGATGTGAAGTAGGTGCAAGTGGGATGTGTTAGTGGTCTTTGTTGTGGTGTGGTAATGGTTTTCTGACCATCTCCTTCCGTTGCTGTGGAGAATCGGGATATAATTGGAACAGGTGTTAAAGGCATGTGATAAGCTGAGGAGCCCTGATGTGAAGAGAAAAGTGATCAATGGTAGGATTGGACACATCTTGAGGAGGCCTGAGGTGGTTTAGCTGAATGTGTGGGGCTGGGGACAGGTGTGTGAGTGTGAACCACAGGGTTCAGTGATTTGTGGCTTTTGTTGCAGTAGGCAGTTAGGCTCAGGGTAATAGGGTCACAAAACAGCTGAACAGTTTAAACCATAAGGCTATGAGTTTCTTAGAGCAGTAAACAAATCAAGAGAAAATCTGACACTGGGTTGAGGAGAATGGTCAACATAAAGAGTGATCTACGTAGAGTCTCAGTGTTCAATCAGTTACTTTGTTGCAGGGAGTCTCAAATGTTAGTTCAGTTACTTTTGTTTCAGGAAGGGCAGACCTCTGTATCTCAATGATTGCCTTGTGAAACGGTAGGGAATTCTTACTTACTCAGCTTCTGCAACAAACAGCTGATGTGTGAGGAGGCTTACTTGGATTCTGTATCAGTTAGCTGGTGGTTGGGATCTTATTTAGAGTGCCGGTTAAGATGAAGTAGAACTTCGGTGTCCGATTAGGTTCCGTAGAGCACTGACCCCATCCTTAATGTAGATCAGGCTTCAAACACATGTCCCTTAACCTAATGATACTTTGGTAGCGATGGCTCCGGTGGTGCACAGAGTCTGGCTAGATCAGGATATCTGTTATTTGCCCCGCTTTTCGTGCCCCGCTTAAAGGGCCATGCCAAAGGCACGGGCCCACCGGCGCAGGTGCGCCTCCTGGTGCTCTTCTTTTAAACGGCCCGAAACCACCCCGATTGGGCTGGCAGCAGCTGGAGGCGGTCTGATGTGTGGGGAAGGCTCGATCCCTCCTGGGAGAGCTTGCGACGCTTATGAGAAAAGACTTGAAGACCTAAATATGTACACTCTGGAGGAGAGCAGGAATAGGGGAGATATAATTCAGACCTTTAAATACTTAAAGAGAATTAATGAACAAACAAACCTCTTCCAAAGACGGAGAAGCTGTAAAACTAGAGAGCATAACATGAAGCTGCCAGAGGGTAAATTGAAAAAGCAATGTCAGGAAATATTTTTTCACTGGAAGGGTGGTGGATGCTTGGAATGCCCTCCCGATGGAAGTGGTGGGGGCAAATAAAGTGACAGAATTCAAAATGGCATGAGACAGAAAATCAAAATAAACTTAACTATCTAATTTCTCAACAAACAGGGGTGTCCTACACGGAGTGGTGGGTTCACCCCTAAACAAAGACATGGAGAGGGGTGACCTGTGTGGAGCGGCAGGTGCACCTACTCTTGCCATCTTACTGGGCAGACTAGATGGACCATACTGGTCTTTATCTGCCATAATTTACTATGTTATTATGTTACTATGTTATTTATCCCCCACTTGGTTTGCAGCTTGTCGTGCTGCGAGGGCTTGTGTGCATCAGTGATGCTGAGAGCTAAACTATCAGTAGTTTCACTACTGGCAGGGTTTCCCAAGATGGACAGGTCTCAGCTGAGGTGCCAGAGCAAGACAAATCACCCATCTGGCAGCAGCAGAATGGGATAGGGTTGACGGCAGAGGATCACATTTCTGTGACAATGGCAACAACACCAAACTTAAACTGCGGGGAAGAAAGGCCCGGTAATCTACTTCTGTATCTTGCCATGAAAACCCAATGGATAGTTACAATAAAACAAATTGTGCTATAGTGCTGGTAGATGAGACCCCCAGGTCGGAAGGCACTCAACTAGCTACTGGGGAAGAGCTGAAGACTTTTCAGAGTAAAGCCATCATTTATGATGTGGTTGGATCAAAGCCCTCGGGACGTCTGACTGCTGATGTAGCTGCGCATGAAATGAGAGTCAGAAGCTGTAAAGATGTCTTACTCATTGGAACATGGAACGTACAAAGCATGAACCAAGGGAAGTTGGAGGTGGTCAAGAATGAAATGGAACGTGTACAACTTGATCTGTTGGGTGTCAGTGAACTGAAATGGACTGGCATAGGGCACTTTGCATCAGATGATCACATGGTCTATTATGCTGGAAATGAAAGACAAAGAAGAAATGGTGTTGCATTTATAATGAAGAAGAAACTTGCAAGAACTGTAATGAAATACAATGCAGTCAGTGAACGCTTAATCTCTAGTCGTCTACGAGGAATGCCTATCAACACAACTATAATTCAAGTATATGCCCCAACAACAGCTGCAGAAGAGAATGAAATTGAAGAGTTTTATGAACAAATACAAGCTGAAATTGACAGAACATGCAAACAGGATATCCTGATAGTCATGGGTGACTGGAACACAAAAGTTGGCAACAAAGAAGAAGGCAAAGTAGTTGGAAAATATGGACTTGGCAACAGAAATGAAGCTGGAGAAAGACTGATAGAATTCTGCAAGACCAATGATCTATTCATTTCAAACACCTTCTTCCATCAACACAAGTGGCGATTGTACACATGGACTTCACCCAATGGATTGTATAAAAATCAAATTGACTACATCTGTGGAAGTTAATGATGGTAAAGTTCTATAACATCAACAAAGACAAAACCTGGAGCTGACTGTGGTATAGATCATCAACTACTAGTATGCAAACTCAAGCTAAAGTTGAAAAAGAGCAAACCACTCATGAATGCAGCAAAATATGACCTTGAGAATATACCACTGGAATTTAAAGACTCCCTGCAAAATCGATTTGCTGCTTTAGAGACAAATGACAGAGCTCCAGAAGAGTTATGGAATGACATCAAGAAGGTTGTGTTGGAAGAAAGTGAGAAGTCTCTACAAAAGGTGAAAAAGCAAAAACGGCCTAAATGGATGACGGAAGAAACTCTGAAAATTGCCCAGAAATGCAGAGAAGCTAAAGCCAGAGAAGAAAGAAAGACAATAACAGAACTCAACAGAGATTTCCAACGAGCAGACAGGACAAGGAAAAGTACTACAACGATGCATGCAAGGAAATAGAAGCAGAAACTATTAGAGGAAGAACAAGATCGGCTTTCCTAAAGCTACGAGAGTTAAAGAAAAAGTTCCAGCCTCGAATTGGAATGTTACAAGATGCTCAAGGTTCTATGTTGAATGATGCTGAGAAGATCAAGAAAAGGTGGAAGGAATATACAGAGTTTTTATATGATAAAGATCAAGTGGACCAACAGCCGTTTCAACCTGTACCATATGATCGGGAACCATTGGATGTTGAAAGAAGAAGTTAAAGCAGCACATAAGAACATAAGAACATAAGATATGCCATACTGGGTCAGACCAAGGTCCATCAAGCCCAGTATTCTGTTTCCAACAGTGGCCAACCTAGGTCATACGTACCTAGCAGTTTCCCCAAGGGACACAGGTTCCACAATGCTTGTACTGGTTCAAGCATTGATATCCTGGGTCCCTTCTTAATAATGGTTTATGGACCTTTCCTCCAGGAACTTGTCCAAACCTTTTTTAAACCCAGCTACACTAACAGCCTTTACTACATCCTCCGGTAACAAATTCCAGAGTTTGATTACACGTTGAGTGAAAAAATATTTTCTTTTATTAGTCTTAAATAGTTTACCCTGTAGCTTCATTGCATGTCCCCTAGTCTTTCTATATTCTGATAAGGTAAACAATCGATCTACGTTTACCCGTTCCACTCCGTTCATTAATTTATAGACTTCTATCATATCTCCCCTCAGCCGTCTCTTTTCCAGGTTAAAGAGCCCCAACCTTTTTAGCCTTTCTTCATAGGAGTAGCCTTCCATCCCCTTTACCATTTTGGTGGCTCTTCTCTGAACCTTTTCTAAAATCGCTATATCCTTTTTAAGATACGGTGACCAGAATTGCACACAATATTCAAGGTGCAATATTCATGGAACGATATAGAGGCATTATAATATCTTTTGTTTTATTTTCCATTTCTTTCCTTATCATACCTAGCATTCTATTTGCTCTCTTGGCCGCCGCTGCACACTGGGCCGAGGGTTTTAACAAGGTATCCACAATGACGCCTAAATCTTTTTCCTGGGTGGTGGTTCCTAATGTGGAACCTTGCATCGTGTAACCATAGTTTGGGTTGTTCTTCCCTAGGTGCATAACCTTGCACTTCTCCACATTAAATTTCATCTGCCATTTTGATGCCCAGTCTTCCAATTTATCAAGATCCTCTTGCAATTTTCCACAATCCTCCTGGGTTTTAACAACTTTAAATAGTTTTGTGTCATCTGCAAATTTGATAACCTCACTTGTTGTTCCACTTTCCAGGTCATTTATGAATATGTCAAAAAGTAGCGGACCCAGCACAGATCCCTGGGGTACACCACTATTCACCTTTCTCCATTGGGAAAATTGGCCATTTAGCCCTACCCTCTGCTTTCTATCTTTTAACCAGTTCCTGATCCACAGTAGTACACTGCCTCCTATCCCATGACTCTTTAGTTTTGCCAAAAGTCTCTCATGAGGGACCTTGTCAAAGGCTTTCTGAAAGTCCAGATACACAATATCAACTGACTCACCTTTGTCCACCTGTTTATTCACTCCTTCAAAAAAACATAACAGATTAGTAAGACAAGATCTTCCTTGTCTAAAGCCATGTTGGCTGTCTCCCATTAGGTCGTGACTATCTACATGCTGAGTAATTTTATTCTTTATGATGGTTTCTACCATTTTTCCCGGTACTGATGTCAGGCTCACTGGTCTGTAGTTTCCCGGATCACCCCTGGAACCCTTTTTAAAAATTGGTGTTACATTGGCGATCCTCCAATCCTCAGGTATTAGAGATGATTTTAATGATAGTTCACAGATTACTGATAAGCAGGACTGCAATCTCAAATTTCAGTTCTTTCAACACCCTTGGATGTATACCATCCGGCCCAGGTGATTTGCTACTGAAAGCCTTATCAAAGAACACAGCACCAGGCATTGATAGCATTCCCATAGAAGTATTATAGCAATCTGATGCAGCTGTTACCGTACTTGCAAGGCTCTGCCAAGAAATATGGAAGACAACATCATGGCCAACTGACTGGAAAAGATCTGTGTTTATACTAATACTAAAGAAAGGTGATCCAACTGACTGTGGTAATTATTGCACAATCACTCTGATCCCACATGCCAGCAAGATTCTACTGAAGATTATTCAAAAGAGACTACAACCATACCTGGAACAAGAACTACCTGAAGTGCAAGCAGGGTTCAGGAAAGGGCGAGGAACAAGAGACATCATTGCGGATGTGAGATGGATCCTTGAAAAGACTAAAGAATACCAAAAGTATATCTATTTGTGCTTTATCGACTATAGCAAGGCTTTTGACTGTGTAAACCATGAGAAACTCTGGGCCACATTAAAAAGCATGGGTTGTCGTGACCCCCTGCCTGGGCCGGTGGCTCACAGGCAAAGGGCTGCCATATTTGTCCTTAAATAAAACTATTTTTGTCTCCAGCAGGGAATCCTGGGACTTGTAGTTCTTTTCATTAAAGACAAAGTAGTGTGTGACCACTGGGGTTGTTTAAGGCAAAAACAAGAAATTTATTTTTGGGTTCTTTCCACGCATTAAATTCAACGATAACGCAGGCAAAAGGATTATTCTCCAAAATAGAAAACTTACAGGAACAAAAAGTACATGTGAAGTCAAAGAACTGAAATACTTCTTTAAACACGGCAGCTGTTTTCAGTACACATCTCAGCATAGGTAAATTCTGTTCATTTTCCAATAATGCTGCTTTAATTCAAACTCTGTTCTTAGCAAAGTTTTTTAGCTTAAAGAAGGTCTTAGCACTTTCCTGGCTAAGGAAAAATTGCTCTTCCAAAGGTTCTTTTTACAGCCCTTTCTAGCAGCTTTCAATTTCTCTCATGCAAAAAGAACAATCCATCGGTGATTCATCATACACTGAATCTGACTCAAGAGTGTCAATTTGCATACCTTCCTGTTCTGCAAATTGCTTATCTCTTTCAGGATTTTCAATAATGTTTTCCAACTTACTATTCTGTAGAAAGTTCAAAAGTCCTTTCCAGAACTGCTCTCCCTGGTAAGCATTGGCTGTATCAGGAGCATGGGGCTTCTTTCCCTACTGCTTCAGCTGTGTTCAGCACTATGTCTCTGCCTTTGGCTGGGTCTTGGTTACGTTCGTTAGTAACAGCTTTCACCCCCCTTCTGGCAGCTTGGGTTTTCTGAACTGTCTCTTGCACACACTGCACTGCACTTTGTCCCAGCTCTTCAGCAACCTCCCCAGCTATACATCTGCTGGTCTCTGGCTCAAGCGTACCTTCCACCCAAGGGTTTCTTCCTTTGCTGTTTGAACTGCTTCTCCCACGTGGAGTTAAACTTCCCTCATCTCCTTGCTCCTTCCTGTTGCTGCTCCTTTCTCCTTCCTTCATCCTTCCTCCTGCTGCTCTTGCTCTCTCTCTCTGCACTGAAGCAGGTTTAAAAAGCTGCTTGCTAGCTACCACACCCTTCTCTCTGCACAGGTGGTTGTCATTAGAGTCCAAGCCTGCACTCACGTTGGGGCTTGAGCGTGGCTTAGCCTCAGCAAGTACGTGTTTCTTTTGCTTGTCTGTAGCTTTAGCCCTCTGAAAAGCTTGCCTGTCTCTTGTCTTAAAGACATAGTCACCACTTTTCTGTGCCCTTGAGTCAGCACAGCTCTCATTGTCACAGGGTATACCAGAACACCTGATCGTACTCTTGCACAATCTGTACATTGATCAAGAAGCAACAGTTCGAATGGATCAAGAAGAAACAGAATGGTTTAAAATAAGCAAAGGTGTAAGACAAGGCTGCATACTTTCCCCCTACCTGTTTAATTTATATGCAGAACAAATCATCAGAGAAGCAGGATTGTATGAAGACAACAGAGGTGTGAAGATTGGTGGAAGACTCATCAACAACCTTCACTATGCTGATGATACCACATTACTGGCTGAAAGTAAAGATGATCTGAAACATTTTCTTCTCACAATCAAAGAACATAGTCTCAAAATGGGCCTGCACCTTAATGTAAAGAAGACAAAGATCATGACAACTGGCATAATCAACAGGTTCATCGTTGAAGGAGAAGAAATTGAAATCGTGAACAACTTTAACCTACTTGGATCAATTATCAATAAAGAAGCAACAAGCAGTCAAGAAATCAGACGACGCATTGCTCTTGGCAGAATGGCTATGAAAGACCTAGATAAGATTCTCAAGAGCAGAGATGTCTCTCTCCATACAAAGATTCGACTTGTTTAAGCCATGCTATTTTCAATAACAACATATGGATGTGAAAGCTGGACAGTGAAAAAGATAGACAGGAAGGAAATTGATGCCTTTGAATTATGGTGCTGGCGGCGAATACTGTGTATACCATGGACTGCTCAAAGAACCAAACAGTCGGTACTAGAGGAGATCAAACCTAAGCTTTCTTTAGAAGCTCAGATTACAAGACTTCGACTTTCATACTTTGGACACATCATGCGAAGAGAGAGATCATTAGAGAAAGACATCATGCTTGGCAAGATAGAAGGTAAATGCAAAAGAGGAAGGCCAGCAATGAGATGGATCGATACAATAACAGCAGCTACGGGTACCAGTCTGTCAACAATGAGCCGCCTGACTCAAGACCAAACACAATTTAGGATAGCTATCCAGAGGGTCGCCATGAGTCGACTCTGACTCGACGACACTTAACAACAACAACATGTTATCTATTTTAATTTCTTGATATACCGCTCAGGCAAGCAGGTACTGAACATATTCCCTTGTCCCTAAAGGGCTCACAATCTAGATGTGGGAGGGCGGAGGTCCTGGGAGATCCAAGATGGCACTTTGGAGGAGCACTGCATGGGACACCTGAACCTACCGCTAGTGCTGGCATTAAAGAGTAGTTACTCACCTGTAACAGGTGTTCTCCAGGAGCAGCAGGAATCAGTCCTCACATATGGGTGTCATCGAGGCCGATGAAGCCCTAGTGGAGCATTTCCCCAGCTTTCCATGAAAGCCTTTGGGAATGCAGGCACGCATGAGCGGTTCCCTTCCCGCCTAAAGGTGCCATCTTACCTCAGTCAAATGACATAGCTAAGAACAGCACACAAAAATGAAAAATAAACTATGTACAACTGCAACTCCCAGGGGAGGAGGGAGGGTTGTGAAGACTGATTCCTGCTGCTCCTGGAGAACTCCTGTTACAGGTGAGTAACTACTCTTTCTCCAGGACCAAGCGGGAAGTCAGTCCTCACATATGGGTGACTCCCTAGCTCTGGGCTATCGAGGAACCCAGGCTGAACAAGAGAACTCCCTCTAGTCCCAGCATCAAAGAAAGGCTTTTCACTGACACAACCTCCACCGGTAGCCCAACAGAGGGCAGGAGTTGCCTAAACCTCAAAGAGATTCCGGAGTACTGCTTGGCCAAAAGCACTGTCCCTAAGGGACTCTCTCTCCAGACAGTAATGGGCCGCAAATGTCTGGCTTGAAGACCAAGTTGCAGCCCTGCAGATGTCTACCAACGGTACAGAGAGGAGATGAGCCACTGAGGCAGCCATTGCCCTGACACGGTGGGTCGTGACCCGACCCTGCAAAGGAAGGTCCGCCGCCCTGTAAGCCCAGGTGATACAGTCAGCCACCCAGATGGACAAGGTACGCTTGGACACAGCTAACCCTAAATTATTAGGGTCAAAAGATATGAAGAGCTGAGTAGCCCTTCTGTGCCCTTGCGTACGGTCAAGGTCGAAGGATAAGGCCCTCCTACAGGCCAGGGTATGCAAGACTGCTTCAGCCTGGCTTGCATGAGGCCTAGGGAAGAATGTTGGAAGAACCACCTCCTGGTTGAGGTGGAAAGAGGAGACAACCTTTGGGAGGAACTTTGGATGAATCCTGAGGACTACCTTGTTCCTATAAATTCTGGTGTAAGGCCTATCACAGACCAGGGCCTGAAGCTCACTCACTCGCCTAGCCGAAGTAAGGGCTATCAGGAAGAGTGTCTTCCAGGACAGGAAGCGTAGTGGACAAGTAGCCATCGGCTCAAAAGGTGGGCGAGTCAGTTGTTGCAAGACAACATTCAACTCCCACTCAGGGGCAGGAGGACGGATTGGAGGCTTGAGCAAGAGCAAGCCTCTGAGAAACCGGGATACCAATGGGTGAACCGAAAGAGAATGTCCCTCCACCAGTGAGTGGTGAGCTGCTAGAGCTGAGAGGTGGACCCGAACAGAATTGGACTTACGACCTTGATTGGATAAGTGCAGTAAGTATTGAAGCACTACTGGCACAGTACAGGAGAAAGGATCCTCTGTACGTAACTGACACCACACTGAAAACCTTTTCCATTTAAGAGCATAGGTTTTCCTAGTGGACTGCTTCCTAGAGGCCAGGAGAACTTCTTCCGCCTCTTGAGGTAGGCCCCAGGGAGCCAAAACTACCCTTGCAGCCTCCAGGCCATCAAATTTAGAGCTTTGAGATTGGGGTGCAGAAGGGTACCCTGATCCTGAGAGAGAAGGTCGGGTTGCAACCCCAGAGGCAGAGGGGGATCCACTGCCAATTGAAGGAGAAGTGGAAACCAGGGCTGTCTGGGCCACCTGGGAGCCACCAGCAGGACTGAGGCCTTGTCCTGAAGAATCTTGAACAGAGTTTGGGCCACCAAGGGCTTGGGAGGAAACGCATACAGGAGGCCCTGAGACCAGGGAATCAGAAAAGCATCTACTGCTACCCGCAGAGGATGCGGTTGCCTGGAGCAGAAGTTTGGCAGCTGTTTGTTTAGAGGACTGGCAAACAAGTCTATGGATGGAAGTCCCCATTTCATGAAAATCTTTTGAACTACCAAAGGATGGAGCTGCCACTCATGGGGTTGCAGAATCCTGCTCAACCTGTCCGCCTGGTGGTTCTCCTGGCCAGGTAGATATACTGCCCTGAGGAGCATGTTTTGTCTGAGAGCAAACAAGCAAAGGTCCTGTGCTTCCTGACAGAGGAGCCTGGACCCAGTTCCACCCTGCTTGTTCACATAGAACATGGCTACCTGGTTGTCTGTTTGAACTAGGACAGACTGATGAGCCAGGGTCTGAGAAAAAGCCTTGAGGGCTAACTGAATAGCTCTGAGTTCCAGATTCCCAGGGAGACCACAGGCCCTGGGTGCACTTGCCTAGACAATGAGCCCCCCAGCCTTGCAGGTAGGCATCCGTGGTCAAGACCACTGTGAATGCAGGACTCTGAAAAGGTACTCCCCTCAACAGATTGGGTGGGTGTAGCCACCATCTGAGGGAGTGCAGCAAGTGTCTGGACACCTATATCCTGTCTTTGAGGTTGCCTGTTGCCTGTGGCCTGTGACCACTGAGTCCGCAGGCACCACTGTGCAGGCCTCATGGAGCCTGGCATTGGGGGTCACATGTACTGTCGAAGCCATGTAGCCAAGAAGCCTTAGCGACCTGAGGAGAAACTGGTTGGCTATGTTTATCAGTCTCTGGGCTCAGTCTTTTGGCAAGAACGCCTTTGCCAGCAGCGAGTCCAACCTTGCTCCTATGAACTCTAAGTTTTGGGAGGGGAGCAAAGTGGCCTTTGCGAAGTTTATTACAAACCCCAGGCTCTGAAGAAGAGCAATAGTTCTGAGGGTGGCCTGTCTGGCCTCCTGGCATGTCTGACCCCTGATGAGCCAGTCGTCCAGATAGGGGAAGACAAAGATTCCCTGATTTCTCAGGTAGGCCGCCACCACTGCCAGGCATTTGGTAAAGACTCTGGGAGTGGAGGTGAGGCCAAAAGGCAGTACTCTGTACTGATAATGGTTTCCTCCCACAATGAACCTGAGGTACTTTCTGTGGTCTGGATGAATGAGGATGTGGGTATATGCATCCTTTCGATCTAATGAGCATAGCCAATCTCCCTGCTGGAGGTAGGGCAGAAGAGTTCCAAGAGTAAGCATCTTGAACTTTTCCTTCTCCAGGAACTTGTTGAGGTTTCTGAGATCCAGAATAGGTCGAAGACCACCGGTTCTTTTCGGTACCAGGAAATACCTGGAGTAGAACCCTTGACCTTGCAAGTGGGGAGGCACAGGCTCCACTGCCCTGTCTACCAACAGACCTTGGAGCTCCTGAAGGAGAAGATCTGTGTGCAGGGGAGGCCTTGGAGGCTCCCCTGGACAGTAGGGAGGAGGCAGTTGCTGGAAGTGTAGAGCATAGCCCTTCTGGACTATGCTCAACACCCAACTGTCTCCAGTGATGAGTGGCCACTGGTGGGCAAACAGAGCGAGGCGACCTCCTGTGCAGGGCTGGGAGAGCAGGGATGGAGAGGCTATGCTGAAGGAGTCAAAAAACCCCACCCTGCTGAGTGGGAGCAGGGGCTGGAGGCTTGGGGGTCCTCTGCCTACGGGGTCCATTACCCTGCCCCTTGGCCTGCTGACCCTGAGGGGCAGCTTGGGCAGCCTGATATTGTGGGTACTGTTTGTAGGCAGTACCCTTCCTCGGGTAAAAGGGCTTTTTACCCGAGGAAGGGTACTCGGGTAAAAGGGCTTTTTACCCGAGCCCTTCTTTTTGTGAGAAGGGGCAGAGGTCTTTCTAGACAGCCTTGTCCTTGTAAGGTGCTCGGTCTCGAGCTGTGCGGCCTTCTCGGCCATGGGCTTGCCAAAAAGGTTTTCACCTCAGCAAGGGACATCGACCAACTTGTCCTGAACACATGGCTCGAGGTCCAATGACTGCAGCCACGCCTGGCGTCGAGCCGCGATGCCGGCTGCCGCAATTCGGGCCAAAGCCTCGAAGCCATGGTAGGCGGCGCGGGACATAAACTTAGAACAGTCCCAAATCCCCGAGGACAAGGACTTGAATCTCTGCAAGGGCTTCCCGGAGAGACCAGCAGAGAACCCGGCCAACTCCTTGGCCAGGTCTCGCAAATACATGCCTATGTACAGCTGGTAAGACTGGACACGGCAAGCAAGCATCGAGCCCTGGAAGTACTTTCTACCAACCCCATCGAGGTTCCGGGCCTCCCTACCGGGGGGGCACCGCAGAGTGCATCTTCTGACTCTTCAGGCGATGCATGGCCGATTCCACAACCATGGAATAGTGTGGTAGCTGTGCCTTCTGAAAACCAGGGCTCTTCCGGAGTCGATAGATCGAATTGACTCGGTTGCTTAAAACCGGCGCTGAGGCCGGTGCCTCCCACATCCGGAAGAGGAGCCGTTCCAGCATCTGAGGAACCGGGACAGTAAAGGCCTCGTTCGGAGGAGAGTCGTACTGCAGGGCCTCGAGCTCCTCAGCTCGAGGCTCTTCCTCGGGTCCGCTGGGATAGCCAACGCGGTGGCCATATCCCGGACAAACTCCGAGAGCCGGGTATCTTCCGGAGGGGATCTACTCCGGGGTTCAGACTGCGGTGAGTCCGACGGGACGCACCGAGTCTTGAAGGTGTCGGGGGACTCCTCATCCTCCGTCTCCCAGGCGGACTCGTCCGACGAGGAGTCAGGATCCGACCCTGCAGCGCCCGGGAGCACCCGCCCCGACGCCGGAGGCACCGGCGTCGATGCCCTCGGTCCCGAATGGGAGGTCGAGGGAGACCGCGACCGAGGTCGACCTCGAGCCATCATGGTCTCGAGTATCGGCTTGGTCTCCGGGGTCGACTTCGATGTCGATGTCCCGGTGGTCGGGGCAGATGCGCCAGACAGGCTGGCCATCAGTGCCCGCTGCTGCTCCATGAAGGCAGACAGTCTGCACTCCAAGGCTGTCATCCTGAGACTCAGCTCGGGAGAAGCAGCAGCCACCGACTCGGGCCCTGGCGGCGCCGGGCCCTACGTCAGCTCTCTGGGAGGAGAGTCCTCGAGGACTACAGGGCTTATGTGTCCAGCAGACTCCGGCTCCATGCGAGGAACTTTGGCAGGCTTCTCTTGTTCCACGCGCACGGGGCGACGGTCGGGGGTCTTAGACCTGGCCCTCGAGGAGCCAGGGACCTCTTCCAACGACGCCCTCATGAGCCGCTTCTTCCTCTTGCGTTCCCGGTCGGGAGACTCCCTGTCCGAGGAGCCATGACGGCGCTCGGGATCCGAATCCCGAGATGTCAAGGCCTCAGACGAGGTCCGGGCTCGGCCGGAGGCTGAGTCAGAGAAAAGCCTTTCTTTCTGCTGCTGGCGACTTCGCAGTGCCTTGGAAGACATCTTCCCACATGGTCCACATGTCTTAGGGTCATGATCAGGACCGAGGCACCGAAGGCAGCAGTCGTGTGTGTTGGTGAGAGACATCAACTTCTTACACCGATCACACTTCTTAAAACCGCTGGAAGCCATCGGGGAAAAAAGATTCCCCGCGAGGTCAAAGGACCGGCCTTCCAGGGAAAAAGCAAAAAAGGGCACAAACGCCAGCCATGAAGGGCAAAAACCGAAAAAGAAGAAACGGGTTCGATACCGGTGTACCGAACCCGGCGGGAGGGGAACCGGCGTTGAACCGAAGAAGAAAAATAGCGAGAATCGCCGAAAAAATCAAACTTTTATCCGGGATGACAGGACACACGTCCGGTGGGCTTCTCGGAAAAAGAGAGACTGAGGTAATATGGCACCTTTAGGCGGGAAGGGAACCGCCCATGCATGCCTGCATTCCCAAAGGCTTTCATGGAAAGCTGGGGAAATGCTCCGCTAGGGCTTCATCGGCATCGATGACACCCATATGTGAGGACTGACTTCCTGCTTGGTCCTGGAGAATACTTGGACCTCTTGACCGTTGTTGCGATGGGCAAGAGGAAAGGGAAAGCGGGGCTTACTCCTGGAATAACAGGTTCTACACCTCTTCATCAGACAACTTTGGAGTGTTTCAGTGTTTTCCTCTGCTTCAACAGTCCTGCCTCCCCCTGATCTGTCTGATAGGCAACTCGTGGGAAGCAGTGACTGGGCATCACTAAGCCCCATATTGCGTACACCGCTTCCCAATCCTGGAAGCATGGGAGCAACCGGAGCTTTGGAGTCACTGCGGTTCAGTGTGGGTGAGGGTGCTTTCCTGCGAGGAGGATCCCCGGCAGTGGAGTCAACTCCTCTTGTGGATAGGGCAGTGCGGATGTTCCTAAGTCCTCAAGAACAGCGCAGGATGTTGTGCATGACTTGGGTGAGCTTGCTTCCAGGAAGAAAGTTGGTGAGATTGTTAAACCTATGGCTGTGACATTGAAGTCTTATGGGACGCCATTCAGGGACTCTCGTCTACATTGCTGACTTTCTCAGAGAAATTTGTGGGTGATTTAGCTGTGGTTGCATAGATGGTTGTGGATAATACTCAAGAATTAGACTGTTAATGTGAAAATGGAAGCCATCGACCACAGAATTAGTTCTGTTCAGGTATAGGGGATGCCTTGGTGAAAGATAGTAATGTCATCTCTCGACAACTAGAACATCTGGAGAATCAAGAGCGTTGGAATAAACTCAGGTTTTTTAACTTTCCCAGGTCTCCTCTTATAATGCCAATAGATATGGTGAAGAAATACCTGGTCACGGTATTAGGGATGGACTCTCTGAACTTGCCTCCTATAGTGAGGGCTCATTAAATCATCCCTGGCCAGATTTCTAGAAGTGCGGGGGACCCTTTGGGGGTGGACCTTACGGGGTTCCTAGAGTCCTCTTTGGAGGTTGTTATATGAAGGTCCATGTTGGTTGTTATTTTTGATTTTGAATATGACCACAATGCTGTCTTAAAGCTTTATTTCCTCCCTATGGATAAAATGTTTTTTGTTCTAAGATAATGGTATTTCCTGATTTTTCCAGGTTTACCAGGCATCAGCAGAAGTTCTTGTCATTGCGCCCCAGAGTGCTAGCCTTGGGATTGTCATTTATGCTAAGATTTCCTTGCATATGCTTGGTGCAATGTAATGGTAAAAGTTTGGTCTACTTTGAACCAAGACAATTATTAGGTTTTATTGTGGCAAAAGAAGAGGAAAGTCTGCCTGTGATTTACCCATAATTGCACCACTGTGATCGCTTGGGTGGGGAACTGTATGATGTGCTTCTTTATGTTTTAATATGATATTTCCTAGTTTTTCTTTTTCCATTAATACTTGGATCTATTGTATGCAGTATTAGTGGGCTGCAGATTTGATTTATTTTGAATAGGATAATGATTTTTCTTAATTAATTTTATAATATTTCTGTTTTCACTATTGTGGATATGAAGTGTAAAATTGCAATAAATAGAAAAAAAACATCTATATGTGTACCTGAACTAACAGAGGGTTAAGTGGCTTGCCCCTGGTCTGAGGTTACTGGCCCTGAGCAGGAATTGAACCCCCACCACTAGGCTACTCCTACCCTGGTTACAGTGTCTGCCTCTGTCTAGACAGAGATCCCAATGCCATTTGAAGGGCTAGTTCTATGTGCAGGATGTCTGCATGCAGAGAATTGCAGGAAAGAAGTGGAGAAGCTCAAGGAAGAGGTGGCAAGGCTGAGAAGCATTCGAGACAGTGAGAAGTGCATTGATGAGATGCTTCTTGAAACATCCAAGCTCTCCAAAAGAGGTGAAGATGGGAGGCTACAGAAGGAAGAAGGTTGGACACAAGTCACCAGAGCCTGCAGTATCAACACTCCAACCCTTGAACTGAAGAACCAGTATTCAGTCCTGGAAGTGGAGAATTTGGAAACATCAAAGGAAAGGGAAGAACCACAGCCCGAGCACCCCAAAGTTGCAGAATCAGTCACCATAAGGAAGTGAAGGGTAGTGGTGGTTGGTGACTCTTTTCTGAGGGGTACTGAGGTATCCATCTGCCAACCAGATTTATGTTTATGATTTGATATACCGCTATTCAATAAAATCATAGCGGTTTACAATAATAAAATATACAGAGAGGGCCAATGGCCGGAAAAGGAAAGGAAATTACAGTAAGTGATAGGATAGCAAGCAGCACATTCACACACACGAGACAGAGGAGAAAAAGAATGAGAGAGGGATTGGGAAAGGCAGTATCACACAAAAGGGGAAGAGAGGTCGAAAGCGGAAGAGAATAGATGAGTTTTCAGGCTTTTCTTAAAAGTGGTGTACTGTTGTTCAAGTCTGAGGGAGGTGGGTAGGGAGTTCCAAAGTGCAGGACTGATAAAGAAGAAAACAGAGGAGCGGGTTGATTGTAGGTGAGCACGGGAGGGAAAGGGGAGATGGAGGCGATTGATGTGTAGTGACCGGAGTGAGTGACTGGGATTATGAAACTGAATAAGGTCTGCCAGGTATTGAGGTGTGTGAGTGTAAAGGACTTGATGAACCAGTGTGAAGATTTTGTATCGAATACGGAAGTTAATGGGGAGCCAGTGGAGGTGGATGAAAAGAGGGGTAACGTGATCCCAATGTGAGGAATGTGAGATAAGGCATGCGGCTGTGTTCTGAATGTGTTGTAAATGGTGTAACTGTGAGTGCAGAAGGCCAACTAGAACAGAATTGCAAAAATCAACACATGATATAACCAGGGACAGGAGAAGAGTAGTAAGGGCCTCTGGGGTGAGAAAAGGGTGGATAGCACGGATCTGGTACAGAAAGAAAAAGGAAGTCTTAGTGGCATGAGAGATGTGATCCCGGAAGGAAAGATCCAAATGAAAGAGAACACCTAGATAACGGAAACAGGAAAATAAAGGGACATGTGAGACAGAGAAAGAAGGGGCCACCAGGGGTGGAGGACTGCGGTAAGTGAACCAGATAGCAAGCGTTTTAGCTTAATTCAAGTGCAGACAATTAGTGGTGAGCCAACCAGCAACAACGGAGAGACAGGAATTGAAGGGGGAAAGATCGGTGTAGAGGGAAAGTGTGGTGAAGAAGAACCAGATCATCAACGTAGTAAAAGGCAGAAATCCCAAATTGTTGCACCAGAAGAGCAAGTGGTGCCAGGAAGATATTAAAGAGAAGGAGTGCTAATATGGAACCTTGAGGCACACCACAAAGCAGTGGAAAGGGCTCAGAGGATACCGCCGGAGCAGACAAAGAGAGAACAGTACAGGACCGAAAGATATGAGTGGAACCAATGTTGAACCATGCTACAGAGACCAGCCTCACGTAAGCGAGAGAGAAGAAGGGAGTGGTCAACTAGGTCAAAAGCTGCAGAAAGGTCTAGAGATACTGCACCGAGAAATCACCGTGGTTGTGAGCTATGTGAAGTTCATTAAGAAATGCAAGAAGAACAATCTCCACACTGTGACCTGGCCGAAAGCCTGATTGGCGGGGATGAAGAAAGTGGGTGGGATCCAGGTGATGGGATAGCTGTGCAAAGACCATTTTTTCCAGTATTTTAGAAAGAAAGAGAAGATTAAAGAAGGGTGATAGTGGGCAGGAATTTCGGGGTCAAGTGAGGGTTTCTTGAGGCTAGGAAGGATAAGGGCATGCTACAAGGAGTGGGGAAAAATACCTGTGGAAAGACTAGTATTAATCATGGTAAGGATTGAGGGAATAAGAGCAAGAGAAGGAGTAAGTAGCCAGGAAGAAGAGGTAGGGTCCAGTGAACAGAAGGTCTTATTAGAAGAAGAAATTAATCCAATAAGCTCGGAATTAGTAATTGAGTGAAATGAGGCCCAGCATGTGAGAGCTGAGAGACAGGAGGGGGGAGAAAGAGATAGGGAGGGGGCAGTGAGGCAGAGACACCCTAAGATCTAGAATCTTGTTATTGAAGAAAGATGCGAGTTCAGAAGGGAAAGGATATGACAAAGGAGGTACAGGGTCAGGGTCTGGCCAGAGAGATGTAAGGGACTTAAAAACAGTGTATAGGCCTTGAAGGACTAGAAAAGGGGACTGTTACTTCTAGAGAGAGATCTGCAATTGTGAGTATATACTTCTGGGAATTTTCTGAAAGGAATTCTTTGTATTAAAGCTAATTAAACTGTGAGCCCACTATTTTTTATTAAATCATCAGGGCCTAGTAGCAGCAGTTTAAGTTTAAATTTAAAACACAGAAGAGAACTTTCTAGTTACATTTCATAGCCAGCAGAGAGCTTGCAGTATAAATTTCATAGTCACTCAGGGCCTAGCATCAGCAAATTTAAAACACAGAAGAGAGCTTTCTGGTTAAATATGGAACCCAGCAGAGAGCTTCTAGTTTAAATTTAATAGTCACTCAGGGCCTAATATCAGCAAAGTACTTTTAGTTTAAATTTAAAACAGAAGAGAACTTTATGGTTACATTTCATACCCAGCAGAGAGCTTGTAGTTTAAATTTAATAGTCACTCAGGGCCTAGCATCAGAAAAGTACATTTAGTTTAAATTTAAAACATAGAAGAGACCTTTCTGGTTAAATTTGGAACCCAGCAGAGAGCTTGTAATTTAAATTAAATAGTCACTCAGGGCCTAGCATCAGAAAAGAACTTTTAGTTTAAATTGAAAACACAGAAGAGAGCTTTCTGGTTAAATCTGGAACCCAGCAGAGAGCTTATAGCTTAAATTTAATAGTCACTCAGGGCCTAATATTAACAAAGTACTTTTAGTTTAAATTTAAAACACCGAAGAGAACTTTGTGGTTACATTTAATACCCAGCAAAGAGCTTGTAGATTAAATGTAATAGTCACTCAGGGCCTAGTATCAGCAAAGTACTTTTAGTTTAAATTTAAAACACAGAAGAGAGCTTTCTGGTTAAATTTGGAAGTCACTCAGGGCCTAATATCATCAAATTACTTTTAGTTTAAATTTAAAACATAGAAGAGAGCTTTCTGGTTAAATTTGGAACCCAGAAGAGAGCTTATAGTTCAAATGTAATAGTCACTCAGGGCCTAGCATCAGCAAAGTACTTTTAGTTTAAATTTAAAACACAGAAGAGAGCTTTCTGGTTAAATTTGGAACCCAGCAAAGAGCATGTAGTTCAAATTTAATAGTCACTCAGGGCCTAGCATCAGCAAACTACTTTTAGTTTAAATTTAAAACACCGAAGAGAACTTTGTGGTTACATTTAATACCCAGCAAAGAGCTTGTAGTTTAAATTTCATAGTCACTTAGGGCCTAGCATCAGCAAACTACTTTTAGTTTAAATTTAAAACATAGAAGAGAGCTTTCTGGTTAAATTTGGAACCCAGCAGAGAGCTTGTAGTTTAAATTTAATAGTCACTCGGCATAGTATTAGTAAAGTACATGTAGTTAATATTGAAAACACAGAAGAGAACTTTCTGGTTACATTTCAAACCCAGCAGAGAGCTTGTAAATTAAATTTAATAGTCACTCAGAGCCTAGCATCAGCAAAATACTTTTAGTTTAAATTTAAAACACAGAAGAGAGCTTTCTGGTTAAATTTGGAAGTCACTGAGGGCCTAATATCATCAAATTACTTTTAGTTTAAATTTAAAACATAGAAGAGAGCTTTCTGGTTAAATATGGAACCCAGAAGAGAGCTTATAGTTCAAATGTAATAGTCACTCAGGGCCTAGCATCAGCAAAGTACTTTTAGTTTAAATTTAAAACACAGAAGAGAGCTTTCTGGTTAAATTTGGAACCCAGCAAAGAGCATGTAGTTCAAATTTAATAGTCACTCAGGGCCTAGCATCAGCAAACTACTTTAAGTTTAAATTTAAAACACAGAAGAGAACTTTCTGGTTACATTTAATAACCAGCAGAGAGCTTGTAAATTAAATGTAATGGTCACTCAGGACATAGCATCAGCAAAGAACCTTTAGCTTAAATTTAAAACCCAGAAGAGAACTTTCTGGTTACATTTAATACCCAGCAGAGAGCTTGAAGTTTAAATGTAAAAGTCACTCAGGGCCTAGCATCAGCAAAGTACTTTTAGTTTAAATTTAAAACATAGAAGAGAGCTTTGTGGTTAAATTTGGAACCCAGCAGAGAGCTTCTTGTGTAAATTTAATAGTCACTCAGGGCCTAATATCAGCAAAGTACTTTTAGTTTAAATTTAAAACAGAAGAGAACTTTCTGGTTACATTTAATACCCAGCAGAGAGCTTGTAGTTTAAATTTTATAGTCAATCATGGCATAGCATCAGCAAGGTACTTTTAGTTTAAATTTAAAATACAAAATAGAATTTTCTGGTTACATTTCATACCCAGCAGGGAGCTTGTTTAAATTTAATAGTCATTCAGGGCCTAATATTAACAAAGTACTTTTAGTTTAAATTTAAAACACCAAAGAGAACTTTGTGGTTACATTTAATACCCAGCAGAGAGCTTGTAGGTTAAATGTAATAGTCACTCAGGGCCTAGTATCAGCAAAATACTTTTAGTTTAAATTTAAAACACAGAAGAGAGCTTTATGTTTAAATTTGGAAGTCACTCAGTGCCTAATATCAGCAAATAACTTTTAGTTTAAATTTAAAACACAGAAGAGAGCTTTCTGGTTAAATTTGGAAGTTACTCAGGGCCCAATATCAGCAAATTACTTTTAGTTTAAATTTAAAACATAGAAGAGAGCTTTCTGGTTAAATTTGGAACTCAGCAGAGAGCTTGTAGTTTAAATTTAATAGTCGCTCAGGGCATAGTATCAGTAAAGTACATGTAGTTTAAATTGAAAACACAGAAGTGAACTTTCTGGTTACATTTCATACCCAGCAGAGAGCTTGAGATTTAAATTTAATAGTCACTCAGGGCCTAGCATCAGCAAAATACTTTTAGTTTAAATTTAAAACACAGAAGAGAGCTTTCTGGTTAAATTTGGAACCCACAGAGAGCTTGTAGTTTAAATTTAATAGTCACTCAGGGCCTAGCATCAGCAAAGTACTTTTAGTTTAAATTTAAAACACAGAAGAGAGCTTTCTGGTTAAATTTGGAACCCATAGAGAGCTTATAGTTCAAATTTAATAGTCACTCAGGGCCTAGCATCAGCAAAGTACTTTTAGTTTAAATTAAAAAAACAGAAGAGAGCTTTCTGGTTAAATTTGGAACCCAGCAAAGAGCATGTAGTTTAAATTTAATAGTCACTCAGGGCCTAGCATCAGCAAAGTACTTTAAGTTTAAATTTAAAACACAGAAGAGAACTTTCTGGTTACAATTAATATCCAGCAGAGAGCTTGTACATTAAATGTAATGGTCACTCAGGACATAGCATCAGCAAAGAACTTTAAGCTTAAATTTAAAACACAGAAGAGAACTTTCTGGTTACATTTAATACCCAGCAGAGAGCTTTTAGGTTAAATTTAATAGTCATTCAGGGCCTAGCATCAGCAAAGTACTTTTAGTTTAAATTTAAAACATAGAAGAGAACTTTCTGGTTAAATTTGGAACCCAGCAGAGAGCTTGAAGTTTAAATTTAAAAGTCACTCAGGGCCTAGCATCAGCAAAGTATTTTTAGTTTAAATTTAAAACACAGAAGAGAATTTTCTGGTTAAATCTGGAACCAGCAGAGAGCTTCTAGTTTAAATTTAATAGTCAGTCAGGGCCTAGTATTAGCAAAGTACTTTTAGTTTAAATTTAAAACACAGAAGAGAGCTTTCTGGTTAAATTTGGAAGTCACTCAGGGCATAATATTAGCAAAGTACTTTTAGTTTAAATTTAAAACACAGAAAAGAGCTTTCTGGTTTTATAGTCACTCATGGCGTAGCATCAGCAAAGTATTTTTAGTTTAAATTTAAAACACAGAAGAGAACTTTCTGGTTACATTTCATACCCAGCTGAGAGCTTTCTGGTTAAATTTGGAACACAGAAGATAGCTTATAGTCTAAATTTAATAGTCACTCAGGGCCTAGTATTAGCAAAGTGCTTTTAGTTTAAATTTAAAACACAGAAAAGAGCTTTCTGGTTTTATAGTCACTCATGGCGTAGCATCAGCAAAGTATTTTTAGTTTAAATTTAAAACACAGAAGAGAACTTTCTGGTTACATTTCATACCCAGCTGAGAGCTTTCTGGTTAAATTTGGAACACAGAAGATAGCTTATAGTCTAAATTTAATAGCCACTCAGGGCCTAGTATTAGCAAAGTACTTTTAGTTTAAATTTAAAACACAGAAGAGAACTTTCTGGTTACATTCCATACACAGCAGAGAGCTTGTAGTTTAAATTTAATAGTCACTCAAGGCCTAGCATTAGAAAAGTACTTTTAGTTTTAATTTAAAACAGATAACAGATCTTTCTGGTTAAATTTGGAACCCTGCAAAAAGCTTGAAGTTAAAATTTAATAGTCACTCAGGGGCTAGCATCAGAAAAGTACTTTTAGTTTAAATTAAAAACACAGAAGAGAGCTTTCTGCTCAAATTTGGAACCCAATAAAAAGAGAGCCTGGTATAACCAACAAAACCACCGTTGTGAAAAATTATTTTTGTCGGAAAAGCCGTCACAGTACAGAAGGACTCCACCTCCTTAGCACTGCAGCCTAGCCTTTTGATTTTATTAGAAACATTATCAACTTCTTAACATTTTAAAAGTACTTAGCTGAAAGGCCGTTGTAAATCTTCATCAAAGGACTAGCCGGACGCTTCAGGTCCAGTCGCCACAAAATAAATAGTCTCAGTACATAGAACGCCGAAAAAGGCTGTGTTTAAAGGCACCAAACACAGCTGTGCCATTGATGGAAACGGAACTATGGGAAGCTATTTGGAACCCAACAGACAGCTTGTAGGTTAAATTTAATAGTCACTCAGGACCTAGTTTCAGCAAAGTAAGAGCCAGCCAGACGTCTTCTATTGCAAATATCGGGGAATCTTTCACTAAAGAAACTACCATCAGTTCGTTCTGAAAATATCTACAGATATTTTCAGAATGAACTGATGGTAAAGATGCAGATATTTTCAGAACGAACTAAGAGTTTAAGGGGTATGTTTACTAAAACCCCGGTAAAGTGTGGGCCATGGTAGAGTGCGGATGCCATATAAGGAGTGGGCGTTCCGTCCTGAAAAAGAAAAGCCGTAATTTAAATATGCGCTAAGGTGCACGGTGCCCTTGTGCGCCCCGCACCTTAGCGCATCAGATGGCTGCGCGGGAGGCATATGTGGAGCGCTGATGGGCAAACAGAAGAGCAGAGTCACAGCACAATGGTGAAGGCACTTACCAATGGTGCAGGGATCAGGGGTTCGATCCCCCACTGTGCTCAATGAAAATGGCTGGCTGAGGTGATATTTTAGGAGGCATACAAATAATGGGCGGCGTAAGGCGGCGCGCAGATGGCCATTAGGCGGGGCGCTATTGATTTAGTAGGCTGTCTAATTATTGAGAGGCATAAGGCGGCGCGCAAATGTGCAAGCACCGGAACAGAGCCACAGCACAATGGTTAAGACACTGACCAATGATTCAGGGATCAGGGGTTCGACCCCCACAGTGCCCAATGAACAAGACTGGCTGAGGCATTGCGTATTATGGGGAAGAGTGCTTTAGGGTGCATTTTATTTTTACTTTATCACTACTAGCAAACGCACCCTCAAAGCGTGTTAACATAAGGCGCCCTATAAGGCACATTTTCAAGTGCACTGTCCTCCAAGGCACCCTACAATGTTGCTTATAGGGTGCTGTAAAGGTTGCCGTATGAGGTACTGCAAGGTCAGAGTACTGTTTCTGATGGTAGCACTGTGCATTGTAAGGAATGAAAAGCATAAGTAGGTGCGCTGACATGCAAGGAGGAGCAGCAGTGGAGCACAATGGTTAAGGCAGTGACTGCTGATACAGGGGTCATGAGTTTGCTCCCCAGGGTGCCTAATAAGTAAGGCTGGCTGTGGCATCAGCTTTGTAATGTACATATTTTTTCCTGCAGCACCGTATGTTTTATGTAATAATTGCTGGCAACAAACATGCCCTCACGTGCCGTAATGGAAGGTGCCGTATAAGGCACCCTATACGGCACTCCATAGGGCACATTATAAGTGCACTGTCCGCCACGGCACCCTAATATGTCCCCTATAGGGCACCCTATATGTTGCATCCCAGGATAATGTATAGTGCACCTTATATGGACGGGAACCATAAGGTGCCCTATATGGTGCCCTATAAAGCGCCCTCAGAGGCACCCTATGGATACAGTATGCTGAGGGCATTTTTGCGGGCATCAAAATATGTACATTAAATAAAAACAATGCTTTGGACAACCCTATCAAATAACCCCACTGTGGGTTTGAACCCATGACCTCTGGCTGCACAGGCAGTGAAGTAACCATTGGGCTACAGCTCTATTGGGCTAGCAAGCACCTGGCTGGCTGCAGAGAGGCTGCACGTCACCACACAGACAGTCTGCTGTGGTCACCAGGATAGGGTTACCCCACCCGTACCCATGATGCACTGCACATGCAAATCAGCTGTCCACAGATGAACACAAGATGGGGAATGCACCCCCACAGCACCTCGGCCTGGTAGGAGAAAGTGACCGGGTGCACCCACACAGCACCTCGGCCTGGTAGGGGATACTGACCGGGTGATTTACTGGCACAGAGTAGCTACACACCGTCACATTGTGCGGGTACTGTGCTCACCCTGAGTGTGCGATGAGGTGCCCAGGACCAGGTCCACAACACCTTCCATGGCTGATGGAGGCCATGCTGGAGGTCCAAAGCAGTGTTAATGTGTAAGATATGTAGTTTCTGCACAAACACCATGGATATCTCTGTCTGTCTCAGTCAGTTGTAGCCCCCATGGTGGGCCATGCACCACCCCCACCCCCCCCACGGCTGAGAGCAGCAACCATGGTCTCCCATCAATAGATCCACATTCTACCTCCCTGCAAAGGTGGCAATAGAGGGGAACATCAACCCCAGTCCTGCTGAGGAACAGACACCCCACAGGGCAGTTAATGCAGCTCAATACACATCCATAACACAATAGCAGACAGACATTAGACCAGGACATAGTAAGCTGCACCTCACCACTATCTGATATTCTCCTGCAGCAAGCCATCAGCCACTGCACCCTACAAGCCACACCAGCAAAACACAGACCAGCTACAAACAGTCTGCTACTTAGTCCATAGTGCATGTTCCCAGTGGAGATGCATGCACCCAGAACTGGGATATCAGTATACACAGCAAGCAGATCAATCAATGACTGGGCCCCAAAAGGAATCCCATATCTATCACATGAGAGAAATACTATATAGCACTATGGGGGTGCCTAGCCATGCTGTGGTCACTGCACAGTCAGGGTGAGAGTGATCTATCAGCAGGACATACTGAGGTCACTCTGTCTGTGTAGGTGGTGGCCGGGCACTACAATGTCCCAGTCAGTGCCCTATGCCCTGTGCAGATGCACCCTTGCCAGGCCACCCTGTCCGTCCTATACCCATGGTACCTTGCTCCTCATTATGCACATTGGCAGCCCAATACTGACAAAATTGCTGGCAGTGTGGGCTGTGGAAGGGTTTTGCAGCCAACACACACTGGATAGACAGACAGCCACCGCCACACCTATGCCAGCAGTGTGCTACTATAGAGGAGTTCAGCAGCCATAACCACCACACCAGTCCTGGGCACAGTACATGCATGGATATGGTACGCAATACTGTTGGGGGTCACAACCCAGGGGGGTAAACACTGTCAGAGACCAGACCTGCAGCACACACCGCAGACATCTGAAGGATTGTTAAGGTGGAACTCAATGAGCAAAATGTGCTTTACGTAGAAATTGCTATCTGCCAGCTATCATAGGAAACGTTTGATAGCTGTGTACCGTATACCCAGGTGTAGGGTGGCATTGCTAAGGTATGCAACTGCTGGTATTGGGGGATACAGGCAGGGCCCAATGTCCTGCCTCTCCAGGAGGCCTTGGCCAATGGGGCCTGTGTGGGTGTGTCTGGCCCTGTTGGCTGCTGCTTTACGGCAGGGTTTCCCAACTCCATTCCTGGTGTTCCCAACACTGTTTGGGTATTCATGCATATTCATAAATATGCATGAGCTACATCTGCATACCATGGGGGTGGTGCATAGATATGCAGCACAGGCATCTTTATGGCAGCATGGAACCTGAATGGTGTGGGGCCCTCCAGGACTGCATTTGGGAGACTCTGCTCTAGGTAATGCGGCTGTTTATGGTGTCTGTGATTGGTGTGGTAAAATATAGGCGAATTAACCATGCATATGTTCTCAGCTATACAGTTTTGTCCTTACCATCACGGTTTATTTGTGGGAAAAATATGTGGACAGGATTGGCAGTAGTCCCAGCTGGGCTTTGAACCTGTGCTCTTCTGTTCTTGCACACGCTGTCTGTGTGCACTGCACCACTGTGTTGCCACAGATGTGCTGCATGCCCTGGGGAGGCCATGACTGTATATCCGACAGAGCCTGTCTGTTGCGGTGGACGGTGCCAGCCTGCACAGGCCTAGGCCACTGTGTGCTGTGGCTTGCAGCTACTGGCCCCTCCACCACCTGCACCCTTCCGCCAACATGCAGACATGTTCTTATCTTGGTAAATGCATATGACTGGATTGAGTTGTGGCACTCCTGGATTGAATTTGGGGGACTCGGCTGTAGGTAATGGCATTTGGCATGGTTTGTGTAAAATATGGGTGTTTGCACCATGCTTATGTGCTCTGTAATACAGGGGTGTCCTGACTGTCCCTGTTTGGTGGTGGGTAAAACTATGGGGACTGGGTTGTCAGGAGCCCCAGCTGGGATTTGAACGTGTGACCCTCTGGTCCTACAGGAAATGGCTGTGTCTGCTACACCACACTGTGGCCACAGAAATAGTGCAGTCCCTGGAGATAGATAACCTGACCGAACGGCTCAGAAAACCTTCTCTGCACAGTTTTACTGTGGGCTCATTCACCTTGTATGGTGACAAAAGGGCAAATAACCCTCAAATATGACCTCGAAAAAAGGGGAAAAACACATAACCAAGCTGGGCAACATTGATATCAATGGCCAACAATACAAACACTCCCAGGTAGGCTCCAAAAAAAGAAATGATTTTTGGAAGGGTCTACGCTCCGTAGACCCTTCCATAAATCATTCCTTTTTTTTGGAGCTTTCCTGGGAGTGTTTTTTATGGTTGGCCATTGATATCAATGTTGGCCAGCTGGCTTATGATTTTTACATTTTTTGTTGTGGTCATTTTCAGTTGTTATTTGCAATTTTGTTCTGTGCACATGTATCACACTGCTCACGTTTTTTAGGTTTCCCCGGTTTGGCTTTACATTGCTGACGGAAATGGTTTCTCTTCCCTTTAAATGCATTCTACCGCGAGAGTTTCACTCGCGGTAGTTTTTACTTGGAAATTCGGCCCCGCTCCTGTGCGGGGAGCCTCTCCCCTCCCACTCTCCACCCATTGACCCCGTCCCTCCACCCCTCGTGGGCCTTCCTCCGCCCTCCGTAAGCCTTTCCCTGCCTCTATCGCACATCAGCACCCAGCACACCTGCATGTTTTCGTCGCACATGTGCGGGGCCCATTAATGTGACGCGCACGCGTGCGGGGCACTTAAGAGCACTTAAGTGCATCATTTTAGCACGCTCAAGTGCGCCCCACACAAGTGCGCCGTTTAGTAAACATACCCCTAAATTTAATAGTCACTCAGGGCTTAGCATCAGCAAAGTACTTTTAGTTTAAATTTAAAACACAGAAGTGAACTTTATGGTTACATTTCATACCCAACAGAGAGCTTGTATTTTAAATTTAATAGTCTCTCAGAGCCTAGCATCAACAAAGTACTTTTAGTTTAAATTTAAAACACAGAAGAGAGCTTTCTGGTTAAATTTCGAATCGAGAAGAGAGCTTCTAGTTTAAATTTAACAGTCACTCAGGGCCTAGCATCAGCAAAGTACTTTTATTATAAATTTAAAACATAGAAGAGAACTTTCTGGTTAAATATGGAACCCAGCAGAGAGCTTGTAGTTTAAATTTAATAGTCTCTAAGAGCCTAGTATCAGAAAAGTACTTTTACTTTAAATTGAAAACACAGAAGAGAACTTTCTGGTAACATTTCATACCCAGCAGAGAGCTTGTAGTTTAAATTTAGCAGTCACTCAGGGCCTAGTATCAGCAAAGTACTTTCAGATTAAATTTAAAACACAGAATAGAGCTTTCTGGTTAAATTTGGTACCCAGCAGAGAGCTTATAGTTTAAATGTAATAGTCACTCAGGGCCTAGTATCAACAAAGTACTTTTAGTTTAAATTTAAAACACAGAAGAGAACTTTCTGGTAACAATTAATACCCAGCAGAGAGCTTGTAGTTTAAATTTAATAGTCACTCAGTGCCTAGCATCAGCAAAGTACTTTTAGTTTAAATTTAAAACACAGAAGAGAACTTTCTGGTAACAATACAAAGCAGAGAGCTTGTAGTTTAAATTTAATAGGCACTCAGCACCTAGCATCAGCAAAATACTTTTAGTTTAAATTTAAAACACAGAAAAAAGCTTTCTGTTTAAATTTTGAACTCAGCAGAGAGCTTGTAGTTTAAATGTAATAGTCACTCAGGGCCTAGTATCAACAAAGTACTTTTAGTTTAAATTTAAAACACAGAAGAGAACTTTCTGGTAACAATTAATACCCAGCAGAGAGCTTGTAGTTTAAATTTAATAGTCACTCAGCGCCTAGCATCAGCAAAGTACTTTTAGTTTAAATTTAAAACACAGAAGAGAACTTTCTGGTAACATTACCAAGCAGAGAGCTTGTAGTTTAAATTTAATAGTCGCTCAGCACCTAGCATCAGCAAAATACTTTTAGTTTACATTTAAAACACAGAAGAGAGCCTTCTGGTTAAATTTGGAAGTCACTTAGGGCCTTGCATCAGCAAAGCACTTTTAATTTAAATTTAAAACATAGAAGAGAACTTTCTGGTTAAATATGGAACCCAGCAGACAGCTTGTAGTTTAAAATTAATAGTCACTCAGGGCATAGTATCACTAAAGTACATGTAGTTTAAATTGAAAACACAGAAGAGAACTTTCTGGTAACATTTCATACCCAGCAGAGAGCTTGTAGTTTAAATTTAGCAGTCACTCAGCACCTAGCATCAGCAAAATACTTTTAGTTTAAATTTAGAACATAGAAAAAAGCTTTCTGGTTAAATTTGGAAGTCAGCAGAGAGCTTGTAGTTTAAATGTAATAGTCACTCAGGGCCTAGCATCAGAAAAGTAATTTTAGTTTAAATTTAAAAAACAGAAGAGAATTTTCTGGTTACATTTCATACCCAGCAGAGAGCTTGTTTAATTTTAATAGTCACTCAGGGCCTAGCATCAGCAAAGTACTTTTAGTTTAAATTTAAAACACAGAAGAGAACTTTCAGGTTACATTTCATATCCAGCAGAAAGCTAGTAGTTTAAATTTAATAGTCACTAAGGGCCTAGCATCAGCAAAGTACTTTTAGTTTAAATTTAAAACACAGAAGAGAGCTTTCTGGTTAAATTTGGAACCCAGAGAGAGCTTATAGTTCAAATTTAATAGTCACTCAGGGCCTAGCATCAGCAAAGTACTTTTAGTTTAAATTAAAAAAACAGAAGAGAGCTTTCTGGTTAAATTTGGAACCCAGCAAAGAGCATGTAGTTTAAATTTAATAGTCACTCAGGGCCTAGCATCAGCAAAGTACTTTAAGTTTAAATTTAAAACACAGAAGAGAACTTTCTGGTTACAATTAATATCCAGCAGAGAGCTTGTAGATTAAATGTAATGGTCACTCAGGACATAGCATCAGCAAAGAACTTTAAGCTTCAATTTAAAACACAGAAGAGAACTTTCTGGTTACATTTAATACCCAGCAGAAAGCTTTTAGGTTAAATTTAATAGTCATTTATTTCATAGAAGAGAACGTTCTGGTTAAAATTGGAACCCAGCAGAGAGCTTGAAGTTTAAATTTAAAAGTCACTCAGGGCCTAGCATCAGCAAAGTACTTTTAGTTTAAATTTAAAACACAGAAGAGAATTTTCTGGTTAAATCTGGAACCCAGCAGAGAGCTTCTAGTTTAAATTTAATAGTCACTCAGGGCCTAATATCAGCAAAGTACTTTTAGTTTAAATTTAAAACAGAAGAGAACTTTCTGGTTACATTTCATACCCAGCAGAAAGCTTGCAGTTTATATTTAATAGTCACTCAGGACCTAGCATTAGCAAAGTACTGTTAGTTTAAATTTAAAACACAGAAGAGAGTTTTCTGGTTAAATTTGGAACCCAGCAAAGAGCATGTAGTTTTAATTTAATAGTCACACAGGGCCTAGCATCAGCAAACTACTTTTAGAAACAGAATGCACCCTCCCCAACCCCACTCTGACGATCAGAAAGAAATTTTTCTAAATCTAGGAATACATAAGAGTCTCCCTTGTAATTTAAAACACAGAATAGAAATTTCTGGTGACATTTCATACCCAGCAGAGGGCTTGTAGTTTAAATTTAATAGTCACTCGGCCTACTATCAGCAAAGTACTTTTACTTTAAATTTAAAACAGAGAAGAGAGCTTTCTGGTTAAATTTGGAACCCAGCTGAGAGCTTGTAGTTTAAATTTAATAGTCACTGAGGGCCTAGCATCAGCAAAGTACTTTTAGTTTAAATTTAAAACACAGAAGAGAATTTTCTGGTTAAATCTGGAACCCAGCAGAGAGCTTCTAGTTTAAATTTAATAGTCACTCAGGGCCTAATATCAGCAAAGTACTTTTAGTTTAAATTTAAAACAGAAGAGAACTTTCTGGTTACATTTCATACCCAGCAGAAAGCTTGCAGTTTATATTTAATAGTCACTCAGGACCTAGCATTAGCAAAGTACTGTTAGTTTAAATTTAAAACACAGAAGAGAGTTTTCTGGTTAAATTTGGAACCCAGCAAAGAGCATGTAGTTTAAATTTAATAGTCACACAGGGCCTAGCATCAGCAAACTACTTTTAGAAACAGAATGCACCCTCCCCAACCCCACTCTGACGATCAGAAAGAAATTTTTCTAAATCTAGGAATACATAAGAGTCTCCCTTGTAATTTAAAACACAGAATAGAAATTTCTGGTGACATTTCATACCCAGCAGAGGGCTTGTAGTTTAAATTTAATAGTCACTCGGCCTACTATCAGCAAAGTACTTTTACTTTAAATTTAAAACAGAGAAGAGAGCTTTCTGGTTAAATTTGGAACCCAGCTGAGAGCTTGTAGTTTAAATTTAATAGTCACTGAGGGCCTAGCATCAGCAAAGTACTTTTAGTTTAAGTTTAAAACACAGAAGAGAGCTTTCTGGCTACATTTGGAACCCAGCAGAGGGCTTGTAGTTTAAATTTAATAGTCACTGAGGGCCTAGTATCAGCAAAGTATTAGATTTCTGGTTAAATTTGGAACCCAGCAGAGAGCTTGTACTTGAAATGTAATAGTCACTCAGGGCCTAGCATCAGAAACTTTTAGTTTAAATTTAAAACACAGAAGAGAGCTTTCTGGTTAAATTTGGAATCCAGGAGAGAGCTTGTAGTTTAAATTTTATAGTCACTCATGGCCTAGCATCAGCAAAGTACTTTTAGTTTACATTTAAAACACAGAGGAGAATTTTCTGGTTACATTTCATACCGAGCAGAGAGCTTGTTTAAATTTAATAGTCACTCAGGGCCTAGCATCAGCAAAGTACATTTAGTTTAAATTTAAAACACAGAAGAGAGCTTTCTGGTTAAATTTGGAACCCAGCAGAGTGCTTGAAATTTAAATTTCATAGTTACTCAGGGCCTAGCATCAGCAAAGTACATTTAGTTTAAATTTAAAACACAGAAGAGAGCTTTCTGGTTACATTTCATAAACAGCAGAAAGCTTGCAGTTTAAATTTAATAGTCACTCAGGGCCTAGCATTAGCAAAGTTTTTTTAGTTTAAATTTAATGCACAGAAGAGAGCTTTCTGGTTAAATATGGAACCCAGCAGAGTGCGTGAAGTTTAAATTTCATAGTCAATCAGGGCCTAGCATCAGCAAAGTACTTTTAGTTTAAATTTGAAACACGGAAGAGAGCTTTCTGGTTAAATTTGGAACCCAGCAGAGAGCTTGTAGTTCAAATTTAGAAGTCACTCAGGACCTAGCATCAGTAAAGTACTTTTAGTTTACATTTAAAACACAGAAGAAAGCTTTCTGGTTAAATTTGGAACCCAGCAGAGAGCTTATATTTTAAATTTAATAGTCACTCAGGGCCTAATATCAGCAAAGTACTTTTAGTTTAAATTTAAAACACAGAAGAGAGCTTTCTGCTGAAATTTGGAACACAGCAGAGAGCTTCTAGTTTAAATTTGATAGTCACTCAGGGCCTAATATCAGCAAAGTACTTTTAGTTTAAATTGAAAACACTGAAGAGAATTTCTGGTTACATTTCATACCCAGCAGAGAGCTTGTAGTTTAAATTTAATGGTCACTCAGGGCCTAGCATCAGCAAAGTACTTTTAGTTTAAATTGAAAACAGAAGACAGCTTTCTACTTAAATTTACAACACAGCAGTTCCTTGTTGATAAGGAGAGCTTTGGTAGACAGGAGGATGTTTAGGTGGGATGGTTTGTGTATTTCGGCTCCCTGATTGGAGTTTTAATTAACTCCTATTTACTTCTATTTGTATTGTAATCCTTATGGGATTTTGTGCAGTTTTCTCTCCTTGATGTGTATTGTATGGATATGAAATTAGTTCTTGAATGTCTTATTTATTGTGTGTAAGTATTTTTGTATTTTTTCTTGCATTTGAGAAAATTTAAATAAACAATTAAAAAAAAAACCAAAATTTACAACACAGCAGAGAGCTTGAAGTTTAAATTTAAAGGTCACTCATGGCCTAGCATCAGCAAAGTACTTTAATTTAAATTTAAAACACAGAAGAGAGCTTTCTGGTTAAATTTGGAACCCTGCAGAGAACTTGTAGTTTAAATTTAATAACTTTTAGTTTAAATTTAAAGCACAGAAGAGAGCTTTCTGGTTAAATTTGGAACACAGCAGAGAGCTTGTAGTTTAAATTTAATAGTCAATCAGGGCCTATCATCAGCAAAGCACTTTTAGATTAAATTTAAACCACATCTTTCTGGTTAAATTTGGAACCCAGCAGAGGGCTTCTAGTTTAAATAGTCAGGGCCTAGTATCAACAAAGTACTTTTACTTTAAATTTAAAACACAGAAGAGAGCTTTCTGGTTAAATTTGGAACCCAGCAGAGAGCTTGTAGTTTAAATTTACTAGTCACTCAGGGCCTAGCATCAGCAAAGTACTTTTAGTTTAAATTTAAAACACAGAAGAGGACCTTCTGGTTACATTTCATACCTAGCAGAGAGCTTGTAGTTTAAATTTAATAGTCACTCAAGATCTAACATCAGCATAGTATTTTTAGTTAAAATTTAAAACACAGAAGAGAACTTTCTGGTTACATTTCATACCCAGCAGAGAGCTTGTAGTTTAAATTAATACTCACTCAGTGCCGAGCATCAAGTAAATTACTTTTACTTTAAATTTAAAACACAGAAGAGAACTTTCTGGTTACATTTCATACTCAGCAGAGAGCTTATAGTTTAAATGTAATAGTCACTCAGGGCCTAGCATCAGCAAAATACTTTTAGTTTAAATTTAAAACACAGAAGAGAACTTTGTGGTGATATTTCATACCCAGCAGAGAGCTTGTAGTTTAAATTAATACTCAGGGCCTAGTATTAGCAAAGTACTTTTAGTTTAAATTTAAAACACAGAAGAGAGCTTTCTGGTTAAATTTGGAACCCATCAGAGAGCTTGTAGTTTAAATTTAATAGTCAGGGCCTAGCATCAGCAAAGTGTGGTAGCCAGGCTAACTGTTCATTTTAAATTAAATCTCTCTCCCCAGACCCTGCTGTGTGTTTAAACTTTTCCTGCCCTAGCCTGCTTGAGTGAATCCTCCCCTCCCCCCCCTTTGCTGAGGTACTGTGTAGCCTTCTTCCTGTTTTCTCCACGTGTGCATAGTCTGTTTTAGTTTGCTTCTTCTGATCAGAGAGGAGCAGTGCTTTTTACAGTGCTCTGCTAGAAAAGTGGATTTTGCCTCCTGAGAAACTTTGCTGTGAGTTCTAGCTGTTTATTTAACTATTTATTGTTTGTCTAACTGTTTATTTAATTATTTATTGTTTGTCTTAGTGCTAGTTCAGCTGTTTTCAGCTGTAATTTACCTTGCCTCTCTCAACTAACTGGGCTTTGTGTGGTAGCCCCCTGCCCCACTCCCCCCCTGCTGAGGGTCCAGGACAGGGTACCTTGTAACTGCCCTCTTTAATAGGACTTATCTCCCTCCCTCCCTCCCCAGCACCCACCCACCCCTGGGGTGATTGTAGTCTTATAGGTACTTGCACATCTTAGAGGAAAGGGGCTGCTCTCAGTTGCAGCTCATTATCCAAATCAGTCACACACAGAGGACCTGAGATTAATTAATTAAGCTTTAGGTACACAAGGTGTATTAGGGGTATTAGATACACTTTTATTGGTATAAGCATCTACACCAATCCTTATTATATACAGAATTTAAAAGATCTAAACACAAGCTTTAAACTAAGATGCAGACAGAAGTCCAGCAACGATATGGGGGTTCTCCGGTCTTTTGCATTGAGTGTCACATGTATGATTTTCTCCCAGTTGGTGAGAGATCTTAAGTATGCTCTAAGTGCAAAGAACTCTTTGCTCTCAGGGAACGAGTCCGTTCTCTAGAGGCTAGAGTAGCAGACCTGGAAGACATAAGAAAGACAGAGAAGTACATGGACGTGACCTTCAGGGATATAGTCCTGAAGTCCCACCTCCAGTCTGGCAGCATCCCTGTTGCCATGGAGGAGAGAGGTCACGTGACAGGAGAGCATCACCCTGGTGTGGCAGGAAGTGATCCTGTAACTAGGACCTGTCCTCCAGGTGATGTAAAACCCTCTCGCACCGAGGGCGTTTCTCCAGGGCCATGTGCCCATGAGGGGAGGGTCAGGACAGCTGCTATAGTCGGTGATTCAATCATTAGGAATGTAGATAGTTGGGTGGCTGGTGGACGTGAGGATCGCCTGGTAACATGCCTGCCTGGTGCGAAGGTAGCAGACCTCACGCACCGCCTAGATAGGATCGTAGATAGTGCTGGGGAGGAGTCTGCTGTCTTGGTACATGTTGGTACCAATGACATAGGAAAATGTGGTAGGGAAGTTCTGGAGGCTAAATTTAAGCTTTTAGGTAGGAAGTTGAAATCCAGAACTTCCAGGATAGCGTTCTCCGAAATGCTTCCTGTTCCACGTGCAGGACCCAAAAGACAGGCAGAGCTCCGGAGTCTCAATGCGTGGATGAGACAATGGTGCAAGGATGAGGGTTTTGGATTTGTTAGGAACTGGGGAACATTCTGGGGAAAGGGGGGGCTCTTCCGAAGGGATGGGCTTCACCTTAATCAGGATGGGACCAGACTGCTGGCATTAACCTTTAAAAAAGAGATAGAGAAGCTTTTAAACTAGAGAATAGGGGAAAGCTGACAGTCACCCAGGAGCGCATGGTTCGGACAAAGGTATCCTTGAAGGATACTACCAAAAGCAGTGAGGTTCCAAAAGGGGGTATAGTAGTCCAAATGACCTTGAGTAAGGAGCAGACAGAGCATAAAGATTCCAAATTACCCCTGCCTACCAATAGCCAGATTAGTATGAATAAAATACAGTCTCTAAAATGCTTGTATGCCAACGCTAGAAGTCTAAACAATAAGATGGGAGAGTTAGAATATATAGCACTAAATGAGAGGTTAGATATGATTGCACTCTCAGAGATATGGTGGAAGGAGGATAACCAGTGGGACACTGTGATACCTGGATACAAACTATATCGTAATGATAGAGCTGATCAAATTGGTGGAGGGGTTGCGCTCTATGTTAGAGAGGGCATTGAGTCAGAAAGGATTAAAGTTTTGCAGGGAACAAAATTTGCTGTAGAATCTCTATGGATTGAAATCCCATTTATGAAGGGGAAGGCGATGCAAGTGGGAGTATACTATCGACCGCCTGGCCAGAATGAACAAATGGATGATGAAATGCTCAAAGAAATCAAGGAAGCTAACAAAAGTCACAACAGAGTAGTAATAATGGGTGATTTCAATTACCCCGGTATCGACTGGGTCAGTGTGACGGCAGGACAAGCTAAAGAGATAAAGTTTCTAGATGGAATAAATGACTGCTTCTTGGAGCAGCTGGTTCATGAACCGACCAGAGGGGAAGCCATACTGGACCTAATCCTTAGTGGAACGCCAGATCTGGTGCAAGAAATAAGGGTGTTGGGACCACTTGGCAATAGTGATCATAGTATGATCATGTTTGATTTAATTAGTGGAGGACAGATAGTAAAGGAATCCACAGTATTACCTTTTAACTTTCAAAAGGGAGACTATGATAGAATGAGGAATATAGTTAGGAAAAAAACTAAAAGGAGCGGTTCCAAAGGTTAAAGACTTACAGCAAGCTTGGGTGTTATTTAAAAATACTATCCTCAAAGCCCAGACCAGCTGTATTCCACGCATTAAGAAGAGTGGAAGAAAGTCCAAAAAACTGCCAGCATGGTTTAAAGGTGAGGTCAGAGAGGCTGTTGCTGCCAAAAAAGCAACCTTCAGAAAATGGAAAAAAGAGCCAAATGATGAAAACTGGAAACAACACAAGCACTGGCAAGTTAAATGCAAAGCATTGATAAGGCAGGCAAAGCGGGAATTTGAGAAGAAACTTGCTACGGAAGCAAAAACACAAAATAAAGACTTTTTCAAGTACATTCGTAGCAAAAGGCCTGTGAGAGAGTCAATTGGACCGTTAGATGATAGAGGGGTAAAAGGGGCAGTAAGAGGAGACATGGCTATAGCAGAGAGACTGAATTAATTCTTTGCTTCGGTCTTTACTGAGGAAGATGTAGGGATGTTACCCATGACTGAAGTGGTATTTAAAGGTGATACTGCAGAGGAATTGAGAGAAATATCACTACACCGGGAAGATATATTATAACTATTTGATAAACTGAATAGTAGCAAATCACCTGGACCGGATGGTATACATCCCAGAGTGTTGAAAGAACTGAAATATGAGATTGCAGACCTGCTATTGGTAATCTGTGAACTTTCATTAAAATCATCTGTAATACCTGAAGATTGGAGGGTCGCCAACGTAACACCAATTTTTAAAAAAGGTTCCAGGGGTGACCCGGGAAATTACAGACCGGTGAGCCTGACGTCAGTACCAGGGAAAATGGTAGAAACCATCATAAAGAACAAAATTACACAACATGTAGAGATAGTCATGGCCTAATGGGAGACGGCCAACATGGCTTTAGACAAGGAAGATCTTGTCTTACTAATCTGATGTTTCTTTGAAGGTGTGCATAAACAGGTAGACAAAGGTGAGTCGGTTGATATAGTGTATCTGGACTTCCAGAAAGCTTTTGACAAGGTCCCCCATCAGAGACTTTTGGCAAAGCTAAAAAGTCATGGGATAGGAGGCAGTGTACTATTGTGGATCGGGAACTGGTTAAAAGATAGAAAGCAGAGGGTAGGGCTAAATGGCCAATATTCCCAATGGAAAAAAGTGAATAGTGGAGTACCCCAGGGATCTGTACTGGGTCCGCTACTTTTTGACATATTCATAAATGACCTGGAAAAGGGAATAGCTAGTCAGGTTATCAAATTTGCAGATGACACAAAACTGTTTAAAGTTGTTAAAACGCAAGAGGATTGTGGAAAACTGCAGGAGGATCTGGATAAATTGGAAGACTGGGCATCCAAATGGCAGATGAAATTTAATGTGGACAAATGCAAAGTTATGCACCTAGGAAAGAACAACCCACACTATAGTTACATGATGCAAGGCTCCACATTAGAAACCACCACCCAGGAAAAGGACTTAGGAGTCATCGTGGATAACATGTTAAAACCCTCCGCCCAGTGTGCAGCGGCGGCCAAGAAAGCAAATAGAATGCTAGGTATCATAAAGAAAGGGATGGAGAATAAAACAAAGGATATTATAATGCCTCTGTATCGCTCCATGGTACGACCGCACCTTGAATATTGTGTGCAATTCTGGTCACCGTATCTTAAAAAGGACATAGCGTTATTAGAAAAAGTACAGAGAAGAGCCACCAAATTGGTTAAGGGGATGGAAGGCTACTCCTATGAAGAGAGGCTAAAAAGGTTAGGGCTCTTTAACCTGGAAAAGAGACGGCTGAGGGGAGATATGATAGAGGTCTATAAATTAATGAATGGAGTGGAACGGATAAACGTGGATCAATTGTTTACGCTATCAGAATATAGAAAGACTAGGGGACATGTAATGAAGCTACAGGGTAAACTATTTAAGACAAATAAGAGAAAATATTTTTTCACTCAACGTGTAATCAAACTCTGGAATCTGTTACCGGAGGATGTAGTAAGGGCTGTTAGTATAGCTGGGTTTAAAAAAGGTTTGGACAAGTTCCTGGAGGAAAGGTCCATAAACCACTATTAAAAAGGGACCCAGGATATCAATGCTTGACCCAGTACAAGTATTGTGGAACCTGTGTCTTTTGGGGATATTGCTAGGTACGTAGGACCTAGATTGGCCACTGTTGGAAACAGGATACTGGGCTTGATGGACCTCGGTCTGACCCAGTATGGCATGTCTTATGTTCTTATGTTCTTATGTACTTTTAGTTTAAATTTAAAACACAGAAGAGAGCTTTCTGGTTAAATTTCGAAACGAGCAGAGAGCTTGAAGTTTAAATTTAAAAGTCACTCAGGGCCTAGCATCAGCAAAGTACTTTTAGTTTAAATTTAAAACACAGAAGAGAGCTTTCTGCTGAAATTTGGAACCTAGCAAAGAACATGTAGTTTAAATGTAATAGTCACTCAGGGCCTAGCATCAGCAAACTACTTTTAGTTTAAATTTAAAACACAGAAGAGAACTTTGTGGTGATATTTCATACCCAGCAGAGAGCTTGTAGTTTAAATTAATACTCAGGGCCTAGCATCAAGTAAAGTACTTTTACTTTAAATATAAAACACAGAAGAGAACTTTCTGGTTACATTTCATACTCAGCAGAGAGCTTATAGTTTAAATGTAATAGTCACTCAGGGCCTAGCATCAGCAAAGTACTTTTAGTTTAAATTTAAAACACAGAAGAGAGCTTTCTGCTGAAATTTGGAACCCAGCAAAGAACATGTAGTTTAAATTTAATAGTCACTCAGGGCCTAGCATCAGCAAACTACTTTTAGTTTAAATTTAAAACACAGAAGAGAACTTTGTGGTGATATTTCATACCCAGCAGAGAGTTTGTAGTTTAAATTTGATAGTCACTCAGGGCCTAGTATCAGTAAAGTACTTTTAGTTTAAATTTACACCACAGAAGAGAACTTTCTGGTTATATTTCATACTTAGCAGAGAGCTTGTAGTTTAAATTTAACAGTCACTCAGGGCCTAGCATCAGCAAAGCACTTTTAGTTTAAATTTGAAAAACAGAAGAGACCTTTCTGGTGAAATTTGGAACCCAGCAGAGGGATTGTAGTTTAAATTTAATAGTCACTCAGGGCCTAGTATCAGCAAAGTACTTTTACTTTAAATTTAAAACAAAGAAGAGAGATTTCTGGTTAAATTTGGAACCCATCAGTTAGCTTGTAGTTTAAATTTAATAGTCGGTCAGGGCCTAGTATCAGCAAAGTACTTTTACTTTAAATTTAAAACATTGAAGAGAGTTTTCTGGTTAAATTTGGAACCCAGCAGAGAGCTTGTAGTTTAAATTGATAGTCACTCAGTACCTAGTATCAGCAAAGTACTTTTAGTTTAAATTTAAAACACAGAAGAGAGCTTTCTGCTGAAATTTGGAACACAGCAGAGAGCTTCTAGTTTAAATGTAATAGTCACTCAGGGCCTAATATCAGGAAAGTACTTTTAGTTTAAATTGAAAACACTGAAGAGAATTTCTGGTTACATTTGTCATAAGGAACAAGAATCAGAGCCCATGGAAACAGGGACTTCATATCAGAATGAATGCATGTTTGACAGCTCAGAGCAAAACAGAGAGAAGGTTTGGCATAGAAACCCCAAACAAATGAGGTCACTCAGTGCTAGGGAACGCCCGAGCCAAGAGCTAACACATGGCTCATTAGCAAAAGAGAAACAGCTGATGGGGAGCGGAGTTTCAGCCACCGGGAAAAGCAACACAGTTAAAAATCCTCTAGTTAGGGGAGAGGATAGAACGGGGGCAGGAACCAGGAGAGCAAGAACCACGACAGACAGAACAAGGTCTGAGAGGACGGAAAGGATTGAATGGCATGAGAAAGGGGAAAAAGGTGAAAGACAGGATAAGAGAAGGGAGGAAAAACCCTATCTTACCTGGGAAGGCTCATCTAGAGAAGGGAGCTGTGAAAGCCACGCTGACTCCAGGAAGCAGGCAATTCCATGCCGGAGAAAGCAATACACGGCTGGGCAAAGCACAGAGGAACTCCACTCTTCTAAAGGCAAGCAATACCTTTTAAATCCCCTGAGAAGACAGTCTCAGTCCTCTAGCACTAAATATAGTGGAAGGGAAACTTGTTGTTCTGAAGAAGAGTTTTTGCCTGTAAGAAACCCTAGGCAAACTAAAAGGAAAGAGTTTTACAGGGAGCCATATTATAGCCAAGAAAGGTCCCTGGATAGGCAGTGGCTGGAAGACAGAAGAATATTTCCAGATAGCTTTGCAGAGGAGTTTGATAATAGCCCTTGTACGTATCAAGAGTTGTGTGAGAGAGCTGACCAAGAGCTTTATGCAAAACACCTGAGTTCAGCTAAGCTGTTGGGGGATGGGAACACTGTGAATGAGCAAAGGGCAGAGTTCTCCCCGGAGGAAGTTGAGGATAACGTGCATGAAATGCAATGTGAATTTTATCCAACTTCAGACACAGAAACCTATATGGACTGTACGTACATGGTATCAGATAATATACAATCCTTGTGCTAGTTTGGCTTTAACCACTGCTGCAGGAGAAAAACAGTCCAAAAGCAAGTTTGGAGGAAAACTGTTTTTGTATTTCATTTTTCTGTTAAGCTGAAGATAAGCATTGCCTAAGTTGTTTGGTTCCTTTGTTACCTTATACCAGAAGTATGGACTTTTCTGTTGTGATGTTCTAAAGGTCAAATTCCAACCCTGGGAAGGGAATAAATCCATTTTGAAACCTTACCATTCGTGTACACAACTATTTTTCTTTAAGCCACGGAACTACAATTCCCAGGAGGCTTTGCAAAGCCTCAAATTCAAGTTCACAAGCTTAAGGAACACATCACCCCACTCGCTTTACCCACGCTGAGGCCTCTGGGAGAGAGGGGCGGTGACACATTTCATACCCAGCAGAGAGCTTGTAGTTTAAATTTAATGGTCACTCAGGGCCTAGCATCAGAAAAGTACTTTTTGTTTAAATTGAAAACAGAAGACAGCTTTCTACTTAAATTTACAACACAGCAGAGAGCTTGAAGTTTAAATTTAAAAGTCACTCAGGGCCTAGCATAAGCAAAGTACTTTTAGTTTAAATTTAAAACACTCAAGAGAATTTCTGGTTACATTTCATACCCAGCTGAGAGCTTGTAGTTTAAATTTAATAGTCACTCAGGGCCTAGCATCTGCAAAGCACTTTTAGTTTAAATTTAAAACACAGAAGAGAGCTTTCGGGTTAAATTTGGAACCCAGCAGAGAGCTTGTAGTTTAAATTGATAGTCACTCAAGGCCTAGTATCAGCAAAGTACTTTTACTTTAAATTTAAAACAAAGAAGAGAGATTTCTGGTTAAATTTGGAACCCATCAGTTAGCTTGTAGTTTAAATTTAATAGTCAGTCAGGGCCTAGTATCAGCAAAGTACTTTTACTTTAAATTTAAAACATTGAAGAGAGTTTTCTGGTTAAATCTGGAACCCAGCAGAGAGCTTGTAGTTTAAATTTAATAGTCACTCAGGGCCTAGCATCAGCAAAGTACTTTTAGTTTAAATTTAAATCACTGAAGAGAAATTTCTGGTTACATTTCATACCCAGCTAAGAGCTTGTAGTTTAAATTTAATAGTCACTCAGGGCCTAGTATTAGCAAAGTACTTTTAGTTTAAATTTAAAACACAGAAGAGAGCTTTCTGGTTAAATTTGGAACCCATCAGAGAGCTTGTAGTTTAAATTTAATAGTCAGGGCCTAGCATCAGCAAAGTACTTTTAGTTTAAATTTAAAACACAGAAGAGAGCTTTCTGGTTAAATTTCGAAACCAGCAGAGAGCTTGAAGTTTAAATTTAAAAGTCACTCAGGGCCTAGCATCAGCAAAGTACTTTTAGTTTAAATTTAAAACACAGAAGAGAGATTTCTGGTTAAATTTGGAACCCCGCAGAGAACCTGTAGTTTAAATTTAATAACTTTTAGTTTAAATTTAAAACAAGAAGAGAGATTTCTGGTTAAATTTGGAACCCATCAGAGAGCTTGTAGTTTAAATTTAATAGTCAGTCAGGGCCTAGCATCAGCAAAGTACTTTTACTGTAAATTTAACACATCGAAGAGAGCTTTCTGGCTAAATATAGAACTCAGCAGAGAGCTTGTATTTTAAATGTAACAGTGACTCAGGGCCTAAAAACAAGGTACTTTTTGTTGAAATTTAAAACACAGATAAGAGCTTTCTGGTTAAATTTGGAACCCTGCAGAGAACTTGAAGTTTAAAAATTTAATAGTCACTCATGGCCTAGCATGAGCAAAGTACTTTTAGTTTAAAATTAAAACACAGAAGAGAGCTTTCTGGTTAAATTTGGAACCCAGCAGAGAGCTTGTAGTTTAAATTTAATAGTCACTCAGGGCCTAGCATCTGCAAAGTACTTTTAGTTTAAATTTAAAACACAGAAGAGAGCTTTCTGGTTAAATTTGGAACCCAGCAGAGAGCTTCTAGTTTAAATTTAATAGTCACTCAGGGCCTAATATCAGCAAAGTACTTTTAGTTTAAATTGAAAACACTGAAGAGAATTTCTGGTTATATGTCATACCCAGCAGAGAGCTTGTAGTTTAAATTTAATGGTCACTCAGGGCCTAGCATCAGAAAAGTACTTTTAGGGGGATGTTTACTAAAATCCGCAAATGTGCGCGCCGCAAAATAGCGCACGGAAACGCGGCACTGAAACGCGAATAAACGCGTTTAAACGCCCCGCACACGTGCGTGTCACCCCCGCACAGGTACGCGGCACACCAACGGGCCCCGTACAAGTGCGGGCCCACAAATGTCCGATAGAGGCGTGGAACGGCGAAAGAAGGGCGGAGGAAGGCTCCGGAGGGGCGGAGGGACGGGGTCAATGGGTGGAGAGTGGGAGGGGAGAGGCTCCCCGCACAGTATCGGGGCCGAATTTCCATGTAAAAACTACCAGCATTTAAAGGGAAGAGAAACCATTTCCGTCAGCAATGTACAGCAAACCCGGGGAAACCTGTAAAACGTCAGCAGTGTGATACATGTGCACAGAACAAAAGTGCAAATAAAAAGCGAAAATGACCACAACAAACATTTTAAAAAGTATAATTCAGCTGGGGAACAGTGCTAGCAATGGGCACAAAGAAAAAACACACCCAGGAAAGCTCCAAAAAAAAGGAATGAACCATGGAAAGGTGTATGGAGCGGAGACTCTTCCAAAAAACAAACTCCCCTCTTTTGTAGCTGTCCTGGGAGTGTCCCCCATGTTTGTTCATGAAAATCACTGTAGCCTGTGTTGGTTATATTTTATCGCCCCTTTCCGTGGTCATGTCTGGGTATTATTTGCATGTTTGTCACCGGACAGGGTGAAGGAGCCCACAGTAAAAATGTGCAGAGCAGGGTGTGTGACCCCATCCTGCCAGGTTTATCATCCCCAGGTACTGCGCCATCTCTGTGGCAACAGTGTAGTGCAGTGGACAGAGCCAGTACCTGTAAGACCATAGGGTCACAGGTTCAAATCCCATCTGGGGCACATGCCAATATATTACCCACCACTAAACAGAGATATGAAAGACACCCCTTTATTGCAGAGAACATAAACATCCTTCTTTTACCCCACACCGCACACACATCAGAACAATGGTCATCATCCACATACGAGTCGCCCAAATGCAGTCCTGGAGTGGCTCCACTCAATCAGGCCATATGCTTATGCTAAGAGAAGGACATGCTAGCATGTTGGTGGGACTGTACAGATGGTGTAGAGGGAAGTGCCTGCCAGCCACAGCAGACATTTGACTAGCCAGGTGCAGGCTGCCACCGTCCACTGTAACAGACAGGCCCTGTTGGATGTACAGTCATGGACATCCCAGGGAACTCAGCCAAGCTGTGGATACACGGTGGTGCAGTGTACACAGAAAGTGTATGAAAGAACAGAAGGTCACAGGTTCAAAGTTCGGCTGGGGATATTGCCAATCATGACCACATATTTTACACACAAATAAACCGTGGTAGTAAGCAAAACCTTTAAGGCAGAGGACAGTGGCATCAGTAAAACCCCTAACATTTACCATCCCAAGCACAGACACCATGAACAGAGTGATCACCTAGAGCAGAGTATCCCAAATGCAGTCCTGGAGGACCACACACCAGTCAGGTTCCATGCTGCCTCTAATACAAATGACTGTGCTGCATATCTATGTACCACCCTCATGTCATGCAGATGTAGCACATGCATATCCATGAGGGACAGCATAAAACCACAACAGTGTTTGCCACACCATGACATGATGTGGGAAGGCCCGATGAAAAGCACCAGCCAACAGGCCCTGACACACCCACACCCACAGGCCGCATTGCACAATGCATCCTGGAAAGGCAGGACAGTGGGCCCTGCCTGTAACCCCCAATAGTAGCAGTTGCATACGTCACCAATGCCACCCCACACCTGGGGACATGGTACACAGCTATCTAATGTTTTCATTGAACACAGTGAAATATGGATGTAGATGCTCAGTACATTCTGCCCATTGAGCACCACATGACAATCATTCAGATGTGGGTTATGTGTGCAGCAGGTCTGTTGTCTGACAGTGTGTACATCCTGGGTGGGTGACCCCCAACAGCTATGTGTAACATACCCATGCCTGTACTGTTCCCAGGACTGGTGTGTCGCCCAGGGCTGCTAAACTACTTGATCGTACCACACAAGACGACCAACCTGGCTAATGGTCACAGCAATGTGAAACATCAACATACACTCTCAAGAAAGGCAGGGCTAAAAAATAGGCATGTTGGAAGGGTTCCCGGCTCATGCAGCATAACATGTGGATGAGTCAACATTGATGAAGGAGAGAGCAGGTGTCCCCACACCAATGGTGATTTCCCCTAGGGCATGCACATGTTGCACAACAGCATGTGTGATTTGTGGGGATGTGTGGAGGACTAGGTAGTCACCCCAAACCCATAATGCTCAGCATAGGGAGTTGCGTACATGCACAGTGGATGTTCAACAACTGAGTGGCACCAGCACTAGCAGGGCCTGCAGCATGTTAGCAGAGATGTACTGGTATCAGTGGGGTCAGTGGCAGGTGGCCAGAGAAGATGGAGCCAGAGCCCCTGACACGTGGGTGCAGTGGCCCACAACAGAAAGGGCCGCTAGGACAAGCAGACATGCTATTTGCAGGGTCTACATTGACTCTGTGTCCGCAGTGTGGTGCAGGGGACACAGCCAGTGTGTTGTGGAGGCAAAGATAACAAGTTCAACTCCCAGCTGGGGCCACCGGCAACACAGTGCACATATTTTATCCACCAGTAAACCGTTATATGGAATAAAAACCCCACCTGCAGAGAACAAAAGCATGTTCTGAGGATTGCTATTTTACAATAAGTAGCTCATACCCCTCAGAAATGTACAACAGCTACAGCAGAGTACACACAATGCAGTTAGCTGTGATGCTGTCCCCAATATAAGGCCACTTTATCATGGTGTTGGACGCCTACTGCTGGCAGAGGGGGCAGTGGCTGCTGCACCACAGCAGATGCTGCCCTAGCCACCATCACCAGACAGCCACTGTGTGACAAACAGCCATGAACTCCCCCGGGAATGAACTGTTGCTGTGCTAAGACGGTGGTGCAGTACACATAGCAAGTGCCCCAAGAGCAGAAGGCCCCAGGTTCAAATCTCAGCTGGGGCACCTGCCATCCCACTCCCCATATTCTTTTCCATGCAGAAAACCTGTTAGTAAAGACTGGAATTCCCCTGCTGATGACATAAGCGTTGGTCAAGACAACATATTTTACAATAAACAGCCCACACCACATAAACATATGCCTCACCCACAGCACAGTCCCCCAAATGCAGCCATGCAGGGACAAAGAACACTCATGTTCGCTGATGTATCCAATAAAGATGCGTGTGCTGCAAGTTAAGTGAACACCACCATGGTATGCATCTGTCTGAGAGGCATACTCATCACGGACATCATGAAAACCTGACCAGTGTGTGTGCCATATTGACTGGCTTTTTGAAATTCTGCCGTAGAGCAGTGGCCAACAGGGGCAGAAACACCTGCACCTGCAGGCCCTAATATCTGAGGACCAATGCAGTGGCAGGATGTCAGGCCCTGTGTGCCCCTCCAAAAACTAGTATGTGCAGACATTACCAATCACACGCTACACATGGCGATACATCACACGCATATCAGAAGCCTGGTATGAGCAGTGAGTGTTAGAAATGCCTATGCCAAGCATAAGCAGATCATCGAGCTGTAACAGACCAACGTCTCAGATGTATGTACAACGTGTGTCAGGTCATGTGCCCTCCAGAGATTAACAGCCTGGAACATTTCACCAAAAGTGTACCCCAACGTTGCCATACCCCCAGTGTGCCCATTACTGTTGCGTTGGTCTCTGCTCCTACATAACAGTACATCGTCTCAATGCTGTCCTAGGTTTGGGAGTGTGTGTCTGTTGATCCAGTGTGTGACGGCTGCCAACACCTCCCACAGCCCACAATGATAGCACCGTTGCCAGTATTGGCCTGCAAATGTGCATAATGAGGAGCAAAGTACTCTGGGTATAGAACAGACAGGGTGGCAGGAGCAGGATGCAGCTACACAGGGCAAATGTGCATGCCTAGGACCATGTTGTGCTGTGCCATCACCTCCACAGACATGGTGCCCATAGCATGTACTGTGAGGAGGTAACCCTCACCCCGACCGATCAGTGACCACGCCATGGCTAGGTTACAACATATTGCCATACAGTAGTTCTCTCATGTGATTTTTATGGGTCCTGTATATATGGGGCCCAATCACTGAGTCAACTGCATGGTGGCTGTGCTCACATCCCAGTTATGGGTGCACAGAGTCTCCCTGGTAGCATGCACCATGGACTGTCAAGCGGCCTGAAAGCAGTTAACATGTGTCTGGCTGGAACACCTTGCAGGGTCAGTAGCTGGGCACACACTGTGCCCTCTGCTGCAAAATGTCAGATGGTGTTGGTTGAGCTGTGTGGCTCTGCCTCTACTGTCTGTTTGCCTGATCTAGACATATGGATATGTTTGAAATTGCAGAGAGTGACCTGTAGGGTCTGTGTACGACAGGTGGAATGAGGTTGCTTGCAACTGCTAGCACTGTAGTTGGGCTACAGAATGTGCATATCGTAATATTGTGCAAACTGTGTTTGACAGGGATGTTCAGGTGGTCAGACACAAATAGCCAATGTGGCCAGAAATCTCCCTCACCCCCACAACCCCTTCACATATATCAGGAAGGGCAGGGCACCCACAAAGGATATGCACCCTTGGGTGAGCATTGTAGCCCAGATGGGTCAGGGAGATACAGATGCTTGAAGGAGGACTGTATGTGTGTCTGATATGTCAACCTATCAAACATCGTCTGACAAGCTGATCTGATGTTCCTGGCGTTCTCAGCCAGGACAGGTGCTGTGTGTCTCACCTCACACTCAGGGTGAGTACAAGCCACACACACTGTGAGGTTCTGTACCCACTCTGTACCTGCAACACAGAAGGTCCGTGCCCAAAAATATGCCCAGGTGCTGTGTGGTTGCACACCCTATCGTAGGACCATTAGTAGACTGCTGCTGTGCATGTGCAGTGCATCATGGGTGTGAGTGGATTGGCCCCACCCTGTTAACTGCAGCACAAAGTCTGCATAGGTTATATTGCAGACAGCCAGATAACTCATCACAGCCCCAGAGCTGTAGTCCAGTGGTGACTGCAATGCCTCAGAAACAAAAGGTTGTTGGTTCGAATCCAAAGTGTGGTTATACAAGGAAAGTATTTTATATATCCTGACAGTGGCCCACAGACTCCACCAGTCAGCAGCAGTGCGGGTAAACGTTCTGAAAACCAACATACATTGAACAAGGCAGTGTCACATTAGGCAAATGTTTTTCCAAGGTCCATGGGGGCTGTCAGGCCTGGAACGTGGGTAATGTCCTCTAGTACTGGCAACTTAAACACCATCACAGTGCATTAACCCAGGTACACCCTATAAGGTGGTCTGTGGAGCACCTGCTGCTGACAGCACTGTGAGGATCTCCAAACAACCACCAGTAGCCCACAGTCATGGACTTGTCATTGGCTGCACTCACCAATAAACCCACTGTTTATGGAAGTATGCAACCTCTGGCTCCCCATGCAGCAAGGTTAGGTGTGGGCCACAGCTAGATTGCTAACAACAGATGCCTGGCTGGCCAAAGAGGCAATCATGCAGACTGTGTGTTGTTGTTACCAGGGTTGTGTTGCCCCATCAGTGAGAATGGTGTATGACACATGATGTATGCAGCAGTGTGAGTGTCTTGCCACCAGCAGCACCTCTGTAATGCAGAAAGGGCTCTGGGCCAAGTAATAATGTTGCAAAGTATGAAAATATATGCTGTGCACAGCATAGATGTACATGGAAAGCACCATGCCCAATGTTGTAACAAAGTATGATAATGTGAGCTGCCTGAGACAGGCACTCCAGAGCGCAAAAGGAAGATGTAACCCATGATGCCAGGTTAAGCAGCCAATGTATCCACCATTGCGCTATATCTCAGCCCCCAGGACTGTATGCCAGCAGATATACCACAGTTTAATGTGGATTGTGGTGACATGCTGACCACATTGCCCCCTAATGTCTAATACAACCTACTTTTTGTGTGTAATGCACATATATGAACCCCCTCAAAACACCTATGGCAACCACCACATCATTGCTGTCTGTACATGGTGAGTCACCACAGAACATAGCCCACTAACACACATAACCCCATATCACCAGGTTGCTTGACCCCTGACGCTGATGGTCTGTTTGCACCCATTGCTATCAGTGTCAGAGCACTACCTGCTATGTGACACACATAGCACACCTCATCTGACAATGGCCCAGGAATCAGTGCATATGTGTCCAGAGGTTCAAGACCACACTGTGTGAACAAGTGAAATCCACAATAATTAAAGTCTGTCATAGGGACATGAGAGATACCTTGTAGCTATGTGAGTATGCCAAGAACATGAAACCTATTTCTATTGTTAAATATAAGAAATGTGTATGAATGCTGCGTGCCGGTAATCTTTGCACTTTTCTGGCGCGCAGCAATGCGGAACGCAAGGGCAAGCAGTGATGAGGGCCGCAGCCATGCGGCGTGCACGTGCGTGCTCTGATACGCGCAAATGCGGAAGTTGCGTCCTTAGCGTTCGCGCGTCTACACGCCCACAAAACAAAATGGCGACGAGAAGCAGGAAGCCTGCATTCAGCCATCGGGAGCTGTGCCTCCTGGCCTCCCTTATTGGGCCAATACAAAAACGGCTGTTCCCAGGGCCCTCCAGGAGGAGAAACATGGGGAAGGTGCTGAGGGCCTGGGAGAGGGTGACCAGGCGCTTCAATCGTGAGGCAGACCACCCACGTGAGGTAAGTGAATGGGCACAGGTCACAAAACCATATACACAGACAGGGTTAATGTCAGCTGTCCATGCTGTTGTGTGTAAGTAGTCCAGATAACGTACGTGTAGCAGGGTAACCACATGCCATATGCATTGTGTAACACATCTGAGTGGTTGCCCATGTAGCCAATTCCAGATCCATGTGGCCACAGAGGGCATGATGACCCCTGGCGTCATGACAGCTGCTGGTATTGATGCACTACAGACCACTGTAACACAGCTAGGCCAACCATCTGCCTAAGGAGTGTCCAGAATCACCATGTGCTGATGGCGGTATCTGCATCTGGAGGGTAACACATAGGGGCAACCATCAGGGGTCGTGGAACCGTCAGCACAAGGGCCCTGACGCACACAGGTGCCCGGGGGTCGTATACAAATGTGGTATAATACATCCCCCTCCCCTCAGGGGTCCAGAGAGCCACTCAACCCCACATAACCCATATCTCCAGGAGGTCAGAGAGCCCATCCAAGTGGGTCCTCTATCACCCTGGAGATATGGATCTGTGTCCTAATGTAGTTTGAACCCCTCTCCCTACCTCCAGGTGTGCAGAGAGCCCATCCAAGTGGGTCCTCTATCACCCTGGAGATATGGATCTGTGTCCTAATGTAGTTTGAACCCCTCTCCCTACCTCCAGGTGTGCAGAGAGCCCATCCAAGTGGGTCCTCTAGCAGCCTGGAGCTAGGGTTGTGTGTCCTAATGTAGTTTGAACCCTTCTCCCTACCTCCAGGTGTGCAGAGAGCCCATCCAAGTGGGTCCTCTAGCAGCCTGGAGCTAGGGTTGTGTGTCCTAATGTAGTTTGAAGCCTCCTCCCCACCTCCAGGTGTGCAGAGAGCCCATCCAATTGGCTTCTCTATCACCCTGGAGATATGGATCTGTGTCCTAATGTAGTTTGAACCCTCCTCCCCACCTCCAGGATGTCAGAGAGCCCATCCAATTGGCTTCTCTAGCAGCCTGGAGCTAGGGTTGTGTGTCCTAATTTAGTTTGAACCCTTCTCCCTACCTCCAGGTGTGCAGAGAGCCCATCCAAGTGGGTCCTCTAGCACCCTGGAGATATGGATCTGTGTCCTAATGTAGTTTGAACCCTCCTCCCCACCTCCAGGAGGTCAGAGAGCCCATCCAATTGGCTTCTCTAGCAGCCTGGAGCTAGGGTTGTGTGTCCTAATGTAGTTTGAACCCTTCTCCCTACCTCCAGGTGTGCAGAGAGCCCATCCAAGTGGGTCCTCTAGCACCCTGGAGATATGGATCTGTGTCCTAATGTAGTGTGAACCCCTCTCCCTACCTCCAGGTGTGCAGAGAGCCCATCCAAGTGGGTCCTCTATCACCCTGGAGATATGGATCTGTGTCCTAATGTAGTTTGAACCCCTCTCCCTACCTCCAGGTGTGCAGAGAGCCCATCCAAGTGGGTCCTCTATCACCCTGGAGATATGGATCTGTGTCCTAATGTAGTTTGAACCCCTCTCCCTACCTCCAGGTGTGCAGAGAGCCCATCCAAGTGGGTCCTCTATCACCCTGGAGATATGGATCTGTGTCCTAATGTAGTTTGAACCCCTCTCCCTACCTCCAGGTGTGCAGAGAGCCCATCCAAGTGGGTCCTCTAGCAGCCTGGAGCTAGGGTTGTGTGTCCTAATGTAGTTTGAACCCTTCTCCCTACCTCCAGGTGTGCAGAGAGCCCATCCAAGTGGGTCCTCTAGCAGCCTGGAGCTAGGGTTGTGTGTCCTAATGTAGTTTGAACCCTCCTCCCCACCTCCAGGTGTGCAGAGAGCCCATCCAATTGGCTTCTCTATCACCCTGGAGATATGGATCTGTGTCCTAATGTAGTTTGAACCCTCCTCCCCACCTCCAGGAGGTCAGAGAGCCCATCCAATTGGCTTCTCTAGCAGCCTGGAGCTAGGGTTGTGTGTCCTAATTTAGTTTGAACCCTTCTCCCTACCTCCAGGTGTGCAGAGAGCCCAGAGAGCCCATCCAATTGGCTTCTCTAGCAGCCTGGAGCTAGGGTTGTGTGTCCTAATTTAGTTTGAACCCTTCTCCCTATCTCCAGGTGTGCAGAGAGCCCATCCAAGTGGGTCCTCTAGCAGCCTGGAGCTAGGGTTGTGTGTCCTAATGTAGTTTGAACCCCTCTCCCTACCTCCAGGTGTGCAGAGAGCCCATCCAAGTGGGTCCTCTAGCACCCTGGAGATATGGATCTGTGTCCTATTGCAGTTGCAAGCCTCCCCCTTACCTCCAGGAGTGCTGAGAGGCCATCCAAATGGGTTCTCAATCACCCTGGAGATTTGTATGGATGTGCCAGTGTAGGCTAACACATCGACCAATCCCCAGTTGTCTGCCCAGCCCATCACAGTGTGCCACAGTCACCCTGGTGATATGGTGCAGGGTGAGGATGGCGTTAAGTCAATCATCTGTACCTCATGCAGTCCTGACTCATGCACATGGCGTCCAGGGTGTCACCATATTGCAATGCTGTATCTTGGTGATGATGTGCCCTAGGACACCCAAGACCCTGGTGGCTGATACCTGATTGTAACAGAGGGTATGTTAGTCTGATCTGTCACATAGGGTATAGTGGTCTGGTTGCACCTCACACTCGCTCTATGTGGCACATAGTCCAACACACGCACTGTAGACGTATGGACATGTTATGGTAGATGCAGATACGGATGTGCGTCAACAACATCTATCACACATTAGCCTCGGGATGGACGTCAAAAGCCTTGCGAGAGGGACATGTCCACAGCTATGTATGCAGAATTAGGTTTCCCCTCCCCAAAAGCACCCAGGCACAATGACCCTTTCTGTACATGTACCTCACAGATGCCCCTGGGGGGTTCCAGACACACATCCAGGTTGCACACAACAGCCTATAATCCACACATGTACAGGGGCAGAAAAAGCACATATCCGTGTAATGTGTCATTGCCCGTAGTGTGTGCAGGCACATCTCATATAACCCGCAAGGACACAGGTCAGAGGAACATAACAACACTGGAGAGGCTGGAAGGTGACAGATGCATGTCCACCGTCGCCAGTATGCTGTGTCTAACAGTCGGCAAGGTAGGTCTGATGTAGCTATCAGTAGCCCTATGACATACAGGACACACAACTCATGTGGTGGGTCAGGTAAGGACATCCATGGCCATGTAGATATCCACGTGTCATGGAGCTGGCCCCTGCCACGGTGCATAGGGCAAACCACCCAATGTCACATGTATGTGAGAACAAACATGTTTGCCGGTAGATCAGGGTGCCATTGCGTTTGGAGTGCATGACATGTACAGATAATGTGACCACACATGTATCTAAGGTAATACCTACTGGTTTTAAGGCCTCTGCATGGACATGCACATTGGCCAAACAAATGAGGCATGGCAAAGCCATGTCTGTCAAGGGTGCCAAAGGGAAACATCCCCATGCGCTCAGGGAGACACGGACATTGCACATAGGTGTCACTGCACACATGTCCACACCCACACTGAGGCATGTATGTGGCACTGGGGACAGGTAATCACCTGGAAAAAGCATGAATGCCGTGACCCATATCTGTCTGAGATGCAGTGTGGAAGACAGCATGCGACTGCTCCCCACCATCCACTATAAAAGCATATGGGAGTACCCCACAGCTCATGTGGCCTGCCCTGATGCAAACCCCAAGTGCTGCTCCCCAGTGCATAATGTCATGCAAATATGTCATCTCTGTGTCCGTCTAAGTGCAATACACCTGCATGTTAAAGCAACCCCTGTGTGTGTCTCTGCTGAGGTCCCCACGAACGGCGACACTGGTGTATCTGATACCCCAGCACTAGTAGCTGTGTGGACATGATCCACAGACAATACCAGGGGAACAGTGAGAATGACACTATTACGTTGCTCCACTATGTATGCATAGGGCCAAACCATGCCATCAGCATGGAGAACACACCATGTGCCGGAGGACATGAGCCAGGAGTGCCAATTACTCTCTGGTCACTGTCAGCCATGCCTAGTGTGCTGAATGCCAAGGGCCTACATGTGACCTGTCACCATGAGTGACCAGTGGGATGGCATCCAGGGGAGGTGTCTGACCGAGCCGCCCAGCCATGCGCACCACCCCCCCCCACCCCACAATGTGGCTGTGTTGGTAGCCATTTCCCCTGTGGAGCGCCATGTGTCCTGTGCATCACATCTTGACCAACATAATGTGGCATGATCACAGAGGGCCACAATCCGCACAACATCGGGATGCCCTGGCAGTGGCACTGACAAATGCAGTCTGTCACAACAGCTCTGGTGTGACCACCAGGCCCAACAAAGTGAGTCAGTAACCACAATACCAGTGGGGAGGCGGGACATGCGTCATAACACCACGTGCTGTGCATTGGGGCATGGGATGTGTCCATGACAACTGCAACGGCATAGCAGGTGTCACTAGCACACACATTGATGTGCCAAAGATGCGGGCCTGCAGCCATCCCTAATACACCAGGGCACCGGACAACACCCCAGGCCACACTTATTGTGTCATTGGCACACACAATGTTTTGGCGCACAGCATGGGCATATGGACCATCAATGCAGATGTTTATTGTGCGGGACACATTGGTTCCATGTAACCTCTGGCACTACGCACCTGTGTCCCCAAACCGCACACTCACAAAAACCACAGGGACAATATATGTCCAATCCACCTAGGTGCCTAGTGAATGGGACAGCTCAGAGTAGAGTAATGTAATTTGCAAGAGGGTGCCTGCATGTCCAAAAAGGAAATCTGTCCCACCCTACGATCAGACCCACTGGGGGCTGCCCTGGCCTGTGGCCATGCTCCTGCAGTCAGAAATGAGGTACAACACAGGGGACATGCGGCTGACAACCAATCAATATCCACATACGCCAAGGGAGGGTGTCACCCTGGCTGGACATCAAGACATACAGGATAGTACCCTGAACAGGAGGGGATATACCCCCCAAACCCTACCCACATGGCACATATTGAGATAATAACTATGCAGCGTTAAACGTTCCCTGTGGTGCCAAATTGAAAGCCCCCTGTGCACCCCATTGTGGTGTAGGCGGTTATGCTCACAACACAATGTCACAGATTACATGTCGTCAGACACTCTGTTAGTGGCGTATGAACAGTGCTGCCTTGGCTGCCGTGTGTGCCATGGATCCCTGCTCTCACACAGGATACTGACCCAAACAATGTTGCAGGGGACGGCGTGGATGGCGCCTGACGAACATGTAGAGCACCTAGATGTGGCCCTCCCATATGACATGGGGGAGGTATGGGTAGCGCCTGTCCGTAATGCGTGTTTCGAGGGCAAATGATGGCAACAGGGGTATCATTGGGCTTGTGTGGACACATAGGGTGAGTCCCTGCCCTTGACATTGTGGCATATGCCGCCGAAAGTGACATGTCTGTCACACGACAATGTCTGCTACACCCACTGTATGTGTGTCTAACTGTCATGGACAAAGTGACAGCAAGGATCCATGAGGTGGATGCTGACAGGTCTGTCCTGGCCAGGGGGGCCAAACAGTACTACCCAGCAAATGGAAGGCCAACAATGACTACACACTGTGCAGCACAAACTTAGCCAAGCAGTCATATGGCCATCATGCCCCACACCCACCTCTACCTGTGAGAAATGTACATGTACCACACTAGAACACATCTGGAAAACACCCAGCCGTAGCTTGTACAGTAGTAATAGCAACCAGAGGACATCCCAGCACCTGGTCAGGTACATCCCCACCCCCCTGCAAACAACTGAAACAGATATGGGACAGCTCATGATCCCCATGTCCCCGCATGCATGTGTGTTGCGACACACCATAGGAGGCCTGGACACTGTCAACCATGGGAGGTGGCCCATGCAAAAGACCCAAACACACCTACCCTGCACAACACAACGTGAGGACAAACCCCAGAATATAACCCCAGCATGCCTTGTGGGAGATTTGCAAACTAGCTTACAAGGGGTACAAGTGGGGGCACTGCAACAGGCGGGTTGTGTATTACACAGCCCCAATATGCACCTACCTGAGACTACATGAGGGCACAGACACATAGGGATGTGATGTGTCATGATGATGCTGTGAAACACCAAGTACACACATGGCCGTCACCGGGCAACACCCATAGGGGGTGACCCAGAAGCCTACTGTGTAGGTGAGCTGCCCCACAGGGGACACACACTGTGGGAATCAGACAGTGGCAATGGCTCAGAGTTGGTCACCTCCATCGGTCACCATGTCCTGCCTGTTCCAGGAAACATCAGACACACACACCTTTGACAGCTGCTGTCATTGCACAGCAGGGACATGACCTGCAATGCACACCATGTCCCCTAGGTGATCTATTCCCCCCCCTCATCCCCTCTGTCTCTGTGACGTCCCACCTATGGCCACTCGTCTCCACCCATGTCTCTCACTGTCACTCCCACCAGTCCACCGTTGTGGTGTGGTGTTCTGGGGATATGGGTGAGGAGCAGCATGCAGTCACCGTGTGATGCTGTTGTGTGCTGCCCTACATGACAGTGCAGGTGGATGTACGCTATGCTCATGTCATACCGCTGTGACACCTATGTGCTAACCTATTCGCACATATGGGAGGGACTGACTGCTGGAGGCGCGTTACTATGCTCTACATGCCACAAACAGCAGGGGTGTGGGAGAAGCATGATGCGGGTGAGACAAGGCAAAGTATGTTTACCCATAGCCCCAGTGACAGGTGGTATGTGTTGACACCAGACAACATTTGCATATCCACAGGTGGAGGACCTGAGGAAGAAGGGGCGTGAACTTCACCAGTACCACCCCGAGTTCCTGGCACGTGCCTGCAGGGAGCAGGAGCACCACCACGATGGTGAGTATTGGAGGGCAAAATCACAGGTTCAGGTGGGCCATAGGGCCACCAGCCTGTCTCTCGCCTGTATCTGCACATTCGGTATGTGTCACACATGGACATGCCCTGATGTATGTCATCCTTCACAGACAGTGATGCCAGCGACGCCTCCCCACACACCTCTGCGTACTGTTTACGCAGGCCCACCACCCGGCGCACAACAGAGGAGGAGGAGGAGGAGGAGGAAGATGACCAGGCCAGAGGGATGTGTCAGCAGCAGGAGCAGCAAGATGCAGGCCCTGAGAGGGCAGATGTGGTGGTGGTGTCCTCCTCCAGTGATGTGGGGGAGTACGAGGCGGATGGCAGCAGCCACACCCCTAACCAGGGGCAGCGCCAAGATGGGACAATGGGGGGTGCAGGGGAGAGGGGCAACGGGGGCAGGGGCGCGGGCAGGGAGGGGGGAGTTGGGGTGATTGTCTGGGCAGGGAGGGTGGGGGGTGGGAGTGGAGGGAGCGGGGAGGGGTTGGAGGTGGGTGGGGGGGAACACAGCCCAGCAGAGGGCCACCGGGGCACCAGTCCGGCACTGCAGGCGTCTGCACGGCATGGACGTGTGCACGATCTTGCGGCATCCAGGGCCACTGGCACACCTCATGCTAATGCCAGCACACAGACCACAGCCAATGTGTGTCTGTGTGCTGGCAGGTGTATCCACGATGTGTTTGTGGCCCTGGATGACGTACGACGCGACATCCGTGTCGTGTACCACGCCCTGCAGTGTCTGACTGGGGCTGTTCGGCAGGTGGCCACTGATGTGGTGCATCTGGCATCCCGATGGCCACCTGCCGAAGAGCGTGACAGGTACCATGGCTGGCACCTGTGATGCCCCTGTGTGCCCTCTGCTGTGCTGTGTTTCCCCCGCCCCCACGTTATGCACCTGATAATGTTGGGCATGTTGCCCATTGTGTGTTTTATTGTTGGTCAATAAAAAGTTTATGACCCTGCCTCACTGGTCACGTGTTTACCTCACACACACAACATGTACGCAAGCATGGGACAGGTCCATACACCTGGTTGGACATGTAACGTAGCCATGGCCATCATAATGTTACCAGCACCACATGCGTAGCTGTGGGATAAACATGTGTGCATAGAAATGGGACATGGGTAGCCACAGGTAATGCTGCTGTTAATATCTCCCACCTAAACAGTCATGTCACAGGGATGTGTCTGTCGCAACACCAATTGCTGGTACAGAGCAGCATCGTACAGACACCTGACACCCATGTGTGCCTCTGACACATGTGTGCCATGGAGGGGCGGGACACGCATGACATCCCTGCCAAGGACAGGGCCAATGGGCACATAGCCTCCCCCAATGTGCACAGTATAAGGGGGTGGGAACGTGGAATGCCCAAGATAGTGTTGCTGTAACCCTGGAGCTGGCCAACATGTGCTATTGGGCCTATGTGTACATCGGTGTATTGCAGCCAAGGGGCAATGAACAAATCGTATGCATTTACGGAATGACAGGCAATGGCATGTGTGCAGTAATACATGACAGTATGAACACCCCGGCAACAACGGTCCGGGTCTCAACTCTTCTGGCCACGGTCAAGGCATGCATGTGCACACAACCTATGGTATAAAAGGAATACAAATTGGACTGAGACGTAGTAGGTATGCATTGTCACCGTAATATGTATTGTGCTATTGACGACGGCGTGGCCTCCCACGTCTGCCACGCCGCAAGACATGTCCCCCTGCAGCTGGCCACACCCGGTCATCCTGTGGCGGGGGTGGTGGTGGTGGTGGTGGTGTTGGCGGCGGGGGCGGTGGCGCCATCCTTTCCAGGGCAGCTTGGATGCAGTCCATGGCCACACATATCCTCCCCAATGGCATTTCTCGGATGTCGTGGCGCAGATGCCCCACCTCCTGTATGAGGCGTTCACCTGTATGCCGTATAGCTGCAAGTTCCTGACGAATGCCTGTGTGGGGAAGAGATGGTGGTCAGTGAGATACCTGTGGAGGGTACCATTGTCATGCACAACTATGCAACACATCTCACACAAATTCCCTTTGCATGGTCCAAACTGTACTAATGAAATACATATTGTGCTGTAAGGAAACATTATAAAAAGGTGTAGGCCATGGCCACACACAGGACATGCACCATGTATGTGATGTGAGGCACAGACACAGGGATATACCGTCTGCGCAAAAACAACAATGTCCATCAGATGTACCGGTACTATCTGAGACAGACAGCAAATCGGTGTCCATGGTGTGGGTGGCTGGAGGGTGTGGGAGTGACTGCAACAACACCAGGGGATACACAATGAGTAAGAGATATGGGATGCATACAGGCAGACAATGTTGGGGTAGAGCAGACGGGCACACACACCATGGCCATGTGACCAGTGCAGTGCTCATGACAATGAGCGATGGGGTGTGAACAGCAGTTCCCAGAACATCCCCAGGGCTGAACCACAACTCCCACATGTGGCTGACAGCTAAGGTTATCTCACACCGGCCACCCTCCTGGGGTGACCCCAGTGGGCAGATAACAGTGCATGTACACCTTGGGGCCCATGTTGCGTGCTGTCAAGGGCCATGGTGATGTTGTTGTACTGCAGCACAGGGTCCCAGACACCAGACGTACATGTGCGGGGGTATGCTAGGCATGCAAATGCTAGTGGCAGGCCTCAGATGGGAGTGTTGAGCCCCAGATATAGGGGGGGTGGGGCATCCCTGATTGTGCCTGGCAGCAGGCGTGGCAGGAGTGAGGTGTGCATCGGGTCACAACACATCACGTGCCCTATTGACATGTGATGTTCCACGGTGCAATATTAGCAGCCATGCAAATGTACACATCAGTGTTGCATATTGTATTGCTCCAGGTGGCACACAGCCCTAGGTAGGGAAGGGGACAAAGGGTGTACCTGTACATGGGGGATGGCTCACCTAAGCATAGATCCCAAAGGGAACATAGATCACAAACACACACATCCAATGCTAGCCTACAGGCACACCCAGTCGCCACTAACGCGGTAGGGTGAGAGAAGGTGTACGCAGTGAGGGCGGCGACATGGCAGACATTTAAACAGTGTCATTCTGCAGGTGAGGGTAGCCCAGGGCATACACCAACCACGGGACAATGTATTGTGGAGGCAAGAGTGGGTACAGAACCTCACAGTGTGTGTGGCTTGTACTCACCCTGAGTGTGAGGTGAGACACACAGCACCTGTCCTGGCTGAGAACGCCAGGAACATCAGATCAGCTTGTCAGACGATGTTTGATAGCAATGCAGGGCTACGACATCTTGGTATCCCAAACGGGATAACCGGAACCTACAAGGCAAGTAGCAGGGTCAGAGGGGAGAATGCAACCTGTGATGATCCCAACTACTACAGCTGTCACTTGGAGACCAACCGTACAAACCACGGGCAAGGGCCCAAACATTTCCCACGGCCTAGGAATGGAATGACGTCAGGAAGCACGTTACAACACACGTCACCTATGTATGATCCCTCAGGGGGAAGAGGGCAGGTGTCTGTGACACAGTTCCAAAGGGAGGAAGAGATCCCTAGTGGGCGAATTAGCAGTTTGCTCTCATCAAGCCCCAGGCCAGATGTTCCTGGATGTATACCACCCCCTGGGTCGCACAGCACAGAGGGGGAGCTAGCAGTTGCATATGGCACACGAACATCAGTATCTCCTGGTCATGTCAGGGAATGTGCCTTTGCCAGGAGCACTGTATATCATCTGTAGTGGGTGTGGTGGGTCAAATTATAGCATGTGTCTCTGCCTTCTATAGGCCATTGTGGACGCCAGGGGAAGGTGAGCACAACCTCACCTGTCCACACAGCCATTGGTCACATGCTGGACCTGTATGAGACTGCTGTTCACCTTCCTGACTACCATGCCGCATGGCATCACAAGCTCTTCCCCAGCGGATGAGCGCAACTGTACATACATGCTTGACTGGGCATGTTACAGTGAGTGTGAACTGCTTTGTTCAGGTGGACTGACTGGAACTGCAATGTCACGAGGGTGAGGAATAGGCTGCTGCTATAGCAGTTTTCCGTTTCCTTGGGGAGATGTGTGTTTGGGATGAGTGATCCTTTGTCTGTTTGGGGTTAGGGGAACCTGTACCGGGTCTGCCTGTATACCTGGTGACCCCAACACACAACATATGCTCATCACATGTTACCTGTGTGATGCCATACAGTTTGGACTGCATTTAGTGTCCCCCACAACCACATCACCTGATGGCCGCATCCACAATGCTGATGCAAGGACACGTAATATGGCCCACCGCCCCTACTGGCCGGCCGCCTCAGACTGCTGTGCTGCAGGGATATACATGTGCAGGACAGCGTCACCACTCTGTCTGTATGTCACACAGCCAACCCTAGTTGTGGGCATGCACGTGACCGCAGGGTAGTGTTGCCACCCCAACCAGGGTAGAGGTACATCTGATCGTGTCTAGTGTGGACATAGTGATCTCTGTGTGTATGAGGCACTGTGAACGATAATGTCGTATATGATGCTGTGTGGACACCTGTTGATAAAGGCTATGTTGGATGGGGCCATTATGACGTTGCCTATCAAACATAGGTTAGGCCTTTGTATGTGAACCGTGATTCCCGCTGCCCCAGGGGACAGTTGCCACAATGTAGCAATGCCACATGGGTGTGCTACAGCCATGAGGCTTACATTGACCTGTTATATGTTCTTCATTTGGTGTTCCCCCACACAATGAGGCACCAGATGCATCAGTACTGTGACATCTGCATCTGTAGGTGTTAACACTCTCTGGGCTGTCAGGCTGTGTGTAACATTGTCATTAGGCAACAAAGGCACAAACATTATGTAACGCAAATCTGTACTGTGTAATGTGGACATGCATATCACAGCTGTAGAGGGTATGCTGTCACATACACCACAGACACACCCCTGAGATGGATATGAGGTGTGTGTGTTGTGGCTGTGACGGCCACGCCCCTCCACATCTCCCTCTCAGCTGTGCACATGTGTGTGGGCAAACACACTGCACAGTAAACATAGGGGATGTATAACCGGAGACAGAGTAATAGCTCAGTGGTACTGCTACGACACACCAATTGTGTGTCCTGATATTTAGTTTGCTGTGCATGTGTGGCTCACACTGTGATTCCACTGCCAGCACTGTGTTGCACATACTGCACGCTGACGTGTCTCACAATGATAGCTTCTGTAACACCACGTGTCTGTGTGTGGCTTTTTGAATATTGACAGTCCCGCCACAGGGTGCACACCTGATAGCCTATGTACACACAGCATAGTGATGGCTAATGGTAAGATTGTTCATTACCCACCTTCACTGTCGTGTTGTGATGCAGCACCACGGGCCCGCAGCTCAGCTAGTAGCACATCCTCCCCTGTTCCGTTGCGGCCTGGTGCTGCTGCAGCAGCTCTTGCTGCAGACAACATTGGTGGTGTGGGGCTCCGTGGAGGCCCCATGTGACACTCACGGGGACCTGGGCTCTCCCCCTGGGGAAGAAACCCCACATCGGCTACAGTATCAGGTCCCTCTGTTGCAGCTGCCTGCCACACCTCCTCTTCCCCCTCCTCCTGCCCCAGCTCCTCCTCCTCCTCCTCGTCCTCCTCCTGCTCCGCATGTGTCGGCAATGTACCATAGTCACCTGTATTGTGTGCAAACACAGATAAAAACAGATGTGTCAGCTGTACAGCAACATCTATGTGTGTGATCCATACCACACATATGTGATATTCTGGGGACTCTGAATGTGTGCTGCATACAGGGCCCCCACATACCCACATACCTATCGCCCAACACCATGTACCTGTGTCAGGGAAACTGGTCTGGGAGTCAGCCGTGCACGGCCTGTGTGGCCTCCATGTTTGACTATATCCTCATATGTGCATTTATCCAGCAGTCCATCCCACACCCCATGTGGCTAACGTATGTGCAGACAGGGCTACACAGCACCAACAGGTACACCATCCATGATAGTTTTGGTGTGCGTGTGCATGCCATTGCACACGGCAGATTCCCATGGGACATACTGTCTCCCCAGTGCTACATGTGTTTGCCACGAAGCTACAATGTAGGGAGCTACCACTGCAGAGTATCTGGGGACAATTGACAGGCACATGTGGCAGTGTGCGTAGAGTATGTCAGATACAAAGGAAACAGTCACCACACAAATGCACAATGACAGATGAGGTGACATAGGGCAGTGATGGTGGAGTTGGTTAGGGGCTGCTACACCATGACATGTCTGGAACTGTTTCATACACTGCTGGGATGTGTTATACATGTTGTATGTGTCACTTTTTCCTATATGGGGGCCATGGGTAAAAACGCAAATTCAGGACTAGCTGCAACTGAGAGGGTCCACAACATATCTCAGTGCGGACATATGTCATCGTCACAGCACAGGTCATGTGTTGCTTGCAGCCACAGGGTCAGGGGAAGGGTGACACATCTGCCCTTCGGTTGTGTGCATATGTGTATTGACACACCTGGCCAATACTTTCCCCATAACATGTGTCAGGGAAATATCTATGCCCGCACTGCTGTACTGGCTGCCTGCTGTGCTGGCAGGCGTGGATACTAGGCTAGCCATGACGCACCACCACCCATACTCTGTGCTGTCCCCCGTCCCCCACAACAGTCAATTCACCACATTTGACTGACCGTGTACATGTGTGACTGTGAGGTAGGGGAGGTGATAGCACAGGCACAGATTGCACGTGATTGGGTATGTGCATTACCTCTACACATGCCCCAGATACATGACCCCACATGATGCATAGTCCTGTTGAAACTACCCTCTCCGACTTGATTGGGACTGTGTGATGGCTGTTCTGTACCTGAAACCTTGGGGTTGGGGTGCACCGTCAGGGTATAGTCATTGGCCATGCGGCTGACAGCAAATCATTGCCTATGTAGGATACGTGACATCTGTGTATCACACAGCTATATATTTGTCCCTCTGGGTATTGCATCTCGTGGTGTTTTTGTGGTGTGACATGGGGGGGGGGAATTGTGACGTGATTGCACACACAAATACCATGTGGACAAATGGCGTCCAGGTGTAAGGTTCTGTTCATGCAGGTGCATGCATGCTTTTCTATAGTTACAACACGGAACACATGTCCAATCAGCGGACACGCCTCACCTTGGGAGAGGGGGATGGCTGGGACACTGATGGACCACAGCACATCAGGGGGCAGACTGCCCAATGCAGGGGCAGCTTGCGAAACACGGAGAGCCAGAGAGACAGAGGGTGAGTGCAGGGAGGCAGGGAGCGGAAAACAGGGATATGAAACAACGTGAGGGCCAGGGACATGCTCATTTTGCTGTAACATGTGGCTTCTTAGGGCAAGCACTGGCCAGCAGCATTCCTAGTGCACTGTACTCGCAAACACACCAGCATATTTCCAGGGTGAATCTGTGACTGACAGGACCCATCCGGAACAACGTGAGGTGTGTGCACTGAGAGACACAAG